>JARDYJ010000003.1:89407885-90620385 GCA_029215755.1 Spea hammondii
TAAGTCTTTATTCAAGTATTCTTTGCTTCACTCTCTCTCAATTTCCCTCGCTTCAATATATGTACATGAAGGTTATATGCAATAATGCAAGTGAAAAAAGCTTATGTCAAAATTAAGTACATTTAGCCAATGTAAAAGCAGTAGTCTAAAAACACTTTAAGCTAGTGATGAATTATTACTTACATGATATAGCATGTGTAAAATTCTGAATAAGAAAGTGGGAAAAGGCGATAATGGTAGAGATGCAAGCCATTGGAGGAACGATGAGAGTGGTTGGGAGTTTAGTCGCATAAGAGAATATAAAAGTATAAAAGCAAGAGATAAGGATGCAGGAGAAGATCAAATTCAATATCAGATTATCATACCTGGTGGAAACAGGTCTTATTAGCTTGAGATGTTTACATGTGTTTTGGTAATATTTTGTATTTGCAATCACTTGCATCATTACTACATTATTTATGTCTGCGCTACATCTAGGAGGTCCCACTTATTGCAGATTACACCATGCTTACGTTGTACCAATGTCATATGTTTCTATTGGTCAGTGTATTGTTTTTAGTAAATTGGTGATTGGTCCAATGCACTTAAGGTGAGATAACGTTTTGCAACAGTAACCTTTAGGTTAGTTTTCTTATTGAAGGCCATTTTTGAGTCAGATTGCACATATTTTACAAACATAGCTTAATGAAGTATTTGTTGTTCTCAATTTAACTGCATCCACTTTCATAATTTGCTTCATGACATAACTTCTTGCCTGCCTTATTTGCATTTTTACTATATTTGTGGGAAGAGCACCGGTTTGGTAACACAAGGAACACATATCCCAAAATAGTCATCTAACAGAAAGAATTTGTGTTTGGAGGCATCTACAGCGCCGCACATGATCACAGTTAACATCTAGGATATAAAATAGAGAAATATCCTGAAGAGTGAAACAGGTGGTCTTTTTGTCATAATACTCAGCTGAAATTAGCTGTGTTCTCTTGTTTTCAGTCTTGGTCTCACTCACTCCACCAGAAAAGGCTCTTCTTCTGGCTGCTACATTTTTACTGGTAAGTAACTTACACAAGTAACCCTTAAACATCAGGGCTTTCGAGCTGTTTGGGTGCTGTTGGGTAATACTGATCTTATCACTTTATTTGGGCACTATTTTGTGCTTGCTAAACCCCTAAAAGGTCCGGAACACAAATCCACAGCCAGATTCAACCACACTTAATGAGGTCTATGTACTAAGGACTAAGTTGCAAAGACAATAACCATAATATGATTGTCTCCATATCTGGATACTCAGTGGCAGATCTAAAAGTATATCTAGGCACTTCTTATAGGGAAAAACCACCAGGATGCCAGTCTTCCCAAGACCCAAGAGAGCACAATAGAAATGCAAGTTGTTGAAATCTCATAGCGACACAGGCATCGTGGGCTTCCCATGTGTTGCACAGAGTTCAGTCTTGTAACAAGAAATATTTGGGGAATTAAACTCCACCCCTTGCCATACATTATTTTGTTTTAGTTAATCCGAGAGTTATGTTATGGTAAATTTATGGATTAATAAGTACACCCCCTTCATCTCACGAACATTACACAGCTTGCAAAGATTGCTCATGCTGATACAGGTTTGTTCCTGTCTGTCAAGCTGAGTTATAAAATTCCCTCTAATTAACTGATCTTGAGCCTTTCCCTAAAAAAATCTGGGCTTCAACACCATTAATAACTTAACAGAACTAATTTCATAAATACCTCGGTACTGTGAGCGATAAATACATTTATATGATGTATACAAAAAACAAAATACTGTCTGCGCTTCTCACCCTAATAAAGTTGGCAACAAATATATAAACATAATATAAATGAGAGCTTTTGGTTATATGAATTGGCCAAAGCATAATTAAGCTTATAATCTCAATAGGGTGAGAATCTACTCTCACCTCCTACATAGTGGGCACACAAAGCAGTTTATACCGCTACCAAAACCAGATTAATGTGTTGGGGGAGGTGCAATTATTAGCTTAATTATGCTTTGGCCAATTCATATAACCAAAACCTAACAAATTTATATTATGTTTATATATTTGTTGCCAACTTTATTAGGGTGAGAAGCGCAGACAGTATTTTGTTTTTTGTATACATTGTACAGCCAACACACTATTTGCAGCATGCTCACACTGTTTGGTAGGCCTCATATTATACATTTGTATTATTTGAGCCTGAGACTAGCTTAGCGCACCAACATTTTTTCTTTTCCCTGTTTGCACATATTTGAGGTTGTTGGCTCCTCATCAGTCTGGTTGCAGCTTGCTGTCCAGGAGTTAAATGGGAGGAGGTTTAATTGCACCTCCCCCAACACATTAATAAGGTTTTGGTAGCAGTATAAACCACTTTGTGTGCCCACTATGTAGGAGGTGAGAGTAGGTTCTCATCCTATTGAGAGTGTGCCTTGACGTGGCGGGTGAGCTTAATTATGCTTTGGCCAATTCATATAACCAAAACCTCTCATTTATATTATATTTATTGCCAACTTTATTAGGGTGAGAAGCGCAAACAGTATTATGTTTTTTTGTATACATTTATATGATGTACACAATCTTGTGTTCTATAATAAGAAAACACCAGATCCAAGTCCTATAAATAGAAAAATGTGCTAATCTGCAGGTGGGAACTACAAAGCAGATGGAAAAATTTGCATAAACAAAAATGAACATATTTTTGCATCTTTCCATTACAGAACTACATGTTCTTTGAGATGAGCTGAGAAATATGTGCCTGAGAAGAAAGACTTGTGTTATCTGCTTGCAAAAGTGTCCATCTACAGTATTTCTTTATGTGATGGAAGTCTCTGACCTTAGTGAGACAACTTAGTGTAACTTTGTACATGTATATAACAAGCCATAAATTGGTCGCTGATAATGATGAAAGCATTCCATTTAATGCTTACTTATATTTCCAAACTGAAATTATATAATAACCATTTAGTAGTATAACAATGTAGTAGAAGTTGACTTAAAAAAAAAAAAAAGGACATCATATGGGGAGGTTTTCCTTATAGTGTTATAAACAGTAATGACTGGCTGGGTTCTTTAGCACAGGCAGAATAATAAAGAGTCAGGGTGTTTGGTCTACTAGATAACACAGCCAGAACACATACAAATGGCTAATAAGAATGCTGGCTGAAAAACTAAAATGGTTTTAAAATATGTATTCCCTCAAGATTGTAAGCTTGCGAGCAGGGCTCTCTCCACCTAATGTATCGGTTTGTCTTAGTCTGTCAATTCCCGTCTTGTCATACCCCTTGAACATATGTACTGTAAGAAGGGCTGCGTAAATGGTTGGCACTATATAAATAAGACAATAATAATGATAACGTATTCTTAATCCGATACTAGTAATACAAAATTAAACTAATTAACTAAAATTAATTTGTACAAAATTACAAAAATAACTCCCTCCAGTGTCCCTTTAAGGGATGCCAAAATATGACCAATTTAATTTCAGTGTGCTATATGAGAAGGGTGAATATAATTTGGGTGAAAAAAAAAAAATATATGGGTACATACAATAAATATCCATGATAGATTTTGAGTTTAGCAAATCTGAGTCCAGTTTGTTCTTTTCCTCAGATAAAGATATCACAACAATAAAAAAAGAGAGACCCAATAATTTAATAATGAAGCTTAGGTAGAAATTGACAGTTCCACGCGTCAGCAGCCACATTTTTTTGCTTTATACATCAACCTTTAGAATAATACTGATATGCCTCAGTAATGGGTCAGGTAATGAGAGTATATTCATTATACACAAAATCCTTTACGTAAAACATGAAAGGAAACTAACAAAGTGCTGAAGAAAAATGACAAGGCAAGTTCTGGGAGGAAAGGTTAGCTTGTTTGGAAAAATAAGCACTTACCTCCATTAGTGCTGGAGAAAAAAATTAGATGCTAATACCTTTCCATCTCTAAAAAAAGAAAAAAAAAAAAAAACGCAAATAAAATGGTTTACCAAAAGTAAAGATTTGGTACTTAATTTCATCACCATGGCAGCAGCTGTAGGAGGACAGTTCTTGGAGCAAAGACCGACGTTGCAGAATAAGAAAAATGAATAGATGCCTGTTAACTTAAAGCCTTCACCCCGGATTGCTGGGCCCTCTGACAGGGAAGGGGGTTATAGTGGTCTAAATTCAGCACACACAAAACAATGTCTGGTGTAAGAAGGGGGCAATGGTATCGGCAACGGCTCCGCGTTTTCACAATGTAATTTTTGTGTTTCGGAAACTTGTTTTGTCCCTGTAAACAAAAGAAGAATATTGAACAGGTTAAGCCTTTAATATTATATGTCATGGCCGCAACGATGCATCAAGCAAAGGTTTAAACTGATGGAATCTGTATACCAGGGGAACATACACTAGAGGAAGTGGTCGGAACTGATTGTTTTGCTGACGGAAGGAAACAAAAAATTCTTGTATCGTGTTGCTACTCTACAGATATAGATAGCAGTACTTTATCTCTGCCATAATACCAAAAAACCACATACTGGTCTATAAGTAAGAATTAAAAGAAGGCCCTACCGCTGGGTGCAGGGAGAATTCAATTAGCGGCCGCTGTTGTTCAATAGGCCATGAAATTCTTCCCAGGCCCTGCGCAGCCAAAAAGAAACAAAAACACAAAAAACCAAACTCATATTATTTGGATTTTGTGATAAAAGAGAATGTAACTCTTGGGGTGGATGTCCTGATTAAGTATGTACTAAGAACTGAGCCAGCGCAAAAGTGTCCTGACCATTCTGTATTTGAAGTGTCAATGTGGTGGTGTAAACTTAATCACTTCAAAGCGATGATTGAAAAACCTTTGCTACAGAATTGTGTGAATTAAGGATTGATTTAAACGTTTACTGTACTACTTGCCAACAGATACATTCATTCACATTGTCAAGCCTGTTGCAAGTTGGTAATTAGGTAGCCACACCTCAGGTTTTACTTTATGATTAGCTCTTGAAACATGCCATCTGTTGCACTAACTTGTATTCCTCACTTTGTCATGTTAAAGGTTCACAAAATATTCTGATGTGCTTTGAGCACTGGATGCGATCCCTTTGCACACTTATCTACCTATGGCAGCATGCATCCTGTCAATGTTACACTCCCTTTAGAATGAAAAGGGGGTTAAACTCTGGGCAACTTTTGAGCCACATGCTGCGTCTGCATGGATTTCAGTGTGCGTGATTCAGTGGGGAAACCTGAAGAGTTTGTGTGGTTTACCAGATGTGAGCGGAGTGCAGAATAGTTCTGCAACCTTAATGGTCCTTGAAGACCTGCAGATAAAGCAATGGATTTGTAAACCTGTCCAAATGAGAAGGTCTTCTCAAAAGACTTCACGTGGATGTTGATTCTGCCCACCGCACTGATGATAGGGGCCCTAAAGTAGTTTTTTGTCTGGCTCTTATATTTATCTTAAGACTAAAACTTTCCACGGTACACAGATTTTAAATTTCACACGCTCAAATAAAATGTCAGGTTCTAATAGCAAACAAAAATAAAATAGAAATTGGTACTTGTGGCCTGCTTATCACTAAAATGATAAATGTCTCCACCAGTTTTTAACAGGTAAATAGGTATGTATGCCTGCCCCCCCCCCAAGTAACATGATACCCACTTCCCACCATGCAAGCTTTGTCCTCAAACAGCTTGTCAGTACCATATCTGGCCCCGAACATACCAGTGCCATCTTTGTCTCTCAGACAACTTACCAGTGCCATCTTTGTACCCCAAACAGTGTGTTTGTGCCATTTTTCTGCCCCAACAGCTACTCTTTGCCCCAATATTTTTACCATATTTTGGTTTAATCAAGATTCCCCTTTTCCATGTTTGATGTACCCACACAAATTATACATGCTTTTTCAGGAAAAATAGGGCTTTTATTTGAAACCATAGAAACACACAAAACATAATTGTCACTGCTGCTATGTTTAAAAGCCTATTCTAAAATAAAAAAAGGAAGTGCTACCAATGTACAATAAATCAATTTATGTTCAGCAACATCCTCTGGTTACAGACCTCACACATATGTTCTAGAGGGCAACATATATCCCTTACATAGTAACCTATAGGGTTAAGGGGGTTAGTGAATAGGGTGCTAGGGAATTGGATGTCAGCACTTTCTTTTATTGTTGGTGCAACATGGACAGCAATCCTTTTAGGGTATCTCCATCTATTTTAGACCCTGCTGGATCTCGCCTCTCCTCCAAAGAGCTCCTATCAGAAGGGAATGTCCTTAAATAACAGTGCATGGGTGCTCATGCTGTTACACACGATGCTGTCTTCTGTCGACAGGGAGAGGAAGTCTAGGCTGTCAATAGACATAGCCTGATCTCCCGTGTAGCAGACATCCTAAGGGTAATCTTGTTGCAACTTTTGTGGATGTACTTGTAAATCTATAGAGGAATGAAGGGGTTCTATTCCATCACGTTATTAGCCTCTACAAATTCCGATGGGATGATGTTCCATTTAATGTGTGTTTCCCACTGTATTGTGCTTAGTTTTCCTGCAAATGACTAAGGTGTCATGGATTAAAAGGACATTGAGCTACTAATTCGCAAATATATACCGTATTTGCTCGATTATAAGACAAGGTTTTTTTCAGAGCAAATGCTCTGAAAAATACCCCTCGTCTTATAATCGAGGTCGTCTTCTAATCAGACCTCAAAATGTCCGCTGGGGCCAGGCTGCTTACCGGGCTTTGGTCGCGAGCAGCAGGAGAACAGGAAGCTAGAAGAGTGTCACATAACTCTGCCCCCCCTCCTTCCTCTGGGGGCGGGGCCAGAGAAGTTGCTCGCACAGCTGGGCCACCCCTGCAGAAGTCTTCGAGTGAGAGATCTGCAGTTCAGGTAAGGGGGTGGGGGAGGGTTTTTTGTGATTAATGTGTGAAGTATTAAATGTTTGTGAATGAGTGTGTGTTAGTATGGATGTGTAAGGGGGGTGGTGGTGGTGGTAGCATGGCTTGATAGGAGTGATTGCTGTTAGCAGTTATATATATATATATATATATATATACCTCCAGAAATGCCTTTTAACCCCCTATGTGCTACTCTGCCCCATGATATGCCTTTTAACCCCCTATATGCCACTCTGGCATATAGGGGATTAAAAGGCATATCATTGGGCAGAGTGGCATATAGGAGGGTATAAGACATTTCTGGAGGCAGAGTGGCATATAGAGGGTTAAAAGGCACATCATGGGGCAGAGTGGCAAATAGGGGGTATAAGGCATTTCTGGGGGCAGAGTGGCAACCCTGGGGGCAGATGTGCATAACTGGGGGGGGCAGGTTGGCAATCATAGCTTTTATTAAATATGAAAATGTTGTTTACATGAATTCATATTTACTAGTAAAACTTTTTTTCCTATAGGGTAGTCTTATATTATATTTTGGTTTTTTTCTAAATTAATATTTAGATTTTGGGGGGTCGTCTTATAATCAGGGTCGCCTTATAATCGAGCAAATACGGTATATGGTAAAACTGGATAAGTTTGTTGGTGAAGCAGTTGTCCATATTCCACAACTTATGTTTATCAATTTTAATACTGCTCTGACATTCTTTGAAAAAATGGAAAATCTTGTTTGCAATTCACGTGCATAGGTTAGAGGCAATGTTAAATATAAGTTGTGGAATATGGTTCACCAAACTTATCCTGTTTTACTATATATATATATATATATATATATATATATATATATATATATATATATATATGAGAATTAGCAGTTCAATGTCCCTTTAATCCATAGTCATCCTAAACCAGTCTAGTCATTTGCAGGTAGTGTTTAATAGAAGCTTTGACCTTGCTCTTTTGTTTTGTGAAATTTAAGCAGATGGTGTGGTTGGCCTCCCAAGATACAACTGTGGTGGACATGTCTTATGTCTTTCTCTGATTTAAAGACATGTTTATTTAGACAGCTGAAGCAGCCTCATTTTGTTACTTGTTCACTGAAGTAAAAATAATATTTAATTGGTTTAACTTGTTAAATACCAGAGGGGAATTTGCAGACCCCATAAATTTAAATGCCAAAATAAACTTGTTAATTTCACTCTGATATCAGTAATAACAGTAATCTGATATCCACTGCCACAACCATATACGTTGACAAGATATGTGCTTTCAGAAAATACTTAAAAAGAGACAATATTTTAATAGTTACAAAAGCAAAGTAAATTGGTGACCTTTATTTCTGCAACAGTGGACGGCAACAGCCTTTTTTGGAATATAGCAATACTTTACATATGACTAGGCACCTTTGCATAATAACATACTGAAAGCAAAAACAAATATGGATATTTAGAAAGAATGGAACCTATTTTAATGTCATCCTTATGTTTTATGAAGTGACCCAGAATACTAATGAAAGTTAAGGGGACAATGTGGATTACATATAAAATGTTACTCTGATGCAAACTGTGAAATGTATCTTCATAGTAATCAATGCTATGGCCCAATAACAGAATGTATACCTCACACAGAGAGAAGTGACTAAACCAGAATTTGCTAAAATTTATTAATAGGACAATACTGCTCTTTAAGTCACGGCAGTATATTACTGACATTTAGGATAATAATACTCGGGGCAACTATTTGGATCAGAAAAAAATGAAATCGTAATTTACCTCTTAAAATGCATCCAGTTTTACAAGTCATACCTAGAGACCTCTAGTGTGTTATTTCTCATTCAATGGAAATCGACCACTGTGGTGTCTGTTCCTTTGGACTATGCCCAGGAAACTTAAACCCTTTATTCAGTTTTCTTCTAGTATAGGACTTCATTTCATTCGGTATACTCAGAAATGCGAGCTTTGCTGTACGTACTTGATACTGTCAGTGTGTGTTTTATACTCCATGACAGTGTTTGGAGGCAAGTTCAGGACCCTGCGCAGGGTATCACGGATCCTGGCTGTAGTTGCTTGGTCACTTGCAGTTTTGTTCCAGATAGAAATGATGTCCTCCTACAAATTGAATAAATCAATGTTACGAGCATCACCCTTTAATACACTCGCCAGAATGCAGTATTACCATGGCTGAATACGTATACAGGTTTAGCGCGAGACCAATGTTAATTCGCATTTGCTAATCTAGGATAATCAACTCTAAGGAAGGTTAAGTAAAAATACCTAGTAGTTGAAGATAGAAAAGAAAAATTTTTTGCTTGATGGAATTAATCTTTGTGAATGGGTTTGCTTTGTTGTGTGTCCGTTCTCACCTGGAAACGTACAGAGACAACTGCCCCACAAATCTCTTCCCCAACCATGAACTGCTCTCCTAACATGGCCAAGATCAGGTTTTCCCAGCACCGGGATGCCAAGCCTTTACGCAGCCGGATTATCCACTTTCCCCCATTCTTATTTGCATCATCCTATACATAGGGAAGCAAAAGCAAATACAAATGAAGACACAGATCAATGTGACAGAGGGAAGGAAAAGCAAATGTGAAGGATGGCACAGATCATGGTGACATCCTGTAATATTTGATCCAACCGGTTTCAAAAATAGATGGTTTAAAAGGGGATAAATACGATCAATATGACAAGTGGATAAAGTGGGGCTAAGTAGTTTCCCAAACCTACATTTTAACAAAACTGAGTCATATATGTAATAATTACACTGCAAAGTGGTGTACCAATGGAGTGCTTCTGTTCGTTGCCCTATGTTTACCATTTTGCTTCATAATTTCTCTTTAATACATTACACGGTTTTGTTTGGCGATTATAAAAACATCCAACAAATCTGGTGATAAATGCTATCAGTATACCTGCATCAGCATAATGCCTCCTATTGGTATGGTTCCAGCAGCCTTATGAGGGGTGAAGAGAAGGAAGGTGTGTTCAACATAGGGAAAAAAGTTATGTAGCTGTTGCCCCATATGCTACTGTATTCTACGCAGGCAAAAGTCAAAAAGCAGTACTGTACAAAACAATATTTAAGAGGTAGCTTTATATTGGCTGCCCAAGCCAGTTGGAAGACAGCATATATCTGTGGTAGGACATAGCACATAGTTTGTTTTCTAATTATATTGCCTGTTGATCAGCTTGCAGGAATGGGCACCAGAAAGTAACCTCTGGACTTAGTATGAGGTGTATTCACCAAACCACAAGTTGGTCAAATTGATAATTAAGGGATGGAGAAGCGCCAACCCAGCTGTCATGTAGATTTAAAACCTGGGGAAAACTCAGTAGGGTCACACAGCTAATAAATGGACAGCTCTCATAATTAGCTCAGCTCAGGGGACCACGAGCAAGAAGAATAAAACAAGACATAGTTATTCCTAACACTCTTCAGATTGTAGACACCCTGTTCATGATTAATAGATAAACCCCTGGCATAACAATACCCAGCACTGATAAGAACTTCAATGACATATGTTTCTGCCAAACAACACTAAAGGATTACAAATATACATGATATTCTCATTAATGTCTAATATATAGTTTACAGGCATATTGTATGTGCAAACTTCTTATTAGGAATGTTTACTCTTAATGAGCTGGTTTAATATGGACGTATGGTTTTAATAATACATACAGGTTCTTAATAATATCTTCTGATACAATTCCTCAAACAACCTGCTTAAGCAGATGCTATTTCATACTGCGCAGTAATGCCACAAAAGCCCATTCTTCCTTGTCCTGCCCTGAGGCGCTCCTCACCTCCCACATCGGTTTGATCCCTTCCTTGAAGAGGTGAAAGTCACTGTGCCCTGTTAGGTCCCCAGGACGTACCATGTGGCTGTAGAACCGCCAAAATTGTTCCACCTATGACAGAATATACAAGCATTGACTGTTTACCTAACATAATGCCGTTACAAGCACACTTTCACCTAGGAAAGCCATATGTTCCACTGAGTTCTCTATTCCTCAAAATAGATAAAATAACCTTAATAGAATTGATATTTATTAAAAGGTGTGATTATTAAATATTCCATTTAAAGGGACAAAAGTTAGAAATGCACATGTAATAAAAACACTATTATAAAAAATGTACTGATGTGACCTAGCACATGTGTACCAAGTCTAATTGAAGATAGCGAACATAGTAGCAACCCTTCCTGTTATGGGGAGTTAAACAATGCATTTGATTCATCCATCCCCTAGTAATGTATAGAAAGCTTAAAAAAAAAAAAAGAAAAAAAGAAAAAAAAAAAAAGCTACATGAATATGATTCTAGTCCACAGTGTAGTTTGGCACGACTGTCAAAAACAGTGTCTATGTAATACCATGCATAAATAGAAAGAAAAGATCATATAACTCACAGAGGCAAAGGTACCAATCTGTTTAATGTTCTGTTCATAACTTTGGGAGCTGGTTGGCCTGCCGGGCGTTCTACGGGAGTACCAGAATGTGTAGTTGTACTGCAATGGGTGCTCAGCTGGACCAGGAACAGTCTGAGAAGAAGAAAACATAAATGGTATAAAAGACGTCTAGCTGGCAGTACATTTTCATGCAGCAGAGTGTTTTCCCAGCCACTGTTAAGTATATGAAAAAAATATCTTTAGTAAAACATGAAGAGCACAGGCTGTCTGAGATCCCAGACTTATTCCATTGGGCTGCAAATCAGCATATCGTTTTACTTCTGATTAAAGGATATGTTACTAAATGTTCTTATGATATTAGAAAAGAGGAAACGCACAATACGTGACTACTTTGTCCACACCAAACCATAATAATGACAAATGCAACAACTATTTGAATAAACAAACATTAAAAACAGAAGTAAGCAAAACACATAATTCCTGCTACATTTGTTACAATCTCTACAGTATTTTATTTAAAAGTAAAATTGGTGTGTCCAGAAAATGCAGAAAAGTATTCCATATAATTAGGCAGCAGTGGTAAAACGGTTTCTGGAATTTAGCAGGCAAATCTACTACTGAGGACTTCAGGATCCCACTAATCAAATGATGTTCAAATTCACCCTGCTTAGAGTAACAGACACAATTTCAAGAATCTTGTATGGAGGTTTTTCACCTAAACAGGATTTATGTGCTGTGTTACATAGCGATTTACAAACTCTTCTTGTGCCTTCAAAAATTTCTCAACATAAACATCCATCAAAAGGATTCCGATCTCATATAATTCACAAAAAGGGTAATACGTTTTATTTGTCCTCACCTGTTGTCTCTGTAAATCAATTTGTTATGTTACATACTACTTGTTATGTCCTGCCTACCCATTGTACAGCGCTACGGAATTTGATGGCGCTTTATAAAACAAATAATAATATTAAGTGTTGTTATAAAAATAAAAGATAGTATGTCGTCGCACCTTTTTCCTTGAGGATGCCTGGGTCTTGTCCATTTCCTTCTCACCGTCTTTCTGTGTGCCATTCTCCTCATTTTGATCATGATCTCCACTATCATCATCTTTCAAACTGTGGAAGAAGAATAACCAGTAACAACAATTACTGGTTAAACGTTGGCTACAAACTATCAAACCTGTATGTCAATCTTTGATGCCCCCCCACGTAAGCTATGGTATTAATACCCGCTTATTTAATTTCTATTACACACCCAAATATATATAATGTAAAAAAACAGGATGCAACAGGCAGGCAATCAACATGCAGCGAAATGAAAATATTTGGAATTATTTAGAAACATGAATTTCATTAAAAATGCATCACAATCTCTATTCTTATTTTTTTTTTTTTTAAAGCCTAATTTCAAGGAAACCCACCCAGACTGTATAATGCAACGATAGGATGTTCTCCAGTGCAAAAGCATTCATTATTCTTGATAACATTTCCTTGACAGTGATGATTTGCATCTATCAATGTGTCTGTGGCACTAACAAATATTAATCATTCTGATAACTGTAAGGGAGACAGGTGGTTCTAACCCACCGTGTGCCAGTCATACCAGTCTGTCAACCTGTTGTCATAAACTTACTTTCTATGTTCTGCCCTGGAAGACCCATTATTATAGGGTGATGTTAATGGTTACACTACACAGAGCCACGTCCTGCAAAATTCCTATTAATTGGGAACATTTCAGTAAAGGTCATTATCATGCTGGTAACAGCCCCATGTTGTGCGCACTCAATATATGGCCGAGTCGCCGTTATAACGAGTCTGTCACTTTTTCCTGTTATCATTGCCAAAGCCACTAGACGCCAACACTCGGGCAACTCACGCATCGAATTTGTTGTTCATCGTCGCTCCGCTCTACTTCTGTCCACTTCCGATCCCGCTACAACATTATCACGTATCTCAGCGGCCTCTTCCTGTTAGAGGGCGGAACCATTTGTACGAAGAACAAGTTCCTAGCCGGACCGATTACTGTGTTGCGCGCCCGATATTTCTTGCAATTGAAAGTGTGAAAATGGTGGTGTTTATTCCCAGCTGTGATGAGCGGGCGTATACAGTTTCAAACAGGATCAGAAGAACTAAACGAGTGCTTAAATGCGCCAATACATTTGTTACGGTCTAGTAATGTACTTCTCAGCACTTCCTATGGTCCAATAATTACAATGATTATTTTTATTAGTCGTGGGAACTTTGCTAAGACATTTATTTTGAGTTTGTGACCTAAGTGAATAAAGCATTTTGGAATAATGTATCGTACATACACAATTTAGTCATAATATATGTATGTATATGTATATATCACATACAGCAAAAATCATCAGCCCCCAAGAAAGAGAGAAGAACGCTTGGGAAATATGTAGTAATTTAAATTAATCGTAAGCAACATCACCTTCAAATGCCTTCTGCCGTTGCTTAGCCTTTTAATAACATGTTGAAAGTGGTGTCCAACCTCCTATATTAAATCTAATGCATAACTAAATGCAAATTTAGAAATTCCTAGTACTACTGACTATCCAAATCCATTCCGTAAATAATTCTTTACTAGCGTAGTTTTTTGGGGTTTTTTTTAGTAAATGTTTAATATTTGTGACAAAAAAGCAAGAGAGATCAGGGTTTTTTTATATGTGGAACTGCACCATTACTAATCTCGGTATTGTGAGTTGGAGATATATAAAAGGACACTCCAGCCATGATATGTACGTTAATGCATATTATAGCTGATAGGTTATCATGTGTCCCATTTTCAAATGAATGTGGGGATTCTGCAAAAAAGTAGCCCCTTTCCCCATTTATTTTCTGCGCAGGAGATGTGTTTGGTCATCTCATATACTTACCACCAGTCTGCTCCAGAGAGAGTTTCATGAAAAGTTTCTAATGAAACCCAAAGCAGAAGCCAGGCGTCTCCATGTGGAAACGGTTGATTACTCCACAGGGATGAGCCAGTGCTCTGTGAAATGAGGGTTGCATTCAACCCCCCACACGATATAGAATCAAAGTAAGTCAGCAGCACTTGACCATCACTCCTTCAAATAAGATCAACAAATTAGGCTGAAAAAGTACTGGTATCCTGTTTATGGTTTATGGTAAAATGGGACACAGAGCCAGACACTCTGACCGTTTGCCCATGAATAATGAGTAAAGAAAATACCGGTATTATTTCTGCCTGGTTTGTCGATCTTATTTGAAGGGGTGATGTCCGTCTGACTTTTTAATTTCTAACGAGATCCCTTCATGCCCGTGCGCAGAAAGTGCTCTGATTTCAATAGGAGCGATTACCTGCTATTGGTTGCTTCAGTTGTTGCACCGTGGAGGAGCAGGGGGCTGCACCTTCTCTCAGCAGTAAGCACCCTTTTTTTTTTTTCAAAGAATGCATATTTAAGTAAGTAAAAGAACGTAGATTGATACCACCATAACTAAAGAGCCGCCAGTAAGATGTGGTTTAAGCTGCCAAGTGTAAAGAGGTGAGGGCATATATAGAAACATCTCACAAAAATATGCAGCACCTGTATAATTAGGTATAGATAATAGATAAATGAACACAAAATATACTTTAAATAGGGTCGTGTTAGGGAAACCATTAAATGAAAAGGATTTGGGAATAATTGGAGACAATAAACTTGTTCAGCAACAGTGTTAACAGTGTATTGCTGCCAACATGCTATACTGGTACATCCTTTGGCTGTTATTGCTGCTGGAATTCTATGCTGGAGCATCTTCTGGCTGTTATTGCTGCCAGCATACTATACTGGAGCATCCTCTGGCTGTTATTGCTGCCAGATTCCAATGCTGGAGCATCCTCTGGATGTTATTGCTACCGGAATACTATGTCGGGGCATCTTCTGGCTGTTATTGCTGCCTGAATACTATGCTGGAGCATCCTCTGGCTGTTATTGCTGTCGGAATGGTATGCTGGAGCATCCTCTGGATGTTATTGCTACCGGAATACTATGTCGGGGCATCTTCTGGCTGTTATTGCTGCCTGAATACTATGCTGGAGCATCCTCTGGCTGTTATTGCTGTCGGAATGGTATGCTGGAGCATCCTCTGGATGTTATTGCTACCGGAATACTATGTCGGGGCATCTTCTGGCTGTTATTGCTGCCTGAATACTATGCTGGAGCATCCTCTGGCTGTTATTGCTGTCGGAATGGTATGCTGGAGCATCCTCTGGCTGTTTTTGCTGTCGGAATGCTATGCTGGAGCATCCTCTGGCTGTTTTTGCTGTCGGAATGCTATGCTGGAGCATCCTCTGGCTGTTTTTGCTGTCGGAATGCTATGCTGGAGCATCCTCTGGCTGTTTTTGCTGTCGGAATGCTATGACGGAGAATATTCTGGCAACTATGATAGCCAGGATTTTATGCCGATGCATCACTAGGGCAATCAGGCAGCTGGAACACTATGCTGGAACCTGATGCAGCAATTCTGAAGACTAGAACGGAATCCTGGCACATCCTCCTGCTGTTCCCGCCAGCCACATCGACCAGATATGCTCCATCATAGTATTCTGGCATTGGCGGATCAGACTCCAGCAGCCATAACAGCCGAAGGTTGCTCCAACATAGTAATCTGGCTGCTGGCATTGCCGCCAGTAACCGAGGTTCCCAGCGTGGTCACATAACACACATTACGTTACCCTGCAGCAGGTAGGATAGACAGCGCAATATGCATGAAGCAACGTAAGATGCGGGCCATAGAGAGGGGGCTGTGTGAGCAGGAGAAAAGTGTTTTAGGACTAATTCTCTAGCACTTTTGCTATTTAAATATGATGGAAGTGTCTGAACAAATAATATTTGTATATGTGTTTCTCAAACACCAATACATACTAAAGCAAACCATGACAAATATATACTGGTTCCTGCAGAAATTCTATTTGAGTTAGAAAGAAATTGTTTATCCCTTAGGACCCTTTTCACCCCCACAGATATTACATTCTAACTACGGGTACCAACAGTTATAGCACCGCTGAGAGAAACCTACTCGCGCGGTGTGCTCTGGGAATTGTAGTCTCCGTGATTTGCCGGAAGTGCCGGCGGTTGTTTGTGGGCGGGGTTGGGAAGGGTTTAGCTCAGTGTTTTGACGTATGATGGAAAGTATCGGCACCGGGAGCGGACATGGAAATCAGCGGCCTGCACCGAACGGAGCCTGCCAGGTGAGACATGGCTTACTCCTACAAATGGCTAGTACATGCGTGTTAAATATAGTATATTTAGCGGTTTACGTACATATATGTCACGTTCGTATCTATCGCATAAGCATACACACACATATAATACACAGGGTCACTACCGTTGTGTACGGATACAGGCTTGTGAGGAGACGCCAGTAGCAAAGACATATTCACTAAAGGTCAGGGTGGCCATTCATAAATGTGGGTGAGCTGCATGTGTTCACTGTATGGGACCCCTACGTATTTACTGTGGGAGGATCCATATACATGTATACATGACCCGCCCTGACTAGTCACCTGGTTAGCAATGGAAATTGTCACAGTGACTTCAAGTATTGCAACAATAGCTTTAGTTCAGTTGTAGCCTATGCGTTAATTAACATTGTAAATGTCAATTAGTTTCATTTTTGGCAGGGTAAAGGTTGATTTAAGAGATAACCTCGCAAGGTTTGCATTTTAATTACACTGGGTGTCTTTCTCTGAAATATAATAGTAATAATCCACAGCTCCACTGGATCTTCAATCAGATCATTTCAGTGTTTTTGGAGCACAAACTAAGATTCTAGATATTCTTGTGTGTTCCTCAGCATGCATCAGATATTAGTGACATAGGACATCAGCGAGCAAATGGTGAATCTAAACTTACACGATGCTGAGCTCCAGTCCCTGAAATGAAAACACTGCTTAGTGGATTTTGGCCACTTGTATTTTCTGCTGACCTATATATCTTAAGTATGTTGATTAGAGGGAAGACTGATCACGACTCATCAGCACATTTAGTCAATGGCTCACATAGAGATGTGACAAGCTACTGAGTGTCTGAGTGGAAATGCAGTCCCCGGGAAAAGGAAAGTGATGTCTTTCTTGTCTTACCAAGCCTGGCCCTTTCTTTCTACTTGGATGAAGGAAATAAGCAACAATTCATCCCTTTAGTTTTAAGGACAGGACAGAGCAACATTTCCCTCTAGTACAGGGCACAGCACCCACACCTGATGGGAAAACATCTTGCCTTCTTGGACGTATTGACCATTCCACCATTGTGTTTGTATTGAAAAGGGCATAGCAACCTGCTGTTTATTTGTAGAGGATGGAACTGTGTGATAAAGCACCAGTTTACCAGCACCCTCTATCAATCGAGAAGTTTCTTGAACACCTTTTGTTCCTCACCCCATTCCCTCAAGATTGTAAGCTTGTGAGCAGAGCTCACTCCACCTAATGTATCGGTTTGGCTTAGTCTGTCAATTCTAGTCTTGTCATACCCTTTAAATATATGTACTGAAAGAAGCGCTGCGTAAATTGTTGGCGCTATATAAAGAGTCCATTGTCCATTTTTGTGTATGAATTGCATGGGCAGGACCATGACAGTTGCTTGTAGACCCAAACAGTTCTGTTGTTTGCAGTGCAACATGGTGACCCTGCCAGTCTCCTGTAATTTGCTCAAGGGCAGAATTATGTTATTAGTAAAGAGCTCAGTGGCTAGGCTACCGTTCTGTTAATGGTTAAAAGCCAAAGTGACCCAGCTAGCCTCTTTTTGCTGAGTGAAGGGCAGAAAGATACTTGTAAAGAGTGGCAATGGCACCCTCCTGTTACTAGTTAAAGAGCAAAGTGACCTTCCTGATGACTAAGGGCAGACTTATCATGCATTTAATTTGTTTACTTTGCTTATTCTCTACACTCTTGTTAATATCAAAGACCCAGTTGTGCTTTTAGGAAGATACATCTCTTAGATCATATAGAATCCAGTTTTGGGCATTCACTTCTAGCGGGCGAGTATCCTACTCTTAATGACAGATATGTTAAACTATTCTCAGGCTTCTTAGAATGGACAACATAAACTAACCTACACCTTTAACTAGGGAATTACTGTATACCAAAAACAGACAGTCTTCTTTTTGGAAGATGATTCTTCTTTCTTTTCTATAGTACAGGGTTACCCAATGCCTTAGTGTAGGTTAATGGTGATGTCGTGAAATATGGACTCTAATTGGGATATGGGTATGTATGGGCCTGCATCTAATACCACTGAATATACATCCTATATATATATATATATATATATATAAAATATATTTAGGAGCACATGCTGCATCACCTGTGGAGAGTTATCAGTCACCTCCAATATTGCATTACGGCCTTTAGTTTTACTGCTGTCTCTACAGGACTCTTGTATTAGTAGTACTTGCAAACAATGACATTGAAAACATATGCTTGCCAAATGTGTGCAATGTTACAGCACTGTAAAGGATTTAAAGGGATTGTTAAAACTCATTACTTTAAATCGTGGTGAAATGGTTAACATGGAAAATATATTCTTGTCCTAGTGTTTCCCTAGAATGCAGACCAAGCTATTGTTGAGTGATCTGGAGGTTTCAGGTTGCTGTATAATTCCATAAACTTTAACTTTCTTAGA
Source organism: Spea hammondii (assembly GCA_029215755.1). Classification (NCBI taxonomy): domain Eukaryota; kingdom Metazoa; phylum Chordata; class Amphibia; order Anura; family Pelobatidae; genus Spea; species Spea hammondii. Next base: position 89,426,802 of record JARDYJ010000003.1, read on the forward strand.
ACTTTTTATTTTTATTTTTTAAGACCATTTTTTTGAGGGTGCATACAATAAAAAAAGAGCCACATATGGGCAGGTAGACAACAGTTCAACTGTGTAATTAAGGCTTTGTCTATTACCCAACTTAAGTCCACATATAACAACATGCTGGTGAAAATGTATTTCTAAGCTGGGTTTTAGTTGTGTCATCTAATATATTTATTTTTAATTGTTGTAGCTTAGCCTGTCCAGTGGGTGGCGGAACCTGGCTTGGTGTGTGTGTTTGGGTGTCGGTGTGGCAGATCCTGTCCTGGTCTGTGTGTGTTTGGGTGTCTGTGTGGCAGAGCCTGTCCTGGTGTGTCTGTCGTTGTGGCAGAGCCTCTCTTGGTGTGTGTGTTTGGTTGTCGGTGTGGCAGAGTCTCTCTTGGTGTGTGTGTTTGGTTGTCGGTGTGGCAGAGCCTCTCTTGGTGTGTGTGTGTGTGTGTGTGTGTGTGTGTTTGGGTGTCGGTGTGGCAGAGCCTGTCTTGGTGTGTGTGTTTGGGTGTCGGTGTGGCAGAGCCTGTCCTGGTGTGTATTTGGTCATCTGTTTTCTTGCACTTTACTTAATGTAGTTATAAATTGAAATATTTAATTTTTACTTATCAAGAGATAAAACGCCCTCCTGAATTTGTAGTCACTTCAAAGGACAAAACTTTCTAGGCCCAGTAATCAATGAGAGGAAAAGTAAAGGTTTTGTGTTATTTAATCTTTTTTAATCTGCATGTTTTATTAAAAAGGATTAGTGGCACTAAATTGTGGCTTCAGGTGTCCCATGTATGATTTTGTTTTTTAGTGTACTGATGAACTCTCAATCCCATTACATCAATATGCGTTAGAAAATCAGGAAAAGATGGGCATGGATGGTGGGCTGATACGGTGGCACAATGGGCCACTTGACTAGACTTGCCCCCCAGGCTGCAGGCTGCCAGCCCTGCCCTGGTGCGTTTGGCTGAACACATCTGCAGCTACATGGCAGCAAGCTGAGGAGTGGGGCAACGGGCAAATGCGTATGGTGGGATCCTGCAGAATCCCCCCATACCTTTGCAAAACGGACAAATATATAAAAAGGCCTAGCAGCTATATTATGCATGAAAGAGCATATAATGAATGGAGTGTTCCCCTCTAATAAAATTAGGAATTTTTTTTAATTTTTTTGGTGTCAAAAATAATGAAATTTTATTTAAGTAGATTGCTGTAAGTCTTATGTGAACCTATGCTACTCCTAGTTTAAATTATTCATTTCATTCATTGAGTTTAATCCTGCAATATAAATGTAATTTATTATCTGAGTAGAACTTAAAAGCATATTAGATATTAGGCTTGGTGCCTTTATGAGAGTTTTTGATTCTGCAGCGAAATCCTGTGTTACTGTGTCTTGCAACTCCTTTAGTCAATAATTTGATTACAGACTGCAATGCCTTAGTATACTATCCTAAAACAGTTATGTCAGTGTGTTCAGTCAGTCTCCTCAGTCTGTGGACAATATGTTAATGTTTAGCATGGTGCGGCGTGCTGTTAAAAAGGGAGCAGATGGCAGGGTCAATAATAACATATAGAGTGCTTTGAATTAGAAATGATGTCGTGTCAGAGGGAGGTGGATAAGGGATTTGCCTGAAGACATTTTATCGTTATTTTGTTTAACTAGCCATAAAAGTCTCTTGTTTACATGGTTTGTAGAAAGGTAAACATAACCTTTTACAGACTAGCTGTGGTGGGGTACAAATCCCATCAAGCTTAGCCAGACTTGAATGCAGTGTTTCAATGTGCCTTCAGCTATGGCTAAAATAGCCAAATCTGTCTCCTATTCTGAGAAATGTTAGTTTTGTTTAAATTGGATTTGCTGCTATTGTGTAGTACTTAACTCCAGTCCCTCGCCTGTTCTGCACAGTTTCCGGTTTCTCTTCTTTACAAACATTGTATTAGATGCTACAGTAGTAGTGAATTCAATTTTGGTATCACACATTCCTTCTGGATCATCTAAAACACTAAATTTCCTATATCTGTGCTTTTATTATCACATACTCTCCTAATCTTCCCATTTTTCTCTACTGATGACTGGCTCTCACTCCCTCTTATTATTATTATTATTATTTATTATTATCTTTTATTTATATAGCGCCAACAGTTTACGCAGCGCTTAATACAATACATAAATTCAAGGGGTATGACAAGACAAGAATCGATAGACTAAGACAAACCGATACATTACAATCTTGAGGGAATGGGGTGACAAACATAAGGCACAGAGAAAGGGTGAGAGGTAGTGTGGGGGTCGTATCAATGACAAGGAAGTTCTAGCAGCTAAGATGGTGCGGCTTCTCTGAAGAAGTGGGTTTTTAGATGTTTCTTGAAAGTTGGGAGGGAGGGTGAATGCTGAAGGTTCCTTGGGAGTAGATTCCAGAGATATGGGGCAGCTCGAGTGAAATCTTGTAGACGGGAAAATACTTGGTATTTCTCATAATGGTTTCACTTCCATTTCTTACAGTTTTAATTAAGTTTGTTCCGTTACAGATATAGCTGATCCCGGGTGGCCTCGTTTGTGAGAATATTTCTAAAATGACTGCTCTGTTCTGTATGCATTGTATCACCAGCCCACCCTAGGCCTGTTTTTAATATGTCAAAGTTTGAATTCTTTGCGCAGCAATTTGTGATTTAGCTGCTGTGTCAGCAAGGCTCATATCTACTTTCCTGTTCTCATCAGTTTTGTGTTCCTCCCAATTCTGTATGTTTAACAATCTGCAGGGCTGAACACTGGAAACTTTTGGACAACCTTAAGACCACAGTAGAAGGGCTGGTGTCTGGGAACAGCCGTAACGTGTGGTCCAAATATGGCGGTTTGCAAAGACTGTGTCGTGACATGAGCAACATCCTCCAACATGGTCTAGTCTGTGATCAGGTCTATTGCAAGCATCAAGATTACTGGAATTTTGTGAAGAGTAGTCAAAACCTTCAGCCAGTCGTATCTCCACAGGTGGAACAGGTGAGACATGCATGATGTTTGGAGACAGGCTGAGTGTGTTGCGGTGTTTTCCTGCAGTGTAATGTTCAAAGTAAATACCACATAAAGGTTACAACCCCAAAGCGCAGGCATTCCTTGAAAGTTTCATTATTTCTCCGGGGCACATCACCCTGTATTTTCTATAAGCTTTCACAAAAAGTATGTATAGTATCTCTGCTCTATATCAGTGATGACTTACGTAGGTGTTTACAAGGCTGTTGGGTGACATTTCATATTTTTTTCCCCATGTGCCTTAAAGAACAGGGTTAGTTTATAGAGGGAAGGAAGAAAATGTAGAGCTAAACGAGCTATGATGCAGAAACTTTTCACGATATTGTTTCACATTCTTTCCTCATTCTTATGTGGTCTCTATCAGCCCAAGTTTTAAATTAAATGCATATTTGGGACCAGTGCTCGACTAACCCCTGGCACCTGGTTGAGTGGACTCCAGTGCATTGAAAAACCCATGCAAAATTGACTCCAAAATGTGAACTAGGCTTTTGCTATAATATGCATTAAATAGTACACAAGTGATTGAATTTTTGTAGTTATATGTTCTGATCTTCTCTTTCTGGTTTTATCCAGTTTCTGCTTTTCTATGAAAACAGTCGAAGAAATGGAGAGAGTACCGGTGAAGAGAATGGGCAGCTTTGGCTGCAGCACAGCTTACAATTCCACTGTCTGTCAGCCCAGCTGAAAGCCCTGCTGGGTAACCGCCAATACACACGCAAGTTTTATTCAGGTAATAGCGACTGCTCACCCAGACAGTGAGGATTGAGAATGCAGCAAGAGACATGACCATACCTGGGAGCTATCTGGGTTTTGCCCTGAGACTTCATGTTATGCGCTGCTTCTCTGGGTCACTAAAATTAAACTGGGTCGCAGTATGCCCCACTCCCTGCTCGCTACCCCTCCAGCAAAATTGTAATGGAGTGTCCTGCGATGTCAGCGGGACCTCCTACCCCTATCCCATGAGGGGAACTCCGTGTAGCCAAAGCCAGAAAGTTCCCAGGTATGGGCGTGACTTTACGTTTTGGATATAGGTAGCAAAAGAAGAACAAAAATACCTGCGTTGGTAAAATACCATATTTGCTTGATTATAAGACGAGTAACCATCGTCTTATATTCAAGGTGGTCTTCTAATCAGACCTCAAATAGAGGTCTGACTACAAGACTAAGATCCAGATCCCCCGCAGCGCTGCAGAGGACCCGGATCCTCCTCTCCAGTAGCTGGTGGAGGTCTGTGCGATGTCCGTAGACAACCTCCGCTGCTGCTGGCACTCCTGCCGGGGCTTCTATGATGGCGCGCCAGCGTCACATGACATTCCGGCGCTCATTCACAAAAGCCCTGGCGGAAGTGCCGGCAGCAGCAGTGGAGGTTGTCTGCGCGCATCCCGCAGACCTTCACCTGCTGCCGCCACTACACACCAAGGAATCTGAAGCATGGGGAGAAGTCTAGGGAAGCACTGGTAAGTCGGGGGAGGGTAAGAGTGGCATATGTGGGGGGTTTAAGGGCTTTCTGGAGGCAAAGTGCCATATAGGGGGATTAAAAGGAATATCAGGGAGGCAGAGTGGCATATAGGGGGTTAAAAGGAATATCAGGGAGGCAGAGTGGCATATAGGGGGTTAAAAGGAATATCAGGGAGGCAGAGTGGCATATAGGGGTTAAAAGGAATATCAGGGAGGCAGTGTGGCATATAGGGGGTTAAAAGGAATATCTGGCAGCAAAGTGGCATTTCTGAGGGGCAGAGTGGCATATAGGGGATATAAGGCATTTCTGGGGGGCAGAGTGGCATATCTGGGGGGGCAGATGTGCATAACTGGGGGCAGGTTGGCAAATAATAGGAAAAAAACAACAAAAAATGCTTTTTTTTTTTTTTCTTTTTTTTTTTCTCTCAATCATAGTTTTTTATTAAATATGAAAAAATTATTTACATGTGAATTAATATTTACTAGTAAAACTTTTTTCCTATAAGGTAGCCTTATATTCAGGCTTTTTCTTTTTTTCCTAAATTAATATTCAAATTTTCGGGGGTCGTCTTATTATTGAGCAAATACGGTAAGTATTTTAAATATAGTGTTACTGTTTTCCAGTATAGGTATACTGTATGCAGTATACTACAGCACTATATTGTGTTAAGTAGGTGCATGCAATGGTCTGTCTGAATCTGTTTTTGGTAGAAGGTCTTATAGCTGTCTTTGTGATTTAGGCTTTTATAGATGGGTGCATTATTTACCTCTGTAGCCAGCAAACTATATGGCTTTATTTATACAATACAAAACATTCCCCAACACCTGGGTGCCAGTTTCACTTTCACAGGAAATGAAAGTAATAAGGAACTGAAACAAAAAATGCAAGCGTGGGCATGAATTGGTCATAGGTTACTTCCCCTTTAAAATCGGCTTATCTGAATCTGTAAATGTATTGTATTGCATTGCATTAAAGGAGGTGATGCTGTACCTGTATGGGTTTCACACATAAAGAACATCTTCAGCAGCCTGTGCATTGAATTGGCATTTCTTGATGTTTCCGTTTATAAAGGATGCGCAGCGATGTGTCCGTTATTAAACATGCACATTGAGAAGTAAGCTTTTTTCGTTTCTAACATAATCTCTGGCTTTATCTTTTTTTTTAAAATATTTTTTTTATTAGACTCTGCGTTCCTGCTGAGTGAGACTCACGTCAATGCAATGTTCCAGTGTCTGGAGGCCGTGGAACAGAATAACCCCAGGCTGCTGGCTCAGATAGACACATCTGTGGTGAGCACTAGTGTTCTTTTTTCACCTAATAATAGGTTAACTATAGGAAAAAAAACAAAAACAAACTTAATGCCTCAGTAAATCGTCAATGAAACAGATAACAGAAACAACATCTATATTTCTGCAAAACGTACCGTATTTTAATCTTATGTATAAGTAGACCATGAATCTCATGGAGTCTTACCATGCAGTGCATATGCACAGAGGATACATTTGAGGAAGATGTTTTGAACCAATGTTTCTGTTAGTATTAGATATGCAATAAACCAATATAAAATGACAGCACCATTGAACGTACACACACAATCACACAGTACTGTACAAATGTTTAGGCAGATGTAAAAAAAATAATAAAAAAAATAAATATATATATATATATATATAAGTAAGAATCGTTTCACAGATGTTAGTAGTTTTTATCATTTAACAAAATGCAAAGTGACGGAAATGAAGAACAATCTAAATCAAATCTATCTGGTGTGACCACCCTTTGCCTTCAAAACAGCATCAATTATTCTAGGTACACAAAGAAAAGGGTAATGTTGAGGACCATGGTCAGCCAATGAAACTTAGTACACCAGGTCAAAGATGCATTATGCTTACTTCCCTTCACAAATGGAAGATGTCCAGCAGTGAGTTACTACAGCAGGAGACTTGATCGCTTCTGTACAGGCGTTTAAATCCCTGTACAATGTAACAGCGCTCCATATGAGCAATGTCACATTTAAACTTACAGATTGGAGGCACAAATTTTGATCCCAGCTGTCAGAGGGGACACCAGGCTGCCATTTGACAGCTTGATCTCCCTTTCACCAGGAGCAATTTCACCCTGCTGGTGCCAAAACCCCATGACATAAGGGATATTTCCTTGGTCCTGAAGGACCAGGTTGGGGAGTATCCCCTACATCACCTAACATTAATGGGTTAACCTTTTACTTAAACCATAAAATTCTGAAGACCTTTTCAAGTATATTATAACATCACTAACCTATAGTCTTATAAAGGAATGATTTTGTTAATAACATATCTCGTAGTTAAAATGTTCTTGGGTGTTCCACACATGCTTATTTCCACACATGCTAAGAATGCGTGAAAAGCCAGAGTTGTTCTGCATGTTCATTTCTCAGAGTTATACCAATCATATATTAACCCTGTATTGTTTCATCTTCTGTATTGTCAGCTTGCTGGTAAACAGGACTTCACAATTTCAGGAAAGAATGTGGATTTTACAACTCTGTCAGGATCTCCCTGTATTCCGTACACGGACAACCCGCGTCACTCGCTGTATAACCCATACAACAGCTTGCAGGTTCCCAGTAGTCTTCCTACTGCTGGTAAGAACATGAAGGGTGTGTGTTTATCTACATTACAGGGCCCCCAGGAAATCCTTTGGTGATATTTTTACATATAATGCAATAAGTTTGAGTCTTATGCTTGACATCATTACTTGCTCTTTGTCGTGTGATATTTGTTCCTTCATACTTTCCACATGTTTCCCCTATTTTAACTAACTTCTGTTTCTCTGTATTCTTACCACAACTCTCCTCCTTTCCTCCTCCTGAAGCCAGGCAGTACTTTATGGAGGACATGATGGGCATTCCCAATGTACCCTGCCAAGAAAATAGTCTACCTGGCTTCAAAAAAGCCCTTTTGAGTATTGACTGAGAACTGACTGGTTGTGGTTACAAGAGATGGCTCTCTGGTACGCCGTGACAGCTATTTATACCACAAAACTGGAATGTCTGAGTGTATACCTAGAGGAATTTAAAAACCATGTGTGAAGAACGAGGTTACCTCAACATCCTAGTGCAAAATGACAGTGATGGGCTGCAGTGTAAATATGTATTGCATTAGATTTTGATAACGCACTGTAAAGGAAATTGTGTGTATTTGTGTATCTATTCAGCCAATTAAATATGTAATTTGATATATTTTCCCTTAGATTTGCTCCCCAGTTTGACTGATCAACAAAACAACCTGAACAAAGTCTGCACATCTCTGCCTGAGAACGAGTCAGTTAAACTTTTTGTCCCACCTTCCTGTGACGTTTCACCACGGGAGCCGTTTTCACCTGTTAGTGAGATGAGTGTCAGCACCCTTACCAGTCACAGTGAGGAGGCTGTCAGCCAAGATGATCCACCCAGTGAGGCAGATGATGGTCCTGAGTACCTGGCTATTGGAAACATGAGCCGCCGTGCATCGAGTAGTAGCAACAGCAGCAGCAGTTCCAACCTCTTCCCTTGCAGCACACACAAAGCTGAGATTCCAGGCATCCCAAGCCCCGTGTCCCCCAGCTCATCACTGCTCACGGTTCCTCGCCGCTCCAGTTTCTCTGAGGGACAAACCAGCAGTGGGTCCGGTCACCCTAAAAAGAGTCATATGCGTTCACACTCTGATACAAATGTAGCCATGGGAAAAAATCAAGGTAATGATCCTGGGCTAAAGTCCTCTCTATGATGGTATTTCCTGTATGTCAAGTTGCTTTTGCCTTTATGCCCTTGTTCTGAAACTGTTTGAGAAATATTTTCAGCGCCTTTCCACTGATGACAATTAAATCTCAGTTATGGGTCCAACCAAGTGTCTGGAAATGAATTGACGGACTTCATCTCATTTGTATTTTGTAATGGAAACCTTGTGGGTGTGTGCCACAAACGTATGGTTTCTGTTCATTTGGCCAAGTATCTCACTTGTGGCTGAGGTTGGTGAAGGTAGAAGCTGTCACACTCCTCTGCGTGATGCTTTCGCTTGCCAGCAGTAACCCAAAAATAGGAAGTAAATTGAAATGCGGTGGAAATCGACTTCTCTCAGGTCTGTTGGGGACTCTTTGTTAGTTATGTGAATATTCATTTGACTTAATATTTTTTCTTGCTTTACCTCCCTTAATGCTTGCACTAGGAGGCGGTCGGAATATAACTATAATAATGGAAGATCCTGTGGCAGGTCCAACATCTCATACAAAATGCTATTCCCTGGCAAAAGTATTGGTGATAACAGTGTTATAATTTAATGTCTATGAGCTGCCGACGTTTGACCTAGGCTAGGTTTCAAAAACTCAACACAAAACGTTACTCAAGGATTGTACGTGATCGTCAAACAGTCAAATCACTTATTCGGTCTGTAAATTAAAGACGGACTGTTTTCTTGGTTGTGGGGTGGAGGGTATTATGTCGGTATGTTAGTGTAGTGTTTTAACACAGGGGTTACACCCATTGTACAGCGCTACCGAATATAATGGTTCTATATAAAACAAATCATTTTAAAACCTTTCCCCAATATTGTTCTTTATTATTCTTCATTCCTCCATAACAGTCTTGCTAATTGGACTGTTCCTTTGGTTTACTTAGTTTCAGCAGCTACATTACTGCACTGTTTAGAACTGATGCTTTTACCTGTTAAATGTATTTTTGTGTTGCATGCACGGTAATGTCCATGTCCCGACAGTGGTTTCCCATTTCCATTCGTTCTTCAGCCCTATAATTTTACAAATATTGTTTGAATCCATTGCAGACTTTTGATAAATCAAACAATACGTATTATGTTGTATGGTATTTTTAAAGATGCTATGTTTAGCAAGATTTGCTTGTGAATATAACCCCCATTTTACAAATATGTCCCCCACCCCTTCCATGGAGATGCCGTTTAACCCTTCTGTTGCTGAACAAATGTGTATCATGTAAACATTGCATGCAACCTTGACTTATTCTGTCTCCCTAGAATCTCATGCTGACCTTGCTTTAAGGAAAAACCAAGCCGTTCACGGAAAATTTTATAGTTTAGCATCGCCTTATTCAGAGCAAGGTAAGCGTATAGCATTTATTACACTTACAATACATAAGACCAAAAATGTTTTAGAAATTATGACTAGTATCTGGGTTTGAGTTAATTTACATGAAAAATTACATCAACCAATGCATTGCTGTCTTATGCATGCATTGCTGTCTTGTGCAAGGAAGCCATAGTAGTTTTTAGTGTATGTCTGCTTCTAAAGTGTTATCGGGAACAGTGAGTTAAAGCTTCATTTTCCATTATTTCAAATTTAAAATGGAACTACCTCCGTTTTTCGCCCCTAGTATTGCCTTAGGAGGAGTAATATTGTGCTTTAAAATATTTCTAGTTTTCGGACAGCTGTTTATCACCCTCTGTTATGTTAACTCAATCTACAAGACAAACACTCCGACTCCTTATCATACTATCCGAGATAAACAAAAGAATGGCTCAGCGGTCCAGAGAGAGACACTCTAACTAATGAAAGTCTATGGAGGAGAGGATTTCATTGAACAAACCGTGTTTCAGCATGGTGGCCTCACTGTCCTCCGATAAAGGGAGTGCATTGGTAAAAAAAAAATTAATAAAATCAGTATTCTTTAAATGCATTCCATGGACTTCTCATATCAGACTTGGGGAAAATATCCCTTCCCATGTAGCACACCCTCTATAGCTACCATGCCTGCACGGGCAGCAGGGTTTCATACTCAGGCATACAAAAGTAAAGTAAAAGCTACAAAAAGAAAAGGAAGAAAATTGCTAGATTTTCAGAAACTGCAGACGCTCGTGCAATACAAATACCACTTGAGTGTATAAGCCCACTGTGTATAGTACTCGTAGTGAGAGATTATTATTGACTTTGTATGACACTTTGTTTTTGCAAAGATCCTCATCTTACTTTCATAATCTCAAAAGGTCAAGTGTATGAAAACATCTAGCATCAAACAATAGACCAAAACAACGTGTTTTTTTGTTGTTGTTGTTGTACCTATATTTAAATTCAATTTAATTTTGTATTGCTTGCAGACAACGCTCAGTATTTGAATGCTTCAGATTGCATATTTCGGAGGCCTTCAAAAGGACAGTCATTGATCAGCTATCTCTCTGAGCAGGACTTTGGCAGCTGTGCTGATCTGGAGAAGGTACAATGGGAACATGCATGTTAACACACATTAATCAGTGGTTTTGTCACGGCTACAACAATGTATATCTAATTATTTATTTTTTCCACAATTTTAATGTTCTAGCGTATGATTTCATTGTAATGTTATTGATCTTCATTAGAATTTCAGTTGTTCCATTGGCCAAACTATTCTTATAGATTATGTCATGTTATAGAATCTGTTGTAATCTTTCCATTTGAGTCTCAGTGAGATAAATTACATTCTTTTTCTACTCTTTCCAGGAAAATGCCCACTTCAGTATTGCCGAATCACTAATTGCGGCCATTGAGCTCATGAAGTGTAACATGATGAGTAGGCAGCTTCAGGAAGAGGAAGAAGACAGTGACCGTGAGATTCGGGAGCTTAAGCACAAAATCCATTTACGTCGGCAACAGATCCGGACTTGTCGGGCACTGAGTAATTCAGGTGATGGAGAGTCCAGTGGTAAGGAACTTATCTTGGTACTCCCTTTATTGTAATTAGCCAGAGTTTAGGAAAAATGGAAAGTGTAACACCAATGAAGGATTTCGTAATAGTTGCCTACTTATTTTCTTGAAAATTTTCTTGAAAATTTGAAAAGTTTTGTTACCTTCTGTGTATAATGTATTGTGGTTTGTCATTGCTCCCCTGGATGTGTCTAGCTGATTATCTGAAATAACTTGGTCAAAATAAAGGACAGAAATCAGTATGGTGGACCTCTAATTACGAATAGAGCTGCACTGTTGACATATCCGGTTGAACGCTTCTGAATGTTTTTCTTTTAGATGTGGTTGTATCAGACAGTGGGTTACAGATAAACTCGCATGACTGTACGCAACTGTCGGAATCTGGCTCAGAAGATGAGGTGGATCAGTATGAAATCAAAGGTATGTTGCTCATGTCTTAATGGAGTTATGTCCTGGCAAAAGTACACTTTTTCCAAATAGTTATCCATCCTCAGGTTACATTTGTTGTTGCTATTTTAAAGACACAACCCTTTACCATGGCAAACTTGGACCTGGATATTTCACTGGCTATAGTATGCATTTGGGTTTTATCCTGAAACCTTTTAGGCGGAAGAGGATCTGAAATAAAAAGGATTAACCATACGCTCCTCCTCCTTCTACAGGGTATAAAGCAACACCCATACTCTGATCCCCCAGAATTTTCTTGTTCTGAACATGTTTCAGATTTTAGTTCTCCCTGCTGTTCTCCAGGGCTGCAGTTTCTCCTTTCTGTGAGCAGTGTTCCAGGAGGCACCGCTGAAGACTGCCATCATGTTTATAGCTGGGCTTTAAGGCAGGGCTTTACAAATTTGTTGTGAATCTAAGCGCCAGCAAAAAAGTTAGGAGCCAGGATTTTTTTAAAACTAACAGTTGGTCAGGAGTGATCTGATCATCATCAGCCCACTTGCTAAACTCACAGCATTTGACCTGGAAGCACCCTGGACTTTCAGGTCGGTGCTTTTTTTTTTTTTTTTTTTTATTATTATTATTTTTTTAACTCTTTCAATGCTGATGTTCCATTGGAGCACAGCATTGCCTGATATTTAGTCCCCACAAGCTTGTGGGGACAAATGTTAACCCCTGCAATGCCACGAATGTGTCATACACAATTGTGACATTGAAGGGGTTAACGCTGTACTGTCGCTCTCATGGAGCGATCGGGCAGCAGGGGAGGGTTGGGGCTGGTGTCCACACTCATGTGGAGACCGAAGAACCCTGTCCCTGAAGCTGCCTCTGTAGACCAGCCATTGCAGGGGGAGTCTCTTTGATGACTGCTGTAGGCTTGCATGCCAACACCCCTTTCTAAATATTGAGTTTAGGTGTTTCTAAAGGTTGCTAAAAGGTGAATAAAATGAAGCACACAGGAAGCTATCTCCAGAGACAAAGATTGGCAGTAGAATGGGTCGTTTTGAAGGTCTTAGTGACTTTTAATATGGCATAGTGTCATAAGAAGCCACCTGTGCAACAAGTCCATTTGTGAAAGTTCTGCTTGTTAGATCTCCCCTGGTTCATTGTAAGTGCTGTAATTTGAATTGGAAGCATCTAGGAGTAACTGCAGCTCTGCCATGAAGCAGCTTAGCATTTTTATTGATGTAGATAGCATCCGCTGATTAATGCCCTGTGTTACTGTATTACACAGATGGTAATGATGGGCATAACCAGATTGTAATGTATAGGAATGGACTCTCTGCCTCAATGGCCTCGTTCTTCTCAGGTAGTATAAAATAAATTGGTGGTAAGAGGTGGTAAGGGAGATTCACACAGGTTTTAAGATTCTCCTGTGTAATGTCTTCACTTTGCACTCTGATGCAGCATTGGTGATATTTACGGCACACACTCTTTTGATTATATCTCACTTTGCATGTAAACAGTGGCATTTCTTTGCTTGTGTGGGATGATCTGAGGTGTATGGGATTAATTGACCTTGGTGTGAAAATATTGTGCTATTTCCGTAGCATTGTCATGGGTTTAGTTTTGCGCTCATGCTGTCTGTGATATTATTCATGGTGGAGAACCTGTGCTGATAAGAGATTCCTTATCTGAAGATCTTAAACTCACCTGTGTACACAGGTGAGTTTAAGATCTTTAGATAAGCAATCTCTTTAAGTGGAAAATCCTTTAAAACTAAAGTCCAAGTTGCTGATCACAAAAGCCATACTGTGGACTGTGATGTATTTGTCTTAACTTGATAAGACTTGATAAGTCCAGTGGTAGACTTATTTCCAGTGTGACAAGATGGTCTTTAACAGATGTCAATCTCCTCGTCTGTCTGTATATTCTTTACATCTTGCAGTACTAAAGGATCAGTTGATGCTTTATAAATTATCAAAATAGCCGGTGCTTCCTTTCTAATTCTATGTAATTATGTCTGTTTCTGTTTAGATGCCGATATCAACAAGTGTTCCAGTAGCCGACCATCTGAATCAATGTGAGTACTGTCTACAACTATCTCATCATCGATGTTTTTTGGTCATGTTTTAAAAATCCGGTTCACCTGTCTCAAGAGGTAAACAATCAGTAGTGAATGTTTGTTGTAAAATATGCTGTGTTTGATTCATGCTGAACATTCTATAATGGGAAATTTACATGGAGAATAGCATGGAGTTGGAAATTAATGACGCAAGTTATTTGGGGTAATAGAATAAAGCCCTAATGCTATTGTATAAACTACAATATTGCATACTCATCTATTTTCATACACCTTCAGATCTTACTCCTTCCTTCATTCCAACTCTGCCGAAGCTGTGGCCATGGGTCTGCTGAAGCAGTTTGAAGGGATGCAGTTACCCGCTGCATCTGAACTAGAGTGGCTGGTTCCCGAGCATGAAGCACCACAGAAGGTATGCCCTTGGTGTTAAAGGAGATGACATGACGGATGTGTCATAGGCTTATTATTAAAATAAAATGTTTTGTATAGACTGAGACGGACACCACCAAGAACAATCTTAACAGTAACTGTACTGAGCTGCATTTTATTAACCAGCAATGATTCTCAATATTTAAATTCTGTGCTACAGTTTGGAAAATGTAGGTGAGCACATGGCATGACTTTACCCCCTTCACTGCCAAAGACTACTTTAACATTGTGATTTGCTCGTTAAATACTCTAACTTTACAGTATATTTCCAGGAAAGGATGTAGATTTCCTAAAATTTTTCAGTTGTATCTGGTTGACCCCATGAACACCACGTTGTGAGAACACAGCAGGGATTTTACATGTAAGTGCAGTGTAATTAATGGCATGTCTTTGTTTTGCAGCTTCTGCCAATACCGGATTCTGTACCAATCTCTCCTGATGACGGAGAGCATGCAGATATTTTCAAACTGCGTATACGGGTTCGTGGGAACTTGGAATGGGCTCCACCACGTCCACAAATCATCTTCAACATCCATACAGCTTCCACGTAAGTGTAGTGAGAGACTGCCCCGGTGCAGTTTTGTATATCTTTCTAATATTCATGTCTGCTCCATCTTGTCGTTACAGGAAGAAGGTGGCAGTGATGAAGCAGAATTACCGTTGTGCTGGATGTGGCATTAGGATAGAGCCAGGTAAAACCGAACCTGATCAAGTTTTTTGTTTTAGTGCAGTAAACACGATTTTGCCAACACCAGTTAATCCATGAGAACTAGATACATCTACAAGCTAGTGTGCCAGATGACATTACTTAATTTATAGTTTATCACTGAATAATAAGCCAATTATTAACACCGTTGGATAGGGAATCCAGCTTTGTAAACTTAATACATTTTCTCCATTGATTATTTTGCTTCTGTCAATTTTGGTACTGTTATAGATTACATTAAAAGACTCCGTTACTGTGAGTATTTGGGCAAGTACTTTTGCCAGTGTTGCCATGAAAATGCCCAGTCTGTCATCCCTGGCCGCATCCTGAGGAAATGGGACTTCAGCAAGTATTATGTCAGCAACTTCTCCAAAGATCTTCTAACAAAGATTTGGAATGACCCTCTCTTTAACTTGCAAGATGTCAACAGTTCTCTCTACCGAAAAGTGAAGGCACTGGAGCAAGTCCGGGTAACTTCATAGTACTGATAACTAAAGCTATCTTAAAAAAAATGTTTTGTAATAGTGCGTCACTTGATGATAATTTAACTTAATGAAGTAATTTACTCTTTCCCTCAGCTTCTACGGATCCAACTTGTGCATTTGAAAAACATGTTCAAAACGTGCAGGTTGGCCAAAAGGTAAGCATATTCAATTATGTAGTGTTGTAAATGGAACACCTTGACAAAAATAGCTTTTCCACATTTTTTGGAAAGCTTCCTGATGCTGTTCTGTTTTTTTTCTGATGTGCACGCTCAGTGGCTATTTTATTAGGTAAACCTGTTTAGTTCTTAGCAACAATGACATAAATTGGTTTCATGTGACCTTAGGCTTTACACAGGCCCCCCTTGTAGCTTCCATCTACTATGCTAAGCATGTGATGCAATTCGTTGACATTTTGCATGTGCGGTGCAGTGTTGGATCACTGTGGAGTTTATGCCGGAGTCTCAACCGGCCCACGGAGACGTGGTGGGCTGTAGCACATGCTGCTTTAACTTTTGCTTACATTGTGTATTTTCCGAGATACCCTCATGCACCCCACTGCAATCAAAACAACATTGTGGATGGCACCAAATTGTAACTCTGTGCACCAGGGCCGGCTCGACAATGGAGCCGAGTGGGGCAGCCGCTCCAGGCTGCACTTTTGAAGGGGCGGCACTTCGCCGCTCCAAGCCCTTTTTTTTTTTCTTTCTTTCTAAAGCGAAAGAGAGAGAAAGGGGCGCCGAGTGCTTTTCGCTTACCAAGCTGTCAGTACCCGCTCGGCGCCCCTCTCTCTCTCCTCTGCGGCGAGTCTTCCTGTTCAGTCTCGGTGCCGGCTTGTAATGCTGAGTGACGGAAGATTTCCGGCACTCAGCATTACAAGCCGGCACCGAGACTGAACAGGGAGATTCGCCGCAGGACTGCTGAAAGGTAAGTACAGGGGGGGAGGGAGGAAGGGTAGATAATATGGGGGGGGGGTAGATAAAGGGGGGGGGGCGGCAGGGACGGAGGGAGAGAAGGGTAAAAAAGGGGGGGGGGCGGCATTTTAAAATTCGCCCCAGGCGGCATTTTGCCTTGGGCCGGCCCTGCTGTGCACAGCCAAAAACCTTATAGAAACAATGCAATATTTAAACAACCGTATGCCCCTACACAGCCAAATAATTGAACAATATGAAATATTGTTGGTAAATGTACAAACCTAAAAGTTTTTTTTTTAATCAATATAGATAGCGGGCATAATTGAATGCACGTACATATCAAACTAATAAAAGAAACATGACAAAGGGCAGGTATTATGTGCTGTCCATTAATGTTTAGGTAAGCCTACAGCCTTCATATACTGTATTTATGGCCTTTGTCAGCCTAAAACTATCTATTTTCCTATTCAAAAGGTGCTTCCACGCTGGATATTTTTTGTTTATCACAGCATTCTCTATAAACTCTGTAGACCTTCGTATGTGAACATACATACTAGGTCAGGAGGTCAGCTTTTTTGAGATGCTGGAACTACTATGTCTGCCACCAACAACCATACCATTGTAAAGTCACTTGGATCATATAACTGTGCTTGATGTGTTTTAAGAAACAGTCATACAATGTGCTGTGTCAATGAGCAGCTTTATCTAATAAAGTTATTTTATTGAGTATATTTTCTCCATTGTTACAGTTGTATAGCAATTTTATCTTCTCTTGTAGTGTCTTGGAATCATATGACACAGTGTCTGGGCATCTCACAGAAGATCTCCACTTGTTCTCCTTAAATGACCTCACAGCTATAAAAAAGGGAGATTTGGTCCAACAATTGAGAGAATTAGTGAGACTTGGCACGGTGCATGTGGCTAAATGCATGGTAGGAACTTTTTGTTCTATTTTAATAATACATGGGGTAGTGCCAGAAGCATTAATATTTTTAATTCCTCGATAGAGGGCGAAGTTCACTTGACAGGACATGAAACTGCGTTATAAATGTTGGGATACATGTTTGGATAAGTCATTGTCGGAGAGTTGGGTAGGAAGGATTGATCACCACACCAAAGTAGGTAGGTGGTTTATCATCTTGACTCCCCTTTTCTTTGTAGTTATGTCAAGCAAAGGGATTCATCTGTGAGTTCTGTCAGAATGAAGATGATGTCATATTCCCTTTTGAGCTAACCAAATGTCGGAGGTGTGAAGGTAAGGATACACTGACGTTTTTAGACTTTTTTTTTTCCCAATACAGAGAGTATAGTATAAGAGGATAATTGTTAGAGGCCAAAATCTAAAACTATAGGGTCAGAGGCATAGGTGCAATGTAAGTAATAGAGGCAGATGGATAAATGGAAGAAACGGTAGATGCTAATAATGTTAGAGAATTAAAGCATGAATAGGATAGGCATATGGCTATCCCGAATCAAAGACCAGACCGAGGACTGATTAAGGTTTGAGTCTTTATAGCTGGAGAAATTGGCAGGCTGAACGGTTGTCTGCCTTTAATTCTATTTTTCCTCTGAATTGCCAGCTTTTAATTTACTACATGTACCTTTTTACTTATCAAAATGTAATCCAGTTTATTCATAAAAAGCCTCCATAGTACTGTACTGGGAGTGTTTTACGGAGTACTTAATACAGAGACAGCTTCAAGTACATTATACGAATAACACACCAGTCATGTACCTCTACATTTAATTTTTAGGTTATGCAGAGTATTTAGACCAAGGTTCTTGTTGGTTTGTAGGGAAAATTAATGTAGAGATCTGTTACTGCTGAGAAGTTTAGTTATTATGAGCAATTCAGTTGAATGTTGCTAATTCTCTGTATTTGCCTCTGCCTCCAAACCTACAGAATGTAAAGCATGTTACCACAAGTGCTGCTTCCGGTCTGACCAGTGCCCAAAGTGTGAGCGCTTGAGAGCAAGGAGGGATCTGCTATCCAAACAAAGACTGGAGTCCTATAATTCTGATCAGGAGGAGCTTGAGGAGGAGAGGGACACAGATTGACAAAAGCTAGAAATCTAGGGGATACATGGTAGTGGGGCAGCAGAAACGACATCTTTAGTGCCATTCAAAGGTTACAGCAGCGGCACCTCAATGTAAAACAGTACTCTTTTGCTTTTTATCCTTCAGTAGTCCTTAAAGTACAAAGTTGCTGTACCTTTTAACAATATGAGGATTAATGGTTCACTTAGTTCAGATTACACACCATCTATCTGCCATTTCTAAAATGTTTAACATAAGCACACCTGCTAGAACTGATGACTGGTAAGAATTAGATATACCCATTCTCCTGAACTTTGTTATAATGGGGAATATCCACTCTGCACAATGCTCTTGTCATGCAGGTGGTACATTCTGGGCTGCATCTCCACCCAATACCCAGACAGTTAACCATGAGTCTGCATTGAACGTTCATTTCATTGAACGTTCATTTCATTGAACATTGATTACTACATCTGACCATTTTAAATGTCTGTTTGTATTGAGATTGTGGCATAAATATTTTTACTACAAGGGTGCCAAAAGGAGAATGCAGACAAACTCTTGTGATTCAATTTTCAGTGTATGTTATTTTCATTACTGCTAGACCTAAACAGTTAAGACTGTTAAAGTATTCTAAAGCTCTGGAGAATCTGGAGTTGCTACTTCTGCCATATAAAACTGATAAAACACAGATAATTTTACAAGCTGCGTTTTGGTCTGACAAATGCTGCCTGGTTGTGTGTAGAATTCATACCAATCAAGGGTATGTGTTTTACAACAGCATGTAAAATCATCAATGTTGGGTTTCAAATGGCTAAGGTGGCAACTCCTGTAAGGGCCAAATCCCATATAATGCAACTCTTACTGCAAAAGCAACAGTAGCAAAGGGTTAAATAAGTATACTTGTCATAACAAACACCTGATTTCTTAACCTAAGTACTCACTTAGCCCTTTGACTAAAGTATATTTTAGTTAGCAAATACCAGCATATCAGGATATTCCCTAGCTTCTAAGCAACAAGGACATAAGTTGATTAGACTGACATTGACAGGAGTGTGGTCTGTCCCATAGCCTCCTGTAGTATTGCACTAATGTACTAATTGATTGTATACATAACTGTAGTATTATTGATTGTGTGATCCAAATTATTGAGCCTTATGTCCACTGCCACAAGTGTCTATTTTTAGTTGATTTGCAGACTACTTGGGCACTGAAGGCTCATGTAAATTAATGATGTGCACTTTGGTAGTCTGTATTTAAAAAGATCTATTTACTTGGAGCTTTGCACTGAACATTGTGTTTAAATAAGTAGTAATGGATATTTTTTCCCACTCCTTACTTACTATGACTATGCTGTTTTATGTGCTTTTACATTTTATAATAGGTCTCTGTTGTTGTGGTTTATTGGATAAACCCTCTTCTGTGCTTCTACTTCCATTGCAGCAGGTCTATTATAATGCATAACATATAACACCATTTAAACATTTTATGAAGCCAAGAAAACCAGCTCTATGATGTTAGTAAAAGTACATAAACATTTATTTGCAAAACTACAACTGCAAGAAATAATTTAAAGTATGTTAAAAGCAGTTATTTATGTATAAGAAATCATAAGAAATATTTTTATTTGAAGGGACAGCAACAACTCCAAATATAGAGAGATATGGATACATTCAGATCGTGAGACTTGCTTGTCCTTTGTTAATGTTTAAGTTCTTCATTAAAAAAAAACACCAAAAAAAACAGGTTATTAGAATGACACAGGAATACACTTGTAATTAAAACAAAAATTGTTTTGCTATTTGCACAGACAGCTAGACTTCAAATCACGGTCATCTACCAGAAAATGCACAGACAAAAAAATAAGAGAACCACATCTTTAATAAAATGGAGCGTTAAAAGTACCAGTTCCCCGAACCACTTGCATATGTATTTGAATATCAATCAGTATGATCTTTAAATATTACTGTCTCTTTAAATAAGCAGCCAGCCTCTACCAAGAGTTGGCAATTGACTGGAAGATGTCCCATACCTGCAGACATACTTCCTTTCTCATTCTCTGCATATCACTCTGACTGGCTGTTGTTGGTATGAAGGTGTGATGCGAGACACGGGTGCTGCCTTTCTGTATGAAACTGGGTCTTTTCACAAGGTAATACAAATGCTTGTCAAACTTCACACGCTAGTATGGTCGGGAACTCTATAGTCGAGTCCTTAAGTACTCTCAATGGAGAAGGCTCTCTTTCTTCTCATACAACAGGCTTGTAAGACTGAATCACTGATTCTTGTGCTGCAACACTAAATACATTTTGCACATGCATATCACTTTGTTGTTTTTTTTGGTTTTAACAAAGGGCAGCTGTTTTTCCTTACATTTTTCTCCTTGTCAGTTACCAGTGTAAGTGCCTTTAATTGTTGCTATTTGTAAATATATTTTAATTGCTGACTAATCTTAAAACTGAACGTTTTCACGTTCCTGTCTTGATTATCAGATGTTTACGTATTTGCACATATTTCAGTGAGATCAGCTGGGGCATTGGAACTTAGTTTCTGCTGATCGTAGATAAACAGTTGTGTAGCTCTCTATTATGGTTTGAGAAGGGTACTCAAGAGTAGATCTTCATATTCTTTCTCCGAAGAAATATCCGGATGCAAAGGTTTATGGGAGTTGTAGTCCAATACCAGTTATAAGTCTGTAGTAAACTATGAATCTAGTACACTGACAGAACATTACCTTGTGAAAAATGCTCTTTTACACACAAACTGTGCTGGCTTCACTATGGCTTCTGAAGTGGCAACCCTGGAGTTTATCCTGCAAGAGGGTCAAAGTTAGCCCTGCATAATGCTTGGATAAACTTATGACAATGAAGTGTTATCACTGATTTAACCAACAGTCTGTTCTCCTAGGAGAAAGATAACAGTAGTTCTCTCTTCTTAATACATAAGTTTCACCTCATCTCACAGCTTCTTAACCTAATGTGTTGGTGACAAAGACCTTGTAAATGTATTGTGAAAATGTTTTGTAAATACTAATTGTTCATGTACCACAGTATATGATGTCTAAGACTCGTGTTGCACAGCAAATTGCAAATATAACTCCATCCTGAATAAACTTATTATTTAACAGATAGCATTTGTGTTTTGTATTTTTGGAGCATGGAGTTAAACAAGCTTAGAAAGTGGCTACTAAAAAGTAAGTGTTCCCAGAGGGTGTGTCTAGAAAGACTGCAATCAACCAGTGGAGACAATCTTTGTAGTAACTACCGGTATGTGATTATTTACATACATATATTTAAAAACAATGTTCCAGTGATGTCACCATGCCATACTTAGGGAAGCCATCCAGTTCCAAGAACATTTTATAAAAAGTCCCAAAAATTAAAAAAAAAAAAAAAGACCATGGTAGAATGCATGTACCATCATTTGAAATTACTTTTTTGGTTTTATGGGAGTAAGTTGAGCCAGGGTCGTACCAGGTTCGAGTATTTGGCACTATATAAGTA
This sequence comes from Spea hammondii, assembly GCA_029215755.1. NCBI lineage: Eukaryota > Metazoa > Chordata > Amphibia > Anura > Pelobatidae > Spea > Spea hammondii. The sequence goes on from JARDYJ010000003.1 coordinate 89,448,487, forward strand.
TCCTTTTTTGAATTTTTTTTCTTTTCCATATCACTCCCAGTAGCATTCATAGAGGAGATGGCTCCATCTATCCAAGTCCAGGTTGTGTGCAACAGTGTTCTGCACAAGCAGCAGTACATCGTTATATATGAAATACACAACCATGTAATCAGGCATTCCGTTTTGGTAGCTGTTAATACCAATACCCGCTAGCAGGTCCTGGGAGGGGAGGTAAGAAGACAAGGGACCACCAAGCAGGTTTTGTACACACTCTGAAATTGCATACTTAGTCTGGTACTAGTGGATTTATTGACTACACCCAATAACAGAGTTGCTACGTACACACAAAGTTATGGAAAGATAACACTATATCCTGAGTGGGAATGATGTGCTTCTAGAATTACGCTTAATGAGCTTCACTAGAATAGATACCCCACTTTACAACTTCTAGCTCTGCATATCAAATTATTCTGCTTCATATAATGCTTTATTTTACAATACAGTAAACATTGGTGTGTGATGCTAATAAACAAGTTTGATTATGATAGAAAAATCCTTAAGCTTGGGAGAGGACAGCACTTAATTGTCAGAAATGTCATAGAAAATTACTTAACACAGCTTTCTGCTTGGTAACAGTCAGGTTCTGGCTTTGTCCTGCATAATTTTTTGGGGGGTTTTTTTAAGTGCTTATTATTGCATACTCCCTGAGCATATATAGTATGTCCTTACAACGCCATAACTAGCCGAACTTCTTGGGATGATAGCGACGCTCAAACTCCGCCACATCGAATTTCCTTTTACATCCCTGGTAGTTCATGTATCGGATTTTCCCAAACACAGCACGTTCTGCCCAGCCTTGGTCATGGATTCCACAAATTGACCACATGCAACCTGAAAAGGAAAATTACATGTTTTGAGCAGGAACATGGCACTAATGTAAAACGTTTATGGCAACTGAACAAAGGAACTAGAGGTTGTAGCCGTAGCGACAATGCAACAGCTCAAAAGATACAGCCTGGCCAACCTTGCTATATTGCCATTAGACTTTGTTTTCCAGTTATATTTTATTTAAAAGTAAAATAAACATTTCAAAAGGGACACTATTTTCTGTTCCACTGTAAAAAAAAGTATTTGTCCCTTACGGATTTCTTCTGTTTGTCACATTTAAATGTTTCAGATCTTTCAACTACTTTTAATATAAGACAACATAAGTAAACATAAAATGCAGCTTTTAAATGATCATTTGTTAACGGTAGAGAGTTAAACTTGGCCACTCCAAAACCTTCATTTTGTTTAATTTTTTTAGCCATTCAGAGGTAGACTTGCTTGAGTGCTTTGGATTATAATTCTGCTGCATAACCCAACTGTGCTAGAGCTTTGGGTCACAAACTGACAACTGGACATTCAGGATTTTCCAGTAGCGAGAATGCATAGTACCATCAAATATGGTAAGTCTGGGTGACTTCCAATATTTGATGGCATTATGAATTCTCGCTACTGGAAAATCGTGAAGGAGAATGTCCAGCCAAACAGCCCAGACCATCACACTACCACCACCATGTTTGACTGTTGGTATGATGTGCTTATTGTGAAGTTCTATGTTCCACGGACTATTATCCCAAAAGTCTTGGGTGTCAAGATGTTTTTTGACAAACGTGAGACAAGCGTTTGTGTTCTTTTTGGTGGGAAATGTTTTTTTTACACTGACCGTAACTGAGGCATGCAGCGCTTTAGATGTTAGTCTAGGTTTATTGTGACCTGTTGGATTAATCTTTGATGTGCTCTTGGAGAAATTTTGGTAGGCTTGCCACTCCTGGGAACGTTAACCACAGTTCCAAGTTTTCGCCAGTTGTAGATAATGTATCTTGTCATGGTCCACTGGAGTCCCAGAGCCTTACACATTCCTTTGTAACCCTTTTCAGACTTCTAGAGGTCAATTACTTAGTTTCTCATCTGTTTTTGAATTTTTGAGACCTTTTGGCCTACTTCACTTTGCAAGACATGTTTTATTTAATTTGTTTAGATTCAGTATGACTGGCAGCTATCATGCCTGGGTTTGTAAAGTGAAATAACCCAATTGTCAATTACATTTGATTAACTCATTGATTTAGTAACTAAGGAAGCAATTACTTTTTCAATAAGGTAGCCAGATAAGTTCGGATAGCTTTTTCCTTCTCTACATGACATCACAATTTAAAAACTGCATTTTGGAGTTACTCAAGTTATCTTTGTCTAACCCTAAAATCAGTTTGTCAAATATGCAAACAGAAATCTGTACATCTATACTTCTTCAACCGGAGTTACAATTGCAGCCTGCCTGTAGCATAACTTAAAAAGTCAGTTGCATATTATGCATGCAGCAGGAGGAAAAAAAAAACCATATAGAAAGGAATTAATCTATCAAGTTGCATGCCATAATACGTTCTGCAGTCCATTCAATACAGGCCATGGGATGGTACATTGGTTTAAATATACCATGTAACAAAATGTGTTGTAAGATTCATCCATACAGATTGCAAGGCACAAAAGTCTTATTTTGGTAATATCATAGCTTCTTTTCCATCAGTGTGAGAGAAAACATTCAAAAGGAAAAACAAGTGAGTGAGACATATTTCTCTTAAAGTACCCTTTTTTCAAATTAGGAGCAAGTTTTTCACACCCACTGATTTTATTATTATGCTAATAACTAACCTACGTATCCGTTTGGGTCCCGTCCATCCAACTCAAAGCGATCATTGAGGTAAATGGCAAAATTAAGGGCTTCCTCTGGGGATGTGGTCCACTCAAGAATTTTTTTAGCCCAGTACATACGCAAGAACCCATGCATTTTCCCTTCATGAACCATCTGCAGCTGTGGCAAAAGAGGTAAGAACAGATGTAACATTTTGGGGGCGCATTCCAGAATGATTAAATCAAATAGCTCTGTTGTTAAGATGCATAATGACCATAAATTCACATTAAACCAGAGCTCGACAAATTCCAGGTGCCAGGTCGCCATGGGGACTGAGAATTTTGTCCTGGTGCCTAGGCGTGGTGCAGCCGCGAGGTGAGGTGGTAAGACCGCCGTGTGTGCACGTCGGCAGCTTTAATTTTATTAGGCGGCCGGCTTGCACACACCGTACTGCTGAGTGGCAGTGCCTCAGTGAGGCTCTTCGGCCCGCCCCTTTCAAGACGTGAGGCTCAAGGGGGCGGGGCTCACAAAAGAGTTCCGCGTGACGGGGAGAGGATCGTCATGTCGGAGGAGAGCGGGGGGGAAAAGAAAAGGGAACATGTAAGTATTAAAAAAAAAAAAAAAAGTTATAGGTCCACTTTCCTCGAACCCCTATTTAAGGGAGGGGGGGGGAATTCCCTTGGGACATCATTCATTTTTGTCGTTGAAAATAAAACTTAGTTTAAAAAGAAAATCCTGGCTCCTAAATTTTTTTAGCTGGCTCCTAGATTCAAAACAAAATAAGTCAAGCCCTGCATTAAACCATAATTTTTTATAAACACTGAGGTCCAACGGCTGAAAGGGTAATTCCCCAGGACGGTTGTTAACCCCTTAACGTCCATTGCCGGGTCAGGCACGTCATGCAAAACGGTCACTTAACGACCTATGACGTGCCTGACACGTCATGAGACTTAAACAAGCTTAGAAAGTGATCAACGATCACTTTCTAAGCTTAAACGGTGTTGCTGTAATGCCTCGATGTCGAGGCATTCAGCAACACCGAGATCGGCATGATGGGCCATGTCTGGCCCCTCCCCGGGGCGTCAACATCCGCCATAAATTGTATGTACGTTTTAAAAGCGTTAAGGAGGCGATCAACGATCACCTCCTAAACTTCATTGGTGTCGCTGGAATGCCTCGATCAGGAGGCATCCTGCGACACCAAATACTTACCCCAGGGCGGGCTGTGACCGCTCCGGAGAGCGGTCACAGCCGCAGCTGCACGCAGTCTTCGCCATCCGCAAGATGGCGGCGGCCCGGGAAAAAAAAATAATAAAGTTGAAAAAGTTCGCTAGACGGTCTCCAGACCCTCTAGAGAACTCTGGCTCCACTTGCAGCTTGAATACAGGTACTGCATTCAACCATACAAGTCAATGGAGCCCAGCTTTCTAATCACTATGTGATTAGTGAAATATTTATATATAAAAAAAAAAACCTTAAAAAAAAAAAAAACAAAACATGGTAACATTTAAAAATTATTATGCTTTAGCAAAATGTAAAAAAAAAAAAAGTCCAAAAAGAGTAAAATAAATAAAATAAAAAAATTAAGTTTATTATTATGAGCAAGTGCTAAAATTAGCGCTGTATCTTCCCAAAAATCCTGACATGGAAAAATTTTAATAAAAGCATTTCAAATACCCAAGGGGTGTCTAATGTTAAAAAATGAATGGTTTGATAGGGTAAATTGGGGTGGCTGGGCTCAAAGATAGGGCATAGGCACAGACTGACCGAAACGGAGGGGGTGGGGAGCGCACTTCCAAAAAAACACCAGACAAACCCATACATGTGGGGTATGACTGAACTCGGGAGATGTTCCTGAACACATATTAGGGTGTTGTTTGATAGTGACATATACCTGGAGCTATAAATTTATACCCAAAGTACAATTTGTGTGAAAAAAATACAAAAAAAAAATACTACCACAAAGTGTGGCAAAGGCTGGTGGTAGAATCTGATGCATGGAAAGGGTTAAATACTACCATTTTAAGTACCTTGGGGTGTCTAGTTTTCAAAAATATATGGTTTTATGAGGTAAATTGTAGTGGCCAGGCTCAAAGATAGGGCATAGGCACAGACTGACCAAAATAGGGGGGAAAAAAAACAAAAAAAAACAAAACGCACTTCCCAAATGTGGCCTTTTAACCCCAAACAGCAGTCAAACCCATGCATGGGTGGTATCACTGTACTCAAGAGATGTTGTTGAACACATATTAGGGTGTTGTTTCATAGTGACGTATACCTGGAGCTATAAATGTATACCCAAAGTACAATTTGTGTAAAAAAAAAAAATACCAAAAAAATACTAACACAAAGTGTGGCAAAGGCTGGTGGTAGAATCTCATGCATGGAAAGGGTTAAAATACTAGCATTTGAAATACCTTGGGGTGTCTAGTTTTCAAAAATATATGGTTTAATGTGGTTAATTGAATTAGCCAGCTTCAAAGATGGTCCTATTAGGACATGGGGGCAGAATGACCAGATGTAAAAGTTCCAAGTTAAAAAATGTGCACTTCCTAAATGTGGCATTTTACCTCCCAGACAACCCGACAAACCCATGACTGTACTCGGGAGATGTTGCTGAACACATATTGGGGTGTTTTATGATAGTGACATATACCAGAACCTTTTAATTCATACCTGAAGTAAAATGTGTGTGGAAAAACAAATGCAAAAAAATTACTACCACAAAGTTTGACAAAGGCTGGTGGTAGAATTAGTGCATGGAAAGTTACAATTCTAGCATTTGAAATACCTTGGGGTGCCTAGTTTTCAAAAATAAATGATTTGATGGGGTAAATTGCATTGGCCGGCTTCAAAGATACCCAAAATACTACTTGTACTTAATGCTCCATAACGTGCAGAAAAAAGCAAAAAAACATAAAAACATTGGATATTTCTAAACTCAGGACAAATAGTAGAATATATTTAGTAGGTTCTTTTCATTAGCTTTTTTGGATGAGTAAAATATTTTTGGGGTAAAAGTCAGAAAATGTGTTTTTGTTTTAAATTTTTCATCATATTTTATTTTTTTTATGGGAAATTAGATAATACGATTAAAACAATGGTATCTGAAGAAAGCCCTTCTTGTCCTGAAAAAAACAAAATATAATTTGTGTGGTTTCACTAAATGAGTGAAGAGAAAATTACATCTAAACACGAACACCGCAAAAGTGTTAAAACAGCCTCGGTCCCAATGGTACAAAAGGTAAAACACAGCCTGGTCCTTAAGGGGTTAATCTATTTTGTTGCCTATGTTAACAAGACACTCAGCCAGCACTTTCTAATGGAAACATAATGTATCTGTGGGTAGATGAGAAATGTTAGGAGTAATACTTCCTCAAAGGCTGAGATATTCATATGTAGATCCAGAAAAAAGGGGACACCTTTTATTCCAGGTATCATAGAGGAAAGTTTTTTTTTTTTTTGTTTGTTTTTTTAAGAAGAAAACACACACAAAAAGGGATACAAATGCTACCCAAACAATGTGAGTCATTTAAGATCACTGAATTCACTTGGGGGACTTCCAAATGTTTTTACTAGTATCAGATTAAAAAATATCATACGGTAGAAGTCATTACTGTCTGACAGCCCTACTAAAAATGATGGATATTAAAGTACTTGGTGTACTTTAATTTGCAAGGGGGACAACACAAGAATTATGTGTCTATGATGGCGTGAGTGTTCTTTATGAAAACCCTGCATTAATCTGAAATAACTTCTCAGTTAAAGTATTTAAAATGAAGGACCTTAGATGTATTACCTGGGCTGCGTTCCATAGAGGATCATGAGTTTTGCCAGCTTCCAGTTTCTCCAGTGTGTACAAATGAGTTCTCTTGTCCTTGGCATGATCTTTGAGAGTATTTTTAGCCCAGTCATAAGCCCCTTGGAAGCAATGATGCCATAAGCAAATTATACATTCAGCACAAAAAAGCTAACAAATATGAATGTGAATTTATAATGCAGTGAGCAGTATAAATCATGGTATTTTGGGATCCTTCTTTTGAAACCAAATACTAGAGTTCTAAGAAAACAGTTTCAAATTACTAATTTTAGGATCAGAAGGTTACTTTTTGTGGTTTGTAGTTCTTGTCGAGGAAGAGATAACTAAGTTAGTCTCCTTAATGCTTGCACAGTTAAACCACAACATAGGACAGTATGGGTAATCTTATAATGCACGTTGTGACCTCTGGCAGTACCCAAAATTGTTGGTAGAATAGGATGGCTTGCCGCTAAACCTCTTTTCTATCTTTTCGAAGATCACAAGAAGTACTTTGGGATTCTTAGTCATAAGGGTTAACTTGCCACATTTAATCAAACCATCTAGAGCAGGGGTGTCCAAGTTTTTTCTGCAGTGGGCCACTTCACCAGAATTGTATACGTGCAAGGGCAGCACTCATTTTTCACTGTGAGAAAATATGGCCTTTAATAAAATATGCAGATTAAAATAAAGTAAATGACACAAAACCTTTACTTTTCCTCTCACTGATTTCTGGGCCTAGAAGTTGTGTGACTACAAATTCAGGATAATTAAAAATGAAATAGTTCTATTTATTCTAGGGATGCACCAAAATGAAAATTCTGGACCAAAACATTCACGGTTTGCTTAGCCAAAACCGAAAATGACCCCCCACCTTTAAAAATAATAATAAAAACTCACATTTTTAATAAAAGTAGGTAACACACCACAATTGGACAAAAAAAATTAGCACTATGACTTGGCATGATAGGATTGCTAACAGCAATCACACTCCTATCATACCCAGGCAACCAGTAAATGCTGGTACCTAGGCATGATGGGACTGTGATTGCTGTTAGCAATCACACTCCTATCATGCCAAGGCAGCCAGTACATGCTGGTACAGGGTGGCTGTAAGTGATGTGCAGACCCCATACTGCTGGCAGCATCAATACACAAGGGGGGCAGCTAGCTAGGTTTCAGCATGTACTGGCTGACTTGGCATGATAGGAGTGTGATTGCTAACAACAATCACAGTCCCATCATGCCTAGGTTACAGCACTTACACATCCATGCTATCACACACACACTCATTCATTCATATACTCATTCATTCCCTCAATCACGCATACTGATTCAAACACCCTCCCCACCCCCTTACCTGCACTGCTGCTCCTCTATGCCGCTCACAGACTTCAGCAGGGGGCACGGCCTCCCTCAGCGTTTTCTGGTACTGCACCAGGAAGCAGGACTGGAGCAGAGTCATGTGATGTTACGTGAACTCTGCTGGGTTCCGCTTCCTCTATGCAGTACAAAAGACCCTCCCACAGGTAAGTAGCAGGGCTCTTGTTGTAGCAGGGTTCGAGGTGCGGCCCGCGTAAGATCGGTTGCCCTGGCTGCCGATCTTATGCGGGCCGCACCTCGAGGTCTCGCGGGCCGCATGTTGGACGCCCCTGATCTAGAGAATATATTTGAACATGTACAGTCAAACATAGCAACTGCTGTATAAATTGCTAGATGCATGTATTCTACCATCCCTGAGGAGGTATATTTTATTACCTTCCACCTTGTCGTAGTTCTTGTTGTAGTAGCAGAAGTTGTCAGCAAGCTCTCTCCTGACCACAGCTTCCTCCACAAAACTGTCCACAGAGTCCTTGTACTTGCTGCGGTACTTCTGCACCTCCACGATGGCTCGCTGCACTGACAGCTGCCCTGCGAGAGGAGCACAGCAGGAAAATAATTTCTAAGCAGAGGGCATTAGTACGTTAAAAATGCATAAACAGTTAGTGGGATTGTATAGTGACTTATTACCTACCATCAAATGATTCTCATGCGCTCACATGAGAACATTTTAAAACAGAGGCACAGAAGATATGAAAGGCCACTAGCTCTTAAAAGCAAAATGAACATCCTTATTTATTCTCAAAGTCTTGTTGATTTTCTAGAACAATTACTTTTATATAGGAAGGATTCAAGAGTTATTTAGTATAAACTACTTTGAACTCTCGATACCTTCTACTGACATACACTGAAATAAACTTATTTCTCCGCAACCCAACAACAGACAGAATCATCAAGTTAATAGATAGGAGATGAACCAGACAGGATTTCAAAAGTTACAATGCAAGGTACGTTTAATGGAATAATTACCATGGTAACTTGCTATTTATTAAACTTATCTAATTACACAGACTCACCAAAGTGAAACCATGGTGACAGGTTGCTGAGAGCACTCTTGTTTGGGTTATTTCGATCAGAATGAAAATGTTTGAGTCGTTGTGATAAAAACTCCTGGAGCACACCCATTCCACCTACTGTTCCAGGTACTGCCCAGCCTACTTCTTTCACTGTTCGATCCACTTCCAGGCTAGAATAGCACTTATCCCAATCTATAGGCTGTTCAAGGGAGAACATACACATTGTTAGTTTCTAGGAACCTGCAGCAAATACAGCGGAGCTGGTATGATAATACACAAGTATGATATCTCCTGGCTAAAGGAATACCAATTGTCTCTTTATAGCTCTATGAAGGTCAAGACTTGTCTGGCACTATAGTTCAAAGTCACAATGGGTACACCCCAGATGTTTCACAGATCAGTGTTGATATTGTATACCTTATATTGTGTGTACCTTTAACATAATGTGTAAAACTGAACAAATTTAAAACAAATGTTTGTCTGGCACTATAAATTACCTTGTGTACAAAAAGTCTGTCTTGCATTTCAGTTCTAGACTGCCCTTGTACATAATTCGACAAGAATTGCATCTTACAGTTTCATATAACCCAAGTATGTATATTTTTTAATACTTTTAATAAATTATTTTGGCTGAACCCTTCTTCGCATACCTCTGCTTCAAATTTAGGGGTGAATGGGTGCTTGGTCACCGGTGGAAATTCTGTTAGGAACTGAGCAAGCTGGTCATGAATTTTTTTGCGGATGGTTCTTGCTCCATACTCCTGCTTGTTGGATGCAGACCAGCATGGGACAATATTATGTGCATCCACCTGGAAATATATAAAATGTTTCGAAATACATTTAATACAAGGTTATTGTTAAGAACATGAACCGTTTGTACGTACTGAATGAAAAACTGGTAAACACATTTAGAGTATTTACCTATTAAATGGTAACAATAGTGCCATAATTATAAAAATATATATATATAGAATAAAAAAAATATATACGGCCAGCATAAGCCACAAGAAGTCACCTCGACAGGAGACAGGTTTTTTTTTTATTTGGTAAGTCTTTATTTCAAGCAATATTAGCAACGGAGTTTAGTGGGAAAGTTTATATGTTTATTGCAAAGTATGTCATATCTACTTTAACCCCTTCGTGACAAAGGCTGATTTTACTTTTTGTACCCTTCGTGACAATGGCCGTTTTAACATTTCTGCGCTGCTCGTGTTTAGCTGTAATTTTCTTCTTTCCCGTTTACTGAACCCACACACATTATATATTGTTTTTTTCAGGACAAGAAGGGCTTTCTTTAGATGACATTGTTTTGATTGTATCATATTATTTACTATTAAAAAAAAGTATAAAATATGGTGAAAAATTTAGAAAAAAAATGACTGTTTCTAACTTTTAGTTGAAAAATCTTTTACTCATCTATAAAAGGTAATGAAAAAACCTTCTAAATAGATTCTACTATTTGTCCTGAGTTTAGAAATACCCAATGTTTTTATGTTTTTTTGCTTTTTTCTACACATTATGGGGCAAAAAGTACAGGTAGCGTTTTGCTATTTCAAAGCCATTTTTTCCAAATCTGGTAATTCTTCCCCTCATGTGCCATTTCGGGTATCTTTGAAGCCGGCCAATGCAATTTACCCCATCAAGTCATATATTTTTGAAAACTAGACAGCCCAGGGTATTCCAAATGCTAGTATTTTAACCCTTTTCAAGCACTAATTCTACCATCAGCCTTTGTCAAACTTTGTGGAAAAAACAAATGCAAAAAAAATTACTACCATACACATTTTACTTTAGGTATGAATAAACAGGTTCTGGTATATGTCACTATCATAAAACACCCCAATATGTGTTTAGCAACATCTCCTGAGTACAGCGATACCTCACATGAATGATTTTGCCTGGCTGTTTGGGGGCAAAAGGGCCACATTTGTGGCATGCGCATTTTTCAATGTTGAACTTTGGCATTTGGGGATCCACTGCCCATGCCCTATTTGGTACATCTTTGAGCCGGGCCATTTCAGTGTGGCCAATAAAGCCATATATTTTTGAAAACTAGACACCCCAGGGTATTTTAAATGCTGGTATTTTAACTCTTTGCATGCACACATTTTACCACCAGAATTTTTTCAAAGTTTGCACCTACTTTATGTATGAATTTACAGCTCCTGGTTTATGCCGCTGTCACATGACACCCCAATATGTGTTCAGCAACATCTCCTGAGCGCAGTGATATCCCACATGCATGGGTTTGTCATTTTTTGGGGGAACTAAAAGGCCACATTTGGTACGTGTGCATTTTTCTAATTGGAAATTAGATGTGTGGCCATCCTTCCCCCCCCCCCCCCCCGTGTTATTTGGGACATTGTTGAACTCGGCCAATTCAATTTACCCCATCAAATCATACATTTTTTTAAAGTAGACACCCCATGGGCATTTAATATGCCAGTATTTTAACTCTTTCCATGCGAGAATTGTTTTAAGCTAATGTGCTAATTTTAGGACTTGCTCACAAAAATATATTTTTTATATATATATTTTATTTTTTTTGCCTTTTTTAAAAAAAAATGTAAAAATTTTTTTCAACTTGAAGGTTCCCCTGATAGTGACATCAGTGGGAAATTATTTTTACATTTTACTGGTTTTTTTTACTGTTTTTTTCTAATTATTATTAATTTTATTTTATTTTTTAATTTATTTTTACTAATCACACTGTGATTAGAAAGCTGGGCTCCATTGACTTGCATGGTTGAATGCAGTACCTGTATTCAACCTGCAAGTGGAGCCAGAGTTCTCTAGAGGGTCAGGAGACCGTCTAGCGAACTTTTTCACCTTTATTGTTTTTTTTCCCCGGGCCGCCGCCATCTTGCAGATGGCGAAGATCACCAGCAGCTGCGGCTGTGACCGCTCTCCGGAGCGGTCACAGTCCATCCAAAGGTAAGTGTTTGGCGTCGCTGGATGCCTCCTGATCAGGAGGCATTCCAGCGACACCATTTAAGTTTAGGAGGTGATCGTTGATCGCCTCCTAAACGCTTTTAAAACGGGCATCCGCCGCCATACAATGTATGGCGGTTGTTGACGCCCCGGGGAGGGGCCAGACATGGCCCCTGGTGCCGATCGTGGCGTTGCTGAATGCCTCGAGGTCGAGGCATTACAGCAACGCCATTTGGGTGCAGAAAGCGAACGTAGATCGCTTTCTGCACCCGTTTAAAGGCGTGCCGGTTCTGGCACGTCATTTGTCATAATCGACTTGTTTTTCCGTGCCGTGCCAGAACCGGCAATTGTCATTAAGGGGTTAAACCATAAATGTACCTGTATTTTGTGTTTATTTTTGAATACATTTTAATTTAAAAGTAACGGACAGTTTTTATGCAAGGGAATCTGATATCCAACCTACAAAATGTAAAGATCCCTGTCCTAAAGTGCATCTTCACTTAACTTCCCCACCCTTACAAAGTCTGCCCGAATCATGTTAGTAGCAGTTACTATCAGTTTTATTTAGTGCATCATATTCCGCAGTGCTGTACAATGGGTATACAGGACATGCATCGCATAACAATTTGGGCAGAAACAAAAAACATTAAACATCTAAAAAGATAATCAATAACTTGAGAATGCTGCAACCAAACACAAAGTCTAATATGTAGCCTAGGCTATGAATGAGTTTCAGGAGTTCCCAGGGTTAATGAGGATACTAGTGGTAATCTTTTTCCCATTGAATTGGTTGTATGAAATTGCTCAAAATTTAGCTTCATTGCATTTGTGTGAACGCACAAGCATTATTTCAAATGAGTATGTGTGCTGAAGTTAAATACTTATATATAGTTATTAATGTTATATATAGGAAAACAGCTGTATAGCACGGATGTCCTTGCAGCAGCAGTTGATTTACCTGCACAAGTGGTACATCCTTTGGTAACTTCTCACAAACATCTTCAACCCACTGCATGGGGACACGTAGGGGAGAAAAGTCCGTCACCACCCCAGCAATACTATGCTCCTCCACAAAGGCTGGAAGAACATCCTTGGCATATCCAATAAGCAGATGGAAAGGGATATTTAGTCCCTTACATTCCTACAGGAGATGCAACAGGTTAAAAGGAGGAAAATCAAGTAAAGCTTGAGTCTTTTCACTTGTGTATTTCACATTTACCTCTGCAACCTCTTGCAGACCCTTCAGCATGAAGCCATAGTGCCGAATTGTTGCATTCAAGAATTTCGGCACCAGACAGAAAGTAACGTGCAACGGCAGCTTCTGTTTCATAGCCAAGCGTTGGGCATAAAGGAAAGCCCAATTATCTGCATGGAGGAAAACCTCTCAAGAGATTAGAGGGAAATAATGAACAAAATGTGACACCTTCCCTTACACTTGGTGCTTTATTAACACATAAACCTACCACCCTTCTCCTTAACCTGCCTCATGGATTTTATTGCCCCATGGATACACACCTTGGACTCTTTGATCCCGTGACATCCAGTATACAATTCCCATGGCATCATCTTTCAGGTCAGCGTGACTGGACACTAGTCGTACCCTCTTTTTGTTGAATTTAAACTCTGATACAGACAGAGCTGCGTCCAGACGGGACTTCTTAACAGCCTCCAAGAGAGAACCGCTGCTGCGTTCATCTTTTTTCCTCTTGGCATCCACATCCGAACTATCACTGCTGCTCGATTGAGATATTGCTTTATTCACTCCTGTCCCCTTGGATTGGGGCTTACGCTTTACCGGGCTTTTGACAGTAGCAGATTTTTTTGTGTCTGCTCCAGAGCCATTTTCTTGGCGCCCATCTGTTTTTTCACTTCCAGATTCCACTTTGGGCTTGGTGGGCTTCGTTTTCTGAGACATGACTCTGACGGGCTCCCAAGCACTTCTAAGATGTGAGCATTTCAGGATCAGCCTGCAAAGCACTGAAGTGTAAAGAAGGAATCAGGAAAAAGGTTCAATCACATATACACATATATATATATATATATATATATATATATATATATATATATATAGCTAGTCATAGAGGTACTTCTGCATAAGTACATTTATTTATTGAAAAGAATTATAGCTTGTGATTTGTTTGTCAATCAGTGGAATTGTTTTGGAGATATTTAGTTTACAAGTTCATCTCATGTAGCAATAATCGGCAACAGAGCCAGCATTATCGAATCACCCTAAAGCGCTCCCCCTTATCTGGCCACGCAGAACGGCGTATATAAAATAAAAATGGCAACCCATTCTACAGGAAGATTGCTTTGTTAGTGTGTTGGAGCAACACCTATTGTCTTAGCTCTTGGCGACTAAGAGCCTAAGTCCACATTGGGAAGTCTGAAAACGTTTTTTTTCTTTTAAGTGTTAGAAAAAGAAATAAAGCTCAATAATGAGTTTACATAAAAAAAAAAAAAAGGTTACTTCTATAAGTTAATAGCAAGTGGCCACAAGCCGCTGGCCAGGCTCCTCCTGGTCGAGTCCCTCTCCTCCCTATTGACCATATCTTTCTTAATTGATGTATAGATACCAGAGATACTTATTGAGAGAAACTGAGGTCATACATGGTGCATATTAAAAGCTTCATTTTCCTCAATTGTACCAGAGTAGGGATTTAGTCCATCTAGCCTGCCATACACCTATCTCATGCATGTTTACATTCCCTTACTGTGTTAACCTCTACCACTTCTGCTGGGATGCAATTCCGCTTAAGTGCTACCCCGTCGGTAAACTTCCTCTACTTTTACAGCATATGATGCATTGCACACAACTATATCACTTTTATTGTTCACGTATAAACCTGTACCGAACATACACGTGGGCCTGCATCAGTGAAACACAGCTCAGCAGCATCGTTAGCAAAAATCCGGCGCAGAAGCCATGGACACCATTGATGCAGCCTGCAAGGATCACAATACCTGCCCAGCCCCATCTATACATCCATGACTCTAATATATTACCACTTTATCGTTACAATTCACCGTCTCCGTGACCCTAAACACCGCATCTTCTGCCCATCAATACTATACCTACAACGCGTGCATCTGCCTTGTGTAACATCTAAAGGCGCACGCCAGCATATTACATAAAGCGACAGATAGAAGGGTTTCAGGATGACGTAGTGGGCGGGGTCATGCAACAACGCTTCCGGGTTTAGTAGCATTTTTAGTAGCTTTTGCTGAAAACTTTGCGTAATAGATGAGGGGCTGCCACAGAGGTTACGAAAGCAGGTGGTACCAGTTTTGGAAGAGAATACGCTTCGGCATTTAAATGCCACTTTGGGTTTGTCAATCTAATTAGAGCCCTTTTGACACGTATAATGTTACCCGTTTCAGTGTAACAATCAGTGGCTGTTTAGCTTGTTATTGGGTGTCACACTTTAATAATCGCTCCCCGTATCTGATTTTAGCTGTGTCTTACCCTTCGGCCCTAGGTTAAAAAAGATATGTTACCTCATGATCTATTCAAATGAACTTTAAATAGGAGATTCAGTGGTAGAGCTATTATAAACACATAGCATAAAAGCCTTACAAAGAATACAATAGCGTTGCTTGCGCATTGAGGAAATAGAAGATACATCAAGGTGTGAACACAAAGGGTGGTTTATTATATCACTTCTTATTTTGACATCATGCTTGTATGGAGTAAACAGCCAATGGCAGGTCTACGGATAAAAGCAGCGCCCTCTTCCTTAAGGGGTAAGAAATCCAGTAAGGCAGACTTGGGTAACTGAGGAATCAAGAAAGGGTCGGGGACAGTAACGCCTTTTAATGGATTTTTAACACCTTAAGGTCCTTTTTTTTTTTTTTTTTTTTTTAAAAAAAAAAACAACTTTTCATGACCAAGTATGTTTTAAAGTTTTCTAATTTTTTTGTGTTTAGCTATAATTTTCTTCTTTCTCATTTACTGTACCCCCCCCCCAAAAAAAATGATATATTGTCTTTTTCGGGACAAGAAGAGCATTCTTTAGATACCATTGTTTTGATCATTTCTGAGTTTACCATAAAATCTTTTCTGACTTTTACTTGAAAGATCTTTTACTACAAAAGCTAATGAAAAAGTCTGCTAAATAGATTCTACTATTTGTCCTGAGTTTAGAAATACCCAATGTTTTTATGTTTTTTTTGCATAGGGCAATAAGTACAAGTAGCATTTTGCTATTTCAAAACCATTTGTTTCATATCCCCTCACTGTCGGCCGGTCTCTCACTTCCGTCTCTCTCCCCCTCCCATACACCCCTCTGACTCCTCCCCCCTCCCATACATCACTCTGCCTCTCTACCCGGCTCCGTTACTGACTTCATAGAAGCCTCAGCGTAAGTGAAGGGCAGTAACGGAGGCTGTCTGTGCGCATCGTTTAGACCCCCACCGGCTGACAGAGGATCATCCTCCGTTACTCACCTTCACTTACGCTGAGGCTTCTATGAAGCTGCAGTGAAAGTTCCTGTCAGTAACGGAGCCGGGTAGAGAGGTAGAGCGGTGTATGGGAGGGGGGAGGAGTCAGAGGGGTGTATGGGAGCCACCCTCCCATACACCACTCTGGCTCCTCCGCCTCCCATATGGCACTCTGCCTCTCTACCCGGCTCCCTGGTGTCTTGTGAACCTCCGTGGCTGACAGGAGGCAGAGTGGAGTATGGGAGGGGGGAGGAGGCAAAGTGATGTATGGGAGGGGGAGGAACCAAAGGGATGTATGGGAGGGGGAGGAGGCAGAGTGGTGTACGAGAGGGGGAGGAGCCAGAGTGGAGTATGGGAGGGGGCAAAGTGATGTATGGGAGGGGGGAGGAGGCAGAGTGGTGTATGGGAGGGGGGAGGAGGCAGAGTGGAGTATGGGAGGGGGGAGGAGGCAGAGTGGAGTATTGGAGGGGGGAGGAGGCAGAGTGGTGTATGGGAGGGGGAGGAGGCAGAGTGGTGTATGGGAGGGGGAGGAGGCAGAGTGGTGTATGGGAGGGGGAGGAGGCAGAGTGGTGTATGGGAGGGGGAGGAGCCAGAGTGGTGTATGGGTGAGTTATAGTGGTGTATGGGGGGTATTATGAATTTCAGGGCATATAGGGGGTATAAGGCATATCGATATTAGGCATATCAGGGGGGCATAAAACATATCTGGGGGTAAAAGGTATATCAGGGGGCTCAGTTGCATATCACTGGCATATAAGAGGTATAAGGCATATATGGGGGCAGAGTGGCAAGCTGGGGGTCAGATGTGCATAACCGGGGGCAGTTTGGTAAATAAAAAAAATTTAAACAAGGCTTTTTTCTCATAGTTTTTATTAAATATGAAAAATAGTTAACATATGAATTAATATTTACTAATAACTTTGTATTCAAACCTAGTTTGAGAAACACAGTGTTTGGGTTCTTGTAGCTTTTATTATTATGTCAGTAAAATAAGAAGGTGAATAGAGAGAGGCCATTGTGGTAAAGAGATGAAAGTGTAAATTGTATGTTTTTTATTACATTATTTTAAATTGAAAAAAAATTAAATTTTTTTATCCGATTAATCGAAATTAAAATAATCGTTAGTTGCAGCCCTAGTTATTTGTATGGCAAATAGTGTGACTCGGGTATGTATAAGGGGTGCGTGTGGTTATAAGAGCTCAACGACGAGATAAACTATATGGGGCTGGTCTCCAAATGTTTCTAGGGTTGCTTTTCAGTCCCAGTCCGGCCCTGTTCCCAGTACTCCCAACCAACGGTTGAATATAATTGACTGATAACACCCTAGGGGCAATTTTACTGGCATTTTGCCCTTAGATCTACTGCCACTCTCCTCCTCCTTCCATCTCTCACAATGGACCACCTCCTCACGCATCGTGATGGCCATCAAATTGATGTTGTCCCATCAATGCTCAATATCTCAATTCTCCAACTCTCCCTTTATTTGTCTGACCACAGTCTGCTAACATTGAACCTTCCCATACCTCCTATACCTCCTTTACCACAGCTCGCTGACATAATCCACTCCCTTGCAATATCCTTCCTGGATAATTGCAACTCTATTAAGTAGTCTTCCGCTTCCCTGCCTTTCTATCAATTCCATCCTCAACACTTCAGCTCCCCATTCCTTTCAGAGTCAAATACAAACTCCTGACCTACAGAGCCCTTAACAACGTAACTAAAAGCCTCAGGGCCCCGGTGTGAGAATCCGTTAAGGGCCCCCCACCCAAAAAAACATGATTTTTTTTCTCACACTATCTACCCCCTCTCCCCCTTCTCATACTATCTACCCCATCTCCGCCCTTCTCATACTATCTACCCCCTCTTCTCACACTATCTATCCCCTCTTCCCCTTCTCACACTATCTACCCCCTCTCACACCCTTCTCACACTATCTACCCCTTTCCCCCCTTTTCACACTATCTACCGCCTCTCCCCCCTTCTCAGGCTGACTGGCAGAACTCCCGGGCCTGGTCGCAGTCGCGACCCCTGCAACCCTGGATGTTCCGCCACTGTCTCTACCCTCCTATACAATTACACCCATTCCTCCCTCTTTGTTCTTCTCATGACCTTTGTCTCTTCTACCATCATTAACTCCTCTTACTCCAGCATCCAGGATTTCAAATGTGCCATACAGCTTCTCTGGAATTCCCTTTCCCTGTCAGATGTTTTGCAAATTCCAAAAGCTCTCTGTAAACCCACCTGTTTTAAGAAGCCTGCAATCTTTCCTCATAACACTCTCAGCCAGCATCCTATCTAAGCCATCTGAACATCCAACAACCTCCCCAGCTCATCCTGACTCGACCAACTCATCCTCATCCAAACAGTCCTCACCTGCCCCTCGACCAACTGTATTGTAAGCTCGCAAGAGCAAGGCTTTCTACTCCTTTTGTACCAGTGTGTTGTGATTTGTGATTTTAAATTGATCCTACCGACTCTGATTGTAAAGCACTACGGAATCTGCTGGCGTTATATAAAAAATGTAATTTGAATGTACAGCCTTGAGCCAATTTGATTGGCATTATACCATGATTAGCTCTTTAGCTTAAAAAACATATGGTTGTAAGTACATATTGTGTATTGTTGCAAATGTCAGGTAATCCAAATAATACAGAACCTGTGGCTGGCGACACCATGGATACCAAGTTGATTTGGCACTTTCATTTTGAAACAAAGGCAATGATATCCATGAAAAGTTTCTTTCTCTCCCCTGATTGCGAGCCAGGCCTTCTTGTCCAACATCAGTCCAAAATCTTGTGGAAAGGTGCAACAGTTTTTGGCCTATAGTGTATATAGGGTCCTGCGTATACCCACTGAAATTGATTACAGATACTATAGCAAACCAAAATGAGGAAGTTACACTAAATGTCTGTGTGTACATATACATATATATGTATACACACACATATTTTCTTGGTATGAATACATATTACGGTATATACTGTATATAACCTCTGATGTTATGGAGCAAGAGATCTAGGCTTCAAATATAAATTTTTTAAATGAAATATTTTTTAAATTAGGCTTTTTTTCAGCAGATAGATATTTTTAAGCTCAATTTTGTTTAGATAACATAGATATCCAATGTTATTTTTAAGTTCTCACAAATAAATGGCTGCAGTTGAGTTGGGGTTTCATCCTTTCTTATTCTTTACTCATGTGCCGTACCTTATAGAACGCTGGGTGGAGCATGGTGTTAATATCAATTGTTAAAGCATTCCCTCCAGCAATGTATCTAATACATTTTAGAGAAACTGTCAGACGATACACTAGAATATCTTTCATCTTTCCGTAGGTGACGTATATTCAACCCTAAGTTACCTCTCATTTTTCTTGGTAAGTAAAAAAGTTTATCTCGCCTGTTCAGTCTTCTCTACTCAACAATGAGGTTTACATTGGTCCTAGCTTTTGGGATGGTCTGTTCTGTGCAGACACAATTCACAGGTAAAAAAAAATGATTTCTAATATTAGATTCTTCTTATGTTTTAGAGGATTGCAAATGTACATTTGTAGCTCAGAGCTACAACTTTTCTCATTCTTAGCTACAATTAGCTGAACACATAGCCAAAGTTGACTTGGCGTAAATATTAAATACACAAATATAATTTGTTTCAAGGCCAAGATTCTTGTTGGGACTGGTTCAGAACAGATCATTTTGCTGTGGTTCAGAATAAGAAAGGGGTAGAGAAGAGGCTTATGTACTCAACAAAGCCATATGTGTTTTATAGATATCAGTTGTGTTTTCTTTTTTTTTTTTGCTGTAGAATAATCATGTATTAGACGTGGTGGGCCTAAATGCATTACAATGGCATATTACAATCTACAATAGCAATACAGATTATTTAATTAAGTTATTTAATTTAAGTATTGTGCATTTATGTCTGGTTTTCTAATATAGAGTTTGAGTGTGAAAACATGTAGAATCTAGGTATAAAAAACTTTCACCATTCTATTGGTTACTGTAATGGAAAAAATAACAGTTTTCAAATCAGAAAAACTTTATTTTTATACTTTGTCTTACAATATGATGATTAATAAGATTTATCATTTGGGTTATCAAAATAACTGTACATGTACCCTCATACAGTCAGTGTATGAATTTGCAAGAAAGTTTTTATTTTAGTGACATGAATATTATGCAGTTCCTGTATTAATCAAATAAACAGTCTATACCTTCTAAATGTATTTCTTTATTATGTTTAGGACGATGCACCACAGCTCCACTGGTGTGTTGTAAAGGTGTAAACAGTGCGTGTCGGAGAGGAGACTGCTACTGTGATGAGTACTGTACGGCAAATTCAGACTGCTGTCCAGATTTCACTGCTGCGTGCAACAATGGTAAAAAGCCAGTAGTCATAAGTGCCTTGATAAAAGTAAACATAAAAACATGATGCCTCACTTGTTGTGAATTACAATTAATTGTCATAAAAAAAGGTATCATTACAGAACATTTGCAATATCTTGACAAAACAATAGTATAATAGCAGTGAATTAAAATTTAAGCCTATCTATCGTCAAGCATTCCTACTGATGAGCTACAATATTTTTTTTTCAACCAAGTACATCGTGGTAACTAAAATACCCCAATACCAAAGTTTTCTTTAGTAACAACTCTAAAAGGCTCCTTGAGGAGTCAGGGTAGGTCCTAATGGCATATTAGGCAAGAACACTTTAAGGTCTCCTCTCCTAATTTTAGCAATATGATTTTTCACAAAAAGTTATCTAAAAACATTATGGTGACTTAGAGCTGTAAAACACTGTGATACGCTCATGTATTACGTTACATTTATTTATGAAGTGCTGGCAGATTCCGCATTGCTAAATACCCAGCAAACCTTCTAAGCTCCTAGAAAAGAGGTAAAGGGAGGCACAGAGATTTGAGGATATCAATAGGACATCACCCAGATGTCCTGTGTAAGGTTGTACAGAAAGAAGAACGGGACAGTTACAAGGAAGATCTCCCCAACCAGTCCATTGAGAGCCACAGCACAGTAAGGTATCCCAGGTGCTATGGCTGGCCCTGTCCTGGGGGTATACCTACCTCTGGTTTAGAAGCACCTTCTTAGAAGCAAACACACACAAAATCTTTTTAAAAATGGAAATGTGATCTTGTACCATGAAGCAGCATTTCCCAGCAGTCATATGATAATTGTAATAAGAAACAAGTGAGAGTAGGTGAACTGTGAATGATTGATAAAAATGTGTTTTTAACACCGCAGTGATTAAAATAATGAAAAAATATACTCATGTATATATGTATATATATATATATATATATATTTCCACGGTTCTCCTCTTAAGTTGATTTTGGTTAATAATATAAGATCACAACCCAAAGTATCAAGTTCACTTTGAACGGGTAATGAAGGTTTAATAAATGGTGGAAAACAATAAGCAGTTAGATATCAAACGGAGTGTATTTTGCATATTTTCATACACTTCGGCATCGAAAAAAAAGGTAAAAAGAATATGCTTACAAAAACACATGCAGCATATGCATGTTGTAAAAACTCCCCGAAGACGACAGTATATGAAACTATTCGAGTGGTCATTCGGTGTTTCTCTCCTCGCAAAGAAAGTGCAGAAGACGGCAGTATAAAAGACTGCTAAAGAAGTTAGACGGTGTTTCTCTCCTTCATTTCCCGTTCAAAGTGAACTTGATACTTTGGGTTGTGATCTTATATTATTTCTGGTTATATGTTGCGCTATGTATGGTTTATTTTGTTTGTTTTTCATGTAAATAACCGAAATCTTGAGAGAAGAACCGTGGAAATATATATATATACATCAGTATATTTTTTCATTATTTTAATCACTGTGGTATTAAAAATACATTTTTATCAATCATTCACAGCTCACCTACTGCCCTGAGTATTGGTTTTGAAGCTTGTTTTCGTTTTAGTATAGCGCTTTTATTTTACCTTTTTTACGTCTTATATGATAATTGTAATACATGTACAGATTCCTTTTTTAAGATGTCCACTATTTCTGCACTTACAGTATCATTGGTGAACTTTATCTACTTAAAAAATGTAAAACATTTAAAAGTAAAATGTCCTTTAGTTTTCTGTGCGTGAAAACTTATTTATACAGATGATGATAATATATGGCCGTAAGTCATTTTTACAACTTGTAGCATGGAAAGTTTGCTTGAAAGGTTATTGTACTACCAGCCTTGAATTAAAATGTAAGATAATCCAAAATTAAACTTGTAGTACGGCCTATGGTTTGATTGATGTCCATTGTTTACCTTCATGTAATGTGCAATAATTAGTACGTGATATCATGGCTGCTAGGTTTCTTTACTACATCATTACTAAATCTGTATACACAAGACTGCTGTACCTTGAAAGGACCACACAGTGCTACTGTAAGACAAAACATACTGCACAAGACATATGCACTTGAGGCATATGTCGATTGATGCAAAACATTGTGAAATATTTTATAAATAGTCTGACAAAAGTTATATATGTATACATGCGTTTGAAAGCACAGTGAGATTCACTAACTCTGACTCTGTTAGGACTTATAACTATTGCGTTTATAAGAAGTTCTATAAACAGCATCACACGTTTTGGGGCGTTATATATGTTATAGTCTAATTTCTTTATTCATCTATTTCTATTGTATTTGTATGTTAGAACAATCTTTCAGTTGTTCTAAATGTGTGTTTGACCAAATAGTAATAGTAAAATGTTTTCTTTGTTCTTTAGCACCTGTGTTGCATTGAGCAAACTTATATTGAGTATGTTTATGCATTTTTTTTTAATCAGGTGTAACCACACGGACTACAATACTTTCCACAACATCTTTCAGGACAACAACAACTGCTCTAACTGCCACAAGTATAAAGATGTCGAGCACTGCAGAAACCTCAGTACAAAGTGTTACTACCACAAATCCAAACACCTTCAAAAACGTTGTGCCCTACACATCTATATCTGTGGTCACCATGAGCACCATAACACCAAACTCCAGCACTACATCCTTTCCAATATCTCTCAGTAAATCTACCAGCTCTAACATCACTACCATGAAAACAAGCAATATAAGTACTGCTGGAATGTCTTTGACTGGATCCATAATCACTACCCCTGTAATAGGAGCTCAGACACCTAGTAAAGTTAGTGGCACTATTACAGGTACAACAATGGCGCCATCCACAATAACATCTGTTACCACATTTGGAAAACCCTCTAATGCTACAAGCCCAGTCTCAACAGCTAGCTTTGTACCTATTACATCAATCAGCAACATTTCAACACAAGGATCAACATTGAATGCTACCAGTGCTTTTTATGTATCTATATCAAACGGTGCCTCTTCCTTCACAACTACAACACCACTAACCAACACAACAACCTTAAAAACCTCTAGTACAGTATTACTACCTGGAATCAATGAACTATCCATAGGAACAGGAGTGCCAACACAAAGGACAAGTATAACAACACCTGGATTTACATCTGTAACACCTGTGAGCACTTCAACCTTTACTTTAAGGCCCTCTACAGTAGTAGCCAATAACAGCATGACATCAGCACTATTTGCACTTTTAAATGCCACCAGCAGCCTTACAAAATCTGTGATCAACACAACTACTGCCATTGCGACATCTCCATTGCCAACTGTTATATCAAAACCCGATACACTAACAACTTCCACCAGCAGACTCATAATACCTTTAAAGAATGCAACCAGCACCATTGGACTCATTACTAATGGACTATCAGCTTCTTTAGCAACGTCTAATACTACTGGCAGCTTCACAACAATTGTGAATACTGCAGCCACAAGCCCTAGTACGATCAGTAACAATACAGCATCTATGATGAATGGAATCAGTACCCTCAAGACATTAAGCATGCAAGAGAACAGTAACTTTCCATCACCATCTACCGATTTAAAGACATCTGCAAATGCGTCCATTCTAATGACATCTAGATCCACAGCAGTTCCCAGTACATCCAGCAGAACTCCAACATCCCAAGTTTCTGATACTATAAATCCTATGTCTATCATATCACATGACAACTCTTTTAGTACCATCACAAAAGTGTCTGCTACATTGTTTTTCAACATGTCCATTGCCAGCAAAACAATGGCTGTCAGTTTGTCTCCTACTATGACTGGAACTATAAAAGATGGAATTTTATCTCTGAATACAACAAACAATATAAAAACTGCATCTACGAATACAGTGTCTAGTACATCACCATCTGCAATTTTCTCTCAGTCCAGGGCCAGTGAAACACTTCAAACCCTATCTTCTGTCAATACATCCATCACAATCCCAGCATTTGGAGTTATATCTAAGACTAGTAGAACATCAACAACACCATTGCCTAGTACAACAGGAATGGTCATACCAACATCTGATATATTAGCATTCAATAATTCAAGCTTATCCCCAGTATCACCTGGATCATCATCTCTTAACATAACAGCTAGCTTTGTACCTATTACATCAATCAGCAACATTTCAACACAAGGATCAACATTGAATGCTACCAGTGCTTTTTATGTATCTATATCAAACGGTGCCTCTTCCTTCACAACTACAACACCACTAACCAACACAACAACCTTAAAAACCTCTAGTACAGTATTACTACCTGGGATCAATGAATTATCCATAGGAACAACAGGAGTGCCAACACAAAGGACAAGTATAACAACACCTGGATTTACATCTAATGTAACCATGAGGTTCACAACACCTGTGAGCACTTCAACCTTTACTTTAAGACCCTCTACAGTAGTAGCCAATAACAGCATGACATCAGCACTATTTGTACTTTTAAATGCCACCAGCAGCCTTACAAAATCTGTGATCAACACAACTACTGCCATTGCGACATCTCCATTGCCAACTGTTATATCAACACCCGATATACTAACAACTTCCACCAGCAGACTCATAATACCTTTAAAGAATGCAACCAGCACCATTGGACTCACTACTAATGGACTATCAGCTTCTTTAGCAACGTCTAATACTACTGGCAGCTTCACAACAATTGTGAATACTGCAGCCACAAGCCCTAGTATTATCAGTAACAATACAGCATCTATGATGAATGGAATCAGTACCCTCAAGACATTAAGCATGCAAGAGAACAGTAACTTTCCATCACCATCTACCGATTTAAAGACATCTGCAAATGCGTCCATTCTAATGACATCTAGATCCACAGCAGTTCCCAGTACATCCAGCAGAACTCCAACATCCCAAGTTTCTGATACTATAAATCCTATGTCTATCAAATCACATGGCAACTCTTTTAGTACCATCACAAAAGTGTCTGCTTCATTGTTTTTCAACATGTCCATTGCCAGCAAAACAATGGCTGTCAGTTTGTCTCCTACTGTGAGTGGAACTATAAAAGATGGAATTTTATCTCTGAATACAACAAGCAATATAAAAACAGCATCTACGAATACAGTGTCTAGTACATCACCATCTGCAATTTTCTCTCAGTCCAGGGCCAGCGAAACACTTCAAACCCTATCTTCTGTCAATACATCCATCACAATCCCAGCATTTGGAGTTGTATCTAAGACTAGTAGAACATCAACAACACCATTGCCTAGTACAACAGGAATGGTCATACCAACATCTGATATATTAGCATTCAATAATTCAAGCTTATCCCCAGTATCACCTGGATCATCATCTCTTAACATATCTACCCCGTCTTCATCCAAACCTGTTATAACATTTGGAATGATACCGCCTAACGGAATACAAGGAAATTCATCCCCTATTACAACCAAAGCTATTGGAATAATATTTACAAATGTATCAGATACCATTGTGTCATTTTCTAAAACAACTCCTAGTTTGTTCGGCAACCCTTCCTCGTCATCAGGGACCCTGTCACTTGACATATCCAACATACCTGCAATAACACCTTCTAATAGATCAAAGATTACAACTGCAACTGAAGCCAATTCAAGTGCAGGTACATTCATTTATCATTTTAACACAATCAGAACTACAACTAAAATTATGCCTTCTGATATATCAAACACCATTAGACCAATATCTGAAGTAGAATACAACACAACTATTACACCCGCATCTGGCATACTTTTACTTTCTAGAACCACATCTAGCACCTCTAGCAACACTAGATTATCTGGATCTGTAGTCAGTCCTTCAATCACATCCTCTACCACCATGACACCATTTTAAATTCCTCATACCAATACACTGTATGCAATGCCAATGCAACCCAATCAATAATCTCACCATACATTGTATACAACTTAAGCAGTATACTGGTGTTTGCGAAATCACCTATTTCAGTAACACACAACCTGACTACAATGTATTCTCTGCAATCCAATGCAACACTAAGCCCAGCATCACTGGTGCAAACACTGCAGCCCCAAGCAGCCTAAATAACACAAGAGCTCCAGGTATATTCAACAACCTGGCTTCCACATCTGCCTCACTACACATACCTATATATTGTAATTTATCTGCCATAACAGGTAAGGAGTGCAAGAAAATAGAAGAAAAATGAGATTATAAAACTGTATCAACGGTAATCAAGTTAGAAAGGTAACATGTTTATTTGTGAATTACTTACAGCACCCACCCAAAGAATTGTTGCTGATCAGATGATGATTTCTCAGAACAAGCCCCTAGATCTTCTACAGTTGCCATCTACATCAGGAAGTAGTCTGCCATCGCTTGTTTTGACTAAAACCACCAAAGCATCCTTAGCGCCAGCTGATAATGGCACACAGAAACCACAGACATCACAAAATATTCCAGGTACTAAATTATAAATTGCCAAGCATCAGCATATCCTTAATTTGTTCACCATTACC
Organism: Spea hammondii; assembly: GCA_029215755.1. Taxonomy (NCBI): domain Eukaryota; kingdom Metazoa; phylum Chordata; class Amphibia; order Anura; family Pelobatidae; genus Spea; species Spea hammondii. The sequence continues at coordinate 89,475,584 of JARDYJ010000003.1, forward strand.
TACTCAATGTTCAAAATAAAGTCTTTGGGATTTATAAAAAAACAAAGATTAATGAGGCTACAGTAATGGCATAATTTAAAAGAATATTATCATTTATTTTATCCTGTATATTATCCATCTGTAAGTGTGTCTATTAAAACTGCAACTTGTAAATCTGCACAGCTATATTTTAACTTAAGTATAAGTGTCTGTATAGGTGTCTGTATGGTAATCCAGGAACCATAAATCAGAATCATAAAGCTGAATTGTATTTTAGCACCTACAGGGTCTGCTTCACTTAATGGTACCATGGAGAGTCTAACACCAGTCAACCCATCTACCAGAAACTATTCCTCCTACTATACTTTCTATACAAGTACAATCCAAGTGGTTCTTCTACCTTATATTTATTCAATTACACCCCCCACCCATGTACCAGAGCCATTGTGTTTCACATTGGTAGTAAAAATGTAGTTCCTAAACTTTTGACAGGTGAATGCTTTTATTGTAAGAGCTAATCATTGAGACTGAATATGATCACTCTTTGGAAGGTATGGGAATATAAAGTATATCGTGTTTCTAGGACCAAAAATGTAATAACTTAATGAACCAAGAGAAACCTTAACAGGGCATATGGTGCATTGCACAAATCCAAATCAGTAATACAAAACCATATTGAAAATCCCAATGGTCATATAGATTTACTGTAGATTTACTGCAGGAAAACATTTAAATGCATACCACTATCTATCATGAAGAGGAATAGGATAGAGGCCAAGGCACCTTAATCTGCAGTGTCGACACCTTTTACATTTACTCATCTAAATATATTTTCACATAGTATAATGTTTTGTTTTTTATCTTCGTCTTCTTTGTGTTTAGTACAACTCCTATTATCCACGTGATGAGTTGAGTTACTTTACCTATGACTATAAAAATCTGTATTGTGGATGTAAAGGATTTACAACAAATGTAAGAACTACTAGTCATTCTATCGAAATGCTATCAATGAGAAGATATGAATGGGCAAGAAAAAAAATAAGTTTTCTGGTTGTCCACTGCAATTGCTTTATGGTTACAGTTATGTTTGTAACTTGCACAATGATTTTACCTTCTACAGCGTCCTACACAGCCAATGTTATCAACAAAACAACTGTAACCAAAGTGAAAGAGCCTACCATAAGCAAGACAACGATGAGAACAACCACAAGCAAGAAAAGGATGCCCTCTGGTGTATTTTGGTCACTGATCTTCCCTAGAATAAGCAAGGGAATATCAGATATATCAGATGTCTTTGGCCCATTTGAATTTAAGAACAAAAACCAAACAGTACCCAAAGGTATTAAAAATAAATCAGTTCATATAACTTATATAAATGATAAAATGCCCCAAAATACAACTGTCAGATATATTCCTTAAAAATATTTCTGTTTACCCTTTTTGTTACACCTGACATACAAAGATTATAAGCCTGTATAAAAATAAGCAAACAGTAAATAGTACCAGTGTCATAAAAACATGTTTATAACTAGGTGATACCTTAAAATTTGTTTTAACACTGAATCTCACCAAATATTTTGCAATAGTAAATCATTTTTTTATCTTCTAGTTCCTCCTGTTGGTAATGAAACTGGATTTGTTGATTCATCTGTAGAGCCCAATAGCAAAGGTACAGTATAGATTGCAGAGGTGGTTGGAAATGGTGGTTGGAAATGGTCTACTAATCACTGACCAGGCTGGATATTCTAGCACAACAACCTGCAGATAATGTGACCTGCAGGCTTTTCAGCCTTGGTATATGGCATGTACATCAATTTTATTGATCGATTGAAATCTTTACTGCAGGTTAAAACAAAATAAAGGCCCATTTGCAAAAAATGTCTTGGCTATGTATTTGATGGATATCAAAGCTGGAAAATATAAACCTGGAAACCTTTAACACCAAATAAAGAATTAATAGCACTATATGGCATTGCATTTTAAATAGATAGATATTAATACAACATTGGTCTTCTGGGAAGGCTTTCTACAGGGTTTTGGAGTGTTTGCCCATTCATCCAGTAGAGCATTTGTGAGGTCAGACAAGAAGGCCTGGTTCACAATCTCATTCCAGTTCATCCCTAAGGTAGAGCTTAGTCATGCTGAAATAAAAAAAGGGTCTTCCCCAAACTGTTCCCAATAAAGTTGGAAGCACAGCATTGTCCAAAATATCTTGGTATTAACATTTTCCTTCACTGGGCCTAGCCCAAATCTTGTTTTCAATAATTAAGAGGCGTGTCCCAATAGTTTTGTCAATATAGTGGTGCACAAAGCAAGGTCCATAACGACATGGCTGGATGCGTTTGGTGTGAAAGAACTGGACTGGCCCACACAGAGCCCTGACCTCATCCTGACCTGTTCCTATCGAACACCTTTTGGATGAAGTGAAACGGAGACTGCGAGCCAGACCTTCTCATCTAACATTCTTGCCTGACCTCACACATTCTCTACTGGATGAATGTGCAAACATTTCCACAGAAACACCGCAAACTCTTGTGGAAAGCCTTACCAGAAGAGTGACAGCTGTTATAGCTGCAAAGGGGGGCCAACTTCATATTAATGTCTATGTCATTAGAATGCATCAAAGTCCCTGTTGGTATAATGGGCAAATGTCCCAATACTTTTGTCCATATAGCGTACCATTGACACATAGTTTTCATTATATAATTCAGTTATGATTTTATCACTTGTGGTAGTATCCCCCATTTAAACCTTCCTTTATTTTACTTAGTAATATCACAGATCTTATGTGAATTCCTACCAGTACAATATAAGGTATTACGTAAATAATATCACTTTCAGGTTCTGCAAAGTCTGTCCTGATTCTACACGTGAACTATTTGAGAATGACAATGGAGGATGAATCGGAAACCGAAAATATTATGCTTCAGAACGTAAGAGAATTACCCATATATTTTATAAATCTGGACTGTGCCATTGCTTCCTGTTTGTTTTTTTTAGAAGACAGTATTACTATATATTAAGAAGAAATACAGGATAAGTGGTAGGCAATATTTAAACAAAAATTATTTTCAGGGAGTTTATCAAATAAACTTGTCAGCAGTCCACGTTTTTATGCCACTATCTTGATATTTAATTTTCTCCAGCATTGGTCTTATACTGCAGCCTGGTAGTTTGTTCTCAAGTTGTTCTCTATAATGTCACCTTGTAACTGATTTACCATTTATAAAATTAATCCCTAGTTTTATTAAACACTCACAGTTTCTCTTTCTTATTCTGAATTTTTCTGACAAAGCCTCAGTTTTTAAGCAAATCCCATAGATAAGAAACATAGCCCATGAAATAATCCATAATTAAGTGACACATTACATCAGATACAAATATGTCAATCACGGTTATTGCTTGTACAAAAGTTGCTGGCCACCAGGTCCCCATTAGTAAGTTTCCTGCCCGGTATCAATTTAAGGCCCATCTTGTTAGTCCCTTAGAGTGTCCTCTATATCAAAAGCTTACCCCCTCTCCCCCCAGATTTCCCATGCTTAAAAAAGGCTTGCTCTTTCCTCATGGCTACTAACATCTCGTCCTCTTTTACCCAGGGTTGAAAAAAACTAATCTACCTCTTGTACAGCCATCCCACCAGGTCTCTATATTAGAAGTCCCTCCTTGACAACAATAGATCATAAATCAAGGAAGGCATGTGGCAAGGCCACCTACTACTGGCTACACCACCCTTATTGCAGACCTGGTTGGGACAGGCAGCACAAATCCCTCTTAAAAGTTTAAAGGTCAATTATGCTATTTTGTAATATGGCATGACATATTTTATTCCCTGAAGTTTGTTCCCCCAGCTTTGCAGTAGCCTGTATGAAACATTGTGCGGAACTTCTTGACCGCTCACTCTCCACTGATCTAGCATCCCAATGCTATGGGCTGATTGTTCTATCCTGTAATAAGCTGCCAGGGGATACTGTATTCTAAGTTTGTGAACATGCATTTAATGCCACCAACATACATTCAGTTTTTCACTTGTCGGGAAGTAGCTGCTGGAAGAAAACCAAAAACAAATAAAACAGCTTGTCTAAGTGAATTTATGTATTTTTACTGACAAAAAAGGATTAGTGAAGCAAATAGTTTGCTTTACTAATCTCTATGAAGTGACATTATGTATAATGTGTAGCACTGCCAACCAGTATGCTGGATAGATTGATTGCCTTCTGTGAGTTTATAAACACCATACACTGCAGAGCAGAAATTTTTATGTATGTATGTCCTGGAATAAAAACAGCTGATGTCCATACCTAGAAACTGTGCAGGTTTGGCCAGGAATCTCTGGGTAAGCACTTGCTTCCCTGCGTCTCTGGGTATGTTTTTTCTTTGTCAGAGCAGGGGACCAGCATTGGCCATGTCCAGTGCCTGCTCTGATACTAACTACTCACTTTGCCTCTTGAAGATGGCTCTGTTGATAAAAGATGGAAGTCCAAGAATAAATTTATGTTAGTTGCTTAAGAATCTGGTCATGAAAATACTCTGTATTTACAACTACTGAGGTCTGAGGTAGTCTCTGGTGCACTGTTAAGCTGAAGAACAGAAAATCCACAGCAAGGGTCACCAGAGCTTTAATAATGCTTACTATAAAATGTTGTTTCCAAAACAAATTTGAGTTGTGCAGCTGCAACAGTGCTGAAAGTTGAATCACTTATTTTGGGCTTCGTGTTCTATACTCTATGTTGGAAACCCCCCACCTACCAGTTACAAAGATTTTTGTTATTCATGTAGGAGCTAACATTGTATTTTAGTATGTTAAAAAAGAAAAATAATCCTTCTTCAAAAACACCTTGCTTGGTATGTACCCTGCAGCCAATAATACATATTTTTCTGCAAAAGATACTGCCTCTTTCGGCAGTTAGTAAAAATGTGAAGGATATATTACTGAATTCTCTACTTCACCATTAACAACACGACTATCTCTCCTACTAAACAGGCCCAATGCCTTGGGGTCATCCTTGACTCTAACCTTTCCTTCATCCCTCACATTCAGTCCCTTGGCAGATCCTGCCGCTTGCACCTAAAAAACATCTCTCGTATCCGTCCCAATTACCTTTAGAATCAAATTTAAAATCCTGGTTCTGACAAATAAGGCCATCCATAATACTGCTCCTCCATACATTTCTGCCCTCATAAGCAAATACTCTCCTACTCGATCCCTACGTTCTTCCCATGGGCTAAGGCTCTCCTCCTCACTTATCACCTCTTCCTTTTCCCGTCTACAAGATTTCACTCGAGCTGCCCCATATCTCTGGAATCTACTTCCACCGAACCTTCAGCATTCACCCTCCCTCCCGACATTCAAGAAACATCTCAAAACCCACTTCTTCAGAGAAGCCGCACCATCTTAGCTGCTAGAACTAGATACAACCACCACACTACCTCTCACCCGTCTCTGTGCCTTATGTTTGTCACCCCATTCCCTCAAGATTGTAAGCTTGCGAGCAGTGCGAGCTTTCGAGCATACCCCTTGAATTTATGTATTGTATTAAGTGCTGCGTAAACTGTTGGCGCTACATAAATAAAAGATAATAATAATAATAACACTGGCCACCGGTACTATATATAGTTGTAACCAGGTTACAGTTTGTTTTTCATATAGATTGGATAGAATCTACTATACACAAAGAAAGAAAAGCCAAATCATTTTAAATAGATGTTCCCCAAATGTAGCAACCCTAAATAGGTAAATTCTGTCCTTATTTAACATGTTTCATGATACCGAATTGTATTGTCTACAGATGTTAAGGGGTGTTCTGCAAGACTTTTAATGTATTCAAATGTTTTGTGCCAAATGAAGTGCGCCCCAACCTAAGGAATCTTGGTGACAAACACTTTCAACACATTGGCTGCTTGTTCATTCATGGTGTTTTTGCTTCATATTATTATTACTGTGCGAGGCTCTGCTAATACTCACACCATGCGACAACAAGGTTGCACATTCGGTATTGGTTAACTACTTCATACTGACATTGTACTATACTGTGCTTCCTCTCTTAATACAGAAATTTAAATTTTTACAAAAAAACCCCTTTTAATATTACCGGTTTAATTTCCTATAAAGTGAAGAAATTATCTTACAATGCAGCTTTTGTTATCGCAGATGAAACAGCTGTTTCAAAACCATGAACTGGACCTTATGGACAGACCAAGAGATGCTGAGAATCCTTGAAACTTCAGCTTCACTGAAAACATAATGTTTGGATTGCCTCCGGCAAGAAAACTGGCTGTATGCATGCGATATTTGAATATTCACTATATACTAGTCTTAAAGATCTCATTCTTTATTTGTGTTTCAGTTAAGATAGGCTAATATGTATTCTCATTCTTCTTGACATTTTCTGTACCTTATTTGTTGATATAAAATTAATTTCAATTTTGTACAACATGAATATGTTGTTGGTTCACTTCAATCAATAGTTATTTTAAATATTTCTTTATGTAGTAAAAAATAAAATAATTGTGTGTTGCACTATTTTGAAATTGTTTATGGTTATTGCTGTATTACTGGTATAGGTATTCATCAGGGGATTTAAAACAAGAGTGCATTCATAGATATAAAGTAGAATCTAGGCATTTCTATCCTGGCATCTTCATAAATGAAATTATGTTGGAAAAAAGCATCAACTTTATGTTAAACTGTAATGGAACCTTATTTAATTCTTGTAATGAATGATGTTTAAAGATAATGTTAAAGCATGGCTATGATCTTACTGTGGACTCCCCATGGTTCCTTATGGCTAGATGTGCTTAACTAGAAAGTTTTATAGAAAACAAAAACAAGAAATGACCATTTTATAAGCCTTCTAATTAATTTGTATTAATGACATCACAGACTCTGACGCCCAATCACATGATCAGACAGGGCCAGACTGGGAATTAAAACCAGCCCTCGAAATAATTGAACAGCCTCATATTTCATGGTGCCATTTTTGGGGACACTGAAATTGTCAGCTTTTGGCCCCAATATTTTTTGTTTAGAATAGGGACGAACCTTGCATTTTAAAGTATATTAAAACACACTTTAGCCATTAGATATGAAAATGCATTGTTCCTAATATGACTGGGGGGCCAAGATATCATGTTAGCTGGGACCTACTGAGAATATAGTTTGCATAATACAAAAAAGTATGAAACGTTCACATTTACTAAAATAAATTAATTGAAAAAGTTATTTAAAACAGAAAAAGATACTTCTACAGCAGTTGGTAATAAACATAAACAAATAAACATTTGGCTCTCTTAAAAAATGTTGAGCAAAAAATGAAAGAGGGAAGCTGAGGGAGGGGGAAATGTGTGAATTGCATGAATCAGAGAGAGTGAATCTGTAAGTATGTGTCAGAACCCACGGCGGGGTCCTCGCCGGCAGTACTCACCCGCTCCGGGTAAACGGTCCCGCGCCGCGGCTGTCCTGTCCTCCTGTCAGAACACACGGCGCCCTCACGAAACTTTATCGCGCGAGTGACGTCACGTCTATGGGCGTGGCGATCACTGGCGGGAAGTTTAAAAACTGAGCACTGAAACTCATTCAGTGCTCAGTTATTGTGCCTTATACCTCGTTTTCCTGTTATCCTAAGTGCTATCTCGTGTACCAGACCCGGCTATTCCTGACGTGCTATCCCGTGTACCAGACCCCGGCTATTCCTGACGTGCTATCTCGTGTACCAAACCCCGGCTATTCCTGACGTGCTACCTCGTGTACCAGGCCCCGGCTATTCCTTTCGTTCCTGTTTTTTCGTGGTGTGCTCCAAGTTGTTACCTGCATACCGGGTTCCCACCTATATTTTCTCCGTTCCGGGCAGCTCACGCCTCACAGTATGTGCCAACATAGCCCCCAAATAGCCCCAAATGCCTGCTAAACATCTTGTCAATCCCCCCTGTGTGCCATTTTTGCCCCCGAGGAGGCCTGCCTATGCCATCTTTGCCCCCAAACACCTACGCATCCATGCTCACATACACATTCATTTTAACAGATATTTACACATACATTCACATTCTAGCATATATTCATACATACTCTTGCACCCCCTTACATAATCTGTAGCTTTCTTTCTGACACTTTCACACACTTTACGAGCATCACTTTTACCGTGGGTCCTGTGTCGTCTCCCAGTGTCACAAACTTAATGACCCAGAGCACCCAATGATGGAATTTCAGGAGTCAACGTGCAAGAGTGTAGACACAGGACCAGATGCAGGGTAACAACACTTCCCCGAGTGTTGGACCATCAGGATTGTGTGGCTACATACCAGGACACTTAAATAGCAGCGGGAGGTATCCAGTACAGATAACAGGATATAGAGATATCTTGCAGCTAAGGACAGAAACGGCAGGACAGAGCCAAAGGAGTAGAAACAGGAATACAGGTTACAGGGACAGGCTACACACAAGATCCGACATAAATAGGACAGGACACCCCTCTACTGGGGCTCAAGACAGGACACCCCTCTACCGGGGCGCAAGACAGGACACCCCTCTACCAGGGCTCAAGACAGGACACCCCTCTACCGGGGCACAAGACAGGACACCCCTCTACTGGGGCACAAGACAGGACACCCCTCTACTGGGGCACAAGACAGGACAACAGAGTACATGGCTGACCAGGTTACACATGACATACTATACAGAAAGAACAGGACTAAATGATAGACTAGACAAGGACATTAATAGAACCTCTTTCTAAGATAACAAGATTGGAGATTCTGTCTCATGCTTAGCCAACCACTATGCCAAAGTACTCCAATATATCGGTGGGTCCTAACGCTAAACTCTGCCTACTGATTTACTAATTAACAAACTAGTATAGAGAGTTTAATTGCGGGCTTTCGAGACCAAGTTGTTAGATAAACTAAACAATGAATTTAAACACATATCAGAAACACATAGCTATAGACTGCTGACTGAGACAAACATAACAAATGGGTGGGGCACAACTTATAAAGGAAACAGAAGCTGAAGCTAAGGGCAGGACTGGAATCAAAGAATCAGAAGTTAAGGACAAAACATAAGGACATCCAGGAATGGATTGTAGAGAGACAGAGGAACTAGCCAAACAGGGGAAACCAGAGATATGCAGCTCCGCAGCCTGGATAGGGCGTGACACCCAGTCACCGTTTGCCGGATTTGACATCATATCCAAAGCGGCATTGATTGGCGGACACAACCCCATGATAAAAGCATGGCTGCTCGTTTTTTTTATGCATGCCTGCAACTGCAGCCACCAAACTCAGATGCATGGACAAAATCTGTTTTGCTGCTGCAGCTTCATTGGCGGCCACACGTATAACTAAATGGTCGACTTCAAGACTGGCCCCAGGGAAGGCCCGGTATCCAGGTAGGTCAGTCTAGTCCTGTGATAAGCCATTCTCTTCCAGTAGATGTCAATGTTGTCACCTACTAGAAGGTCTCATGAGAAGAGAAGAGGCCCCAGAATTTCTAAATACTCTTCCCGCTGGCTAATCAAATAAATTGAATTTATAAATTGAATAAACATGAACAGTAAAATTATTCACTGAATAGATAAAACTATCAACCTACAAATAGCCCCCCTGAAGAAGCTGTATTGGTGAGAGGTGAAGCACATGTCTGGGTCACGTTTCAGGCTGATGTTTTTCTCCGTTCAGTGAATGATTTTAGTGATCATGAGACTTCTGTCAGTTAGGAATTCGTATACAATTTAATTTATGACCTCATGCAAGTAGTGGCAGTAAAATGAGCTGCACTCGTTCATATACAATGTGAGCATCTCTGTGCTGGCAGGGGCCATATGATAAACAAGAAATACCGTATTTAAAGTGTAGCATTTTCCCCAGTATCACCAATTAGAAATTGCCAAATGTAAATTTCAGCAGCCAAAGCCCTTTAGCACATACAAAAAAAAATCCATCAACAGCTCAAACAGAAAATACAATGCATGACTAAAAGCGTTAATATGATATGAAAAAAACAATAAGAAATCTTGCTGCTCGTAAAAGCTTATAATAACAACTTAAGCGCTGGCTTAAGTACAAGTGTATCTCACAAATGGCTGTAGTCACCGTGTCTATACACACAGCACCAACAGGACTGACGAGTTGCAAAAACGAATACCAGTTTGTTTTAAATACTGCAAGAAAAACATATTATGATTATATGGAATTTGCAGAAAAATCTCAGCATCTTCCTCAATTCTCCTTTGTTAATCCTCTTATGTCCTTATCTCTGTTGGACTCCATATCAAAGTAAAGAAGTAAAGAAGAAAAAAGACAGGACAACAGCATTAAAAATATTTGAAATTGTTTTAATAAAAAAAATCACTACAATAAACTGTGGACAAAAGATCATGTAAAAAAACACTGCATCAGTCCAAGTTTCAATTTTTTCTTCTAGACAATTTCTACGGGTGTTTTTTTTCTTTTTTCATTCCTTTATTTTGATGTGGATTCTTACTCACCCTTTAATTAACACCGTGTGGAAGATTGATTACTGAAGTAAGACTAAAGTGTGTGTGGGGGGGGCGGGTTAAGACACTACTGAGGAAAACACTGAACTGTATGCACTTATTCTTATTATTTAAAATTAAGCATTTCTGTATAGATAATATCATCAGTATGTAATGTCACTAAGCGTGATGTGTATGGCTGACGGTGGTGTGTGTGTCTGAGCGGGATGCAGTAGAGTGTGATTTGTGGGGCTAAGATAGTGTGTAATCGAGGGTGATCTGTGTGGCTGTGAGCCGTGTATGAGGTAGAGTGTGGTCAATGTGAGTGAGAGTGGTGCGTGTGTGATAAATTGGTCTATGTGGTAAAAAGTGATATGTGCAGGTGAGAGTGAGACAGGTGTGTATTGGAGAGTGGAACTTGTGTGGCAGAGAGTGATGTCTGTGTGTGGTATAGCACACGTACGCACACAGTACATATATACACTGTACACACATACACAAAACAAAGTACATATACTGTATAGACAGAGCAGTCCTCCACCAGAAGTCTGGCATGTCCTATACATATGCAATGCAAACTATAAAACACAAAATATTGTTGACATAAGAGAGTTATATTCAACTGTGAAGCAAATGGTTCTTTGAAATGAAATGCTGTCTCTTACAAGACACAAATTCACATAAGAGGGAGCAGAAGAAAAATATATAGTGTGACACTGTCTTTAATATAACAGCATTTATTAAGATATACTCACAAAATGAATGACACTGAGACCAGTTCAAATGCAAACAATGCATAGGGGATATAGGTTTGTGACAGTAATATGTGTAATGTCATCTAGTACTTTCAGGGTTAAGTGTGTTTAAAAAAAAATCATTATATCTTTACAAAGCTACCTTTATGACAATACAGCATTCTTTGTACACAGTGAAAGGGTTAGGTGATTATAGTCTGATGATTGGAGCTGTTACTTTTGCTGCTACATTTCTATTCAGGTTTTAAATCTGTTTTGACTCATTCCATTATGATTCAATTGGAGGACTGAACTATTTACGTCAAGTTTCAGTCACCCCTTGCTGTGCGAGATTGGAGGACAGAGTCACATGATCAGAAATGTTTCGATGCTCTCAAAGATGGCTACACTTATGTATATCACTCAAACCTGAGCCCCCCTCAATATTTCTTCCACTGCCTCCCTCGTTTAATACATTTTAAACACTTTGTTTTGAAGGTATAATCCTTATTTCTTGGTCCCATTTAGAGATGTACCAACTCAGCCCTGGGAACTCATTTTTGAGCCTTGAGTTCCTGCTCCTTGCATATACATTCCTGTATCTTTTTAGCCAAGATTAAGTTATCATACAGAATTGTTTGGGAAAACTGGTAATAAAATCTATCCATCTGGTTTGTTGTCTTCGCAAAGGTGCATGGAGTTGGTGATACTGAATGTGAACGTTAATTAGACCTTTAACAAGAAAAGACAACACATATGAAAAGTAAACATACAAGAGTCATAATAAATCCACACTGAACCATTTGCCTTTACCCAGTACCAATTTCAAAGCTGCACTTCTTATTTGTATATGTTCTTGTGTTAGGCTGCTGGTATTACATTCTATGAATAGCAGGTTCCAGTCCAGTTTTCTGGCTCACCTCCCGCCGAGTGTGTGTTGGTGTTAGCATTTCTGTGGATCAGTGCAGGGTGTTAGTGTCTGTGTAACATGGTGTTAAGTGTTTGTGAGCATATAATGTTAGCATGGCGTTAGAGTGTGTAACTTTATCTTAGTGTATGGTTTTATTATTAGACTGTATGTGTATGAGGGCGGGTGTCAGTGTTATCAAGAGTGTGTGTGAGCATATGGTGTTGAGGTGTCAGAAGTTCTGTGTGTATTTAAGTGTATGGTATTTAAGTGTGGGGATGTTACAGCGAGTTTACATTTTAGTATGTATGCAATCTGGTTATTGGGGGTGTGACGGGACCGACATGTACCCTGACTGGGTACTCCCTCCAAACGTTACTTCCTCCAACACCAACAATTAACCCCTTAAGCGCCAGGCAGATACAGCGTTGTAGATAGAAGGGGGGACGTTGCTGCACCGGAGCTGCGTGGCTATTGTCCTGAAAAGGACAATACAGGATCATAGCAGCCCATCCCAAGCATCAGGCCACACTCATGTTAAGGTGAAAACAGGACTCCTAAGAGGCCCAAAGTGTGCCAAGAAAATATCCCCCACACCATTACACCACCAGCAGCCTGAACCTTTGATATAGGGCAGGATGGACCCATGCTTTCATGTTGTTTACGCCAAAGTCTCACCCTGCCATCAGAATGTTGACTCACCAGACCAGGCAAAATTTTTCCAGTATTCCATTGTCCAAGTTTGGTGAGCCTGTGCGAATTGTAGCCTCAGTTTCCTGTTTTTAGCTGACAGGAGTGGCACCCGGTGTGGTCTTCTGCTGTAGTCCATCTGCTTCAAGGTTTGACATGTTGTGAGTTCAGCAGAGGCATATCTAGGGTATGGCACCTATGGCTCGTGCCATAGGCGCCATTTGAAAGGGGGGCGCCAGTGAGCGGCTTTTAAACGTCTTTTTTTTATGTGGTGGAGAGAGAGGGGCGCCTAGCAATCGCTCTGTGCCCCTTCCTCCACGAGACCTCTAACTCTGTCCCGGTGCCGACATTTCATGCTGAGCGCCGGAATATGATGTCATATTTCGGCGCTTAGCAGTGAAGCAGCGGGCACCAGTGAGCGGCATTTAGACAGAAGAAGAAGAGGAGAAAAGTGAATGTTGACTCACCAGACCAGGAAAGCATTCAGCATTCACCAGGTAGGAAAGCATTCAGCGAGAGTGACAGTGAGAGTGGATTAGTATGTGTGGATTGGTAAATGTGGATTGGTACATCATAACTCCCATCACTCTATACTATTCCATACAGCAGCAGAGCTGGGAGACAGAGGCCTCGCACTCCCACCGCAGGACTCCTGAAAGGTAAATGAACTTCAAAGGGGGAGATAGGGAGAAGGGAGTGAGATGGGGGGATAGGGCATAGATAGGGAGAAGGGAGTGAGAAGGGGTAGATAGGGCAGAAGGGAGTGAGAAGGTGTAGATTGGGCAGAAGGGAGTGAGAAGGGGTAGATAGGGCCGAAGTCAGTGAGAAGGAGTAGATAGGGCAGAAGGGAGTGAGAATGAGGTAGATAGGGTAGAAGGGAGTGAGAATGGGGTAGATAGGGCAGAAGGGAATAAGAAGGGGTAGATAGGGCAGAGGGGGGTAGATTGGGCAGAAGGGAGTGAGAAGGGGGTAGATAGGGCAGAAGGGAGTGAAAAGGGGTAGATAGTGAAAAGGGATGGAGAGGGGGTAGATAGTGAGAAGCGAGGAAGAGTGGGGTAGATCGTGAGAAAGAGGGTAGTAAGTATATTGGAATAAATAAACAGTGAGAATGAGTGAAAGAATGCATGAATGCGGCCCGCGGGACCTCGAGGTGCGGCCCGCGTGAGATCGGCAGCCAGGATCACAAGAGCCCTGCTGCTTACTTGTGGGAGGGTCTATTCTCTGCTCCAGTCCTGCCTCCTCTGTGGGGAGAACGAGGGAGGCCACGCCCCCTGCTGAAGTCTGTGAGCGGCATTGAGAGCTGTAGTGCAGGTAAGGGGGTGGGGGAGTGTGTTTGAATGAGTATGCCTGATTGAGGGAATGAATCTGTGAATGAATGTGTGTGTGATAGCATGGATGTGTAAGTGCTGGAACCTAGGCATCATGGGACTGTGATTGCTGTTAACAATCCCACTCCTATCATGCCAAGTCAGTCAGTATATGCTGAAACCTGGCTAGCTGCCCCCTTGTGTATTGATGCTGCCAGCAGTATGGGGTCTGCACTTACAGCCACCCTGTACCAGCATGTACTGGCTGACTTGGGATGATAGGAGTGTGATTGCTAACAGCTAACAGCAATCTTCTAACAGCAACCACAGTCCCATCATGCCTAGGTTCCAGCATTTACTGGTTGGCTGGGTATAAAAAGAGTGTGTTTGCTGTTAGCAATCACACTCCTATCATGCCAAGTCAGCCAGTACATGCTGAAACCTGGCTAGCTGTCCCACTTGTGTATCGATGCTGCCAGCAGTATGGGGTCTGCACTTACAGCCACCCTGTACCAGCATGTACTGGCTGACTTGGGATGATAGGAGTGTGATTGCTAACAGCTAACAGCAATCTGCTAACAGCAATCACAGTCCCATCATGCCTAGGTTCCAGCATTTACTGGTTGCCTGGGTATAAAAAGAGTGTGTTTGCTGTTAGCAATCACACTCCTATCATGCCAAGTCATATTGTTGATTTTTTTTGTCCAATTGTGGTGTGTTACTTTTAATAAAAGCATGGTTACACACTAAAATTGGACAAAAAATACAATGCCCAGCCAACCAGTACATGCTGGAATCTAGGTATGTCTGAGATTGCTGTTAACAATCATAATATATAATTTTTTGTACAATTTTTGTGTGTAACTTACTTTTATTAAAAGTGTGTGGGGGGTCATTTTCAGTTTCGGCTAAGTGAACCCTGAATT
Source organism: Spea hammondii (assembly GCA_029215755.1). Classification (NCBI taxonomy): domain Eukaryota; kingdom Metazoa; phylum Chordata; class Amphibia; order Anura; family Pelobatidae; genus Spea; species Spea hammondii. The sequence goes on from JARDYJ010000003.1 coordinate 89,490,593, forward strand.
TTCGGGTTTTGCTCCAGAATTTTCATTTTAGTGCATCGCTAAAATAAATAGAACTATTTTATTTTTACTTATACAGAATCCTGCATTTGTAGTCACAAAACTTTCTAGGCCCAAAAATCAGTGAGAGGAAAAGTAAAGGTTTTGTGTCATTTAATTTATTTTAATCTGCATATTTTATTAAAGGCCATATTTTCTCACAGTGAAAAATGAGTGCGGCCCGCGCACGTATACAATTCTGATGAGGTGGCCCACTGCAGAAAAAACTTGGACGCCCCTGGCTTAGTATATAGTGATAGGCGTTATGCTGCACTATTGTCAATGCCTGGCTCAATGTATAGTGATAGGGATTACGCTGTACCACCGTCAATGTCTGCCTCAGTATATAGTGATAGGTGTTATGCTGTACCACCGTCATTGTCTGCCTCAGTATATAGTGGTAGGTGTTATGCTGTACCACCGTCAATGTCTGCCTCAGTATATATAGTGATAGGTGTTATGCTGTACCACCTTCAGTGTCTGGGCCAGTATATAACGATAGAAGCTATGCAGTTTTAAAGTGTGTGTGTACGCCCCTGAATGGAGGGAGAGGGGTTAAAAAGTGATAAGGGAGGGAGAGGGGGTAGAAAGTGATAAGGGAAGGAGAGGGGTTAGATAGTGAGGAAGATGGTAGTAGGGAAAGAGGAGGGAGAGGGGTTCGAAAGTGACAAGGGAGTGAGAGGGGGTAGATAGTGAGGAAGAGGGTAGTAAGAGTATTGAAATAAGTAAAGTGTGAATTACTGTGTGGATGAGTGAGAGCATGAGTTAATATGTGGATGTATTGTCAGAATGAGGGAGAGCATGAGTTGTCTGAATGAGGGAGAGCATGAGTTGTCTGAATGAGGGAGAGCATGACTTGTCTGAGGAAGACCATGAGTTAATATGTGGATGAGTTGTCTGAATGAGGGAGAGCATGAGTTAATATGTGGATGTACTGTCTGAATGAGGGAGAGCATGAGTTGTCTGAATGAGGGAGAGCATGAGTTAATATGGGAATGAATTGTCTGAATGAGGGAGAGCATGAGTTAATGTGTGGATGAATTGTCTGAATGAGGGAGAGCATGAGTTAATGTGTGGATGAATTGTCTAAATGAGGGATAGCATGAGTTAATGTGTGGATGAATTGTCTGAATGAGGGAGAGCATGAGTTATAAAGTGTGAATTAGTGAGTGACTGTAAAAGTGTTTGTGTGTATCATAGATGTATAATTGTGGAAGGGCAAAGATGGCACTAGCAGGATGTTTGAGCCTTGGGGACCAAGATAGCACAGGCAGGGTGTGTATGGGACAAAGAAGCACAGACCGGACTGTTTGGGGCCAAAGTTGACTTGTGCTGGGATATTTGGGGACAAAGATGGCAAATCTTATGTGTGTAATCTGGGTGCTGGTCAGGTTCTATGTGGGCAGTGTGGACGCCAGGACTGGCTTTGGGGTGTGCAACCTGTGATCTATGCCTGTAATTTTAGGGGGTTTTAAATATACCTTTAATGGCGTGTTTTTATGTGAGTTCCAATTGATCTGTACCGGCAAAGCTGGGTTTTTGTGTTATTTTGTAGATCCATATCTGCTATGCTATGTTTCCATACATTATTTATGTATACCTGTTTTATGTCATATTCAGTTGATTTATACCTACAATGTTGTTTCCATGTATTTATTTGATCTATACCTGCAATGCTACGTTTCATATATTATTATTGTATAGCTGCAAATACAGGATTTGTATGTCTGATTCTGTTTATTTGATATATACCTTCAGTGCTGAGATCACAAGTGAATTTCAATTGATCTATACATGCAAAGCTGGGTTTGTGTGTTAATGTGTTGATCTATACCTGCTATCGGCAGCAGGGTCTAATATATATATATATATATATATATATATATATATATATATATAATTATATATATATATGGGCAGCATGGGCTAATAAATGGGTTTTAGATATTTGGACAGGGTGCAATTTCAGTGCTTGCCATAGGCGCTATTTTCATTAGATACGCCTCTGGAGTTCAGAGATGGTATTCTGCATACCTTGGTTGTAATGAGTGGATATTTGAGTTACTGTTGCCTTTCTGTCATCTTGAACCAGTCTGCCCATTCTCCTCTGACCTCTAACATAAACAAGGCATTTTCCTCCACACAACTGCCGCTCACTGGATATTTTCTCTTTTTTAGACCATTCTCTGTGAACACTAGAGATGGTTGTGTGTGAAAATCCCAATAGATCAGCAGTTTCTGAAATACTCAGACCACTTAAGTCCCCTTTTTTCCCCATTCTGATGCTCGGTTTCAACTTTAACAAGTTGTCTTGGCCACGTCTACATGCCTAAATGCATTGAGTTGCTGCCATGTGATTGGCTGATTAGTGAAAGAGGGACACTTACCGTATTTGCTCGATTATAAGACGACCCTGATTATAAGACGACCCCCCAAAATCTGAATATTAATTTATGAAAAAAAAAGAAAAAGCCTGAATATAAGACGACCCTATAGGAAAAAAGTTTTACCAGTAAATGTTAATTCATGTAAACTATGTGAACAATTGTTTGTTAGTAAAAGCTACGATTGAGAAAAATATATATATGTAATATAATAATATATGTTTTTATTTCGGTTTTTTTCCAACCCCCCCTCCAGTTATGCACATCTGCCCCCAGGCTTGCCACTCTGCCCCAGAAATGCCTTATACCCCATATATGCCACTGTGCCCCATGATATGCCTTTTAACACTCTAAATGCCACTGTGCCCCATGATATACCTTTTAACCCTCTATATGCCACTGTGCCCTATGATATGCCTTTTGACCCCGTATGTGCCACTCTGCCTCCAGAAATGCCTTATACCCCTATATGCCACTCTGGCATTTAGGGGGTTAAAAGGCATATTATGGGGCAGAGTGGCATATAGGGAGGTATAGGGCATTTCAGGAGGCAGAGTGGCGTATAGAGGGTTAAAAGGCATTTCTGGCATCAGAGTGGCATTAAGGGGGTTAAAAGGCATTTCACAGAGCACTCTGCCTCCAGAAATGCCTTATGCCCCCCATTTAACACTCCCTCCCCCTCCCTCCTCCAAACTTACCGGTGCTTCTGAGTCCCCCGGTGCTTATTCCGGGCAGCGTGTAGAGCTCTACGTGATTCGCGTAGACAACTTCCGCTCTACGCGAATCGCGTAGAGCTCTACATGCTACATTATAAGACGAGGGGTATTTTTCAGAGCATTTGCTCTGGAAAAAACCTCGTCTTATAATCGAGCAAATACGGTATTTATTTTTTAAAATCTCGCAGAACTCACCCATATAAGCAATTGTACTTTACAATCACCTCTTAAAACACCCTTTTTTTGAATTGAATTGAATTCCCATGAGGCTCGGCCAGACGTACTCAGAGCCGGCCTTAGGTGTTCTAGCGCCCTGTGCGGACTACTCCTCTGGCGCCCCCCCATTCCAAAAAAAGAAAGGAAAAAAAATCTTGTCACAAAACTCCCCTTTCTCACTATCTATACCCTCTTCCCCTTTATCACTATCTTCAACCTCTGCCCCTTCTCACTGCCTTTCCCCACTCTGCCCCTTCTCACTATCTACCACCTCTGCCCCTTCTCATTGCCTTTCCCACCTCTGCCCCTTCTCACTATCTACCACCTCTGCCCCTTCTCACATTACATAACAGGTAGCTGTTAATCCTGTGAGCTCCTGTTATCCCTGTGTCCTGGCCATTCTCTGCCTCAAGCCAATTATATGTCTATCATCATTCCACGTCTATGTCCCCAATTAATGTAATTATTTATGTCTCATGTCATTCTGTCCTTCCCCCTGATATTGTGTTGCAGGATTTGATCTAATTACTGACATGGTAATTAGATCATGTGATATTTGTCTTGCCCCTTTTCTTACTTGTGTATATGTAGCTCTGTCTTTGGTTTTAATAAAGGAGTCCTGTTTTCACCTCAACATAAGTGTTGCCTGATGTTTGGGGTGGGCTGTAGCCACGTTGTGTAGCTAAGCTTCGGATAGCCACAGTGCCAATGCAGCTCCGGTGCAGCGACATCCCCCTTCTATCTACAACGCTGGTTCTGCCTGGCGCTGAAGGGGTTACTCGTTGGAGTCCCGGCAGGAGGAAGTAACGTTTGGCGGGAGTACCCAGTTGGGGTACAGGTCGGTCTCGTCACAATACACTACCTTTACACACACATACACTGCCCTTACACACACATACACACGTACACTGTCCCTAACACACACATACACACATACACTGTCCCTTACACACCCACATATACACGTACATTGCCCTTACACACACACACACACACACATACATGTACACTGCCCTTACACACACCTGCCCATAGACACATAGATACATTTACACTGCCCTTACACACACACATATACCCGTACACTACCCTTACACACACACATACACATGCACTGCCCTTACACACACATATACACATACACTGCCCTTACACAAACACATATACACGTACACTGCCCTACACACACATATACATGTATACTGGCCTTACACACATACATATACACATACACTGCCCTCACACGTACACATATACATAAACATTGCCCTTAGACACACACATATACACGTACACAGCCCTTACCCACACATTTACATGTACACTGCCCTTAGACACACACACATACATGAACACTGCCCTTACACACACATACATGTACACTGCCCTTACACACACATACATGTACAATGTCCTTACACACACATATATGCACATACACTGCCCTTACACACCAGCTAACAAATACCTATACTGCTCTTACACACACCGGCCCATACACACACACAAGCTTACAAACAAAGATCCCCTTTCTCCTATCTCTTCCGCCACCCTTCACCCTTCTTCCTTCTGCCTCCATCCTGTATCCTGTGGTGGGTGCGTGAAGTCTGTCACTTTACTACCCCCTCATTACTACGTGCCGGCTATTGATGTCATATCCCCGCACTCGGCATTATTTGCTGGCGGGTAGTGATTAGGGAGCAGTGACAGACCTCGCGCTCCCTAATGTTGAGCTGTGAGACACCCCCCCCCCCCGCAGCTGCACTTGAGCGTACGGATCTCGCCTCACCTTTCCTCTGCCCCTGCAAAGCAGGACAGAGGAAGCGATAGGCGGGACAGAGACCAGAAATCGGGACTGTCCCCTCCTAAAGCGGGACAGTTGGGGGGCAGGCTGGTATTAGTGATGGGAAGTTCGGATCATTAAAGTGAATCGGATCATTTCGATTCGTTCACTGAAATGATCCGATTCATGATCCGGATCTTCGGATCACTCAGTGTGTCTGCACGGAGTTACTGTTTTCCAGTAACTCCGTGCAGGCACACTAACGATTGGCCCCGCCCCTTTCATTATGAATCCTCCCCCCTGCCTCCAGTGATGTCAATGAAGGCAGAGAGTCGTTCAAAGATTCGGATCTTACAGGGATCCGAATCTTACAGTGATCCGGATCACTGTAAGATCCGGATCACTGTAAGATCCGGATCATTGTAAGATCCGGATCATTGTAAGATCCGGATCTTTGAACGACTCTCTGCCTTCATTGGCATTCTAATCATTCAGAGAATGTCACCATACTGTTATAAATAATACATTAATAATCACTGCCCCCAGGATTTACATTCCCCTTTACCTGCAACTGCACCTTAAGTTAACTTTATTAAATTAATTAAATTAACCCTCACCATTAAATTAACCCTAAACACCCCATCAACCATGTCTGCCCCTAAAATTAACCCTTAACACCCCATCAACCATGACTGCCCCTAAAATTAACCCTTAACACCCCATTAACCATAACTGCCCCCAAATTAACCCTAAACACCTCATTAAGCATAAATGCCCCTAAATTAACACTAAAGACCCCATTAAGCATAACTGCCCCCAAATTAACCCTAAACACCTCATTAAGCATAACTGCCCCTAAATTAACACTAAAGACCCCATTAAGCATAACTACCCCCAAATTAACCCTAAACACCTCATTAAGCATAACTGCCCCTAAATTAACACTAAAGACCCATTAAGCATAACTGCCCCCAAATTAACCCTAAACACCTCATTAAGCATAACTGCCCCTAAATTAACACTAAAGACCCCATTAAGCATAACTGCCCCTAAATTATCCCTAAACACCCCATTAAGCATAACTGCCCCCAAATTAACACTAAAGACCCCATCAACCATACCAATTTATTAGGTAATTTATCTGGAGTACATGCAATTAATTTAGGGGCAGTTATGGTTAATGGAGTATTTAGGGTTAATTTCTGGGGCCGTTATGGTTAATGGGGTCTTTAGGGTTAATTTCAGGGGCCGTTATGGTTAATGGGATCTTTACGGTTAATTTCAGGGGCAGTTATGGTTGATGGGGTATAAGGGTTAATTTTATGCTGATGACTGAGGGTTAATTTAATTAATTTAATAAAGTTAACTGTAGGTGCAGTTATAGGTAAAGGGGGGGCAAACTCAGGGGAATCTAAATCCTGGGGGCAGTGTGAACATTATTAATGTATTTATTTATAAAAGTATGGTATCAGTGATATTCTCTGAATGATTCGAATCTCTGTAAGATTCGGATCCTTGTAAGATCCGGATCCCTGTAAGATTCGAATCATTCGACTCTTCGGATCATTCGACTCTTCGGATCATTCGACTCTTCGGATCATTCGACTCTTCGGATCATTCGACTCTTCGGATCATTCGACTCTTTGAACGACTCTCTGACTCTAAGAGTCATCGTTCCTGTGTGAATTAATGAGCTGTAACCTGACCCCAGAGTCTGTGTCTGAGTGCTCTGCAGATGACTCACAGCTCTAGGATCAGGTTACAGCTGCATGATTCACAGACTGAACCGTTACAAACGAATCGTTCAGTCTAGTGAACCGACTCATCCGGATCACTAAAAAGAACCGGATCAAATGAACGATTCGTTCATGATCCGGACATCACTAGCTGGTATCAGAACGAGGTGGTAATCATTCTTCCAAACTCTGCTATTTGGAGGCCATGTGGATTTTTAAATTGTAGACCAGGAAGCCTAAAGATAGACAGTGTATATTTATTGTGTACATGTATTGAAACAGCTTGTCTTGTTTTTAAGATGTGTAAGTGTAAGTATATATAAGTGTTGGTTATACCTTTTGTGTATTTTTGGCACTCCACATTGAATGCAATTGCTGGTGAAAGGTGTGGTTTTCTTGTTCCTGCGCTTATAAACTCCCCTGTAATTCCCAAGTGATTAATTTAGTGCATGTATATAACCTATGTGCTGTGTGTATATCTTCTACCCAGGTACACAATCACCTATGTGATTAACTAATGAAATGCATTGGATGGCTATTAGGCTGTGTACATGTCTGTATTGCCGATTGAGCAATTTTATTATGTCTATTTGCATAAATAAAGAATATTTTACTGTATAAGCCTGCACCCGTTTTTAAGAGATAAGAGGGGAGGAAGGAAAAAAAGTGAGCAAAGGATAGAAACCGCAACTATCCACCAGTTAAAATAGCTTTAAAATCAGCACTGCGTTCCAATGTGTTTGCCCAAAGGGGTTTCAGAGGAGAATGTGTGATAAAATCAGTAATAACACAGCAAAAGAACAGTAACAGAACAAAAAGGAGGAGTAAAATAACATGCCGCTTTTAAGAGACAAATGGAGTCTCTTAATGGCATGAGAAGGACCAACTACTGTTTACATAAACTTTCCTCCGACTTTCCAAGTCGAAAACTGTAAAGGCATGGATAGCAAGGGTCCAGGAGCAGAAAGAGTCAGGAACAGGCAGAAAAGGGTTAACAGGTAAATTCAGGGGAAGCAGGGAACTAAACCGCCAAATTGCTTTTAGAGGCTCCAAACAACAGCTGAGCACCTTGATGTCAGTCGTTTAAGTAGTCTCAAAAGCTCCCTAATTACCTGTCCACTTTCCAGGACGTGGGACGCGAGACTTGCGGGACGGCTGCAGACCGCGTGGCTGGAGGACGCATCGAGCAAGCGGGCACACGGCTACCCGCTGCACGGATAACTATCATTCGTGACACACACTCACTCTCTCTTCTCTTTCACTCTCTCTAAATGTTTCCCTACCTTCTCTGCTGGCCACTTCCTCTTCTTCATCTGCTATCTTCCATTTTGCCCTAACATTGTCATATGGCAGTGCATCCAGCGAAGTCCTCTTCCCGATCCTCCAATCAGGGGAGAGGACATCACCATAATTTTGAAAGCAATATGCGCTTTCAAGAGTATGAGAGAGAGTGAACAAGAATGAGTGTGTGACAAAGCATCTTACCTACGCCTTACCCGTAGCAGGGATAAATGAAAAAGAAAAAAAACCTGCCCGTCCCGGGAGTCGGGCGACACAAACTGCACATTCCTGCACAAAACCCAGAATATAGGCCGCACCCCCCCCTTTAAAGACCTAAAGTGTGAGGGAAAAGTGCGGCCCATATTCAGGCCAATACGGTATATGCATTTACATCTACAAGTTTAAAAAAGGTGTGTGTTTTAATATTGTTAATGTCGATAAATATCTCTGTCCCTACGAAATTTGCTTTTAAGTCTTAGCCCATGGTTGTTGAAATTAATGTAGAGAGGGAATTCTTCCAGCTCGCTTGCCTGACGTTTCGGCATTATCAAAATGTCATCCAAAAATATGTATATCAGATTTTAGCATATTATATATCACACAAAAACAAAATGGAGTCAGGTGCATGTTGTTTTCTTTAAAATCACATAAAAGGTTACATTTTTTTATGCTGAGAACAAAAAGATTGTTGGTAAAACTAGAAGCTTCAGGAATGTCCTAATTAAATTTATGTCCCAGCTACTCCAGCCAAGTGGAATTTAATGAGAACAAATTGTTTATCTCTGAGAAGGTTGTAAATTGTGGATTGTGTATTTCAGGGACTGGTTGTCCACTGAAAATCTATACTATATATATAGTATGTGTGTTTATACTCAATTATAATAGTATCTTAGAAATTGAGAAAATTATTCAGTTATCGCTAATTATTTTTCACGTTAGGCAGTTCCAATTTCAATGGTCAAATCTGTCTAAAATTTTAAGTGGATCATATTCTGTTGGCAGATTGTCTGGACCTATTCCGCCAGAAACCTTTGATGGTTGACACTATCTTTGATAAATAAATAACTTATTTTTGAGTTAATGGTAGCATTACTGGTCAAAATTAAAATGAGTTATCAGACTAGAGCTCCTCTTGGTGGTAAATATTGTAAAATGTGTAGGGATCTACTAAATCACATGAGTAAGATCCTAATTGTAATATGTAATACCCATTACGTTTATTTGAGAGTTTTAACCCATGGGTGTAAAATTTATAGATAAGTTGAGTCTTTAAAAGTGTATGTCAAGACAAAGACAGGATCATTATCTGAATTAATAATTGGAGACTCTTTCTATAATAACCATTATCAATTGATTGATTATCAATTTTATTACTTTCAAAGGTTTTCCATCACCTTTACCGACCATAACTTATGTAATTATTTTCACTCCACACTCTAATTTTTAGTATTCTTCAAATGTAGAATTGTATCTTGGCTAATTGAAATGTTATGTCAGTTGTCTAATTTAAAGAAAATTATTTCCACTTTCTCCATTTAAATTGGATTTATAATTCCTTATCATCAGAGGAATTGAATCTGGGTGATCAATTATATTAATTTGTCTAATATTGGGGAAATTTAGACTGCATGTACATGCCAGTGCCTGCCTGCCCAGGCCCAGTGCCCTACTACTACTACTGCCGCTGCGGCTCCTCTCTCACCTTCCTTATTCTCCTTACTGGGGGATCAATTCTTATTTTTTCTAACTTGAAGGGATGGGTCTTGCGGCTGGATGTGTCTGTCTGCCGGTGCCGGTCCTGTCCTGCTGTGTTCCCTGCCCTTGAGCCTCAATGTCCTTCCTTACTCAGGAAAATGAATTCTTATTTTTCTAATATGGAGGGTCTGTCTTGTGGCTAGATGTGCCTGTGCTGTTTCACGTCCCTGTGCCTCAATGCAAGGGGAATCCTGATTCATATTTTTTTCTAATATGGGGGAAGGTCAGCCTTATGGTTGGGTGTGTCTGTCTGCCAGCACCTGACCTGGCTTGTGCCCTGCCCTGTGGCCCAATGCCCTTCCCTGTGGCCCAATGCCCTTCCTTATTGTTCTTCTTTCTAATATGGAGGGATGGATAGTGTGCTGTCTGCGGGAGGTTTTCCAGACCCTGGCGTAGCTGGGTCTGGCTGGGAGTTTGAGTTAGTGGGTGATTAGGCTGGTCAGTCTGGACCAGCATAGTTTAGTTAGAGAGGGCTCCAATTGGGAGCTAGGTTTTTCTTTTTATGTTTGAGTTAAAATAAAGTGCTGTTTTGTTCAAAGCTGGTGTTCCCGGCTCTGATTGCCCTGGAGGACTGTGCTTATGACCCCTAAATGTGACATGTATGGCCCTCATGCTACAGGGTTTGTCACAAGGGGCTATAAGGCATATCTGGGGGGTATAAAGCATACCTGGGGGTATAAGGCATATCTTAGGAGCAACCCTTAGGCAACCCTTAGGGCGGATGTGCATAACTAGGGGCAGATGTGCATAACTGGGGAGCAGGTTGGCAAATAAAAGGAAATAAAAATAAATGCATTTTTCTCAATCATAGTATGTGAATTAATATTTCCTAATAAAACGTTTTCCTATAGCAGTGATGGCAAACGTTTTTTGGGCCCAAGTGCCCAATTGTCTGCATCAAACGAAGTTGCAGACCTCAAAGTGCCAAAACTGCATTTTAAACATGGAGAGGAAGTTTTTTCGGTACAAAATTACTATACAGTGTACATCGCTGGGGCAGAGTGGCATAGAGGGGGTATAAGGGATATCATGGACAGAGTGGCATATCAGAGGGTATAAGGCATATCTGGGGGAGAGAGTGGCATATAGGGGCTATAAGACATATCTGGGGGGTATAAAGACTACCTGGGGGTATAAGACATATCTGGGGAGAAGAGTGGCATATAGGGGGGTATAAGGCATATTTCAGGAGCGGCAACCCTCAGGGCAGATGTGCATAACTGACTAACTCATAAAATTGAACTGAATAAATAAATGTGAATTCATATTTCCTAATAAACATTTTCCTATTGCAGTGATGGCGAATGTTTTTGGGCGCGAGTCCCCAATTTTCTGCATCAAACCAAGTTGCAGACCTCAAAGTGCCAAAACTGCATTTTAACATTTACACTGGGACATTATCTTAATGAGCACTGCTACATAATACCGGTACAACCTGCAATACCCACCTTCATGTTCCCCACAATCAACTGAAGCCCAAGCAAACCTGCATACTTTGCTACAAGCCCTCACAACCTGCAATACCCACCTTCATGATCCCCACAATCAACTGAAGCCCAAGCAAACCTGCATACTTTGCTACAAGCCCTCACAACCTGCAATACCCACCTTCATGTTCCCCACAATCAACTGAAGCCCAAGCAAACCTGCATACTTTGCTACAAGCCCTCACAACCTGCAATACCCACCTTCATGTTCCCCACAATCAACTGAAGCCCAAGCAAACCTGCATACTTTGCTACAAGGTATACAGAGTGGACCAAGAGATCTCCTTTATTATCTGTTATTGTTTTCTGTATTGTTATTATCATTTTCCTGTTTCTGTGCCTGAATTGTCTATTACCCTTTTCTCTGTCTATCTATGCTTTATGGCCTAGGAATGCCCTTACTGGGAGTTGCAGCATTTTTCCACTGATTGTTTTATTTGTTTTTATTTGGTAAAATTTATGTCATGCCTGTCACTACTTAAGTGTGTTATATTTTACTTTCTATCTTTCTGCTCCACTAACCCCTTATCTCCTATATCTGCCCTCTTACTGCCCCCGTCCACTTTAACACTATTTAACACTCTCTATTACAGCCCTCACAACCTGCAATACCCACCTTCATGATCCCCACAATCAACTGAAGCCCAAGCGCCCGCCCTCCCTGCCCCTCTCCCACCCGCCCCAGTGGTGTTCTAATATATAGACAGTTAAGTACCAGCTCTATTGGAACACGCCAGTAGAGGGCACCAAACTGTAGATCCCTTTACTACCCACTACTCCCCATTAAAGCATTCCAGATCCTATCCCTCCCCATCTCTCTGCCGTCAAAGCTATCCCAGTACCTCTACACTAAACCTTTTTATGTGAAACCTACCTATACTTGCTCTACTACTCCTGTCCCCCACATAGTCTTCCCTATTCCCATCACTCTTAACCAGCAAACTCAATCAACATGCGCAACCTAACCAATCTTATTCCTATCATCTCCAACCTTAAGCTACCTCCCGTCTTTAACTGTGCCCTATGGAATGCCCGCTCGGTATGCAACAAACTTGCTTGTATACATGACCTTTTTCTATCCCATGCTTTTAACCTCCTAGCTCTTACTGAAACCTGGATCCCCTCCCATGACACTACTGCTTCTGCTGCACTCTCCTTCGGAGGACTACACTTCAGCCACACTCCTAGGCCTGATGGCAGAAAGGGTGGTGGTGTAGGCATCCTTCTCTCACCTCACTGCACCTTCCAGAATATACCAAGCCCTCCCTCCCTCTCATTCTGTTCCTTTGAAGCTCACACAATCCGTCTTTTCTCTCCACTCTCTCTTCAAATTGCTGTCATATATCGCCCTCCAGGTCCTACCTCGCAGTTCTTTGACCACCTTTCTGCCTGGCTCCCTTTCTTCCTCTCTCCTAATATCCCCTGTCTTATTCTGGGTGACTTTAACATTCCTCTAGATATATCTAACAACTCTGCTAGCTCCAAACTCCTCTCCCTAACATCCTCCTCTGGTCTCTCTCAATGGACTAATTCCCCTACGCACACCGAGGGACACTCACTTGATCTGGTTTTCTCCAGATCATGCTCCCTTTCAGACTTCTCCATCTACCCGTTCCCTCTGTCTGACCACCACCTTCTATCCTTTTCTCCAGTGCTAACCCCTAACAAGACAAACTTACAGCGTTCACCTCATACTTGTAGGCCATTACCAGACAATACCATTACCCAACTGTCAGCCTCACTTGAACCTCTCTTACCTTCCATGTTAACCCTTTCCTGCCCAGACACAGCAGCCTCTTTTTATAACAACACACTTGCTTCATCCCTCGACACCATAGCTCCAATTACTACAAGTTACCCCCGACAAGTTAAACGCCAACCATGGCATACCAAAACCACACGGTTTCTTCAGAAGTGCTGCCGCACGGCTGAGCGTTACTTCAGAAAATCCAAATCCAGCGAAGACTTTAATCACTATAAATTCATGCTCCACACCTACAACTCTGCCCTCTCTCTCACCAAACAGCTCTACTTCTCCACTCTCATATCCTCTCTTTCTTCCAACCCACGACGCCTTTTTTCTACTTTCAACTCCCTTCTCTGTCCCTCCACACCCACACCACAAACCTCTCTCACTGCCCAAGATCTTGCTACCCACTTCAAAGAGAAGATCGAGACTATTAGAAAAGACCTCTCTTCCTTACAACTCCCTCCTACACCACTCAACACCACTCTCTCCACTCCTACTATACTAACTGCCTTTTCCCCTACAACCGAAGAAGAGATAGCCACTCTTCTTTCTTCCTCTCACCCAACAACCTGTCCCCTCGACCCCATCCCTTCACACCTCACAAAGTCTCTATATCCATCCCTTGGTACATCACTTACCCACCTATTTAATCTTTCTCTATCATCTGGAACTGTACCATCTGCCTTCAAGCATGCGCTAATCACACCAATTCTAAAGAATCCTTCCTCAGATCCCGTCTGTTTGACTAACTACCGCCCTATCTCTCTGCTTCCTTTTATCTCTAAGCTGCTTGAACGGATTGTGTACAACCGCCTCATTAACTTCCTCTCCTCTAATTCCCTCCTTGACCCTCTACAGTCTGGTTTCAAACCCCTTCACTCTACTGAAACAGCTCTAACAAAAGTCTCCAATGACTTGCTCTCTGCCAAAGCAAAAGGTCACTTCTCTATTCTAATTCTACTGGATCTCTCTGCTGCTTTCGATACTGTTGATCACCACCTTCTTCTACACTCACTTACTTCTATAGGCATTCGAGATACAGCTCTCTCCTGGATCTCCTCATATCTGTCTAACCGTTCCTTCTCTGTCAACTTCTCTGGCAAGACATCATCACCCCTTCCACTTTCGGTTGGTGTCCCCCAAGGTTCAGTCCTTGGCCCTCTGCTGTTCTCTCTTTATACTTCCTCTCTTGGCACACTAATCAACTCATTTGGCCTCCAGTATCACCTATATGCAGATGATACCCAAATCTACCTGTCTTCTCCTGATCTCTCTCCATCTCTCCTGTCCCGTATTACCAATTGCTTGTCTGCTATTTCTTCATGGATGTCACAACACTACCTGAAACTTAATCTTTCTAAAACTGAACTCATTATCTTCCCTCCCTCCATCTCCACTCCACTACCTGAATTCTCTATCACCATTAACAACACGACTATCTCTCCTACTAACCAGGCCCGATGCCTTGGGGTCATCCTTGACTCAAACCTCTCCTTCATCCCTCACATTCAGTCCCTCGCCAAATCCTGCCGCTTGCACCTAAAAAACATCTCTCGTATCCGCCCATTCCTCACCCAAGAATCCACAAAAACACTCGTTCATTCCCTTATCATTTCCCGTCTTGACTACTGCAACACTCTTCTGGTTGGCACTCCACTGTCTCGACTCTCTCCTTTACAGTCTATCCTAAATGCCGCTGCTAGGCTCATCTTCCTTGCACGTCGCTCCTCTTCTGCTTCCCCCCTCTGTGAAACCCTCCACTGGCTCCCAATTACCTTTAGAATTAAATTTAAGATCCTGGTACTGACATATAAAGCCATCCATAATACTGCTCCTCCGTACATTTCTGACCTCATTAGCAAATACTCTCCTACTCGATCCCTACGTTCCTCCCATGGGCTAAGGCTCTCCTCCTCACTCATCACCTCTTCCTTTTCCCGTCTACAAGATTTCACTCGAGCTGCCCCATATCTCTGGAATCTACTCCCAAGGAACCTTCAGCATTGTCCCTCCTTCCCAACTTTCAAGAAACATCTAAAAACCCACTTCTTCAGAGAAGCATACCATCTTAGCTGCTAGAACTTCCTTGTCATCGATACAACCCCCACAATACCTCTCACCCTTTCTCTATGCCTTATGTTTGTCACCCCATTTCCCTCTAGATTGTAAGCTTGCGAGCAGGGCTCTCTCCACCAAATGTATCGGTTTGTCTTAGTCTGTCAATTCTTGTCTTGTCATATCCCTTGAATTTATGTATTGTATTAAGCGCTGCGTAAACTGTTGGCGCTATATAAATAAAGGATAATAATAATAATAATAATACATAGGATTTGTCTGGTTACTCCTCCCCATTAAGTTCATCCTCCTCCTGAGTTGAGGTCAAGCTACTGCTTGCTACCAATTGCCACAGATTGTAATAATGCAGACAGACCAAAAAGAGCTGCACGGCACCGGGCTGAATTTACTGTAAGGTAAACTGACCAGGTTTTTCAGGCTCTTCCAGGGGAGATATATGAAATACAACGGTATGTAGGCAGAGCAACTGAATTCGAATAGTATTGTTTATTTTTAAACATGCCCTTGTAAAGGTTAAAGCGCAACACCTGGGGCTTTTACAGTAATACAAAAAAAGAAAACAAAATGTACCTTTCACTTAAAGGGGATACATTTGGGGGCAGAATAATTAGGGATCGAATTATCAAGGGAATACCCTTGAAAATTAAGGACATATAGTTACCACAACATAAGGCAACATATGCCCTAAATTCTCTCGGCTAACTTCCGCAATACTTGCCCAAGAGGCAACTAAAGAATCCCGGCATACATGTGCAGAAAGTTTTCCTGTTCATTTCAGTAGGAAAATTTTCCTGCCAGTAATTGGTCGCTTTTACAATTACATGTAAGGAGAAATAAATGAGATATGTAACTATAATTAACAGGTTCTGGAAAGGAGAGGATGATAAAAGGGAAGGTGCCTGCTGTCATAATTAAAATATAAACATGCTTTTCCATGTAACATCTCACAGTTAGAGCTTTTAAAAGGACTGTATAGTGATGAGATAATTCATTTTTTTACAACAGCGAATTGTCTCGTTCAGGTGGGACTTCACTTGCTAAAGGGTTTTCTTTAGGAACTATATTGATTATGATTAAAGGATTTTGTAACTACCTATATAAAGATCTAAAAATCATTGCTAGGTGAAAACAAATGTTTGTTCTTATGCAAAACTGGATGTTGTCAATTATCCATTGCAACATATGCCCTGATGGCCCAGCTGGCCCATTTAGAGTGGCTTAAGGTAAATGTGGGAGTGTGCATGCCATACTTTTATTGTCATTCTTCCCATCAGATACCTATTTAAGTAATTTAAGTAACAATTAGCCTGGAGCATTACATCATATAAGTTTAAGGTGCTGTTCCACCTTAACACTTGCAATCACTGGTATGCTAAGCAAATAAACCATAGCAGATCTGTTAGATCTATTATTTTAGCACGGAAACATGACATTAACTCCTTTAACAAAACATACAGCCAAACTTGTCACACGAATTTTGCTTCTTCACATAATTTCCTCTGATGTGGTCTCAAAGTGCCTGGGGGCTCGTTACTCCTAACTTGAAGAACAAGTTTGAGGAGGAACATAGGGAAAATAAGAGTTTACCAAATTCCAACTTCCTCACTACAAAGCCAAATAGAAGCATGATTCAGCAGATAAAGTGGGGCACCCTTTTGGTAATACTAATATTATTTGAATTGGAAGATACTGCCTCGGGAGTAGGTAAGTACTTTTTGTGTATAACTTTATATTTTAGAAACTAACCATTTGAAAGATTTGGAGAATGGACAATGTATGGCTTTGCAAAACCCCCTTGCTCTATAGGGGACACAACTTTTGAATCTCAATGTTTAAATGAACGGAAATTAAATACATACTAGACTGGAGATTGAAGGACACATATGCCTTCAGGCCAATGGATTTGTGTGTGATTGTGTGATGCCGTGCATCCTGAATGCCAATGGCCACTAATACTCCAGTCATGTGAATGTAAAAATGCCTGGGCAGGATATACCTTTAGCGCAAGTATAAGTCTGTTAGCACATGCCATATTAAGTAAAAACAATGGCCTTTATTTCCCTGCCTTTACCCCTTTTATAAACAAAAGCCTATTAACCTTTTCTTTACTGAGGGTGTTTTGTGCCCTAAAACCTCAGACTTTTTCAGCATTTTTTTTCCTTAACCATGTTGTGTCCCAACACAAATTGTATATTGTTTTTCAAAGGATAGAACCTTCTTTTGATACTATATTAGGTGTATAGTCTAATATTTAGTATGAATAATACATTAAAATATTGCAAAAAATAATATTAAAAAATGTGTATAGTTTTTTTTTATGTTTTTTTGAAGTTACGGTGCACAAAATGGAACATACCTTTTCCAAATTTTAAATTTTCAAATTTTATTCTCTGAAGCATATGTCTCATGTGGGACTGTTTAGCAGCCCACCAGCTCAAAATATCCCCACAAAAGTATATATTTTTGGAAAGAAGATAACACAGAGTGTTTCACAAGGAGCATTTGGACACTTATCATGCAACCAATTGATCACCAATATCTGGCAAAAGGGAGCCATAATATTCTTTGTTTGTTGCTTTTTATCAACTTCTCCTTGTTTCTTAAGATTGTTTGCACATATTACATGCAACTGTATTGAAACCCATCAAAATGTATTCAGCTGCATGTGCAGGTTACAGAAATGCCCCACATGCATATTTTTTGTATATTATTTTAAATCTACAGGGCACCGTAAATGACACACTCATTTCACTGCTCAGTAGCGCATAGAATAGGGCAAGGTAGGTTCACAGAAAATAAAACATTAAATGATAATGCACTAAACACAGTTTAAATTAAAAAAAATACATTTTCATAAGCCTTTTGCTTTTCTCATGCACCTGCTTTGTGGTCGGCAACTCCCATGACCCTTATGAGTCCAGCTGAGGGTGATGGGAGTTGTCATCCACAAGAGTGGGTGCAGGAAAAAAGCAATTTTCTATAGAAAGAAAGTGAGTGTAGAGTATTTTTTTGTTACTTTTATTATTTGTGTATTTTGTTGTAAGAAATTTCATTGATTTTATTTGCAGTTGGAGGGTGGCTGGCTGTTTTTTTTAGTGTGCCAGCAAGCTGATCTAACAATAGATCAGCTGGCAACCTATTGCACACTTTTTTAACTTTTAGTTTTTTAATTTTTAAATTTCCAAATCACTAAGCCTTTAAATCGTACCTATCAAATTGCACTGTGTTGCTTTTTATGGAGGCACATTTTACCTTGTCATATTGACAATGGTTAGTAACATTTATAAAACAGAACCATGGTAAGACTTTTCTGCCTTTTTCGTGGTTCTTCTTTATGTCTGTTATCTTTCTATCTCAAAACACCGGACTTACTTGTTGTGATACAATGCTTATTTACTTGCAGGCAGCTGTTTTACACCTCATATTCTCTGCTGCCCTGGCAGAAATGATACATGTAAGAGGGAGAATTGCTACTGTGATTCATACTGTAATCGATCTACTTATACTGACTGCTGTGCAGACTTCATACAGACATGCTTGACAGGTAACAAACAAAATACAACTGAAGTTTTAAGCAATGACTGTTATTTCAATTAATAGCTTCATAACATTCTGTGTAGCATAAGCAGGTATTTCAGCCCAGTAAATGTTTCATACAATAAATGTTTCTCTGTAATGGAATAAGGTCTATCAGGTGGATAAAAGTCTACATGAGGTTTTCGTTAATAGATATACTAAGAGGGACTGTTACACCACAATGTCTGATATGTAGCTATTCAAAGTGAATAGATAGGGGTTGGCCTCATGTTCCTACTAAATTCACACTTGGCTTGTGCCCACTTTACCCACTAAAACAATTGGCAAAATACTTTTTCCTAAGCATTTTTTAATTGATTTACCGGTATTTAATATATATATTTTTTAATGTGACATATAGGACCAGAGACCAGAGTTAGTTATGAAATTTTGTATTCCCCTTTGTCTAAAAGTCATTGGGTAGAATTTTCATTTTTTACTGACCGTTGGATTTTTATAAGGTAGACACTAGGTATGTCACATGCAAAATTTGGTTCATTTTACAACCAGCTTTTTCTTGTTTAAAAAATTACAAAAGAACAGGAAAATATGTTACCTAACAACTATCTAAGTTTCTACTTATCGTCGTTCCCGCCAGCTATGCGGAATCAAAAGCTTTTATGAACATGTTGAAAAAAGCAGTAGTCTGGGCAGCAAGTTCAAGGGGGCATCTGCCTCAAAACCAGGCCAATAAGCCTTAATTACTAGACTTGTGCATGGCAAGTAAAATCGGTTCGGACAAAATTTTCGTTTTGCTTTTGCTACATTTGTTTTTGGGCAACAAGTTTAGTTTCGTGGTCGTTCTGCTTGGACTAAATTCAAGGCATTTTTTGATTCAGGAATTTCCCACAAAATTTTAGAAATATTTATCCCTCAGGGTAAGGAAGGAAATTGAGCTGCAGCAGAGGCAGAGCAGGGCACAGGGAAGGCATTAGCAGACAGACTGAATCCTCCCCATATTAGAAACCAGAACATGAATTGTTGAGGCACATGGCGACATACAGGCCAAATCAGACACTGGAAGACAGACACATCCAGCCACAAGACAAACTCCACCATATCAGGAAAAATAAGAATTGAGAAGGTCATTGAGGCACAGGTGCAGGGAATGGGGCAGGGAACAGGGCACGACAAGCCAGGCACCGGCAGACAGATACATGCAGCCCCATATTAGAAAAAATAAGAATTGATCCTCCTGAATAAGGGAGAAATCCAGAAAGTCTTTAATAGATTTATATGGTTAGAATTAGTACTAGAATATTACATAAGAAGATAGATTCAGGAGGAATTGGGCTCCCAGACATACGTAAATACCCATGGGCGTAGGAACCGGGGGGGACGGGGGGGACAGATAATGAAGAAATCCCCCCCAGGGACGTAGGAACCCCCCAAAATAGAAACACCGCAAATGCGGCCCGCGAGACCTCGAGGTGCGGCCCGCGTAAGATCGGCAGCCAGGGCAACCGATCTTACGTGGTCCGCACCTCGAGCCCTGCTACTAACCTGTGGGAGGGTCTTCTATACTGCACAGAGGAAGCGGAACACAGCGGAGTTCACGTGACATCACATCACATCCTGCTTCCTCTGTGCAGTACAAGAGAACGCAGAGGGAGGCCGCGCCTTCTGAAGTCTGTGAGCGGCATCGAGGAGCTGCAGTGCAGGTAAGGGGGTGGGGAGGGTCTTTGAATCAGTATGCGTGATTGAGGGAATGAATCTGTGAATGAATGGGTATATGAATGAGTGTGTGTGTGTGTGATAGCATGGATGTGTAAGTGCTGGAATCTAGGCATGATGGGACTGTGATTGCTGTTAGCAATCACACTCCTATCATGCCAAGTCAGCCAGTACATGCTGAAACCTAGCTAGCTGCCCCCCTTGTGTATTGATGCTGCCAGCAGTATGGGGCCTGCACATCACTTACAGCCACCCTGTACCAGCATGTACTGGCTGACTTGGCATGATAGGAGTGTGATTGCTAATAGCAATCACAGTCCCATCATGCCTAGGTTCCAGCATTTACAGGTTGGATGTGTAAGTGCTGGAACCTAGTCATGATGGGACTGTGATTGCTGTTAGCAATCACACTCCTATCATGCCAAGTCAGCCAGTACATGCTGAAACCTAGCTAGCTGCCGCCCTTGTGTATTGATGCTGCCAGCAATATGGGGTCTGCACATCACTTACAGCCACCCT
Organism: Spea hammondii; assembly: GCA_029215755.1. Taxonomy (NCBI): domain Eukaryota; kingdom Metazoa; phylum Chordata; class Amphibia; order Anura; family Pelobatidae; genus Spea; species Spea hammondii. The sequence goes on from JARDYJ010000003.1 coordinate 89,511,582, forward strand.
TTACCAGCATGTACTGGCTGTCTTGGTATGATGTCTTGGCTGTTAGCAATCACACTACTATCATGCCAAGACATATTGCTGTTTTTTTTGTCCAATTGTGGTGTGTTACCTACTTTTATTAAAAATGTGAGTTTTTATTATTATTTTTAAAGGTGGAGGGTCATTTTCGGTTTTGGCTAAGTGAACCGTGAATGTTTTGGTCCAGAATTTTCATTTTGGTGCATCCCTAGAATAAATAGAACTATTTCATTTTTAATTATTCTGAGTCCTGAATTTGTAGTCACAAAACATTCTAGGCCCAGAAATCAGTGAGAGGAAAAGTAAAGGTTTTGTGTCATTTACTTAATTTTAATCTGCATATTTTATTAAAGGCCATATTTTCTCACAGTGAAAAATGAGTGCGGCCCGCGCACGTATACAATTCTGATGAAGTGGCCCACTGCAGAAAAAACTTGGACACCCCTGGGGTAGACAGTTAGAAGGGAGAGGGTAGCTAGTGAGAAGGGGGGGTAGGGAGAGGGTAGCTAGTGAGAAGGGGGGTAGGGAGAGGGTAGCTAGTGAGAACGGGGGGTAGGGAGAGGGTAGCTAGTGAGAAGGGGGGTAGGGATAGGGTAGCTAGTGAGAAGGGGGGTAGGGAGAGGGTAGCTGGTGAGAAGGGGTGGTAGGGAGAGTGTAGCTAGTGTGAAGGGGGCGGTAGGGAGAGGGTAGCTAGTGAGAAGGGGGCGATAGGGAGAGGGTAGCTAGTGAGAAGGGAGGGTAGGGAGAGGGTAGCTAGTGAGAAGGGGGTAGGGAGAGGGTAGATAGTGTGAGAAGGGAGGGTAGGGAGGGGGTAGATACTAAGAAAGTGTGAGAGGGGGGAGATAGTGTGAGAGATGGGGAGAAACTGGGGATCTGATGGGGGAAAATGCTGTCCCCCCCAGATTTTTAGGGGTTCCTACGCCCATGTAAATACCACAACACCTATATGCTAAAACATTTAATTAAATGGTATAATGATAAGTTTAAAAAACAAAATGGTATCAGATAGAGACCCTTATCTTCAATACTGAAAACTTGAGCTTTTCTCTATGCTTAGATTTTTGTAGAAGGGAAAAAACTATCTCTTACTCTAATTTAGTAATAGAGAGCCTTTTGGGCTTCTGTACAAAAAAAATCGGTTTCATTCCTCTACCAAATGTTTCTCTTTCATTAAAAAAAATGGTTAGAAAAAGGTCTGTTAAAATACAAACAATTAATAAATGGCCATGTTAAGGGCAGATTTGAATCTCTCTCCCGATTAAATATTTACCTCTAAGAGTTAGGAGCCATGTTATGGGAGCTATAGATGAGCCAAACCATACTCATAATGATGTACTGATTAAGATGATCACTGAGGACCCAAAAATCAGCCAGATATATCATAGCCATCTCTTTGATCCGAAAGATTTTTTCAAGTGTAAATCAATTGCGCCAAAAAAATGGGAGAGACATTTAAGTATAGAGTTTGATCTGGAATTCTGGAACAAATTTATAGTCAATTTAAAAAAAATATTCACTGTCAAAATCTTATCAAATTTCAATATAAGCTTTCTTTTAGATGGTATTTAGTTCCAGATAAATTAAACAAATGTTATCCCGCCCAAAAAAATACTTGTTGGAGATGTGGCTTAGACAAAGGCACTTATATCCACATTTGGTGGCATTGTTCTAGCCTATGCCCTTTTTGTATTATGGTTAATAACATTTTAGTGTATCTGGGGATAATGGATTTGAGGCAAAATAGTGAAATATTTCTTCTCCATCTAAATTGGCCTAGACTGGATAATATAAAATCATATTTGCTTTCCCATGTTTTAATTGCTGCTAAAATAACTATAGCTAGAAACTGGAAAAGCAAAAAAATTGCCCTCTGGTCTGAGCTTAAAGCTTAAAACTACATAAAAAGGTTTATTCATGGGGAAATTTTATATATTGGCTGATAAAGCCTTAAAGATTTGGGAACTTCATTTTTAACTCTTTCTTCTCCTTTTTTTTGTCTTTTCACCCCCTGCGGCTGTAATCCCATCAATTTCGAGTCCCCCTAAACCAATCTCTACAGCTAACTGCTGAAAATTATTTCTTATATATATATATATGATAATTTATTGCATCAACACTAAATATTTAAATTATTACTTTGCTGTTTGTCTAAACTTGTATGTGTGTATGTTTTTTGTACGTAATAAAAAAACCTGATAATTTTAATGTATAAAATAAAGGCAAACTTGTTGTCCTCCGTTTCGGATGTTACAGAGTCCAGGCTTCAAACTTCGTAGCAGCGCTACCACAAAGAGATGCCGTCTTAGTCCTCTGATCCACTTCCGTAATGCTAATTCTCCTGGCGTGTTGACGACATTGGGAGGAGGAGTAGCATTATGGAGGACAACATTTTACATTTTATACATAAAAATTATTGTTTTTATCTGCTCCTCTCCGCTGCCTACCTTCTTTATCTACAAGTACCAGTGTGGGATAAAGGAACACCTAAGGAGATCATCACACTCTATGTATGGGCATATTTATGCCCTTTAAATTATAAGGGTCCGATCTGCTTAATTTTTTTTCTTGCTTTTTTTCTCTTCCCTTTATATATGAGCCTTTTACATACTGTGTGTGGGAACTCTCGCTGGAAGGGTATCTTTGTACATATTATTTTTGTGTTGCACATATAATTTACTCACTTATTATTTGGGTGCGCAGACACTTGTGTGGTTTTGACCAAAAACAAGAAGTTTTACCCTAAAATAAATTGGGGGAAAATGCCTGATGCACTCTGTGTAAGTGATATAAAAATGATATACATACCTGGGAACTTCTGGGCTCCGGCTACCCGGAGCCTTCCCTTGCGGAACGCGGCCAGGACTGCCCACTGACATCAGCGGGCAGTCCCATGACGTTGGTGGGATGTCCCGCTGATGCCAGCGGGAAACACCCCCATTTAAAGGGGAAATGGGCGGGGACGGGGAGCGGGGCGTGTCAAGACCTGCTCCCGTGACCCGGAGGATTCGGGTCTTGACCCAGGGAACCGGAGAAGCAGTGCTCAGTCAGCAATTTCCGGGTCAAACCCAGAGAGTTCCCATACATACCCTCTTTAGTACACCACAGCTTCTCCAACCCACCGTACAACAGTACATTGTCCACACTAACAAAAATTAACTTGCAGTATGGTAGGTGAGCAATGAGCATTAATCTCAGCCTCTGCTAAACTGTCACTGTCTCACACTCCAACTCTCATTAGTCTGTAACTGCTGCTACTGACAAGTTAACATGGCGTAAGCACATTTATATATCTAATGCATGTCCCTTCCCTTCGTAAATGCTGACTAGAGTTAAAAAAAGTATAGGAAAACTCCCAAAGGATGTTGGACTACTTCTACCTATCAGTCATTGATATGTACCCTCCTATACACAGTCACTGCCACTTTACCTCATCAAGGAGTGCCAAAACGGCTTGTAATTGCGCCAAAACGGCTACACGTGGCAACGAACAAATGAATCCTAAGAAAATTCAGCACTTTTGCAATTCAATTTCGGCAGTTTTGTTAGAGGTCACCCTCATTACTGGAGATTTGTATGAAACACACGAAAAAAACAGGCAATTTTTATTTTAAAAAAAACTGTACAAATTTGAATGCACAAGTAAAATAATTACATCTTTGATAATCATTTTTTTAAAACACCAGATAACAACCTCACACACGTGGGGTGAAATGGGGGCCACATGATAACAATGTGGTTAAAAAAACCCCAATTTATTTAAAGGGGTGGTGACAGCTGCATGACTTGCAGCATTCCAGCTAGGCCTTGGGATGATGACTTGATTATTCATGACTTTGCGTTCCTCTGAACTAACTCAAGTCTCAAATCCGTCTCTGTCAGCGTTCCCACGCTATGATCAGATCGACCTGGTATAAAGTGACATCAGTAGAGCAGCTAATATTCTGTAGTCTTGGACAAAGACCTCTACTGCTATGCTTGGCTACCCCCAGCAAATACTTTGAAAAAGAAATTAAGGTCATTGACTCCATCGGTATACTGTTAAAGTATATTTTATCCTAATCTGCAGCTCTGTATTATTTTTTTTACCCGAAAATTTCTATTATAGCTTTATTGGTGTACAAGGTGTACATGAGGATATCAGGAATGGATGATACCATGCTGCAAACAGCCGGCAATTATTTTTTGGCTATTATTACAATATTATTGCAATTGTGATTTAATTGTTTAGTTGTAGCCCTTTCTAAAAACACCTATCCACTACCCCCCCTTTGGCTTACATGCATGTATGCCTGCCATTTGTTATTGGTGGACAAGGTATATATGAGGATATCAGGAATGGATGATACCATGCTGCAAACAGCCAGCAATGATTTTTTGGCTATTATTACAATGTTATTGTAATTTTGATTTAATTGTTTAGTTGTAGCCCTTTCTAAAAACACCTATCCACTACCCCCCCCACACCTTTGGCTTACATGCATGCATGCCTGCCTTTTGTTCTGCGCACCTGTCACTTACTTATTACAGTTATTTAACTTTCTACTGCAATGTCCTTAGGACAATGCAAGACACAATGGCATGCTTTAAGACGCCTACAGCTTTTGAAAAACTGGTTTCCCTTGGAAGCAGTGTTTTTTATTTTTAAATAACAAAAAATATATATAGGTTGTATATTGCTATTTCAATTTGCTTTTCATGAATTCTCAAGGGCACATTCATCACCCTTGTAATTGTTAGGATATTGTCCATTTCTTCTGCCTGTTGTCATGTGTTTAAACAGACAGGATAACAGAATAGCACAAATCCAGGAAAACTGGACTAAGCTTTTCTACAAATGTAAAACTTGATGACAAGTAAAGAAAGCCAATGTTTTCTCTACAACTATGAACAAAACTTGTATATCGTAGCGAAAACACTGGAAAAAGAAGAAGACAGAAATGCTGGCAATGCCGTATCATGAGCTATAAAGCAAAGATTAAATTGCATGCCATTTGCACATTCTGTAAAACTACATAGGTATACAAGATTGGGGTAAGGTTGTGTTGACAGACACAAGGGTGTTGGGGAAGGAGGTGTTTCGTTATCATGTGACACCCAGGGGATGTGATAGGTAGATAGTGTGTGATGTTAGAAAGTGGACAGGTGAGGGAAGTAGATATAGGCTGAGCGTATATTCTAAATTTCTACAGAAGAGATAGTATGCCTGATTAGGATCAAATCAAACTACAAAGGCAATCTCTGATGGAGAACTTTACTTGTGTTTAATGTGTGCATACACTGATTACTTTTTTCAAGCCCTCCCCTAAAACTTTGGTGAACCAGAAACGCGTCAGTAAATTCCAGTAAGGAGACAAGAAACTAACACTTAACTGAAAATGAGGATTAACAGATCACACATGATGAACCTGTTTTATAGGTGAGTAGACTAAATTTCATTAGTAGCTATTATAACACTTACTTGGATAAAGGTAATTCTACCACTGAACAATGCATGAAGTTTTTTTTTCCTCTAAAAGGTAAATAGCCATTAGGGAAGTTGTAAGATGGAGAGTTTATATGAAAAAAATAATGGTCTGATGTAAAACAAAAAATGGGGTAAAGTTAAATATTTCATTAGGCAAGATGTGTTATTGAAATTATTGCTCTGTATTCCCCTTTTAAAATGCACATGGATTCTCAAATGTTTAGCAGTAAAAATTTCTCAAAACAACTGTGTCACAAAACAATCCAAAATGTATTATGTTACATTTCCCATTGCTATATATTTACAATGTTGATTAAAAAAGAAAATTGAATTGTTATTTATGAACTGTGTAAACTAATAAGGGAGAGAGATTGTCACAGGATCATAGGGAAAATATTTTCTAATTAGTATCATTTTTTTCTCTTTGCCATGCTCATATAGCTTGATCCTTATTTTTCTCACAGCGGAGAAATTTAGCTAGATTGTTGATTGTATTTCAGGAAAAAAAGTCCACTAGGGGGCGCTCGTGTGTTCCATTCGAATGCAAAATAAAACAAAGAGAAAATATATATAGTGTAGGAGTAAAACAGTATGTTTTGCCCTGCGTGTCGCAGATTTCCCACTCACAGTGTATTGATGGAGTTCAGTGCGTCATAGAAAGGGCCTTGAGGTCCATATGCCAGGATATAAACCGAGAAGACAAACCAGAAAAGGATCCAATAGTGTGTAAAGTATATGGCGCTAGATACGCAACAAGTAGAAATATACTTACACTAAAATAAGTGTCAAGATGCTCGTAATTTCTGGTGATAATCTGGTCGCGTCTGTATATCCTTCTGCTTTGAAGAGTCCAATGATGAGATACCGATGTGTGTGTGGTGTATAAAACCAACCACTATTCACATATAAGGTATATTAAAAGAAATATTTATTCTAAATTAGCAGCCAGCTGGATCCATATCCACTGCAGCTTTAAAAAGTATTTAAAATAACATAAAAGTGATAAAACATATAAAAGTACTGATAAAATAAAATTATATCATAAAAAGTCCCGTGAGGGTGGGAGACCAATACATAATTATACCAAACACAAATCATTGAATTTAAGTAAGGAGGAACAACTAGCTATACGCACCATCAAAGAAAGACATGATATAGTTGTAAAACAAGCAGACAAAGGGGGGGCCATAGTGGTCATGGATAGAACATATTACATCAAAGAGGCCAATAGAATATTAGGGGACACCACCACATACAAAATACTTAACCAAAACCCAACAAAAGATTTCAGTGCTGTACTGTACGCCATACTGGAGAAGGGTCTAAATTTGGAAGTTTTGAACAAAAAAGAATATTCTTACTTAAAGGCAGAACATCCTAAAATCCCGGTGTTCTACTTCCTACCGAAGATACACAAGGACCTTAAAGAACCCCCTGGGAGACCTATAATCAGTGGTTTGGATTCTCTCACCTGCAATACGTCTGAATACGTAGATTATTTTTTACAAAAATATGTTCCCAACACTCCATCTTTCCTTAAAGATACTACACATTTACTAAACACTTTAAAAGACATACAGTGGTCCCCTGGGTGGCTATGGGCCACCATGGATGTCTCCTCACTCTACACGGTCATAGACCACACACAAGGAATTGAGGCTATTAACAACATACTTTCTAGGGATGGAGATATGGATCCCAGACAAAAATCATTTATCCTTGAATGCATAGAACACATCCTCAAATACAATTATTTTTGGTTCGAGGACACATTTTATTTACAATTATGCGGCACAGCAATGGGCACCAGGTTTGCACCCAGCTATGCTAATTTATTTGTAGCGGAATGGGAAGATCAATCGGTTTGGAATAACAATCCATACGGTGCAGACCTGGTGCTCTGGAGGAGATATATTGACGACATTCTAATTATCTGGAAAGGGACAGAAGACAGATTACAAGGATTCATAAAACATATAAATGACAATAACTATAATCTCAAATTCACTTCCAACATCCAGACCACCCAAATTGAATTTCTGGATGTAGAACTATTCACAGAAAATAACCAAATTTTATCTAGAAACTACACGAAGCCCACAGACAGAAATGGCTACATTCACTATACCAGCTGCCACCACCCACAGTGGTTGAACAACATCCCTAAGGGCCAATTCACACGAATTAGAAGGAACTGCTCAAAAGATGACGATTTCAGGAAAAAAGCAGATGAAATAACAAAAAAATTCATTGATAAAAAGTATCCCATAGAAACCTTAAAGAGCAGCCTATCACAAGTCCAGGGACTAAATAGAGAACACTTTCTTGACCCCAAAAACAAGAAATCCGATCTGAAAAGAGATTATAGCTTTTCCTTCTTCACGAAATATAATACCCATGCCAACCAGATAAAAAGAATATTCAATAAACATTGGCATGTATTAAAAAATGACGAAATTTTGGGGACAGTCCTACCTGACAAGCCACAAATTATCTTTAGAAAAACAGGCTCCCTAAAAACCATGCTTGCCCCCAGTGTACTCTCTAAACCAAAGCCAAATATATCTTCAGGTACGTTTTTAGGGGCCAAACCTAATGGCTTCCACAAATGCGGCCACTGCAAAATGTGTAGTCCATTACCCAGAAAGACTGAACACTTTACAGGACACATAACTGGTTTAACATACACTATCAAACATTTTATCAATTGTTCCACCAAAAATGTTATATACTTGCTCCAGTGTGGCTGTGGCCTACAGTATGTGGGAATGACAACCAGACCCCTAAAGGAGAGAGCCTTAGAACATCTGGGCAACATCAGAAATAAAAACCTCAAACACAGTGTCCCCAGACACTGTAATGCTTGCCCTCTCTTTTCACAGGACACATTTAAAATCATAGGCATAGACTGGGTGCCCAAACATTGGAGGGGAGGCAACACAACGGAGAACCTCATCAAAAAGGAGACAGAATGGATATTTAAATTAAAAACCTTTAAAAGTGGGGGATTAAATATGGAGCTTGACATTTTAGCTCATATATAATAATATTTTTTTTATTTTTTTTTTTTTAATTCTAATTTTAATTTTTATATATAATAATTTATATACAATAACCAGCCTCAAAGTCTTTTTCCCTTCATGGATTCAGTTTATTTAATTCAATACACACATACAATCACATGATGCTCATTCATATATATCCATTTTAATTCATTCATTTATGTATTGGTATATATATCAGCATAACACATTTCATATACATCAGGCATCTCCTATCATCAGGCCATGCTTTATCTTCTGTTTCGTATGTTTCCTACAGATCCCCGTTTTTTTGTTTGTATATATATCTCTTTGTATCCCCGTTTCACTGCTCGTTTTCGGCAAACATCACCGCTTCACTGCCCCGATACCTTCACCCTTTGATCTCCGTAACAACCGCATACATCGGTACTAACACCGATTAAGATGTTCTCTCTGCGGGAGTAGCCTGCAACATAAAAGACAACAATACGATGACATTGCTTTTATACTTACCTCTAATCCTACGGTTCAACGAATCCTCCGATCGGGATCCAAGCTCCACTAAAGGCAGCGACCCCGGCATGTCAATGAATGAACTGAATCCGGAAGTAATTGTCCAGCTGACGTCAGACGCCACAACACGGAAGACAAGTAGATGGCGCCAAACAAACATTTAAAAGGACCTTCACTTCAGAGAAAATACTACTCCTGATGAAGCCTTACACGGCGAAACGCGTTGAGTGATTTTTCAAGGACTTTTTATGATATAATTTTATTTTATCAGTACTTTTATATGTTTTATCACTTTTATGTTATTTTAAATACTTTTTAAAGCTGCAGTGGATATGGATCCAGCTGGCTGCTAATTTAGAATAAATATTTCTTTTAATATACCTTATATGTGAATAGTGGTTGGTTTTATACACCACACACACATCGGTATCTCATCATTGGACTCTTCAAAGCAGAAGGATATACAGACGCGACCAGATTATCACCAGAAATTACGAGCATCTTGACACTTATTTTAGTGTAAGTATATTTCTACTTGTTGCGTATCTAGCGCCATATACTTTACACACTATTGGATCCTTTTCTGGTTTGTCTTCTCGGTTTATATCCTGGCATATGGACCTCAAGGCCCTTTCTATGACGCACTGAACTCCATCAATACACTGTGAGTGGGAAATCTGCGACACGCAGGGCAAAACATACTGTTTTACTCCTACACTATATATATTTTCTCTTTGTTTTATTTTGCATTTGAATGGAACACACGAGCGCCCCCTAGTGGACTTTTTTCTGTATTGCTTCAACACCCGGAGAGTGTTGCTTAAGGGTTGCAGCTGTGGTTCCAGATACACCAGGAAGCCATTAAGGTTGATTATTCCTACCATTTACTATCTTATTCCCTATACTGGTTTTTCTCACTTTTTTCACGCATGTATTTCAGGAAGTCAGAGATCAAGTGCTGAAAGAGTTAAATATTGACACTTGTTCAAGAAAGCTATTAGAATGACTATAGCTGCTGTATGACTATAACAGTTTGATATATCCTACTAGGTATTAGACAATTAACTCGATGTGAGAGAATTCATCTGGTACTCTGCTTAAATGGTTCTTTAGCTTGATTATTTGTTTGTATGGCTCTCAAATTAGCACATGTTCTAGATCAGGGGTGTCCAAGTTTTTTCTGCAGTGGGCCGCTTCATCAGAATTGTATACGTGCGAGGGCCGCACTCATTTTTCACTGTGAGAAAATATGGCCTTTAATAAAATATGCAGATTAAAATAAAGTAAATTACACAAAACCTTTACTTTTCCTCTCACTGATTTCTGGCCCTAGAAAGGTTTGTGACTGCAAATTCAGGATAATTAAAAATGAAATAGTTCTATTTATCCTAGGGATGCACCAAAATAAAAATTCTGGACCAAAACATTCACGGTTCACTTAGCCAAAACCGAAAATGACCCCCCACCTTTAAAAATAATAATAAAAACTCAAATTTTTAATAAAAGTAGGTAACACACCACAATTGGACAAAAAAATTAGCAATATGACTTGGCATGATAGGAGTGTGATTGCTAACAACAATCACACTCCTATCATACCCAGGCAACCAGTAAATGCTGGTACCTAGGCATGATGGGACTGTGCTTGCTGTTAGCAATCACACTCCTATCATGCCAAGTCAGCCAGTACATGCTGGTACAGGGTGGCTGTAAGTGATGTGTAGACCCCATACTACTGGCAGCATCAATACACAAGGGGGGCAGCTAGCTAGGTTTCAGCATGTACTGGCAGACTTGGCATGATAGGAGTGTGATTGCTAACAGCTGAGGGTGCCAGGTACATTTCAGTGTACCATACTGGATTACATGAGAACACTCTATGCCTGAGGTGTCAGTAAAAGTGCCATAGCAAGATTCTTCATGGGCGAGCATGAGCCAGAGTTTAACCTGATACTGTTTGGGCTCTACAGCTCAGAATCCATTGTGGTCCTCCTGATGTGAGCCATATGAGAGGATGTGCAGCATAATAAATGGAGGCAGTATACACCGTCTATGTCAAAATAAGCCTTATCTATGCTACTAGATAACATGTCAGGCACCAGTGCCAGATCTTATAGGGGATAGCGGGGTTCCACCCAGATTTAATATCAATGCCCAACATAGCCTTTCCTGTAGGAGAACCTCACATGTCTACTGTTAAGCCAGTGTTTTCTCTCAATGTGACCAACCTACAACTTAATGTTTAGTGAATAAACTCTTAAATTGCATACCAGTTTTTGGCAGGCTTAACTGTTTTATTGTTATGTGTCAATTCAACTGATTACTCATTAAATCAGAACAAATTATATATATGATTATACATCTGAAAATCAAGTGGAGCATATTTTCAGTTCATTCATATTGGCACTGTTAGGGATCAATTCCTGTACCAAAAATAGGTGTACCTCTTGAGCATGTTTATAATACTTGCTCAGTCAACTGAAATAACAAAAAAGTCTGTTACTTTTGAGCTTTAAATGCCATCTATATGACTGTGAAAATTAACGTAAGAGTTTAAAAATATCCTTTCGTGGCATTGTTTTCTTAACTTGAGGGTTTTTCTGATATTTCCCAAAAATAGGAGATCAGTTTCCTCTATGCACTAATTTCCTGGTAAAAGACTTTGCTTTTTGTCTTACATCTAATAGTTTACATCCAGCCAGAGTGACATCTAGATTATCCATATGACAGTACACATGTACCCAAGTGCATATCACTCAAGTGATTAAAGCCTGGTCCCCATTTTCCTTCTGCTGTCTCTCCAAGGATTGTTGTCTATAAAATGTCTCATGTTGGCTGTGCGAATTCTGCTAAATCTTCTAAGATTAGACCAGTTAGTATGGAGTCCTTTATTTTTCAGTTCCATAAAATTTGCTGTTGTGTCAGAGACCCTCACTGGCATGTATTGGAGGAACGGAAGAAATGTTATCTCTCGGGAGGTAACTTGGGAGGTAACTGAAGGGAAGAGGAATCAAGAAGGGCAAAGTTTGATAGATTAAATCTCAGCAAAAAGAGATTGAACAAGACAAGGGACAAGGATGGAATACAAATTAGTATATATAATTTGCTCATGGAATTAACTGGTTAATACAGTGAGGGAATTTAACCCCTGGAGTGGCATATGTAGGAGTAGCTACTATTGTACTGTGTAGTAGCACTCTGCACCCTGTACTACGAAGACGTTTTAATAGGACAGTGAGGCAGCCCATCAGCTGCCAAGACAATTATCAGCCTTCCCTTTACTTCCCGATGGAATTCTCTACACGCTAAAGCACTGTTTCATTGCTTCTGCCTGCTAACAATGTCAGTAATTTGAATTTAGTTTTCTTGTTTTCTTCACTATATCTGTGCAATAATTCACGTACAAGGTTATTATTTTTTAACATTTTTTGAAGTAAGTTTGATTACTTCTGTCTGAACTCCATTTTTTATTTTCAATTTTTTTTTTTTTATATATAATCGTTCCTAGTTGTGCAGCACTTGCTTCCAAATACACATTTCTCAGTTTTTTCATCTCATATCATATGAATTTTATATATGCAATGCACTGTTTGATTGCTTCTGCCTGCTGACACTAGTTAGTAATTTGAATTTTGTTTTCGTTTTCCTCACTATATTTGTGAAATAATTCACGTAGAAGGTTATTACATTATTTTTTTTCATTTTTTACTTTTTTTGGAAGTTTGATTACTTCTGTTCTTATTTAAAATGTAAAAATACTATCGCTCCTGGTTCTGCAGTACTCAGGAATTTTTCTACACTTATAGATTTTGTACCTTTGCATGTTTTGTCTGGTTACCATTTTGGCTCGTCTGACTACTCGGCTTGTATGACTACTCGCTTTCTGTACCGACCTGGCTATCCTGACTATCCTGATTGTGTTAACTCCTGCACTGCTGAGTTAGTTCTTTCATCCTGTACTACTCCAGGGCATCCAGGGCAACCGATCTTAGGCAGGCCGCACCTCGAGCCCTGCTACTTACCTGTGGGAGGGTCTTCTGTACTGCATAGAGGAAGCGGAACCTAGCAGAATTCACGTGACATCACATGACTCTGCTCCAGTCTTGCTTCCTCTGTACAGTACCAGAGAACGCAGAGGGAGCCTGCACCCTCTGCTGAAGTCTGTGAGCGGCATCGAGGAGCTGCAGTGCAGGTAAGGGAGTGGGGAGGGTGTTTGAATGAGTATGCGTGATTGAGGGAATGAATCTGTGAATGAATGAGTATATGAATGAGTGTGTGTGTGATAGCATGGATGTGTAAGTGCTGGAACCTAGGCATGATGGGACTGTTAGCAATCACACTCCCATCATGCCTAGGTTCCAGCATTTACTGGTTGGATGTGTAAGTGCTGGAACCTAGGCATGATGGGACTTTGATTGCTGTTAGCAATCACACTCCTATCATGCCAAGTCAGCCAGTACATGCTGAAACCTAGCTAGCTGCCCCCCTTGTGTATTGATGCTGCCAGCAGTATGGGGTCTACACATCACTTACAGCCACCCTGTACCAGCATGTACTGGCTGACTTGGCATGATAGGAGTGTGATTGCTAACAGCAATCACAGCAAGCACAGTCCCATCATGCCTAGGTACCAGCATTTACTGGTTGCCTGGGTATGATAGGAGTCTGATTGCTGTTAGCAATCACACTCCTATCATGCCAAGTCATATTGCTATTTTTTTGTCCAATTATGGTGTGTTACCTACTTTTATTAAAAATATGAGTTTTTATCATTATTTTTAAAGGTGGGGGGTCATTTTCGGTTTTGGCTAAGTGAACCGTGAATGTTTTGGTCCCGAATTTTCATTTTGGTGCATCCCTAGAATAAATAGAAGTATTTCATGTTTAATTATCCTGAATTTGCAGTCACAAACCTTTCTAGGCCCAGAAATCAGTGAGAGGAAAAGTAAAGGTTTTGTGTAATTTACTTTATTTTAATCTACATATTTTATTAAAGGCCATATTTTCTCACAGTGAAAAATGAGTGCTGCCCTCGCACGTATACAATTCTGATGAAGTGGCCCACTGCAGAAAAAACTTGGACACCCCTGATCTAAGTCCTGGTTTACTACTGCCAAGGGCCTCCTTTGGTAGTGATCTTCTGGGCGGAAGAACTTCTGCGGTGAGTGCCTTCGTGTGAGTGGTGGTGACAGCTATAATCAAGACAGGATATCACAAGGGAGTGGATTAGTATTTTAGTCATTTCTTGTGAGAGAAATGGCTAGATTCTGGAGATGTTTTTAATGAAGGCAGCAGAATTTCGTGAGAGACTGAATGTGAAGGATGAATGATAGAGCAGAGTCAAGTGTGACACCAAGGAAACATCTGTCGGTTGGATGGTGGAGTTCTCAACAGTGACAGAGATGTCAGGAGTTGTGAACAGATGTTGAGCTTCAGGTAATGCAACACCATCCACGATGCCATTCCAGAAAGACAGTCGGAGAAGCATGTTAGTAGAGAGGGCGAAAGGTCTGGAGATAAATTAGGGTGTCATCTGCATAGGTGGTATTGGAAACTAAAGGAAGACATAAGTTGTCCAAGTGAAGAGGTATAGATGGAGAAGAGTAGAGGCTCTTAAACTGAGCCCTGAGGAACACCAGCAGATAGTGGTAAAGGAGTGAAAAAATAATGCTAGACTGTTTTGGTTGTCATCACACGGGGTTAGACTGTGTGTTAGTGTATGGTTTTAGACTAAGTGGATATTGGCAAATGGTTAGAGTGTGTGAACCAGGTATCTGGTGTGCAGACTGAAATGCAGGGAGCAGAAGGCTGAACAGCCAAAAAGTTGTACAGAGTAGGGACAGAGAAATTATTTCCTATGCAGAAGCAGCTGAGTCAGGTCCACAGGGTACATCATACTCACCAATAAGCGTACCAAGGAAAGTGAAGCTAAATAAAGCCAAAATTAACTATACTATGACCATTCTAGGCCTTAACAAATATTCATATGTAAAAGAATAGGGGGTGCTAGTGAACATTCTAGCCAGGTGTTCCGCTTGTTTTAGGGCTGGCCTTGGTTGTATACTTGGGATATCATGAACAAGAAACAATACAAAATAGGCAGATTAGATAGGTTCTTATCATCCATCAAATTCTATAGTTCTTTTGGTAATTAGCAGTATTTATTAGATAAGGATGATATTTAGCTACTGTGAGTATATTTCAGCAGTGTGCTTTCTCATTTACATTACATTTACCGTATTTGCTCGATTATAAGACGACCTTCTAATCGGGGTCGTCTTCTAATCAGACCTCAAATAGAGTCTGATTAGGAGACTAAGATCCAGATCCCCCGCACCGCTGCAGGGGACCTGGATCCTCCTGTCTCACCCCCCCCCCCATCATACACACACTTACCGGTGCTTCCTGCTGTATTGCCGGGGCAGCGGGTTGACGTCTACGCGATCCGCGTAGACAACGTCCGCTGCAGCCGGAAGGAGGTGTGGCTAGCAGCGGGGGTTGTCTGCGTCCGTCGCGCAAACCTTCCCCGACTGTCAGAGATCAGAGTTCCCCGCACCGGTGCGGGGAACTCTGATCTCTGACAGCCGGGGAAAGTATACGCGACGGACGGATACAAACCCCCGCTGCCAACTCCACCTGTCAACCCGCTGCCCCGGCTGGAAGCACCGGTAAGAGAGGGCTGAGAGGGGAGGGGAGGGGAGAGTGTGTGTGTGTGTGTTAGTTAAATGGGGGTATAGGGTGTGTGTGTGTGTGTGTGTGTGTGTGTGTGTGTTAAATGGGGGCATAGGGCATTTCTGGAGTGGCGTTAAGGGGGCATTTAATAGAGCACTCTGCCTCCTGAAATGCCTTATACACCTATATGCCACTCTGCCCCATAATATGCATTTTAACCCCCTAAATGCCAGAGTGGCATATAGGGGTATAAGGCATTTCTGGAGGCAGAGTGCTCTATACAATGCCTTTTAACTCCCTTAATGCCACTCTGCCTCCTGAAATGCCTTATACCTCCCTATATGCCACTCTGCCCCATAATATGCATTTTAACCCCCTAAATGCCAGAATGGGATATAGGGGTATAAGGCATTTCTGGAGGCAGAGTGGCATATAGGGGTATAAGGCATTTCTGGAGGCAGAGTGGCACATAGGGGGTCAAAAGGCATACCATGGGGCACAGTGGCATATAGAGGGTTAAAAGGCATATCATGGGCCACAGTGCCATATTGGAGTGGCAAGCCTGGGGGCAGATGTGCGTAACTGGGGGACAGGTTGGAAAATACAAGAAATAAAAACAAAAAAAATATTTTTCTCAATCATAGCTTTTATTAAAAAAAATAGTTTACATGAATTAACATTTACTGGTAAAACTTTTTTCCTTTGGGGTCGTCTTATATTCAGGCTTTTTCTTTTTTTCCTAAGTTAATATTCAGATTTTGGGGGGTCGTCTTATAATCAGGGTCGTCTTATAATCGAGCAAATACGGTATTTAAATAGTGCCAGCAGATTCTGTAGTGCTGTATAATAGGGTACAGTGAAAATAAGGAAATTTAACCTCTTCAGCCCCCTATGGATATACCTGTATGTCCTCAGTAAAGACACATCAGTAGGATACATCCCTGCCGCTACATGGGAGATGTACACCCAGTACAGCCTGAACTCCCCCTTGTCAGCAGAAGCCTGCATCGCGGGCTGCCTGATCGCTTACAATGGCTGCCAAAGCGAGCGCCAGAAAGCCGCTACATTAAAAATTGCGTTACATCGCGCAGACATCCACCGGCTGCTAGAGAGTAGGATCCAGGTCCCTGCAGCGCAGGGCTAAATGAAAAAGAAAGAAAAAAAACATCCACCCGGTGCCCGGAACTGTATGTCCTGGGCATCAGTCAAATTGAACTGCGCATCCCTGCGCTAAACCCCGATTATAGGCCGTACCCCCACTTTAAAGACTTAAAGTAGGGGGAAAATTGTGGCCTAAAAATCGGGCCAATACAGTAAATGAGGTATTTCTGAAATCAGGACACCAGAGTTAATACATTTGGAGGGGATTTTCCATCACTTTACCTAATTTTGTGAAGATTCCAAGGGAAAATAAATAAAAAAAATTCTAATTTCCGCTAGTTTTTACAAAATTTCTCATCCTAAATGTTCAGCTAATTATCTAACTATGGTATCAAAAGAAAGCCATCTCTCTCCTTGAAAAAAAACAATTTATGGTTTACATGGGTACACTATTCCCAGGAAAGGGGAATAATCGCTGAACCGACATACCGCAAAAATGGCAAAATTGCTCCGGGACTTGAAACCCCTGAACTGAAGGGGTTACGTATTAACAGATGTTAAGCATTCTGCTACATAAGGAAAGGGCCAT
Source organism: Spea hammondii (assembly GCA_029215755.1). Taxonomy (NCBI): domain Eukaryota; kingdom Metazoa; phylum Chordata; class Amphibia; order Anura; family Pelobatidae; genus Spea; species Spea hammondii. The sequence goes on from JARDYJ010000003.1 coordinate 89,528,962, forward strand.
GCTGTTGCAAGTTTACTGTGTATATAGTGGTTGGGAGGGAAGAGATACAGTAGGAGATCACTTCTTAGGTGAGGATTAAGCAAGGGCAAAATGGATCTTACGGGTTTACATGGCAGATAGTTCTTTGGCATGGTGGTTGGGGGAATTGGGAGGGAAGGTTGTATGCTTCTAGGAATACAGTCTCACAAAAGTGAGTACACCCCTCACATTTTTGTAAATATTTTATTATATCTTTTCATGTGACAACACTGAAATGACTACAATGTAGTGAGTGTACAGCCTGTATAGCAGTGTAAATTTGCTGTCCCCTCATAATAACTCAAAACACAGCCATTAATGTCTAAACCTTGGCAACAAAAGTCAGTACACCCCTAAGTGGAAATGTCCATATTGGGCCCAAAGTGTCAATACTTTGTGTGGCCACCATTATTTTTCAGCACTGCCTTAACCCTTTTGGGCATGGAGTTCACCAGAGCTTCACAGGTGGCCACTGGAGTCCTCTTCCACTGCTCCATGATGACATCACGGAGTTGGTGGATGTTAGAGACCTTGCACTCCCTCACCTCCTGTGGGATGCCCCACAGATGCTCAATAGGGTTTAGGTCTGGAGACATGCTTGGCAAGTCAATCACCTTTACCCTCAGCTTCTTTAGCAAGGCAGTGGTCGTCTTAGGGGTGTGTCTGGGGTCATTATCATGTTAGAATACTGCCCTGCGGCCTAGTCTCCGAAGGGAGGGGATCATGCTCTGCTTCAGTATGTCAGTACATGTTGGCATTCATGGTTCCCTCAATGAGCTATAGCTCCCCAGTGCTGGCAGCATGCAAGCCCAGACCATGACACTTCCACCACAATGCTTAACTGTAGGCAAGACACCTTACCTGGTTGCCGCCACACAAGCTTGACACCATCTGAACCAAATAAGTTTATCTTGGTCTCATCGGACCACAGGACATGGTTCCAGTAATCCATGTCCTTAGTCTGCTTGTCTTCAGCAAACTGTTTGCAGGCTTTCTTGTGCAACATCTTTAGAAGAAGCTTCCTTCTGGGACGACATGCAGACCAATTTGATGCAGTGTGCAGCGTATGGTCTAAGCACTGACAGGTTGACCCCCCGCCACTTCCACCACTGCAGCAATGCTGGCAGCACTCATACGTCTATTTCCCAAAGACAAGCTCTGGATGACGCTGAGCCTGTGCACTCAACTTCTTTGGTCGACCATGGCGAGGCCTGTTCTGAGTGGAACTTGTCCTGTGAAACCGCTGTATGGTCTTGCTAACCGTGCTGCAGCTCATTTTCAGGGTCTTGGCAATCTTCTTATAGCCTAGCCCATCTTTATGTAGAGCAACATTTTTTTTCTTTTCTTTGCCATGAGGTGCCATGTTGAACTTCCAGTATGAGAGAGTGTGAGAGCCATAACACCAAATTTAACACACCTGCCCCCCCATTCACCTGAGACCTTGTAACGAGTCACATGACACCGGGGAGGGGAAATGGCTAATTGGGCCCAATTTGGACATTTCCACTCAGGGGTGTACTCACTTTTGTTGCCAAGTGTGAGGATCGTCTTACCAGAAGGAATCCGGGATGCAGGAAAGGAACACGCTTGCTCAGTACAGGACACGCACAAGGGGCCTGAGGTGGATAACAGGGCACTTGGCGGTGTTGCTGTAAGCACGGGTGATCAGGACAGCGCCGTTAAGCAGACCAGGGTCAGGATACCGGAGGTTCTCAGAGTCGTTAGGAAAGCCAGGGTCAGGATACCAGAAATACACAGGAGCCGAATGGAAAGCCGAGGTCAGGATGCCAGAGATACACAAGTCGTAAGAATAGCCAGGGTCAGGATTCCAGAAGTTCACGATAGCCGTTGAGCAGACCAGGGTCAGGATACCAGCAATAGTAACAAGATACAGGGAAAATACGAGGGGCTCAAAAGGTACGGAAGCACCAGTACAACTGAGCACTGGTGGATAGGTTTGAGAAGTTTAAATAGCCCGGGGGGGCGTTCCCCGGCTTCCCTGACGTAACCCTGCCCACCGTCGCCATAGCGACGCAGCGGAATCCAGGCGGCGGTCAGCCGCATAAATATTCATGAAGCGGCCGCGCGTGCGAGCGGCTGCTTCATGTAGCAGGGAACGGTGCCGGCGTTTCTGCCGGGAGGATGGAGAGGAACTTCCCCGCGTCTGCCAGGTAAGTGCCTTACAGGATCCCCCCGCAAGACGCGACCTCTGGGGGCGTGGAGAACCCGGCTTGAGAGGATGCAGCTTGTGGAATCTGCGAACACAGACGGGGGCATGCACCTGATCTGCCGGTTCCCAGGTTCTTTCTTCTGGGCTATACCCCTTCCAGTGTATCAGGTATTCCAAGTGTCCACGATGGATCCTGGAGTCAACAATCTTTTGTACCACATATTCCTCCACCCCATTGATGACAACAGGAGCAGGTGGAGGAGGTACACGGCCAGGAAAGGGGTTAGCTACCCATGGCTTGACTAGAGATACGTGGAACACGGGATGAACCCGACATGTAGCGGGCAGTTTCAGCTGCACTGTTACTGGATTGATGATCCTGGTGATGACATAAGGACCGATAAACTTGGGTCCTAATTTTTTCGATGGCACCTGCAGGCGCAGGTTACTTGTGGACAACCAGACTTTGTCACCGCAATGGTAGGTTGGTGGGCTGGATCTATGACGATCTGCATATAATTTGTATGTTTTACGAGCCTTGATCAGGTTCTCTTTCAGGGTCCGAAATTGTCTGGCGAGAGCGGTGACTCGGTCCGTAATTCCAGGAACCGTAGGTCCGGTGGGTAGGCCCGGAATCATGGTAGGATGGTAGCCGTAATTAGCAAAAAATGGTGACATTTGTATGGAACGTTGTTTTTGGTTGTTGTAGGTAAACTCCGCAGAGGGGAGGAACTGGAGCCAGTCAGTCTGGAGGTGAGTGGTGTAACATCTCAAATATTGTTCCAATATTTGGTTTAAACGTTCTGTTTGACCGTTGGTTTGAGGATGGAAGGCTGTGGACAGCGTGGGACGAATGTGCAGATCTCGACAGAAGATCTTCCAGAAGCGTGATGTAAATTGTACCCCCCGGTCAGAAGTGATGGTCTGTGGTAGTCCATGGAGCCGAAAAACGGTATTCAGGAACAAGGTGGCTGTGGTCGCTGCTGAGGGAATACCAATGGTGGGAATAAAATGTGCCATCTTAGTAAATCTGTCTACCACCACCATTATTGTGTCGTGTTTCTTTGAGGGTGGTAGATCCACAATAAAGTCCATAGAAATTTTCGACCAGGGGGCCGATGGGATAGGTAACGGGCGGAGGAGGCCTACCGGTTTTTTGCGTGTGGTCTTGGTTCGGGCACAGGTGGTACACGAGCGGACAAACGAGGTAACGTCTCGATCCAGTGAAGGCCACCAAAAATGATGTCGGACGAGATCTAGGGTCTTCTTAATGCCCCCATGTCCAGAAAGGAGGGAGTCATGACAGGTTTGTAATACCCTTAGACGGGCCGGTCGTGGTACAAATATCATGTTACGGTAGTAGAGAAGGTTCCTGGTACGACGGATAGGAGGATGAGTTCTTGGTATTGGCACGCCGCGGGATGAAGTACGGATGTAGTCCATAAGGGGTGGTTGGTGAGTGAGAAACAAATTGGATGGGAGAATGGTATCGGACTGACTCTTAGGGTGATATGAAGTAACTGGTATTCGGGACAAGGCATCTGCTTTAATATTTCGGGATCCAGGGCGGTAGGTGATGTGTAAATTAAATCTTGTAAAGAAGAGAGCCCACCTTGCCTGTCTCGGGCACAACCTACGTGCAGAACGGAGATACTCGAGGTTCCGATGGTCGGTATAAACCGTCACGGGGTGTATGGTACCTTCAAGAAGATGACGCCAAGCTTCTAGTGCCTGCTTGATGGCCAACAATTCTCTATCCCCCACAACGTAGTTCATTTCCGAAGGGGTGAGTTTGCGAGAGTAATAGGCTACTGGGTGTAGACTCTGTTTTTCTCCATGTCTCTGAGATAAGATTGCCCCTACGGCTACATCCGAAGCGTCTACCTCCACATAAAAGGGTTCAGCAACGTTAGGTTGGATGAGAATAGGAGCCGTGGTAAAATACCGTTTCAAGATGTCAAATGCCTTCTGAGCGTCAGGTGACCATGCGAAATGAGAGGACTGGCGAGTAAGTCTCGTGATGGGTGCGATGACATGAGAGAAATTTCGAATGAATTTGCGATAGTAATTCGCGAAGCCGATGAAGCGTTGGATCGCTTTTTTATCAGAGGGTATCGGCCATTCCAATATTGCTGACACTTTCTTAGGATCCATTTGTAGACTCCCCGGCGTGATAATGAACCCCAGGAATTCTACTCGGGAGGATTCGAATTGGCATTTCTCTAGTTTAGCATAGAGATGATGTGAGCGTAGGCGTTTGAGGACCAGTTTAACCTGGTACCGATGTTCAGACAAGGTTGATGAGAAAATGAGGATGTCATCCAAATAGACTACCAGGAAGATGTCAAGGTAGTCCCGGAACACGTCATTTAGGAAATGTTGAAAAGTCGCGGGAGCGTTACATAAACCGAAAGGCATTACGAGGTACTCAAAGTGTCCATAGCGACTTCGAAAGGCGGTCTTCCACTCGTCTCCCTCCCGTATGCGAACTAGATTGTAAGCCCCCCGGAGATCAATTTTAGTGAAGATGTGTGCATCTTTTAGTCGGTCCAGAAGTTCAGGAATAAGGGGCAACGGATATCTGTTCTTTATAGTGATTTTGTTTAATTCACGATAGTCGATGCAAGGGCGTAAACTGCCATCTTTTTTTTCTACAAAGAAGATTCCTGCACCGGCGGGGGAGGTAGACGGACGAATAAAACCCTTGGCTAAATTTTCTTGGATATAGTCTTTGAGGTAACGTAGTTCAGGTTCCGACAATGGAAATATTCTGCCAAAGGGAATGGGAGCTCCTGGGAGAAGATCGACAGGACAATCATAAGTCCTTTGGGGAGGAAGAGAGTCGGCTCCCTTCTTATCGAACACGTCGCTGAATTCTGCATATTGCTTGGGGAGACGTAGGACCGGAGAAGAGGATGAATCGTCAGGGAGTAGCAGGAGTGATTGGCGATTGGAGAGACAACGAGTGTGACAAAAAAAAGATTGGAAAGAGAGGGTGCCTGTGGCCCAGTTTATCGTAGGATTATGAAGCCTCAGCCAGGATAGTCCGAGAATAATTGGGAACATAGGTGATGGGATCAAGTCAAAGTTCAGATGTTCCATATGATTATTTCCCAGTAGTACCTGGAGTCGTGGTGTTTCTTGGGTGATGGGTCCAGAGGATAGCGGAGTGCCATCTACCACTTGGATATGTATTGGAGCTGCTTTGGTCAATGTTGGTATGTGCAATTGCTTGGCAAAGTCTTGATCCATAAAGCAGCTACTGGCACCGGAGTCAATGATGGCAGACACGGTAGTAGAATTACTGGTCCACTGCAGAAACAAAGGAATGGAAAGGTGAGGAGACCCGTCTCTAGGAAAGGAACTCAAGCAAACTGTAGTATGTGTGGGCTTACCCTTAGGAGGGCGTCGAGGACAGGAGTGGATCAGATGACCGGGTTCACCACAGTATAGGCACAGATTGTTTCTCCGACGACGGGTTTTCTCAGCTTCGGATAGTGGGCCGCGTGCCAATCCGATCTGCATCGGTTCTTCCGGAGGGGGCATGATCGCTGGTAACTGGAGAGGAGGAAGGGTAGGAGCCGTAGGAGCAGTATGAGCCACAGGAGGGAAGTGGCGTCTTGGGGCAGGAACGGCTGAAGCAGCGCGTTCCAGGCGTCTTTCCCGAAACCTGCGGTCAAGCTGGATAGTCAGATATATTAAATCCTCTAATGAATTGGGGATACCCACACGGGCCAGTTCATCCTTTAAGCTCTCGGATAAACCCAGACGGAATTGGTCCAGAAGTGCTGGTTCGTTCCATGTACTTTCAAAAGCCAGGCTCCGGAATTCTGTGACGTATTCCTCCACAGGCCTTTTGCCTTGGTGTAACGCACGTAAGGCTGCTTGTGCAGAGGTGGAACGAAACGGGTCATCAAACAAGGTATCCATAGCATGACTGAAATCAGCCCAGGAGTTCAGGACGGAGTTATTAGTGTGAAGCAAATGATGGGCCCACAGTTGGGGTTCACCAGAGAGCAGGGAGATCACAGTTCGTACTTTAACATGGTCAGAGGCGTACGTTCTAGGTTGTAGTGAGAACAGGATCTGGCAGGATGTCATGAATGTGCGATAACGCGTTCTGTCCCCAGAGAAACGTTCAGGTAAAGGCACCTTAGGTTCAGGAGCCGTAGCACCGATTTCCTCCATCACCGGGGGCGGAGCTGTTCCCGAAGGGGATCCCCCGGAGGCAGGTAGATTTGTCTGGAGTTCCTGAAGTTGACGCTGCATGTGTGCGTGGCTAGTTTGGAGGTCTTGAAGAGAACGAGTAAGGGAGGCAATTTGTCCCGTGAGAGCCGAGAGTGCGTCAGCAATTCCTGCGGATTCCATGTTTTTGGGCTCAGTTGTTCTGTGAGGATCGTCTTACCAGAAGGAATCCGGGATGCAGGAAAGGAACACGCTTGCTCAGTACAGGACACGCACAAGGGGCCTGAGGTGGATAACAGGGCACTTGGCGGTGTTGCTGTAAGCACGGGTGATCAGGACAGCGCCGTTAAGCAGACCAGGGTCAGGATACCGGAGGTTCTCAGAGTCGTTAGGAAAGCCAGGGTCAGGATACCAGAAATACACAGGAGCCGAATGGAAAGCCGAGGTCAGGATGCCAGAGATACACAAGTCGTAAGAATAGCCAGGGTCAGGATTCCAGAAGTTCACGATAGCCGTTGAGCAGACCAGGGTCAGGATACCAGCAATAGTAACAAGATACAGGGAAAATACGAGGGGCTCAAAAGGTACGGAAGCACCAGTACAACTGAGCACTGGTGGATAGGTTTGAGAAGTTTAAATAGCCCGGGGGGGCGTTCCCCGGCTTCCCTGACGTAACCCTGCCCACCGTCGCCATAGCGACGCAGCGGAATCCAGGCGGCGGTCAGCCGCATAAATATTCATGAAGCGGCCGCGCGTGCGAGCGGCTGCTTCATGTAGCAGGGAACGGTGCCGGCGTTTCTGCCGGGAGGATGGAGAGGAACTTCCCCGCGTCTGCCAGGTAAGTGCCTTACACCAAGGTTTAGACATTAATGGCTGTGTGTTGAGTTATTATGAGGGGATAGCAAATTTACATTGCTATACAGGCTGTACACTCACTACTTTGTTGTAGCAGAGTGTCATTTCTTCAGTGTTGTCACATGAAAAGATATGATAAAATATTTATAAAAATGTGTACTGAGCATTTGAAATTAGAGTAAGAGGAAGACAGTATCATATAACAGGGAAGGGAATTCCAGTAAAGTGGTACAGCAGGGTAAAATTTTGAATGCGGAAGTGAGGAGAGGAGATAATGGGTAAAGGAGAGATACAATTCATTGGAGGAACAAAACGGTTTATTGGGAATGTATGTGTATACAATACCAGATATATTGGGGATGTTGAGGGCTCCATAGGTCAACTTCAGGAGTTTGATTTTAATTCTGGAGCATACAGGGAGCCAGTGGAGTGATTGGTATAATGGGGCAGCAGATAAAAAAACGCGGGAAAGAAAATTTCTTTGGCAGCAGTTTTTAGAATAGATTGGAAAGAAGAAAGGTGGGAATGGGGAGACCAGTTAGTAGAGAGTTGCAATATTCCAGTCATTCGTTCATTTCTTGTGTAGTGAAAAGGACAGATTTGAGAGAGGTTTTACATTTGTAATTATTATTTTTGAATTGTTTTATTTATGAAATTTGCATAGCACCAGTTTCAAAGGCATAACAAATGCTTTGTAGCTAAAGAACTAAAACAGTACATACAATTCTACTGAGCATGTATCTAAGAATAGGTATCAACAAGTATTGCTGGGGATGTTTCTGTAAATACCCCTTCAAGACATAGGCTATTTTACACTGTAACTTGGTTTCAATTATGCATAAACATACATGTGCACAAGGTTGCAAAAACTGTCAGCCTGTCAGTAAATTCAAATAGTTGAAAAACGGCTTTGTGATTTTGGGCCAAATATTTATCAAACTTTTTCACGGAAACATTGATCGCATCACTCTCAGAAAGAAGGTAAAAAATCCAGGCCAGCAACTATTGTGTTTTTACTGTCTTTGTTCAGCAATTTCTCCCTTGTTCAAGCAGTGTACCACACAAATTCAATTTTGATTTATTTTATGACAAGTAGGATTTTCTTTTGAAAACATGTTCATGTATATATATAACACATTCTTTTGTGTGAGGTTTTTTTTTTTTTTAAAGGAAATCAATGAAAACACATTTGTTCACAGTTTTATACATACAAGTCGGGAATCCCTTATCTCTGAGGGGGACAGGAGAGATATAGCTGACCGGCAAATAATACTAAGTGCACATCTTTGTTTTTTTTAACTTCAATAGTGGTCGCAGATATTGAAAAACCACCCCATAAACAAATATGAATGCAAAAATTAGGACAGCTCAGGGTACTTCTCTATTACGCCTTTCAATCAGCCAGTTCATCACTAATCTCTTTCAAAGTTTGTAGTAACATTCTTATTTCTTTTTTTATTCATTCATCTGCAGATGCCCCAGGATCATAGGTTTTCTCATGTTATGAAGGATTTTTTAAGATTGATTTATAGGAGCCCCCAGTTGAAATATAACACATAAAAGTATATGTTTTTAAATAGTAGACAACCCAGGGAATTAACTGTGATAATTTTGACACTTTTCATGCAGCCATTTCATTATCTTTATCAAATTCCCACATTGGAATGTTGGTTTGTATTTCTTGTCCAGAAAATCAACAATTTCAAAAGAAAACACTATTTTACATTCAGCTATATCCCCCGAGCACTGCAATGCACAGCAAGCATAGATTTGGCGTATTTTGAGAGAGTTATACAGCCAAAACTGCACTCCATGCATTTCGCTTTATTTTGTTAGGGCCATTTCCCTAGGGGATAGGAAAGGGATTTTAACATTTATTATATGGCTACATATTATATTAAAAGTTTTGTTATACTTTTATCACTTTTATATCCATAAGTAGTGCTCACGGTGCACTTTGGTACCCCAGGGATCTCTATTTGTCCCACTGCCTCCCCTTTGCTGAACAGAGGACATGACTAAAATCCCAGCACTTCTCTTCAGAAGGATGCACGAGAAGCAGATACTACAGGGGCTATAAAAATGAACCCGTTTCAAGGCTCACTGATCAGCACCCCACTGGGTAGCCAGATTGCTTGGTTGGGTGATCTACTTGTGATAATGTGACACAGATGATGCCATCCTCTTGCACATGCCACCCTAGTCCTAGTGAGCCTAGGCTAGGATAGGCTACTAGATATACACTTCATTCTCTTTCCAGTTTCTTTAGGAGAAATACCATGTAATATTATAGTTTATTAATTTTTTTCTGTGACTTATTGCTGTAGTGTAGCTTTCAAGAGAAGTGTGTATATTTATTTATTGTGAGTTTTGTTTTTCATTTAAAAGGCATTGTAGACAGGTCTCATGAATTTTTTTGTTTGTTATATATTTGTAGTGTACATAAAAAAAAAAAATCAGACTTGCAGTATAATCAAAACCACTATTGTGATTGTAATGTGAGAGGGTCTGTTCTAGCTATTGTTACGTAAAGCATATGTTTATAAAATATATTGTGAGCAGATTATAATGAGTTTGGTTATTTAGGCCAGGGTTTAAAATATAGTTGTTCTCCAGCCTAGGATGGTCTACTGAGAAATATTTTCAAGTTAACACACTAAACATGTTCGTTCTGGTATTTGCAGGATCCTTACCGCTGCTCATTCTTCACGTTCATGACCTAAGTGAGAGGAATGTCTGCTGTGGAAGATCTGGTTTAGTTTGGTGCTATTTCTCCCCATTTTTATGTTATATATTATAATTACTTTTGTATTTTTCTGTTTTGATGTATAACACCCTAACTTTAACTTGGTACAATTATGCATAAAGATACATGTGCGCGACTGACAGCATGTCTGTAAATTAAAATAGTTGATAAAAATGCATAGTTATCTCAACTAGAGTAAACTGTAGCTTACTTGCAGATTCTTTAGCGGAATTACAATAAATGAACAGTAACAGTAAAACAATATACAACATTGACAATAACACTTTCTTTTTACTGCACTTCCTGCATGTAAGCATTAAGACAAGTTAAGGACATCAAGAGCTTGTGGTTAGTCATGGTTGAGAATTATTCGAGCATTGTCTGTCTACGAACAATAGAAATAATGTGAATATTATTTGTTTTTACAGCCATGAACGTAGTGATGAAGATCTGAGAGAAGCAGCCTATGTCTCTAGAAAATAAAACATTGGGCGCTGCTACAACTGGAAGAACACACTATTAAACACTATTAAACTAGGCTTCATTCCACTATAAAATGGCTGCCTAATTTTACTTATTTGAAATTGTCCATCAAATTGTTTTCTTCTTGTTTTGCTTTAACATTAGTATCCAACAGAATAGATAGAATTCTTGTACACTATGATCAGTAGCGTACCTAGCGGGGGGCGGGGGGGGGGGCGGTCCGCACCGGGTGCCGCTCATCAGGGGGGTGCCAACTTTCCGGCACCCGGCACCCCTCCAGAGACGGACAGTAATGTCCGCCGCTGGAGGAGCAGGCTCGCAAGGGAGCGGTATAGGAGGTCTTTAACAGACCTCCGGCTCCCTTGAGTGATTTAAAGCCGGGTTCAACCCTTGAACCCGGCTTAAAATCACTCAAGGGAGCCGGAGGTCTGTTAAAGACCTCCGATATCGCTCCCTTGCGATCCGCGCGGCAACAGCTGCTGTGCGCCGGGATTTGTTGTCAGATCCCGGCGCACAACACTGAACCGGAAGAAGACAGAAGAACTGAAGAAGAGGAGCGAAGAGAGGAAAAGAAGCTGTAAGGAGAAAAGAGGAAAGGTAGGAAAGCATATGGTATATGTGTAGATTGGTATGTGTGGATTAGTGTATGTGTGGATTGGTATATGTGTGGATTGGTATGTGTGTGGATTGGTATGTGTGTGGATTGGTATGTGTGTGGATTGGTATGTGTGTGGATTGGTATGTGTGGATTGGTATATGTGTGGATTGGTATATGTGTGGATTGGTGTATGTGTGGATTGGTATGTGTGGATTGGTATGTGTGGATTGGTATATATGTGGATTGGTATGTGTGGATTGGTATGTGTGGATTAGTATATGTGTGGATTGGTATATGTCTGGATTGGTATATGTCTGGATTGGTATATGTCTGGATTGGTATATGTGTGGATTGGTATGTGTGTGTGGATTGGTATGTGTGTGGATTGGTATATGTGTGGATTGGTATATGTGTGGATTGGTATGTGTATGGATTGGTGTATGTGTGGATTAGTATGTGTGGATTGGTATATATGTGGATTGGTATACATGTGGATTGGTATATGTGTGGATTGGTATGTCTGGATTGGTGTATGTCTGGATTGGTGTGTGTGTGGATTGGTGTGTGTGTGTGTGGATTGGTGTGTGTGTGTGGATTGGTGTGTGTGTGTGTGGATTGGTGTGTGTGGATTGGTATATGTGTGGATTGGTGTGTGTGGATTGGTATATGTGTGGATTGGTGTGTGTGGATTGGTATGTGTGTGGATTGGTATATCTGTGGATTGGTGTGTGTGCGGATTGGTAAGTGTGTGAGAGTGATGGGTGTTATGCTGTACCATTTCCAATGTATTTTTCATTATATAATTATGCTCTAGTACATCATAACTCCCATCACTCTATACTGTTCCATACAGTGGCAGAGCTGGGAGACAGAGGCCTTGCACCCCCACCGCAGGACTCCTTCAAAGGGGGAGAGGGTAGATGTTAGGAGGGGGTAGATAGGGAGAAGGGAGTGAGGTAGGGGGATAGGGGGTAGATAGGGAGAAGGGAGTGAGACGGGGTAGGTAGGACAAAAGGGAGTGAGAAGGGGTAGATAGGGAAATCATACTCCTATCATGCCAAGTCTGCGAGTACATCCTGGAATCTGGGTATGCCTGGGCATGACAGGAATGTGATTGCTGTTAACAATCGTATATATATATATATATATATATATATATATATATATTAATATTGTTATTTAATTGTTTTGTCCTATTTTGGTGTGTTACTTACTTTAAATAAAAGTGTTAGATTTTTTTTTATGGTGTGTGAATGAAGTGGTAGGCCTACACCACATCAATGTTTGGCTTAGTATATAGTGATAGGAGTTATGCTGCACTGTCAATGTCTGGCTCAATGTATAGTGATAGGGATTACGCTGTACCACCGTCATTGTCTGCCTCAGTATATAGTGGTAGGTGTTATGCTGTACAACCGTCAATGTCTGCCTCAGTATATAGTGATAGGTGTTATGCTGTACCACCGTCAATTTCTGCCTCAGTATATAGTGATAAGTGTTATGCTGTACCACCGTCAATGTCTGCCTCAGTATATAATGATAACAGTAAGTGTTATGCTGTACCACCTTCAGTGTCTGGGCCGGTATATAACGGTAGAAGCTATGCAGTTTTAAAGTGTGTGTGTGTGTGGGGGTGCCACATACAGGATCCGCCCCAGGTGCCAAATACTCTAGGTACGCCCCTGACTATGATCTTTTGGTGTTATTTTCATTGTCACAATATAATGTCTGATAACAGAAAATTGCTTCCAACAGCTGGTTTTAGAGAAACTCATTTCTAGAAACAGGATTTTACTGTATTATAATAGATATAGATTATAATGATTGACTCACCTGGTATAGAAGTGATATTTGATGAAAGACATATATATATATATATATATATATATGTATATACAGTCCTGTTACAGTCATGTTATGTTAATGCACAGTTGTTTTTGTCTTGTAGATTTTGTATGCAAAGGAAATTATTTCTACAGAGAATTAATGACGATATTAACCAGTATCATCTTCTGTTCTGATACTGCAGATGGCTGAGTGTCTTATCATCCACAACTTGACTTAAAACTGTGAAGATCTTTGCTGGCACTGTTCATTTTCAACCGTCACTAGATGAGTTTTAATCAGCTTTACTCCTTTGTAGATATAAGTAAAAAACAAAACGGCAGTACACTTAGTGTATATAACATTTACTTATTTACATTTAAAATGAATTACTTATCATCCCCTGGTAACAGAATCATGGAAAATACACAACTCCTGGCATTTGTAAAATATTATTTTCATACAATAGTGCTACAGTAACTCAACTTCAAGACTTTAGCGGCCCATGGCAATGTCTACTTCCGATTTACCAAGAAAATGCTCTTCATGAAGCTGACATATTTTTAATTTAAGTTTGGTAAGTATTTTCATGTTAAGAATATTATAATCTACATCCCGTTAAAATGTAATTTGTAACATTCTTTTTCTGTATTTTGTCTTCCAGACTTAATAAATAGAATATATTTCCATGGTGAAAACGGGCTGATGTTCAACAGACATTTCATAACCCCTAACAATGGTTTATCACCGTGTTATATAACCTTTGGTCACTTTTTCTACTTAATTTCATTTTACATGGGAAAGCTATTTTCCCAATAATCATACACACTAACAGTGCAAAATTGAAATTTGCACTAGTCTTTGTGTATAACATGACCCAAAAACTGCTTGTTGGTATTAATTTTTGTTATCCTTTAACACATCCTTATACTGTGTATATATATATATATATATATATATATATATATATATATACGTGTGTGTATAATACGGTGTTTTTTCAGTTTTGTTAGATGCTATGTTGTGAAGCAAATGTTTTTATTTAAATGTTAAAGAATAGCAAATATTATAATGTTTTCATCAATATTTCCAAAAAGAGGCCTGTACAGACATGAACTGTTACCCATGAGTACTGTGTGACTATTGTTGAATAATCAGATGTCCTCTTTAACTGGGGAGTGCTGCCCTGCAGTATACATTGTATAGCTATCCCAGAAATAAAGAGGACATCTGGTGACCTTATGCTACAGGCAAAGCATATAATTTAGCCATTCAATAAAACATAGTTTTGTCTGATCTTTCAAGGGCCTATGAGTTGACTTTGGAGATGACAATTTGAAAAATTGCATGTTTTTGTTTTACATTGTGGTTTAAGCAAAGAATTGTGTCTCCAAAATCGCCATTTGTTTTAAAGTATTAGGAAATCTGCTCAATGGGCATGACAAGTTCAGGGTATCTAGGAGTGAGGCAGGGATGACCCTGTTTTACAGCCACTTTGAATGCTTGACGTCATACTTTGCCTGTGAGATGAATATTACTCTATGTACCACATACCTTCAGTACTGTTGTTTTAATCTGTTAACACTGTCAAGGAATCCCTGCATTTTTATACATGCTGTTTATATTGACCAACATTACAAAATAATAATAAACAATACATTTAACACAAGACGTTGTTAGTTTGCTTTATGCTTGTCCCACACTTATTCTTATCACTTCTGAAGAAGAGACCTCTTAAACCCAAAAATCTTATGTGAAAGCATCTTCTTCTTTGTTGTCTCACGAAAAGGCATCACCTTCCACTATAGTGTCTATCCCACGTGACAAACACAACAATATCAAGAAGTGCCATCTTAGCCCTGACATAGAAAGGTAAGGAATTCTTTAAAAAGTAACCCAAGTCCAGGCTTTTGTTTGTTCTAATTTTAATTCATGCTTTGTTTTCTTCAATATTATTTTCAGAGCTCCAGACTTGTAATGCAGTGAAATTGACTTAACCAACTCAAAAGTTCACAGAATAAGCATTATATCGGGTTTGCCCTTAAATATATATACATATATAAATGCTATTTGTTTCTATAGTCTTATTAAAACACACAGCATGCGAACACACTCTCCTAAAATACTTTATTATATCACAAGTCTGCTGGTTATTAGATGTTTACACACAGGAAGAATATATATATGCATCATCTCTAATTTACATTTTTGCCTTTTCCAGATGGACAAGCCAAATCACTATTAACCTTCCTCCAGTCTGCATTTGGAACTATATGACTGTTGTTTTCATAGATTAATAAATATCGGATGACTAACACATGAGTGTTGAGTGTGTATTATTTCCAACTACAGAAAAGCGGAAGACCTTCTAGTATGAATCCTACAATTTTCGTTGGGTCATAAATTCAGTGTTTTGAAATATCCATGAGATTCTATAATCTCGATTGGATCACATTCTTAAAATAAGCAATCATAAGCATATGAGACATAACTGCTGAGCTGTAGCTGCACACAGCGTATGATTGGTGGCAATCTAGAAAATGGTTTGATATGGATATAGTATCATCAAACACTTCCCCTACTTGTCGTGGAGCAGCCAGAAGAATATCTTCATTTTTTCTGTTCACCAGTTCTCGTAATGTAGAAGTTGCCACAGTTCTTGTAATGGTACATGGTCAGTTCTTAGAGTACAGGTGGTTAGCATTCCAAACTGGACTTTACCCAGAAACAGACAAATGTTTATTTCCATCATTGGTACAGTTGAATTAATTTAAATATGTAAACAGTTCTACATTGTTGTTAATTAAAGAGCTGACCACTTACATTTCCACTATAAATATGTATGTTACATGTGCCTTTTAGGGGCTTGGTGGGCTATGGTTAATTATGAGGTATGGATCAATAAACCGTGATGCATAGTATTTATTTTGGTTAATCTAGAGAAACCAATTATAGGAGTGAATTAGAAAACACCAGCCAAAATTATGTGTATGAATCCATATTGTAAGTGTATGACTTTATTGCTGTAAAACATATGCTTTGATCTTGTGGTTCATAATCAGAAACCAAACTGAATTTTAATTCCATAATTAAGGTTTAATTATTTTTAAGTGTCAAGTATTACCACAAACAAACAAACATAAGCTGCAGTTTTTTTTTTCCCAGCATGTATGTGATAACACTACCTGGTAGCTTGGAGAGTTACAATTTTAGTTTCTGCTAATTTTTACTATAAAGAGTGTGATACAGAAGAAAAAATTAAAAAAAATGACAAATTTAACAGCACAATTGTTGTTTTGAAAATTATGAATTGCTAATGAGAAATGTGGTGATCACATTGTTCCTGATTTGAGGTAGCAGTTTATTTATTCTTAGTGTTTTTGTATGGATTGTGTTGTCATTTATATTGTGAATCTGTTTTAGATTCTACTGCTGTCCAGAACCTCTCTGTCAATGAGGTATCGACATCAAGCGCGGTTGTAAAATGGAGCCCTCCTGTGGTAGGCGCCTCAATCTACCAAGTGTCAGTCACAGGAAATCAAGCAGTGACTTTTGTGAACTCAACAGAGGTTATTTTGAAAAATCTGATACCTGGAAATTATTACACAGTTACCGTGTCTGCAAACGGTGTGCCCCTGAATATATCTTTTAATACAGGTAAAGCATCTTTTTTCATTTGAGGGGAATAGGAAATAATTTAGTGACTTGGTGAGTGCAAAACAATGGGATTTCTTAACTTCATTTCATTATATGCCTTTGTCAGGTACAGTGAAGTAAAGGAACCACTATAAATACTTTAACTTGTAGTTGTAAGTACATGTAATGTAATTCTGATCTACTCTTCTTAATGAATTACAGTTTTCCATATTACATGATTTAGTATATGTATTATGGATGGTGGATATGTGGAATGTGTAAAAAAAAATAAAAAACTGGAATTGACATTCAATTATTGCAGAAATTGTGGCAATGGTAATAAATGTAGTATAGAAGCCTTGTGGATTATGTGTATTCAGATAAGGCCCTTCTTATTATAGCTAGATTTCACTGGAAAGGCCTATGTAGGTCTATGAAGGTTATATCTAGATTTGTTGATTCTCTCTTCCCTTACGAAAAAATTACTGCAGTTTCTTCTGAAATAATACTGCAGTTTTTGGACATGAAAAAACTGCAATACTGCACTTTTACTGCAGTATTACTGCACATTTACTGCACTTTTACTGCAGTATTATTGCACTTTTTTTATATTGCAAACCTACAGTTGTACTTCAATGCACTGCAGCTTTATTGCATTTGTACTTCCTTACAAAAATAACTGCAGTAAAACCGCAGTACAGTCAAGTACAAATGCAGTAAAAGTGCAGTAATACTGAAGTAAAAGTGCAGTATTGCAGTTTTTTCATGTCCAAAAAACTGCAGTATTACTTCAGAAAAAACTGCAGTAATTTTTCGTAAGGGCCACGTTTCACATTTTGGGACTGGACTGTTATTGTAGTTAAGTCTGTTATGCTGATATTTCGTCTGTGAAAGCATGCATATTCAAAACTGTATGATGGACACACCATAGAGCAAGCATTAGCATCATGCTTGTTTGTATTTTGTTTACCGTATATTCCGGCGTATAAGACGACTTTTTAACCCCAGAAAATCTTCTCAAAAGTCGGGGGTCGTCTTATACGCCGGGTATACTTACTTACCGAGCCGGAGATTCCCCACGAAGCTACGAATCTGTAGGGGAGGGGCAAGGGGAGAAGCCGCCTCCCCTGGGCCGGTCTTCAGGGCCGCGCCGAGGTAGGTGCAAGATCGTGATCTCCCCAACTAGCACTGATCAGCAGGGCTGGTTGGGGAGATCATGACCTCCCTCTAACTAAACCAACATTAGGGAGCTCGAGGTCTGGCACTTCAGACCTCGGCTTCCCTGCTCCCTAATCACTACACGCCGGCTATTGATGCCGAGTGCAGGGATGACGTCATGTCCCGGCGCTCGGCATCAATTGCCGGCGCGTAGTGATGAGGGAGCAGTAAAGCAGAGGTCTGAAATGACAGACCTCGCGCTCCCACAGCTGGATGGAACAAAGAAGATAGAAGATAAGGTAAGAGATGGGGAGAAAGGGGTGTGAGTGCAGTGTATGTATGTTGGTGTGAGATGGTCAGTGTATTTGTGTGTTTGTAAGCTGGTGTGTATATATATATATATGTGTGTATATATACATATATATATATATATTTTTTTTTTTGTATATATATATACATGTGTATATATATATATATATATATATATATATACATGTATATATGTAAATATATGTGTGTGTGTAAAGGCAGGGGTGTGTGGTGAGGGCAGTGTATAAATGTGTATGTATGGACAGGCGTATGTGTAGATGCACTACCATTTTGTCTTATGATTTGGAATTAGCCAAACATAGTTACAGAGAGACGGTTTTAGGGATCAAGCCACTTTCTCAATCACTTTTTGTGGTCTCAGTTGGCCAGGATGCTGAAAAAAATGTCTTATCCCTGCTAACATGCAAATATGTAAACTATCCATTAAAAATATAACACGCTGCAGAATCTTCCTTGTTTCTCCTACGAAATCAATTGAAGGTACGACCTGTCACCAATTGACAGCTTTAACCCCTTTGTGACACAAAGTCTAAGTTTTTTGTCCTATTTGGTATATCTTTGTCCACCCCTGATTCTCATTTCCATGTTTAGTATACCCACACTACATATTGTTTTTTTAGGGACCGATGGGGATTTCTTTTAATACCCATTTTTTGTATGGATTAAATGTAAAAGAAAAATAGAAAAAATCTTTACTTAGGATTTCTTTCACAAGTTAGGTCCCACTGATAAAACCCCCTGTTTATGTTCATTAGCATCCTCAAGAAGTATAATACCCCACACGGATAGGTTTTTTATTTTATAATAAATAAAGCAACATTCTCCTTAACATACTACACTATTTTATTTTTGAACTTAAGATAATGTATATTTGTAGTAGGAGGGGCATAAGGTGTTTGGGCACCTATTTTTACATTGTTTAATTTAACAAAAAAAAACAATTTTACATTATTATTATTATTATTATTTTATTTATACACTTATTTTTTACTGGAGATCCCTTGGGGAAAGAAAGTCACTATATACTTGTGAGTATAACATTAACCCCTTAAGGACCAGGCTGTGTTTTACCTTTTGTACCATTGGGGCCGAGGCTGTTTTAACACTTTTGCGGCGCTCGTGTTTAGATGTCATTTTCTCCTCACTCATTTAGTGAACCCACACAAATTATATATTGGTTTTTTTCGGGACAAGAAGGGCTTTCTTCAGATATCATAGTTTTGATCATATCATCTAATTTCCCATAAAAACAATAATAAAATATGATGAAAAATGAAAAAAAACCTCCACATTTTCTGACTTTTACCCGAAAACTCTTTTACTCATCCAAAAAAGCTAATGGAAAAAAAACCTACTAAATAGATTCTACTATTTGTGCTGAGTTTAGAAATACCCAATACCCAAATACCCTTTTTTTCTGCACGTTATGGAGCAATAAGTACAGGTAGCGTTTTACTATTTCAAAACCATTTTTTCCAAATCTGGTAATTCTTTCCCCTATGTACCGTTTCGGGTATCTTTGAAGCCGTCCAATGCAATTTACCCCATCAAATCATATATTTTTGAAAAATAGACACTCCAGGGTATTTCAAATGCTAGAATTTTAACTCTTTCCATGCACTAATTCTACCACCAGTCCTTGTCAAACTTTGTGGTAGTAATTTATTTTGTGTTTTTTATCACTAAAATTGCACTTCAGGTATGGCTGGACAGCTCTTGGTATATGTCACTATCAAACAACACCCCAATATGTGTTCATCAACATCTCCCGAGTACAGTGATACCCCCATGCATGGGTTTGTCAGGTTGTTTGGGAGGTAAAACGCCACATTTAGGAAGTGCACATTTTATAACTTGGAACTTTTACATCTGGTCCTACTGCCCCCATGTACTAATAGGACCTTCTTTGAAGCCGGCTAAATCAATTTACCCCATCAAACCATATATTTTTGAAAACTAGACACCCCAAGGTATTTTAAATGCTAGTATTTTATCCCCTTCCATGCATGAGATTCTACCACCAGCCTTTGCCAAATTTTGTGGTAGTCAATTTTTTTTTTATTTTTTTCACAGAAATTGTACTTTGGTTATAAATTTATAGCTCCAGGTATACGTCACTATCAAACAACACCCCAATATGTGTTCAGCAACATCTCCGGAGTACACTGATACCGCCCATGTATGGGTTTGACTGCTGTTGGGGGTTAAAAGTCCACATTTGGGAAGTGCGCTTTTTTCCCGCATTTTGCTCAGTCTGTGCCTATGCCCTATCTTTGAGCCCGGCCACTCCAATTCACCTCATAAAACCATTAATTTTTTAAAATTAGACACCCCTTGGGTATTTGAAATGCTTTAATTTAAATTTTTCCAAGTCAGCATTTTTGGGAAGATACAGTGCTAATTTTAGCATTTGCTCATAATAATAAACTTTATTTTTTTATTTTATTTAATTTATTCTTTTTGGACTTTCTTTTTTTTTACATTTTGCTGGAACTGGATGGTTCCTCTGATGCATAATAATTTTTAAATGTTACCATTTTTTATTTTTTTTTTAAATATTTTACTAATCACATAGTGATTAGAAAGCTGGGCTCCATTGACTTGTATGGTTGAATGCAGTACCTGTATTCAACCTGCAAGTGAAGCCAGAGTTCTCTAGAGGGTCTGGAGACCATCTAGCGAACTTTTTCAACTTTATTATTTTTTTTACAGGGCGGCCGCCATCTTGAGGTTGGCAAAGTCACTCGCAGTGGCGGTTGTGGGGTCCTGGGGTGAGTGTTCGGTGTTGCTAAATGCCTCATGATCGAGGCATTTCAGCAACACCATTGAAGTTTAGGAGGTGATCGTTGATCGCCTCCTAAACTTTTAAAACGGGCGTACATACAGTGTATGGCGGATGTTGAGGCCCACGGGGAGGGCCCAGACATGGCCCATGATGCCGATCTCGGTGTTGCTGAATGCCTCGACATCGAGGCATTACAGCAACTCCATTTAAGCGAAGAAAGTGATCGTTGATCACTTTCTAAGCTTGTTTTAGACTCATGACGTGTCAGGCACGTCATAGGTCGTTAAGTGACAGTTTTGCATGACGTGCCTGACCCGGCAATGGGCGTTAAGGGGTTAATAATTTTGAATTACAATTAATACTTAATGTAAGCTGTATAGAAGATATCTAAGTTTCTACTTTTTATATTTAGTTATAATCGTTAGAAAATTGCTGCTAATGTTTTTCTTCACGGAGGGAAATATAATGATCTTCATGCTCCCATCTGCCTACTGAATTCTCACCTTTACTTGGAACTCATCATCTTCTCCTCAGCCTGCAGATTGCATTTTTGTGAAATACTCTGCAAGGAGAACAAATCCTTTTCCTTTTAGTTTGACATCATATTAGACTGTTTTGATAGTAAGCGTTCCTAAAGCACAGATGTGTCTGAGTCCTGTGACTGAACAATGCTGCTAGTGCAGAATGGATTGGGATTGTGGAAACGCACCCCTCAATATCTGTACATGCAGCATGGTGTGCTCGTGTGCAGAACACCTGCCTGTGCTGTCTGACAAAAGTAATAAATCAGCTGTGGAATGAACAAATCTGCATGCTTTCTAATTGAAACACCTCTCATTTAGCTGTAAGACGGAGATCAGAGAAGAAAAGTGTAAACAGTCTGTGTATTTTTCCTCTTTGGTAGCTTGGCTATGTGCATGCACTATGCATAAATCATTTTAACGCAATCAGAAAACATGCACGACAAACGTAAATTTATATTTGAGTTTATCTTGAAATAAATGACGTAAGCCTAATGTTTTAACATTCAAGTGTTAAAGATTAAAAAAGAATGTTGTTTATCTTTTTAAATCTTTTTCTCAGCTCCTGGAAATGTGATAATTCTCGATATCTTCAAAGTTAATGTGAGTTCATTGTATGTAAGTTGGTTACAACCAGAGGGCAACAGAAGTGCTTACCTCGTAGAGGTTTTGGGAGAGCCTCCACAGACGTTCACAGTGACCTCAGAATGGGTGACTATTACTAACCTGACCAGTGATATCCAGTATACCGTGAGAATCTCTGCACTGGCTGGAGAGGAAGATCTGCTACGGCAGGGCAACAGCAGTGATATCTCCGTCCTATGTTAGTATTTCGCTACTAACTCGCTACATAGTTTGTTGACCTGCATGCTGTTGGTTCAATTGTCTCTCCTTGTTCTTGAATTACAATAACGCTTCAAATAAGTTGTGTTTACTAAAGTGAAAAAAATAACAAAAGTAAACATTTTGAATAGAACTAAGATGTAGCTTGTAAGAGCATCATTTAAATCATTACTGTAAGGTAAATTAGTGAAATAACCTTTCACGAGAGGTGGTAAATGATAATAATGCAAAAGAATTGAAAGGTTCCTTTTTTAAAGTGGATCTGTAATTTTCCCAACTTCTTCATTTTATATATATATATGTGTTAGAGGCCACCTTCAGTGTATAAGCTGAGAGCAGCCATCACATCACAACTTACTTTTCTCAGGATCTGCATACTTCCGCGTCCCATTTTGTAGGGTTTCCTCCACATTGGTGAACCCAATAAAAAATAAAGAACTATGACGGTTAACTTTATGTTAATAACAAACATCTGAAATAGAAAACTGTCTTTATCTGTCATTCATTTCCACCAGTAACACGATTCTATTCCACATTTCTCATCTACAGTGTCAGATACTCTGAGCGCCACTGACATAACCACCACCTCAGTACGGCTGGTTTGGAAGTCACTAAACATAACACAGAAATCCTACACCATAAAGGTTAACGGTGTTCAATTCACAAATCAAACATTATCATCCGAGGAATTGCTAATTGGGAATTTGACTCCTGGAAACTTGTACGTAATTCAGTTATCAGCTTCCACAGGAAACACATATCTGCATGGTTATGGAGGACAAATATCATTGTATACAAGTAAGTGCTTATTGCTTTGTGCTTATGTATCAACATTGTACACAATTTGTCTTCGGTACATTTTATTTCCTTCCAAATAATGATTTATTTCTCACACCATGAGAAACACACAATTGGACAAATAAGATGAAGCAATCTGAAGATTTCATTGTGTCTTTGTATACAGGACCTGATATCACTAGGGATGTCCAACTTGGAAACGTATCTACTACATCTGTGGGTCTGATATGGAATCCCCCAGTTGGCAACTATACTTACTACAAGATTGAAGTCATAGGAGATTTTTCTCAGTTTCTGAACACAACCTTTGATTTCTTGCCTATTCAAGAACTCAGACCACTCACACCGGGCACCCAATATAGCTTCCAAATCTCTGCAGTTGCAGGAGAAAATATACCTGGTGATATATATGAGATATCTGCATTCACAGGTTTGTATTGATAATGTATGTGAAGAATATCTATATGTGTATTTTTGGTAGAAACTTTCTTATAATCTTTTTTGTTTTCAGAGCCTGATGTTGTCCAGAATCTAACTGTAAGTTCGATCACTACTACTGAAGCACTTTTGACATGGATCAAACCCCGTGGCGGCATATCATTTTATAAAATAGATTTTTGGGAGGATACAACTTCTGCAAATCACCAAACTTCTTATGCAGAATCACTGAACATCTCTGGCCTTACTCCAGGAACCCAATACACCTTTTCTGTGTATGCTGTAGTGGGAGACAATAAGACACAAGGAAAGGCAGCTAATGTGTCAGGAATAACAAGTAAGTGTAAGCCTTGATAATAAAGCTACTGATATGTGTTAACATGCTGTTCTATTATATGTATGTTGTGGAGATATGCTCATTAGTTTCTAATTGTGATCCAACCAGAACCTGATCTTGTCAGAGATATCCAGAAAGGAAATGTATCCTTGACTTCTGTGGATCTGAGATGGCTCCCTCCAGTTGGTAACTACATCTACTTCAAGATTAACATCACGGGTGAACAAGCTAAGAACCTGACGACAACGGTACCATCCTTGTCCATCCAAGATCTCACACCTGGAACGTTTTATACATTCACAATATTTGCAGTAGCAGAAGGAGACATAGAAGGGGATTCACAGGAGATTTCCACATATACAAGTTAGTTTAAGTGATATTTACTTGATAAGATTTTTGATCTTATTGTCACATAATGCCTGGATCACAAGTGTTTATATCACTACCATCTTTGTTTCTTTTCTAGTACCAGATATCGTAAACAATCTAGATATTAGATGGATAACTACCACCAACGCTGATGTGGCTTGGGATCCGCCACAAGGTGGTAGTGATCTTTATACTGTGCAGGTCACTGGGGCATCTGCACAAAATCTCACATCTCAAGTGGAGTCCATATCCATTGTGGATCTCATCCCTGGATCATTGTACACAATCTATGTGTCTACTGTGGTTGGGATAAATGTTCTGGGCGATCCTGCTAAGCTGTCACTATATACTTGTGAGTATAACATTAACCCCTTAAGGACCAGGCTGTGTTTTACCTTTTGTACCATTGGGGCCGAGGCTGTTTTAACACTTTTGCGGCGCTCGTGTTTAGATGTCATTTTCTCCTCACTCATTTAGTGAACCCACACAAATTATATATTGTTTTTTTCAGGACAAGAAGGGCTTTCTTCAGATACCATAGTTTTGATCATATTATCTAATTTCCCATAAAAACAATAATAAAATATGATGAAAAATGTAAAAAAAACCCCCACACTTTCTAAGCTTGTTTTAGACTCATGACGTGTCAGGCACGTCATAGGTCGTTAAGTGACCGTTTTGCATGACGTGCCTGACACGGCAATGGGCGTTAAGAGGTTAATAATTTTGAATTACAATTAATACTTAATGTAAGCTGTATAGAAGATATCTAAGTTTCTACTTTTTATATTTAGTTATAATCGTTAGAAAATTGCTGCTAATGTTTTTCTTCACGGAGGGAAATATAATGATCTTCATGCTCCCATCTGCCTACTGAATTCTCACCTTTACTTGGAACTCATCATCTTCTCCTCAGCCTGCAGATTGCATTTTTGTGAAATACTCTGCAAGGAGAACAAATCCTTTTCCTTTTAGTTTGACATCATATTAGACTGTTTTGATAGTAAGCGTTCCTAAAGCACAGATGTGTCTGAGTCCTGTGACTGAACAATGCTGCTAGTACAGAATGGATTGGGATTGTGGAAACGCACCCCTCAATATCTGTACATGCAGCATGGTATGCTCGTGTGCAGAACACCTGCCTATGCTGTCTGACAAAAGTAATAAATCAGCTGTGGAATGAACAAATCTGCATCCTTTCTAATTGAAACACCTCTCATTTAGCTGTAAAACGGAGATCAGAGAAGAAAGGTGTAAAAAGTCTGTGTATTTTTCCTCTTTGGTAGCTTGGCTATGTGCATGCACTATGCATAAATCATTTTAACGCAATCAGAAAACATGCACGACAAACGTAAATTTATATTTGAGTTTGTCTTGAAATAAATGACGTAAGCCTAATGTTTTAACATTCAAGTGTTAAAGATTAAAAAAGAATGTTGTTTATCTTTTTAAATCTTTTTCTCAGCTCCTGGAAATGTGATAATTCTCGATATCTTCAAAGTTAACATGAGTTCATTGTATGTAAGTTGGTTACAACCAGAGGGCAACAGAAGTGCTTACCTCGTAGAGGTTTTGGGAGAGCCTCCACAGACGTTCACAGTGACCTCAGAATGGGTGACTATTACTAACCTGACCAGTGATATCCAGTATACCGTGAGAATCTCTGCACTGGCTGGAGAGGAAGATCTGCTACGGCAGGGCAACAGCAGTGATATCTCCGTCCTATGTTAGTATTTCGCTACTAACTCGCTACATAGTTTGTTGACCTGCATGCTGTTGGTTCAATTGTCTCTCCTTGTTCTTGAATTACAATAACGCTTCAAATAAGTTGTGTTTACTAAAGTGAAAAAAATAACAAAAGTAAACATTTTGAATAGAACTAAGATGTAGCTTGTAAGAGCATCATTTAAATCATTACTGTAAGGTAAATTAGTGAAATAACCTTTCACGAGAGGTGGTAAATGATAATAATGCAAAAGAATTGAAAGGTTCCTTTTTTAAAGTGGATCTGTAACTTTCCCAACTTCTTCATTTTATATATATATATGTGTTAGAGGCCACCTTCAGTGTATAAGCTGAGAGCAGCCATCACATCACAACTTACTTTTCTCAGGATCTGCATACTTCCGCGTCCCATTTTGTAGGGTTTCCTCCACATTGGTGAACCCAATAAAAAATAAAGAACTATGACGGTTAACTTTATGTTAATAACAAACATCTGAAATAGAAAACTGTCTTTATCTGTCATTCATTTCAACCAGTAACACGATTCTATTCCACATTTCTCATCTACAGTGTCAGATACTCTGAGCGCCACTGACATAACCACCACCTCAGTACGGCTGGTTTGGAAGTCACTAAACATAACACAGAAATCCTACACCATAAAGGTTAACGGCGTTCAATTCACAAATCAAACATTATCATCCGAGGAATTGCTAATTGGGAATTTGACTCCTGGAAACTTGTACGTAATTCAGTTATCAGCTTCCACAGGAAACACATATCTGCATGGTTATGGAGGACAAATATCATTGTATACAAGTAAGTGCTTATTGCTTTGTGCTTATGTATCAACATTGTACACAATTTGTCTTAGGTACATTTTATTTCATTCCAAATAATGATTTATTTCTCACACCATGAGAAACACACAATTGGACAAATAAGATGAAGCAATCTGAAGATTTCATTGTGTCTTTGTATACAGGACCTGATATCACTAGGGATGTCCAACTTGGAAACGTATCTACTACATCTGTGGGTCTGATATGGAATCCCCCAGTTGGCAACTATACTTACTACAAGATTGAAGTCATAGGAGATTTTTCTCAGATTCTGAACACAACCTTTGATTTCTTGCCTATTCAAGAACTCAGACCACTCACACCGGGCACCCAATATAGCTTCCAAATCTCTGCAGTTGCAGGAGAAAATATACCTGGTGATATATATGAGATATCTGCATTCACAGGTTTGTATTGATAATGTATGTGAAGAATATCTATATGTGTATTTTTGGTAGAAACTTTCTTATAATCTTTTTTGTTTTCAGAGCCTGATGTTGTCCAGAATCTAACTGTAAGTTCGATCACTACTACTGAAGCACTTTTGACATGGATCAAACCCCGTGGCGGCATATCATTTTATAAAATAGATTTTTGGGAGGATACAACTTCTACAAATCACCAAACTTCTTATGCAGAATCACTGAACATCTCTGGCCTTACTCCAGGAACCCAATACACCTTTTCTGTGTATGCTGTAGTGGGAGACAATAAGACACAAGGAAAGGCAGCTAATGTGTCAGGAATAACAAGTAAGTGTAAGCCTTGATAATAAAGCTACTGATATGTGTTAACATGCTGTTCTATTATATGTATGTTGTGGAGATATGCTCATTAGTTTCTAATTGTGATCCAACCAGAACCTGATCTTGTCAGAGATATCCAGAAAGGAAATGTATCCTTGACTTCTGTGGATCTGAGATGGCTCCCTCCAGTTGGTAACTACATCTACTTCAAGATTAACATCACGGGTGAACAAGCTAAGAACCTGACGACAACGGTACCATCCTTGTCCATCCAAGATCTCACACCTGGAACGTTTTATACATTCACAATATTTGCAGTAGCAGAAGGAGACATAGAAGGGGATTCACAGGAGATTTCCACATATACAAGTTAGTTTAAGTGATATTTACTTGATAAGATTTTTGATCTTATTGTCACATAATGCCTGGATCACAAGTGTTTATATCACTACCATCTTTGTTTCTTTTCTAGTACCAGATATCGTAAACAATCTAGATATTAGATGGATAACTACCACCAACGCTGATGTGGCTTGGGATCCGCCACAAGGTGGTAGTGATCTTTATACTGTGCAGGTCACTGGGACATCTGCACAAAATCTCACATCTCAAGTGGAGTCCATATCCATTGTGGATCTCATCCCTGGATCATTGTACACAATCTATGTGTCTACTGTGGTTGGGATAAATGTTCTGGGCGATCCTGCTAAGCTGTCACTATATACTTGTGAGTATAACATTAACCCCTTAAGGACCAGGCTGTGTTTTACCTTTTGTACCATTGGGGCCGAGGCTGTTTTAACACTTTTGCGGCGCTCGTGTTTAGATGTCATTTTCTCCTCACTCATTTAGTGAACCCACACAAATTATATATTGTTTTTTTCAGGACAAGAAGGGCTTTCTTCAGATACCATAGTTTTGATCATATTATCTAATTTCCCATAAAAACAATAATAAAATATGATGAAAAATGTAAAAAAAACCCCCACACTTTCTAAGCTTGTTTTAGACTCATGACGTGTCAGGCACGTCATAGGTCGTTAAGTGACCGTTTTGCATGACGTGCCTGACACGGCAATGGGCGTTAAGAGGTTAATAATTTTGAATTACAATTAATACTTAATGTAAGCTGTATAGAAGATATCTAAGTTTCTACTTTTTATATTTAGTTATAATCGTTAGAAAATTGCTGCTAATGTTTTTCTTCACGGAGGGAAATATAATGATCTTCATGCTCCCATCTGCCTACTGAATTCTCACCTTTACTTGGAACTCATCATCTTCTGCTCAGCCTGCAGATTGCATTTTTGTGAAATACTCTGCAAGGAGAACAAATCCTTTTCCTTTTAGTTTGACATCATATTAGACTGTTTTGATAGTAAGCGTTCCTAAAGCACAGATGTGTCTGAGTCCTGTGACTGAACAATGCTGCTAGTACAGAATGGATTGGGATTGTGGAAACGCACCCCTCAATATCTGTACATGCAGCATGGTATGCTCGTGTGCAGAACACCTGCCTATGCTGTCTGACAAAAGTAATAAATCAGCTGTGGAATGAACAAATCTGCATCCTTTCTAATTGAAACACCTCTCATTTAGCTGTAAAACGGAGATCAGAGAAGAAAGGTGTAAAAAGTCTGTGTATTTTTCCTCTTTGGTAGCTTGGCTATGTGCATGCACTATGCATAAATCATTTTAACGCAATCAGAAAACATGCACGACAAACGTAAATTTATATTTGAGTTTGTCTTGAAATAAATGACGTAAGCCTAATGTTTTAACATTCAAGTGTTAAAGATTAAAAAAGAATGTTGTTTATCTTTTTAAATCTTTTTCTCAGCTCCTGGAAATGTGATAATTCTCGATATCTTCAAAGTTAACATGAGTTCATTGTATGTAAGTTGGTTACAACCAGAGGGCAACAGAAGTGCTTACCTCGTAGAGGTTTTGGGAGAGCCTCCACAGACGTTCACAGTGACCTCAGAATGGGTGACTATTACTAACCTGACCAGTGATATCCAGTATACCGTGAGAATCTCTGCACTGGCTGGAGAGGAAGATCTGCTACGGCAGGGCAACAGCAGTGATATCTCCGTCCTATGTTAGTATTTCG
The DNA here is from genome assembly GCA_029215755.1 of Spea hammondii. Lineage (NCBI taxonomy): Eukaryota > Metazoa > Chordata > Amphibia > Anura > Pelobatidae > Spea > Spea hammondii. The sequence goes on from JARDYJ010000003.1 coordinate 89,558,482, forward strand.
CTACTAACTCGCTACATAGTTTGTTGACCTGCATGCTGTTGGTTCAATTGTCTCTCCTTGTTCTTGAATTACAATAACGCTTCAAATAAGTTGTGTTTACTAAAGTGAAAAAAATAACAAAAGTAAACATTTTGAATAGAACTAAGATGTAGCTTGTAAGAGCATCATTTAAATCATTACTGTAAGGTAAATTAGTGAAATAACCTTTCACGAGAGGTGGTAAATGATAATAATGCAAAAGAATTGAAAGGTTCCTTTTTTAAAGTGGATCTGTAACTTTCCCAACTTCTTCATTTTATATATATATATGTGTTAGAGGCCACCTTCAGTGTATAAGCTGAGAGCAGCCATCACATCACAACTTACTTTTCTCAGGATCTGCATACTTCCGCGTCCCATTTTGTAGGGTTTCCTCCACATTGGTGAACCCAATAAAAAATAAAGAACTATGACGGTTAACTTTATGTTAATAACAAACATCTGAAATAGAAAACTGTCTTTATCTGTCATTCATTTCAACCAGTAACACGATTCTATTCCACATTTCTCATCTACAGTGTCAGATACTCTGAGCGCCACTGACATAACCACCACCTCAGTACGGCTGGTTTGGAAGTCACTAAACATAACACAGAAATCCTACACCATAAAGGTTAACGGCGTTCAATTCACAAATCAAACATTATCATCCGAGGAATTGCTAATTGGGAATTTGACTCCTGGAAACTTGTACGTAATTCAGTTATCAGCTTCCACAGGAAACACATATCTGCATGGTTATGGAGGACAAATATCATTGTATACAAGTAAGTGCTTATTGCTTTGTGCTTATGTATCAACATTGTACACAATTTGTCTTAGGTACATTTTATTTCATTCCAAATAATGATTTATTTCTCACACCATGAGAAACACACAATTGGACAAATAAGATGAAGCAATCTGAAGATTTCATTGTGTCTTTGTATACAGGACCTGATATCACCAGGGATGTCCAACTTGGAAACGTATCTACTACATCTGTGGGTCTGATATGGAATCCCCCAGTTGGCAACTATACTTACTACAAGATTGAAGTCATAGGAGATTTTTCTCAGATTCTGAACACAACCTTTGATTTCTTGCCTATTCAAGAACTCAGACCACTCACACCGGGCACCCAATATAGCTTCCAAATCTCTGCAGTTGCAGGAGAAAATATACCTGGTGATATATATGAGATATCTGCATTCACAGGTTTGTATTGATAATGTATGTGAAGAATATCTATATGTGTATTTTTGGTAGAAACTTTCTTATAATCTTTTTTGTTTTCAGAGCCTGATGTTGTCCAGAATCTAACTGTAAGTTCGATCACTACTACTGAAGCACTTTTGACATGGATCAAACCCCGTGGCGGCATATCATTTTATAAAATAGATTTTTGGGAGGATACAACTTCTACAAATCACCAAACTTCTTATGCAGAATCACTGAACATCTCTGGCCTTACTCCAGGAACCCAATACACCTTTTCTGTGTATGCTGTAGTGGGAGACAATAAGACACAAGGAAAGGCAGCTAATGTGTCAGGAATAACAAGTAAGTGTAAGCCTTGATAATAAAGCTACTGATATGTGTTAACATGCTGTTCTATTATATGTATGTTGTGGAGATATGCTCATTAGTTTCTAATTGTGATCCAACCAGAACCTGATCTTGTCAGAGATATCCAGAAAGGAAATGTATCCTTGACTTCTGTGGATCTGAGATGGCTCCCTCCAGTTGGTAACTACATCTACTTCAAGATTAACATCACGGGTGAACAAGCTAAGAACCTGACGACAACGGTACCATCCTTGTCCATCCAAGATCTCACACCTGGAACGTTTTATACATTCACAATATTTGCAGTAGCAGAAGGAGACATAGAAGGGGATTCACAGGAGATTTCCACATATACAAGTTAGTTTAAGTGATATTTACTTGATAAGATTTTTGATCTTATTGTCACATAATGCCTGGATCACAAGTGTTTATATCACTACCATCTTTGTTTCTTTTCTAGTACCAGATATCGTAAACAATCTAGATATTAGATGGATAACTACCACCAACGCTGATGTGGCTTGGGATCCGCCACAAGGTGGTAGTGATCTTTATACTGTGCAGGTCACTGGGGCATCTGCACAAAATCTCACATCTCAAGTGGAGTCCATATCCATTGTGGATCTCATCCCTGGATCATTGTACACAATCTATGTGTCTACTGTGGTTGGGATAAATGTTCTGGGCGATCCTGCTAAGCTGTCACTATATACTTGTGAGTATAACATTAACCCCTTAAGGACCAGGCTGTGTTTTACCTTTTGTACCATTGGGGCCGAGGCTGTTTTAACACTTTTGCGGCGCTCGTGTTTAGATGTCATTTTCTCCTCACTCATTTAGTGAACCCACACAAATTATATATTGTTTTTTTCAGGACAAGAAGGGCTTTCTTCAGATACCATAGTTTTGATCATATTATCTAATTTCCCATAAAAACAATAATAAAATATGATGAAAAATGTAAAAAAAAACCCCACACTTTCTAAGCTTGTTTTAGACTCATGACGTGTCAGGCACGTCATAGGTCGTTAAGTGACCGTTTTGCATGACGTGCCTGACACGGCAATGGGCGTTAAGAGGTTAATAATTTTGAATTACAATTAATACTTAATGTAAGCTGTATAGAAGATATCTAAGTTTCTACTTTTTATATTTAGTTATAATCGTTAGAAAATTGCTGCTAATGTTTTTCTTCACGGAGGGAAATATAATGATCTTCATGCTCCCATCTGCCTACTGAATTCTCACCTTTACTTGGAACTCATCATCTTCTCCTCAGCCTGCAGATTGCATTTTTGTGAAATACTCTGCAAGGAGAACAAATCCTTTTCCTTTTAGTTTGACATCATATTAGACTGTTTTGATAGTAAGCGTTCCTAAAGCACAGATGTGTCTGAGTCCTGTGACTGAACAATGCTGCTAGTACAGAATGGATTGGGATTGTGGAAACGCACCCCTCAATATCTGTACATGCAGCATGGTATGCTCGTGTGCAGAACACCTGCCTATGCTGTCTGACAAAAGTAATAAATCAGCTGTGGAATGAACAAATCTGCATCCTTTCTAATTGAAACACCTCTCATTTAGCTGTAAAACGGAGATCAGAGAAGAAAGGTGTAAAAAGTCTGTGTATTTTTCCTCTTTGGTAGCTTGGCTATGTGCATGCACTATGCATAAATCATTTTAACGCAATCAGAAAACATGCACGACAAACGTAAATTTATATTTGAGTTTATCTTGAAATAAATGACGTAAGCCTAATGTTTTAACATTCAAATGTTAAAGATTAAAAAAGAATGTTGTTTATCTTTTTAAATCTTTTTCTCAGCTCCTGGAAATGTGATAATTCTCGATATCTTCAAAGTTAACATGAGTTCATTGTATGTAAGTTGGTTACAACCAGAGGGCAACAGAAGTGCTTACCTCGTAGAGGTTTTGGGAGAGCCTCCACAGACGTTCACAGTGACCTCAGAATGGGTGACTATTACTAACCTGACCAGTGATATCCAGTATACCGTGAGAATCTCTGCACTGGCTGGAGAGGAAGATCTGCTACGGCAGGGCAACAGCAGTGATATCTCCGTCCTATGTTAGTATTTCGCTACTAACTCGCTACATAGTTTGTTGACCTGCATGCTGTTGGTTCAATTGTCTCTCCTTGTTCTTGAATTACAATAACGCTTCAAATAAGTTGTGTTTACTAAAGTGAAAAAAATAACAAAAGTAAACATTTTGAATAGAACTAAGATGTAGCTTGTAAGAGCATCATTTAAATCATTACTGTAAGGTAAATTAGTGAAATAACCTTTCACGAGAGGTGGTAAATGATAATAATGCAAAAGAATTGAAAGGTTCCTTTTTTAAAGTGGATCTGTAACTTTCCCAACTTCTTCATTTTATATATATATATGTGTTAGAGGCCACCTTCAGTGTATAAGCTGAGAGCAGCCATCACATCACAACTTACTTTTCTCAGGATCTGCATACTTCCGCGTCCCATTTTGTAGGGTTTCCTCCACATTGGTGAACCCAATAAAAAATAAAGAACTATGACGGTTAACTTTATGTTAATAACAAACATCTGAAATAGAAAACTGTCTTTATCTGTCATTCATTTCCACCAGTAACACGATTCTATTCCACATTTCTCATCTACAGTGTCAGATACTCTGAGCGCCACTGACATAACCACCACCTCAGTACGGCTGGTTTGGAAGTCACTAAACATAACACAGAAATCCTACACCATAAAGGTTAATGGTGTTCAATTCACAAATCAAACATTATCATCCGAGGAATTGCTAATTGGGAATTTGACTCCTGGAAACTTGTACGTAATTCAGTTATCAGCTTCCACAGGAAACACATATCTGCATGGTTATGGAGGACAAATATCATTGTATACAAGTAAGTGCTTATTGCTTTGTGCTTATGTATCAACATTGTACACAATTTGTCTTAGGTACATTTTATTTCATTCCAAATAATGATTTATTTCTCACACCATGAGAAACACACAATTGGACAAATAAGATGAAGCAATCTGAAGATTTCATTGTGTCTTTGTATACAGGACCTGATATCACTAGGGATGTCCAACTTGGAAACGTATCTACTACATCTGTGGGTCTGATATGGAATCCCCCAGTTGGCAACTATACTTACTACAAGATTGAAGTCATAGGAGATTTTTCTCAGATTCTGAACACAACCTTTGATTTCTTGCCTATTCAAGAACTCAGACCACTCACACCGGGCACCCAATATAGCTTCCAAATCTCTGCAGTTGCAGGAGAAAATATACCTGGTGATATATATGAGATATCTGCATTCACAGGTTTGTATTGATAATGTATGTGAAGAATATCTATATGTGTATTTTTGGTAGAAACTTTCTTATAATCTTTTTTGTTTTCAGAGCCTGATGTTGTCCAGAATCTAACTGTAAGTTCGATCACTACTACTGAAGCATTTTTGACATGGATCAAACCCCGTGGCGGCATATCATTTTATGAAATAGATTTTTGGGAGGATACAACTTCTACAAATCACCAAACTTCTTATGCAGAATCACTGAACATCTCTGGCCTTACTCCAGGAACCCAATACACCTTTTCTGTGTATGCTGTAGTGGGAGACAATAAGACACAAGGAAAGGCAGCTAATGTGTCAGGAATAACAAGTAAGTGTAAGCCTTGATAATAAAGCTACTGATATGTGTTAACATGCTGTTCTATTATATGTATGTTGTGGAGATATGCTCATTAGTTTCTAATTGTGATCCAACCAGAACCTGATCTTGTCAGAGCTATCCAGAAAGGAAATGTATCCTTGACTTCTGTGGATCTGAGATGGCTCCCTCCAGTTGGTAACTACATCTACTTCAAGATTAACATCATGGGTGAACAAGCTAAGAACCTGACGACAACGGTACCATCCTTGTCCATCCAAGATCTCACACCTGGAACGTTTTATACATTCACAATATTTGCAGTAGCAGAAGGAGACATAGAAGGGGATTCACAGGAGATTTCCACATATACAAGTTAGTTTAAGTGATATTTACTTGGTAAGATTTTTGATCTTATTGTCACATAATGCCTGGATCACAAGTGTTTATATCACTACCATCTTTGTTTCTTTTCTAGTACCAGATATCGTAAACAATCTAGATATTAGATGGATAACTACCACCAATGCTGATGTGGCTTGGGATCCGCCACAAGGTGGTAGTGATCTTTATACTGTGCAGGTCACTGGGGCATCTGCACAAAATCTCACATCTCAAGTGGAGTCCATATCCATTGTGGATCTCATCCCTGGATCATTGTACACAATCTATGTGTCTACTGTGGTTGGGATAAATGTTCTGGGCGATCCTGCTAAGCTGTCACTATATACTTGTGAGTATAACATTAACCCCTTAAGGACCAGGCTGTGTTTTACCTTTTGTACCATTGGGGCCGAGGCTGTTTTAACACTTTTGCGGCGCTCGTGTTTAGATGTCATTTTCCCCTCACTCATTTAGTGAACCCACACAAATTATATATTGTTTTTTTCAGGACAAGAAGGGCTTTCTTCAGATACCATAGTTTTGATCATATTATCTAATTTCCCATAAAAACAATAATAAAATATGATGAAAAATGTAAAAAAAAAAACCCACACTTTCTAAGCTTGTTTTAGACTCATGACGTGTCAGGCACGTCATAGGTCGTTAAGTGACCGTTTTGCATTACGTGCCTGACACGGCAATGGGCGTTAAGAGGTTAATAATTTTGAATTACAATTAATACTTAATGTAAGCTGTATAGAAGATATCTAAGTTTCTACTTTTTATATTTAGTTATAATCGTTAGAAAATTGCTGCTAATGTTTTTCTTCACGGAGGGAAATATAATGATCTTCATGCTCCCATCTGCCTACTGAATTCTCACCTTTACTTGGAACTCATCATCTTCTCCTCAGCCTGCAGATTGCATTTTTGTGAAATACTCTGCAAGGAGAACAAATCCTTTTCCTTTTAGTTTGACATCATATTAGACTGTTTTGATAGTAAGCGTTCCTAAAGCACAGATGTGTCTGAGTCCTGTGACTGAACAATGCTGCTAGTACAGAATGGATTGGGATTGTGGAAACGCACCCCTCAATATCTGTACATGCAGCATGGTATGCTCGTGTGCAGAACACCTGCCTATGCTGTCTGACAAAAGTAATAAATCAGCTGTGGAATGAACAAATCTGCATCCTTTCTAATTGAAACACCTCTCATTTAGCTGTAAAACGGAGATCAGAGAAGAAAGGTGTAAAAAGTCTGTGTATTTTTCCTCTTTGGTAGCTTGGCTATGTGCATGCACTATGCATAAATCATTTTAACGCAATCAGAAAACATGCACGACAAACGTAAATTTATATTTGAGTTTATCTTGAAATAAATGACGTAAGCCTAATGTTTTAACATTCAAATGTTAAAGATTAAAAAAGAATGTTGTTTATCTTTTTAAATCTTTTTCTCAGCTCCTGGAAATGTGATAATTCTCGATATCTTCAAAGTTAACATGAGTTCATTGTATGTAAGTTGGTTACAACCAGAGGGCAACAGAAGTGCTTACCTCGTAGAGGTTTTGGGAGAGCCTCCACAGACGTTCACAGTGACCTCAGAATGGGTGACTATTACTAACCTGACCAGTGATATCCAGTATACCGTGAGAATCTCTGCACTGGCTGGAGAGGAAGATCTGCTACGGCAGGGCAACAGCAGTGATATCTCCGTCCTATGTTAGTATTTCGCTACTAACTCGCTACATAGTTTGTTGACCTGCATGCTGTTGGTTCAATTGTCTCTCCTTGTTCTTGAATTACAATAACGCTTCAAATAAGTTGTGTTTACTAAAGTGAAAAAAATAACAAAAGTAAACATTTTGAATAGAACTAAGATGTAGCTTGTAAGAGCATCATTTAAATCATTACTGTAAGGTAAATTAGTGAAATAACCTTTCACGAGAGGTGGTAAATGATAATAATGCAAAAGAATTGAAAGGTTCCTTTTTTAAAGTGGATCTGTAACTTTCCCAACTTCTTCATTTTATATATATATATGTGTTAGAGGCCACCTTCAGTGTATAAGCTGAGAGCAGCCATCACATCACAACTTACTTTTCTCAGGATCTGCATACTTCCGCGTCCCATTTTGTAGGGTTTCCTCCACATTGGTGAACCCAATAAAAAATAAAGAACTATGACGGTTAACTTTATGTTAATAACAAACATCTGAAATAGAAAACTGTCTTTATCTGTCATTCATTTCCACCAGTAACACGATTCTATTCCACATTTCTCATCTACAGTGTCAGATACTCTGAGCGCCACTGACATAACCACCACCTCAGTACGGCTGGTTTGGAAGTCACTAAACATAACACAGAAATCCTACACCATAAAGGTTAATGGTGTTCAATTCACAAATCAAACATTATCATCCGAGGAATTGCTAATTGGGAATTTGACTCCTGGAAACTTGTACGTAATTCAGTTATCAGCTTCCACAGGAAACACATATCTGCATGGTTATGGAGGACAAATATCATTGTATACAAGTAAGTGCTTATTGCTTTGTGCTTATGTATCAACATTGTACACAATTTGTCTTAGGTACATTTTATTTCATTCCAAATAATGATTTATTTCTCACACCATGAGAAACACACAATTGGACAAATAAGATGAAGCAATCTGAAGATTTCATTGTGTCTTTGTATACAGGACCTGATATCACTAGGGATGTCCAACTTGGAAACGTATCTACTACATCTGTGGGTCTGATATGGAATCCCCCAGTTGGCAACTATACTTACTACAAGATTGAAGTCATAGGAGATTTTTCTCAGATTCTGAACACAACCTTTGATTTCTTGCCTATTCAAGAACTCAGACCACTCACACCGGGCACCCAATATAGCTTCCAAATCTCTGCAGTTGCAGGAGAAAATATACCTGGTGATATATATGAGATATCTGCATTCACAGGTTTGTATTGATAATGTATGTGAAGAATATCTATATGTGTATTTTTGGTAGAAACTTTCTTATAATCTTTTTTGTTTTCAGAGCCTGATGTTGTCCAGAATCTAACTGTAAGTTCGATCACTACTACTGAAGCATTTTTGACATGGATCAAACCCCGTGGCGGCATATCATTTTATGAAATAGATTTTTGGGAGGATACAACTTCTACAAATCACCAAACTTCTTATGCAGAATCACTGAACATCTCTGGCCTTACTCCAGGAACCCAATACACCTTTTCTGTGTATGCTGTAGTGGGAGACAATAAGACACAAGGAAAGGCAGCTAATGTGTCAGGAATAACAAGTAAGTGTAAGCCTTGATAATAAAGCTACTGATATGTGTTAACATGCTGTTCTATTATATGTATGTTGTGGAGATATGCTCATTAGTTTCTAATTGTGATCCAACCAGAACCTGATCTTGTCAGAGCTATCCAGAAAGGAAATGTATCCTTGACTTCTGTGGATCTGAGATGGCTCCCTCCAGTTGGTAACTACATCTACTTCAAGATTAACATCATGGGTGAACAAGCTAAGAACCTGACGACAACGGTACCATCCTTGTCCATCCAAGATCTCACACCTGGAACGTTTTATACATTCACAATATTTGCAGTAGCAGAAGGAGACATAGAAGGGGATTCACAGGAGATTTCCACATATACAAGTTAGTTTAAGTGATATTTACTTGATAAGATTTTTGATCTTATTGTCACATAATGCCTGGATCACAAGTGTTTATATCACTACCATCTTTGTTTCTTTTCTAGTACCAGATATCGTAAACAATCTAGATATTAGATGGATAACTACCACCAATGCTGATGTGGCTTGGGATCCGCCACAAGGTGGTAGTGATCTTTATACTGTGCAGGTCACTGGGGCATCTGCACAAAATCTCACATCTCAAGTGGAGGCCATATCCATTGTGGATCTCATCCCTGGATCATTGTACACAATCTATGTGTCTACTGTGGTTGGGATAAATGTTCTGGGCGATCCTGCTAAGCTGTCACTATATACTTGTGAGTATAACATTAACCCCTTAAGGACCAGGCTGTGTTTTACCTTTTGTACCATTGGGGCCGAGGCTGTTTTAACACTTTTGCGGCGCTCGTGTTTAGATGTCATTTTCCCCTCACTCATTTAGTGAACCCACACAAATTATATATTGTTTTTTTCAGGACAAGAAGGGCTTTCTTCAGATACCATAGTTTTGATCATATTATCTAATTTCCCATAAAAACAATAATAAAATATGATGAAAAATGTAAAAAAAAAAACCCACACTTTCTAAGCTTGTTTTAGACTCATGACGTGTCAGGCACGTCATAGGTCGTTAAGTGACCGTTTTGCATTACGTGCCTGACACGGCAATGGGCGTTAAGAGGTTAATAATTTTGAATTACAATTAATACTTAATGTAAGCTGTATAGAAGATATCTAAGTTTCTACTTTTTATATTTAGTTATAATCGTTAGAAAATTGCTGCTAATGTTTTTCTTCACGGAGGGAAATATAATGATCTTCATGCTCCCATCTGCCTACTGAATTCTCACCTTTACTTGGAACTCATCATCTTCTCCTCAGCCTGCAGATTGCATTTTTGTGAAATACTCTGCAAGGAGAACAAATCCTTTTCCTTTTAGTTTGACATCATATTAGACTGTTTTGATAGTAAGCGTTCCTAAAGCACAGATGTGTCTGAGTCCTGTGACTGAACAATGCTGCTAGTACAGAATGGATTGGGATTGTGGAAACGCACCCCTCAATATCTGTACATGCAGCATGGTATGCTCGTGTGCAGAACACCTGCCTATGCTGTCTGACAAAAGTAATAAATCAGCTGTGGAATGAACAAATCTGCATCCTTTCTAATTGAAACACCTCTCATTTAGCTGTAAAACGGAGATCAGAGAAGAAAGGTGTAAAAAGTCTGTGTATTTTTCCTCTTTGGTAGCTTGGCTATGTGCATGCACTATGCATAAATCATTTTAACGCAATCAGAAAACATGCACGACAAACGTAAATTTATATTTGAGTTTATCTTGAAATAAATGACGTAAGCCTAATGTTTTAACATTCAAATGTTAAAGATTAAAAAAGAATGTTGTTTATCTTTTTAAATCTTTTTCTCAGCTCCTGGAAATGTGATAATTCTCGATATCTTCAAAGTTAACATGAGTTCATTGTATGTAAGTTGGTTACAACCAGAGGGCAACAGAAGTGCTTACCTCGTAGAGGTTTTGGGAGAGCCTCCACAGACGTTCACAGTGACCTCAGAATGGGTGACTATTACTAACCTGACCAGTGATATCCAGTATACCGTGAGAATCTCTGCACTGGCTGGAGAGGAAGATCTGCTACGGCAGGGCAACAGCAGTGATATCTCCGTCCTATGTTAGTATTTCGCTACTAACTCGCTACATAGTTTGTTGACCTGCATGCTGTTGGTTCAATTGTCTCTCCTTGTTCTTGAATTACAATAACGCTTCAAATAAGTTGTGTTTACTAAAGTGAAAAAAATAACAAAAGTAAACATTTTGAATAGAACTAAGATGTAGCTTGTAAGAGCATCATTTAAATCATTACTGTAAGGTAAATTAGTGAAATAACCTTTCACGAGAGGTGGTAAATGATAATAATGCAAAAGAATTGAAAGGTTCCTTTTTTAAAGTGGATCTGTAACTTTCCCAACTTCTTCATTTTATATATATATATGTGTTAGAGGCCACCTTCAGTGTATAAGCTGAGAGCAGCCATCACATCACAACTTACTTTTCTCAGGATCTGCATACTTCCGCGTCCCATTTTGTAGGGTTTCCTCCACATTGGTGAACCCAATAAAAAATAAAGAACTATGACGGTTAACTTTATGTTAATAACAAACATCTGAAATAGAAAACTGTCTTTATCTGTCATTCATTTCCACCAGTAACACGATTCTATTCCACATTTCTCATCTACAGTGTCAGATACTCTGAGCGCCACTGACATAACCACCACCTCAGTACGGCTGGTTTGGAAGTCACTAAACATAACACAGAAATCCTACACCATAAAGGTTAATGGTGTTCAATTCACAAATCAAACATTATCATCCGAGGAATTGCTAATTGGGAATTTGACTCCTGGAAACTTGTACGTAATTCAGTTATCAGCTTCCACAGGAAACACATATCTGCATGGTTATGGAGGACAAATATCATTGTATACAAGTAAGTGCTTATTGCTTTGTGCTTATGTATCAACATTGTACACAATTTGTCTTAGGTACATTTTATTTCATTCCAAATAATGATTTATTTCTCACACCATGAGAAACACACAATTGGACAAATAAGATGAAGCAATCTGAAGATTTCATTGTGTCTTTGTATACAGGACCTGATATCACTAGGGATGTCCAACTTGGAAACGTATCTACTACATCTGTGGGTCTGATATGGAATCCCCCAGTTGGCAACTATACTTACTACAAGATTGAAGTCATAGGAGATTTTTCTCAGATTCTGAACACAACCTTTGATTTCTTGCCTATTCAAGAACTCAGACCACTCACACCGGGCACCCAATATAGCTTCCAAATCTCTGCAGTTGCAGGAGAAAATATACCTGGTGATATATATGAGATATCTGCATTCACAGGTTTGTATTGATAATGTATGTGAAGAATATCTATATGTGTATTTTTGGTAGAAACTTTCTTATAATCTTTTTTGTTTTCAGAGCCTGATGTTGTCCAGAATCTAACTGTAAGTTCGATCACTACTACTGAAGCATTTTTGACATGGATCAAACCCCGTGGCGGCATATCATTTTATGAAATAGATTTTTGGGAGGATACAACTTCTACAAATCACCAAACTTCTTATGCAGAATCACTGAACATCTCTGGCCTTACTCCAGGAACCCAATACACCTTTTCTGTGTATGCTGTAGTGGGAGACAATAAGACACAAGGAAAGGCAGCTAATGTGTCAGGAATAACAAGTAAGTGTAAGCCTTGATAATAAAGCTACTGATATGTGTTAACATGCTGTTCTATTATATGTATGTTGTGGAGATATGCTCATTAGTTTCTAATTGTGATCCAACCAGAACCTGATCTTGTCAGAGCTATCCAGAAAGGAAATGTATCCTTGACTTCTGTGGATCTGAGATGGCTCCCTCCAGTTGGTAACTACATCTACTTCAAGATTAACATCATGGGTGAACAAGCTAAGAACCTGACGACAACGGTACCATCCTTGTCCATCCAAGATCTCACACCTGGAACGTTTTATACATTCACAATATTTGCAGTAGCAGAAGGAGACATAGAAGGGGATTCACAGGAGATTTCCACATATACAAGTTAGTTTAAGTGATATTTACTTGATAAGATTTTTGATCTTATTGTCACATAATGCCTGGATCACAAGTGTTTATATCACTACCATCTTTGTTTCTTTTCTAGTACCAGATATCGTAAACAATCTAGATATTAGATGGATAACTACCACCAATGCTGATGTGGCTTGGGATCCGCCACAAGGTGGTAGTGATCTTTATACTGTGCAGGTCACTGGGGCATCTGCACAAAATCTCACATCTCAAGTGGAGTCCATATCCATTGTGGATCTCATCCCTGGATCATTGTACACAATCTATGTGTCTACTGTGGTTGGGATAAATGTTCTGGGCGATCCTGCTAAGCTGTCACTATATACTTGTGAGTATAACATTAACCCCTTAAGGACCAGGCTGTGTTTTACCTTTTGTACCATTGGGGCCGAGGCTGTTTTAACACTTTTGCGGCGCTCGTGTTTAGATGTCATTTTCCCCTCACTCATTTAGTGAACCCACACAAATTATATATTGTTTTTTTCAGGACAAGAAGGGCTTTCTTCAGATACCATAGTTTTGATCATATTATCTAATTTCCCATAAAAACAATAATAAAATATGATGAAAAATGTAAAAAAAAAAACCCACACTTTCTAAGCTTGTTTTAGACTCATGACGTGTCAGGCACGTCATAGGTCGTTAAGTGACCGTTTTGCATTACGTGCCTGACACGGCAATGGGCGTTAAGAGGTTAATAATTTTGAATTACAATTAATACTTAATGTAAGCTGTATAGAAGATATCTAAGTTTCTACTTTTTATATTTAGTTATAATCGTTAGAAAATTGCTGCTAATGTTTTTCTTCACGGAGGGAAATATAATGATCTTCATGCTCCCATCTGCCTACTGAATTCTCACCTTTACTTGGAACTCATCATCTTCTCCTCAGCCTGCAGATTGCATTTTTGTGAAATACTCTGCAAGGAGAACAAATCCTTTTCCTTTTAGTTTGACATCATATTAGACTGTTTTGATAGTAAGCGTTCCTAAAGCACAGATGTGTCTGAGTCCTGTGACTGAACAATGCTGCTAGTACAGAATGGATTGGGATTGTGGAAACGCACCCCTCAATATCTGTACATGCAGCATGGTATGCTCGTGTGCAGAACACCTGCCTATGCTGTCTGACAAAAGTAATAAATCAGCTGTGGAATGAACAAATCTGCATCCTTTCTAATTGAAACACCTCTCATTTAGCTGTAAAACGGAGATCAGAGAAGAAAGGTGTAAAAAGTCTGTGTATTTTTCCTCTTTGGTAGCTTGGCTATGTGCATGCACTATGCATAAATCATTTTAACGCAATCAGAAAACATGCACGACAAACGTAAATTTATATTTGAGTTTATCTTGAAATAAATGACGTAAGCCTAATGTTTTAACATTCAAATGTTAAAGATTAAAAAAGAATGTTGTTTATCTTTTTAAATCTTTTTCTCAGCTCCTGGAAATGTGATAATTCTCGATATCTTCAAAGTTAACATGAGTTCATTGTATGTAAGTTGGTTACAACCAGAGGGCAACAGAAGTGCTTACCTCGTAGAGGTTTTGGGAGAGCCTCCACAGACGTTCACAGTGACCTCAGAATGGGTGACTATTACTAACCTGACCAGTGATATCCAGTATACCGTGAGAATCTCTGCACTGGCTGGAGAGGAAGATCTGCTACGGCAGGGCAACAGCAGTGATATCTCCGTCCTATGTTAGTATTTCGCTACTAACTCGCTACATAGTTTGTTGACCTGCATGCTGTTGGTTCAATTGTCTCTCCTTGTTCTTGAATTACAATAACGCTTCAAATAAGTTGTGTTTACTAAAGTGAAAAAAATAACAAAAGTAAACATTTTGAATAGAACTAAGATGTAGCTTGTAAGAGCATCATTTAAATCATTACTGTAAGGTAAATTAGTGAAATAACCTTTCACGAGAGGTGGTAAATGATAATAATGCAAAAGAATTGAAAGGTTCCTTTTTTAAAGTGGATCTGTAACTTTCCCAACTTCTTCATTTTATATATATATATGTGTTAGAGGCCACCTTCAGTGTATAAGCTGAGAGCAGCCATCACATCACAACTTACTTTTCTCAGGATCTGCATACTTCCGCGTCCCATTTTGTAGGGTTTCCTCCACATTGGTGAACCCAATAAAAAATAAAGAACTATGACGGTTAACTTTATGTTAATAACAAACATCTGAAATAGAAAACTGTCTTTATCTGTCATTCATTTCCACCAGTAACACGATTCTATTCCACATTTCTCATCTACAGTGTCAGATACTCTGAGCGCCACTGACATAACCACCACCTCAGTACGGCTGGTTTGGAAGTCACTAAACATAACACAGAAATCCTACACCATAAAGGTTAATGGTGTTCAATTCACAAATCAAACATTATCATCCGAGGAATTGCTAATTGGGAATTTGACTCCTGGAAACTTGTACGTAATTCAGTTATCAGCTTCCACAGGAAACACATATCTGCATGGTTATGGAGGACAAATATCATTGTATACAAGTAAGTGCTTATTGCTTTGTGCTTATGTATCAACATTGTACACAATTTGTCTTAGGTACATTTTATTTCATTCCAAATAATGATTTATTTCTCACACCATGAGAAACACACAATTGGACAAATAAGATGAAGCAATCTGAAGATTTCATTGTGTCTTTGTATACAGGACCTGATATCACTAGGGATGTCCAACTTGGAAACGTATCTACTACATCTGTGGGTCTGATATGGAATCCCCCAGTTGGCAACTATACTTACTACAAGATTGAAGTCATAGGAGATTTTTCTCAGATTCTGAACACAACCTTTGATTTCTTGCCTATTCAAGAACTCAGACCACTCACACCGGGCACCCAATATAGCTTCCAAATCTCTGCAGTTGCAGGAGAAAATATACCTGGTGATATATATGAGATATCTGCATTCACAGGTTTGTATTGATAATGTATGTGAAGAATATCTATATGTGTATTTTTGGTAGAAACTTTCTTATAATCTTTTTTGTTTTCAGAGCCTGATGTTGTCCAGAATCTAACTGTAAGTTCGATCACTACTACTGAAGCATTTTTGACATGGATCAAACCCCGTGGCGGCATATCATTTTATGAAATAGATTTTTGGGAGGATACAACTTCTACAAATCACCAAACTTCTTATGCAGAATCACTGAACATCTCTGGCCTTACTCCAGGAACCCAATACACCTTTTCTGTGTATGCTGTAGTGGGAGACAATAAGACACAAGGAAAGGCAGCTAATGTGTCAGGAATAACAAGTAAGTGTAAGCCTTGATAATAAAGCTACTGATATGTGTTAACATGCTGTTCTATTATATGTATGTTGTGGAGATATGCTCATTAGTTTCTAATTGTGATCCAACCAGAACCTGATCTTGTCAGAGCTATCCAGAAAGGAAATGTATCCTTGACTTCTGTGGATCTGAGATGGCTCCCTCCAGTTGGTAACTACATCTACTTCAAGATTAACATCATGGGTGAACAAGCTAAGAACCTGACGACAACGGTACCATCCTTGTCCATCCAAGATCTCACACCTGGAACGTTTTATACATTCACAATATTTGCAGTAGCAGAAGGAGACATAGAAGGGGATTCACAGGAGATTTCCACATATACAAGTTAGTTTAAGTGATATTTACTTGGTAAGATTTTTGATCTTATTGTCACATAATGCCTGGATCACAAGTGTTTATATCACTACCATCTTTGTTTCTTTTCTAGTACCAGATATCGTAAACAATCTAGATATTAGATGGATAACTACCACCAATGCTGATGTGGCTTGGGATCCGCCACAAGGTGGTAGTGATCTTTATACTGTGCAGGTCACTGGGGCATCTGCACAAAATCTCACATCTCAAGTGGAGTCCATATCCATTGTGGATCTCATCCCTGGATCATTGTACACAATCTATGTGTCTACTGTGGTTGGGATAAATGTTCTGGGCGATCCTGCTAAGCTGTCACTATATACTTGTGAGTATAACATTAACCCCTTAAGGACCAGGCTGTGTTTTACCTTTTGTACCATTGGGGCCGAGGCTGTTTTAACACTTTTGCGGCGCTCGTGTTTAGATGTCATTTTCCCCTCACTCATTTAGTGAACCCACACAAATTATATATTGTTTTTTTCAGGACAAGAAGGGCTTTCTTCAGATACCATAGTTTTGATCATATTATCTAATTTCCCATAAAAACAATAATAAAATATGATGAAAAATGTAAAAAAAAAACCCCACACTTTCTAAGCTTGTTTTAGACTCATGACGTGTCAGGCACGTCATAGGTCGTTAAGTGACCGTTTTGCATTACGTGCCTGACACGGCAATGGGCGTTAAGAGGTTAATAATTTTGAATTACAATTAATACTTAATGTAAGCTGTATAGAAGATATCTAAGTTTCTACTTTTTATATTTAGTTATAATCGTTAGAAAATTGCTGCTAATGTTTTTCTTCACGGAGGGAAATATAATGATCTTCATGCTCCCATCTGCCTACTGAATTCTCACCTTTACTTGGAACTCATCATCTTCTCCTCAGCCTGCAGATTGCATTTTTGTGAAATACTCTGCAAGGAGAACAAATCCTTTTCCTTTTAGTTTGACATCATATTAGACTGTTTTGATAGTAAGCGTTCCTAAAGCACAGATGTGTCTGAGTCCTGTGACTGAACAATGCTGCTAGTACAGAATGGATTGGGATTGTGGAAACGCACCCCTCAATATCTGTACATGCAGCATGGTATGCTCGTGTGCAGAACACCTGCCTATGCTGTCTGACAAAAGTAATAAATCAGCTGTGGAATGAACAAATCTGCATCCTTTCTAATTGAAACACCTCTCATTTAGCTGTAAAACGGAGATCAGAGAAGAAAGGTGTAAAAAGTCTGTGTATTTTTCCTCTTTGGTAGCTTGGCTATGTGCATGCACTATGCATAAATCATTTTAACGCAATCAGAAAACATGCACGACAAACGTAAATTTATATTTGAGTTTATCTTGAAATAAATGACGTAAGCCTAATGTTTTAACATTCAAATGTTAAAGATTAAAAAAGAATGTTGTTTATCTTTTTAAATCTTTTTCTCAGCTCCTGGAAATGTGATAATTCTCGATATCTTCAAAGTTAACATGAGTTCATTGTATGTAAGTTGGTTACAACCAGAGGGCAACAGAAGTGCTTACCTCGTAGAGGTTTTGGGAGAGCCTCCACAGACGTTCACAGTGACCTCAGAATGGGTGACTATTACTAACCTGACCAGTGATATCCAGTATACCGTGAGAATCTCTGCACTGGCTGGAGAGGAAGATCTGCTACGGCAGGGCAACAGCAGTGATATCTCCGTCCTATGTTAGTATTTCGCTACTAACTCGCTACATAGTTTGTTGACCTGCATGCTGTTGGTTCAATTGTCTCTCCTTGTTCTTGAATTACAATAACGCTTCAAATAAGTTGTGTTTACTAAAGTGAAAAAAATAACAAAAGTAAACATTTTGAATAGAACTAAGATGTAGCTTGTAAGAGCATCATTTAAATCATTACTGTAAGGTAAATTAGTGAAATAACCTTTCACGAGAGGTGGTAAATGATAATAATGCAAAAGAATTGAAAGGTTCCTTTTTTAAAGTGGATCTGTAACTTTCCCAACTTCTTCATTTTATATATATATATGTGTTAGAGGCCACCTTCAGTGTATAAGCTGAGAGCAGCCATCACATCACAACTTACTTTTCTCAGGATCTGCATACTTCCGCGTCCCATTTTGTAGGGTTTCCTCCACATTGGTGAACCCAATAAAAAATAAAGAACTATGACGGTTAACTTTATGTTAATAACAAACATCTGAAATAGAAAACTGTCTTTATCTGTCATTCATTTCCACCAGTAACACGATTCTATTCCACATTTCTCATCTACAGTGTCAGATACTCTGAGCGCCACTGACATAACCACCACCTCAGTACGGCTGGTTTGGAAGTCACTAAACATAACACAGAAATCCTACACCATAAAGGTTAATGGTGTTCAATTCACAAATCAAACATTATCATCCGAGGAATTGCTAATTGGGAATTTGACTCCTGGAAACTTGTACGTAATTCAGTTATCAGCTTCCACAGGAAACACATATCTGCATGGTTATGGAGGACAAATATCATTGTATACAAGTAAGTGCTTATTGCTTTGTGCTTATGTATCAACATTGTACACAATTTGTCTTAGGTACATTTTATTTCATTCCAAATAATGATTTATTTCTCACACCATGAGAAACACACAATTGGACAAATAAGATGAAGCAATCTGAAGATTTCATTGTGTCTTTGTATACAGGACCTGATATCACTAGGGATGTCCAACTTGGAAACGTATCTACTACATCTGTGGGTCTGATATGGAATCCCCCAGTTGGCAACTATACTTACTACAAGATTGAAGTCATAGGAGATTTTTCTCAGATTCTGAACACAACCTTTGATTTCTTGCCTATTCAAGAACTCAGACCACTCACACCGGGCACCCAATATAGCTTCCAAATCTCTGCAGTTGCAGGAGAAAATATACCTGGTGATATATATGAGATATCTGCATTCACAGGTTTGTATTGATAATGTATGTGAAGAATATCTATATGTGTATTTTTGGTAGAAACTTTCTTATAATCTTTTTTGTTTTCAGAGCCTGATGTTGTCCAGAATCTAACTGTAAGTTCGATCACTACTACTGAAGCATTTTTGACATGGATCAAACCCCGTGGCGGCATATCATTTTATGAAATAGATTTTTGGGAGGATACAACTTCTACAAATCACCAAACTTCTTATGCAGAATCACTGAACACCTCTGGCCTTACTCCAGGAACCCAATACACCTTTTCTGTGTATGCTGTAGTGGGAGACAATAAGACACAAGGAAAGGCAGCTAATGTGTCAGGAATAACAAGTAAGTGTAAGCCTTGATAATAAAGCTACTGATATGTGTTAACATGCTGTTCTATTATATGTATGTTGTGGAGATATGCTCATTAGTTTCTAATTGTGATCCAACCAGAACCTGATCTTGTCAGAGCTATCCAGAAAGGAAATGTATCCTTGACTTCTGTGGATCTGAGATGGCTCCCTCCAGTTGGTAACTACATCTACTTCAAGATTAACATCATGGGTGAACAAGCTAAGAACCTGACGACAACGGTACCATCCTTGTCCATCCAAGATCTCACACCTGGAACGTTTTATACATTCACAATATTTGCAGTAGCAGAAGGAGACATAGAAGGGGATTCACAGGAGATTTCCACATATACAAGTTAGTTTAAGTGATATTTACTTGATAAGATTTTTGATCTTATTGTCACATAATGCCTGGATCACAAGTGTTTATATCACTACCATCTTTGTTTCTTTTCTAGTACCAGATATCGTAAACAATCTAGATATTAGATGGATAACTACCACCAATGCTGATGTGGCTTGGGATCCGCCACAAGGTGGTAGTGATCTTTATACTGTGCAGGTCACTGGGGCATCTGCACAAAATCTCACATCTCAAGTGGAGTCCATATCCATTGTGGATCTCATCCCTGGATCATTGTACACAATCTATGTGTCTACTGTGGTTGGGATAAATGTTCTGGGCGATCCTGCTAAGCTGTCACTATATACTTGTGAGTATAACATTAACCCCTTAAGGACCAGGCTGTGTTTTACCTTTTGTACCATTGGGGCCGAGGCTGTTTTAACACTTTTGCGGCGCTCGTGTTTAGATGTCATTTTCCCCTCACTCATTTAGTGAACCCACACAAATTATATATTGTTTTTTTCAGGACAAGAAGGGCTTTCTTCAGATACCATAGTTTTGATCATATTATCTAATTTCCCATAAAAGCAATAATAAAATATGATGAAAAATGTAAAAAAAACCCCCCACACTTTCTAAGCTTGTTTTAGACTCATGACGTGTCAGGCACGTCATAGGTCGTTAAGTGACCGTTTTGCATTACGTGCCTGACACGGCAATGGGCGTTAAGAGGTTAATAATTTTGAATTACAATTAATACTTAATGTAAGCTGTATAGAAGATATCTAAGTTTCTACTTTTTATATTTAGTTATAATCGTTAGAAAATTGCTGCTAATGTTTTTCTTCACGGAGGGAAATATAATGATCTTCATGCTCCCATCTGCCTACTGAATTCTCACCTTTACTTGGAACGCATCATCTTCTCCTCAGCCTGCAGATTGCATTTTTGTGAAATACTCTGCAAGGAGAACAAATCCTTTTCCTTTTAGTTTGACATCATATTAGACTGTTTTGATAGTAAGCGTTCCTAAAGCACAGATGTGTCTGAGTCCTGTGACTGAACAATGCTGCTAGTACAGAATGGATTGGGATTGTGGAAACGCACCCCTCAATATCTGTACATGCAGCATGGTATGCTCGTGTGCAGAACACCTGCCTATGCTGTCTGACAAAAGTAATAAATCAGCTGTGGAATGAACAAATCTGCATCCTTTCTAATTGAAACACCTCTCATTTAGCTGTAAAACGGAGATCAGAGAAGAAAGGTGTAAAAAGTCTGTGTATTTTTCCTCTTTGGTAGCTTGGCTATGTGCATGCACTATGCATAAATCATTTTAACGCAATCAGAAAACATGCACGACAAACGTAAATTTATATTTGAGTTTATCTTGAAATAAATGACGTAAGCCTAATGTTTTAACATTCAAGTGTTAAAGATTAAAAAAGAATGTTGTTTATCTTTTTAAATCTTTTTCTCAGCTCCTGGAAATGTGATAATTCTCGATATCTTCAAAGTTAACATGAGTTCATTGTATGTAAGTTGGTTACAACCAGAGGGCAACAGAAGTGCTTACCTCGTAGAGGTTTTGGGAGAGCCTCCACAGACGTTCACAGTGACCTCAGAATGGGTGACTATTACTAACCTGACCAGTGATATCCAGTATACCGTGAGAATCTCTGCACTGGCTGGAGAGGAAGATCTGCTACGGCAGGGCAACAGCAGTGATATCTCCGTCCTATGTTAGTATTTCGCTACTAACTCGCTACATAGTTTGTTGACCTGCATGCTGTTGGTTCAATTGTCTCTCCTTGTTCTTGAATTACAATAACGCTTCAAATAAGTTGTGTTTACTAAAGTGAAAAAAATAACAAAAGTAAACATTTTGAATAGAACTAAGATGTAGCTTGTAAGAGCATCATTTAAATCATTACTGTAAGGTAAATTAGTGAAATAACCTTTCACGAGAGGTGGTAAATGATAATAATGCAAAAGAATTGAAAGGTTCCTTTTTTAAAGTGGATCTGTAACTTTCCCAACTTCTTCATTTTATATATATATATGTGTTAGAGGCCACCTTCAGTGTATAAGCTGAGAGCAGCCATCACATCACAACTTACTTTTCTCAGGATCTGCATACTTCCGCGTCCCATTTTGTAGGGTTTCCTCCACATTGGTGAACCCAATAAAAAATAAAGAACTATGACGGTTAACTTTATGTTAATAACAAACATCTGAAATAGAAAACTGTCTTTATCTGTCATTCATTTCCACCAGTAACACGATTCTATTCCACATTTCTCATCTACAGTGTCAGATACTCTGAGCGCCACTGACATAACCACCACCTCAGTACGGCTGGTTTGGAAGTCACTAAACATAACACAGAAATCCTACACCATAAAGGTTAACGGTGTTCAATTCACAAATCAAACATTATCATCCGAGGAATTGCTAATTGAGAATTTGACTCCTGGAAACTTGTACGTAATTCAGTTATCAGCTTCCACAGGAAACACATATCTGCATGGTTATGGAGGACAAATATCATTGTATACAAGTAAGTGCTTATTGCTTTGTGCTTATGTATCAACATTGTACACAATTTGTCTTCGGTACATTTTATTTCCTTCCAAATAATGATTTATTTCTCACACCATGAGAAACACACAATTGGACAAATAAGATGAAGCAATCTGAAGATTTCATTGTGTCTTTGTATACAGGACCTGATATCACTAGGGATGTCCAACTTGGAAACGTATCTACTACATCTGTGGGTCTGATATGGAATCCCCCAGTTGGCAACTATACTTACTACAAGATTGAAGTCATAGGAGATTTTTCTCAGATTCTGAACACAACCTTTGATTTCTTGCCTATTCAAGAACTCAGACCACTCACACCGGGCACCCAATATAGCTTCCAAATCTCTGCAGTTGCAGGAGAAAATATACCTGGTGATATATATGAGATATCTGCATTCACAGGTTTGTATTGATAATGTATGTGAAGAATATCTATATGTGTATTTTTGGTAGAAACTTTCTTATAATCTTTTTTGTTTTCAGAGCCTGATGTTGTCCAGAATCTAACTGTAAGTTCGATCACTACTACTGAAGCACTTTTGACATGGATCAAACCCCGTGGCGGCATATCATTTTATAAAATAGATTTTTGGGAGGATACAACTTCTACAAATCACCAAACTTCTTATGCAGAATCACTGAACATCTCTGGCCTTACTCCAGGAACCCAATACACCTTTTCTGTGTATGCTGTAGTGGGAGTCAATAAGACACAAGGAAAGGCAGCTAATGTGTCAGGAATAACAAGTAAGTGTAAGCCTTGATAATAAAGCTACTGATATGTGTTAACATGCTGTTCTATTATATGTATGTTGTGGAGATATGCTCATTAGTTTCTAATTGTGATCCAACCAGAACCTGATCTTGTCAGAGCTATCCAGAAAGGAAATGTATCCTTGACTTCTGTGGATCTGAGATGGCTCCCTCCAGTTGGTAACTACATCTACTTCAAGATTAACATCATGGGTGAACAAGCTAAGAACCTGACGACAACGGTACCATCCTTGTCCATCCAAGATCTCACACCTGGAACGTTTTATACATTCACAATATTTGCAGTAGCAGAAGGAGACATAGAAGGGGATTCACAGGAGATTTCCACATATACAAGTTAGTTTAAGTGATATTTACTTGATAAGATTTTTGATCTTATTGTCACATAATGCCTGGATCACAAGTGTTTATATCACTACCATCTTTGTTTCTTTTCTAGTACCAGATATCGTAAACAATCTAGATATTAGATGGATAACTACCACCAATGCTGATGTGGCTTGGGATCCGCCACAAGGTGGTAGTGATCTTTATACTGTGCAGGTCACTGGGGCATCTGCACAAAATCTCACATCTCAAGTGGAGTCCATATCCATTGTGGATCTCATCCCTGGATCATTGTACACAATCTATGTGTCTACTGTGGTTGGGATAAATGTTCTGGGCGATCCTGCTAAGCTGTCACTATATACTTGTGAGTATAACATTAACCCCTTAAGGACCAGGCTGTGTTTTACCTTTTGTACCATTGGGGCCGAGGCTGTTTTAACACTTTTGCGGCGCTCGTGTTTAGATGTCATTTTCCCCTCACTCATTTAGTGAACCCACACAAATTATATATTGTTTTTTTCAGGACAAGAAGGGCTTTCTTCAGATACCATAGTTTTGATCATATTATCTAATTTCCCATAAAAACAATAATAAAATATGATGAAAAATGTAAAAAAAAAACCCCACACTTTCTAAGCTTGTTTTAGACTCATGACGTGTCAGGCACGTCATAGGTCGTTAAGTGACCGTTTTGCATGACGTGCCTGACACGGCAATGGGCGTTAAGAGGTTAATAATTTTGAATTACAATTAATACTTAATGTAAGCTGTATAGAAGATATCTAAGTTTCTACTTTTTATATTTAGTTATAATCGTTAGAAAATTGCTGCTAATGTTTTTCTTCACGGAGGGAAATATAATGATCTTCATGCTCCCATCTGCCTACTGAATTCTCACCTTTACTTGGAACTCATCATCTTCTCCTCAGCCTGCAGATTGCATTTTTGTGAAATACTCTGCAAGGAGAACAAATCCTTTTCCTTTTAGTTTGACATCATATTAGACTGTTTTGATAGTAAGCGTTCCTAAAGCACAGATGTGTCTGAGTCCTGTGACTGAACAATGCTGCTAGTACAGAATGGATTGGGATTGTGGAAACGCACCCCTCAATATCTGTTCATGCAGCATGGTATGCTCGTGTGCAGAACACCTGCCTATGCTGTCTGACAAAAGTAATAAATCAGCTGTGGAATGAACAAATCTGCATCCTTTCTAATTGAAACAACTCTCATTTAGCTGTAAAACGGAGATCAGAGAAGAAAGGTGTAAAAAGTCTGTGTATTTTTCCTCTTTGGTAGCTTGGCTATGTGCATGCACTATGCATAAATCATTTTAACGCAATCAGAAAACATGCACGACAAACGTAAATTTATATTTGAGTTTATCTTGAAATAAATGACGTAAGCCTAATGTTTTAACATTCAAGTGTTAAAGATTAAAAAAGAATGTTGTTTATCTTTTTAAATCTTTTTCTCAGCTCCTGGAAATGTGATAATTCTCGATATCTTCAAAGTTAACATGAGTTCATTGTATGTAAGTTGGTTACAACCAGAGGGCAACAGAAGTGCTTACCTCGTAGAGGTTTTGGGAGAGCCTCCACAGACGTTCACAGTGACCTCAGAATGGGTGACTATTACTAACCTGACCAGTGATATCCAGTATACCGTGAGAATCTCTGCACTGGCTGGAGAGGAAGATCTGCTACGGCAGGGCAACAGCAGTGATATCTCCGTCCTATGTTAGTATTTCGCTACTAACTCGCTACATAGTTTGTTGACCTGCATGCTGTTGGTTCAATTGTCTCTCCTTGTTCTTGAATTACAATAACGCTTCAAATAAGTTGTGTTTACTAAAGTGAAAAAAATAACAAAAGTAAACATTTTGAATAGAACTAAGATGTAGCTTGTAAGAGCATCATTTAAATCATTACTGTAAGGTAAATTAGTGAAATAACCTTTCACGAGAGGTGGTAAATGATAATAATGCAAAAGAATTGAAAGGTTCCTTTTTTAAAGTGGATCTGTAACTTTCCCAACTTCTTCATTTTATATATATATATGTGTTAGAGGCCACCTTCAGTGTATAAGCTGAGAGCAGCCATCACATCACAACTTACTTTTCTCAGGATCTGCATACTTCCGCGTCCCATTTTGTAGGGTTTCCTCCACATTGGTGAACCCAATAAAAAATAAAGAACTATGACGGTTAACTTTATGTTAATAACAAACATCTGAAATAGAAAACTGTCTTTATCTGTCATTCATTTCCACCAGTAACACGATTCTATTCCACATTTCTCATCTACAGTGTCAGATACTCTGAGCGCCACTGACATAACCACCACCTCAGTACGGCTGGTTTGGAAGTCACTAAACATAACACAGAAATCCTACACCATAAAGGTTAACGGTGTTCAATTCACAAATCAAACATTATCATCCGAGGAATTGCTAATTGAGAATTTGACTCCTGGAAACTTGTACGTAATTCAGTTATCAGCTTCCACAGGAAACACATATCTGCATGGTTATGGAGGACAAATATCATTGTATACAAGTAAGTGCTTATTGCTTTGTGCTTATGTATCAACATTGTACACAATTTGTCTTCGGTACATTTTATTTCCTTCCAAATAATGATTTATTTCTCACACCATGAGAAACACACAATTGGACAAATAAGATGAAGCAATCTGAAGATTTCATTGTGTCTTTGTATACAGGACCTGATATCATTAGGGATGTCCAACTTGGAAACATATCTACTACATCTGTGGGTCTGATTTGGAAACCCCCAGTTGGAAACTATACTTACTACAAGATTGAAGTCATAGGAGATTTTTCTCAGATTCGAAACACAACCTTTGATTTCTTGCCTATTCAAGAACTCAGACCACTCACACCTGGCACCCAATATAGCTTTAAAATCTCTGCAGTTGCAGGAGAAAATATACTTGGTGATATATATGAGATATCTGCATTCACAGGTTTGTATTGATAATGTATGTGAAAATTATCTATATGTGTATTTTTGGTAGAAACTTATTTATAATCTTTTTTCGCACAGCCTGATGTTGTCCAGAATGTAACTATAAGTCCGATCAGTACTACTGAAGCATTTCTGACATGGATCAAATCCCTAGGCGGCATATCATTTTATTAATGTCAAGCTTCTTACCCATTTTTGCCAATTTCATAACATTAGAATGAAGGGTTCATATTAATATAATATGGTTTATTATCCTGATAGCCTAATATCTTAAACAGGTTTTAAACAGCTAATGTCCCTGATACCTCCACTATAGGAGAATGTTAAAGTGCTGTGTTAGTACTTTATTATGCATTCTTCCAAAATGAAGAATGGGCCAATTATTTTTGCTTGAAACAGCCAATAAATGGCAGGAAAGGCCCCCCGCTGAAATCAATGGGAGTTCTTTCGACACACCTGCACTGGAGTGTAAACAGACCTCCGTTTACAGAGTCCCTTGAGTCAGCGCTTTGGGATACTGCAAAATTTCCACACCATGCATTTGTAAAAGGGACAACCTTATGTCATGTTTCACCTTTCGCAGCCTGGAATACTCAAACCTTTGTGCTGCTCATTTCCTTCTGTAACCACTAGTGGCTGCCCTTCTCACTCTAAAGCACCCAGACCTAATTACCATGTTCAGCTGCACCTTGTTACTTGCTCAGCATGCCTATATAAACCTGCCCAGCCCTTCAGTCAGGGCCTTTGCATTGAAGTTGGTGGACCGTTTTGCTCTGTGTACCTGATTGCTGACTTGCTATTTGGCTTCTTTAGTATCTAATCCTGACTTTTTCCTGCTTTGAGCCCTGCCAAGTGGGCTTACCTGTCGTGTGCCCCACTCAGAGGGCTACCTGTCGTGCGCCCCAACCAGAGGGCTACCTGTCGTGCGCCCCACCCTGAGGGCTACCTGTCGTGCGCCCCACCCAGAGGGCTACCAACCTAGAGACTTAACACCTGTATTTGTTGTTTTTATCATCATCTGCAATACAGATCATTTCACCGTATTCTGCCAGTGGTTTATTTATTGCGCCTGTCTGTAACAACCCTCAAGTCATCATGCATTTTGGGGTACAGACAGAACCCCTGGTATCCCCTGCACCTGGGCTCCTACCAGATCTGTTTATCCGATTTGTGACACCTTAATATGTAAAAGTATCACACAGTATTAAAGTGCATATGATGACTAGAGTGTCCCTTTAAGACATTTTCATTGCTAAAAAGTAAATAGCAGTTGAATATGTGTGTTATAAACCACCACATGGACTCAGTAGGATGACATTCCCAAACACCTGTCTGATTATTATGGGTATAATTCCCCTGTGACTGTGTGAATTTGGCTTTTGGTCCTACTTTTGCATGAACCGTGATCTCTGAGGTATGCTCAAAAAATATAGTCAAACAAGGTTGATCTCTGGAGCCATGACCGAATCTAATTTGTCCAACAATGTCTCTTGATGTATCAATGTCTGATGTCAGGAGTCGATCCACTCGAACTTCTCTTATCTTATGTGATAACAATGTCTCCTGTGGTAAATCCTTTGTCGGATCATCAATTCCAATTGGCTTCTGGTATAGATCAAACAACACAGCAATCAAAAAACTCAGCACCAACAACCATGGAAGTAATATGTAGCACGCTATCTTGATGTCACGCTTCTTGTATTGCTGTTTCTTTGGAGGTTCTTTGTCCAATAGTAAACAGTTTTGTTCCTCCATTTTCTTGCAGAACTGTGTTCCTGCAAGAACAGAATTTAGTTAGAAACATATAATTTACACTGGTCAACATGTACCCACAGCTTCTGCTGCCTACGGGTATTTTTCACAGTCTTTTCTGTCCTTTGAACAAGGATCATAACTTGACCCATAGTGTCGATTATTTCAAACGGTCCTTCCCAATTACTTTCCCACGGTCCCGCCTTCCTAAAAGTCTTAATCATTACTGATGCTCCTTTCACAAATTTAGAAGAGTGAGGCGGTACCATACGCTGCATTCTAGATGCTGCGTGTGGAAGGATTGCTTTTAAATTATCCTGAAGTACCTGTAACCACTTAGTTCTTGCAATGGCATCTTTCTGTGGAGTAGACAAAAACGGTTCATGAGGAAAGATCAATGGCATTTTCCTCCCTGTCATTAATTCAAAAGGTGTATACTGAGTAGTTGAGGAACTTGTTCCCCTAATACTCATCAATACCAGAGGTACTGCATCAACCCAAGTATTTCCTTTATCGAGTAACATTTTTGCAATTCTAGACTTAATCGTTCTGTTCATTCTTTCTACAATACCTGCGGACTGAGGATGGTATGGAACATGGAATTGTTGACGTACCCCCAGGATTGCGCAAACAGCCTGCATGACTTTGCCAGTAAAATGGCTCCCCCTGTCAGATGAAATCATCCTTGGGATTCCCCAAGTACAAAAAACATGATTCACCAATGCTTTTGCCGTAGACAAAGCATCATCTTTCCTGACAGGTAACAGTTCTACCCACTTAGAAAATACATCTACCACAACCAATGCGTACCTGAGACCTTGTTTACCTGAAGGTAGGGGACCTACGTAGTCAATCTGCAATGTAGACCACGGACCGTCTGCAGGTGCAATTCTTAGAAGTGGAGGCTTTTGTCCTTTAGGCCTGGGGTTTACTTGAGCACAAATGAGACATGACTGAACAACATTTTGTACAGAGTCCTCCATTTTGTCCCAATAAAACTTCTCTTTGAGAATTTCCAGCAACTTTTGCTGACCCACATGACCTAAACTTTCATGATTATAGCGGGTGAATTCCGTCTGCAAGTGTTTAGGCACAACTGGAAGTAAATTACCTTGCATTTCATAACAAATCACTCCATTTTCACAAACAAAAGGAGGTGTTATTTTATTCTTACATTCCACAATGAACGGATCTTTCATCTGTTCATCACTAAATGAAGGTAAATTTGCTTCCTTACTCTTTACTGGTAGTACTTCCAATGGTTCTAGTTCCATCACTATCTCTCCTATCAAAGCTGCTTCCTTGGCTAGAGAATCTGCTTTCTCATTTCCCAAAGCTAAATCACTAGTTCCTCTGCTATGGCCAGGTACTTTGACAATAGCATATCGGTTAGGATTTTTAGAAGCAAGCTCAAAGATAGTCTGCAATGTATCAACATGACTTAAGATTTTGTTAGATGAATCCACAAAACCTCGTTTTTTCCACACAGGTAAGTAGTCTGTTAGTGAACGTACAACATATGAACTATCACTATAGATTACCAAGGGATCGTTATTTTCTTTCTCATTAATTTCCAATACTGTTTTAACAGCTTCAATTTCTGCTCTCTGTGCAGAAAAATGTCCTGGTAGTCTGTGCTGAATAGCTCGGCCTTTCTTTGGAAACCAAATGGCATATCCGGTATAATATTGTCCTTTCAAACAAAATCTAGAACCATCTACAAATACTGGTTCATCAGTTTCCTCTACTTCTTTTCTAAAAAGAGATGGAAAATCCCCCTGAAATGTCTCAACACACTCATGTGATTCACCCTCATATTGCATTAGTTGAGGGAGCACATATTTAGCTTTATGATCCACTTCAATCTGTTTTGGAGATAAAGACAACAACCAATGTGCAAATCTTTGATGTGACACTCCTGGGATACTTTTTTCAAGAAGCAATTTCAAGGTGGAGTGAGGGGTCTGCAGAATTAGTTTGTTAAACCCAACAATATGTTCAGTCGCCTTGACTGCAAAGTGTACACCCACCAGATGTCTTGCACACGTTTCAAACCCTTTTTCCACAGGTGAAAGGAGTTTGGAAAAATAGCCAACTATTCTCCATTCCTTTCCCTGTAGCTGCAGTAAAACTGCCGAGACAGCCGTCTCCGAGGTATGAACTTGTAAAGCAAAAGGCTTAGATGGATACACAGTTGTCAAAGCTGGTGCTCTCTGTAAATCAAGTTTTAGTTGTTCAAACGCTTTCTGCTGCTCATCTCCCCATGGACCAAACAAATTGTCATCATCAGTACTTTTTAGTAAGTCATATAAGGGTTTAGCTTTTTCAGCAAAGCCCTCTATGAAGTCTCTAGAAAAATTTACAAGTCCCAGGAATTGTCTTAAAGCTTTGAAAGTTGTAGGTACAGGCAAAGCTGCTACTGTTGCTACTCTTTCCTGCAAAGGACGTCTCTGGCCTGGACTTATCAAAACTCCCAAGTACTGAACCTCTTGTTTCAGTAATTGGACCTTCCTTGGATTTAATTTCAATCCTGACTCGTACAACAGATTAAACAATTCTGCTAGCAAGGTGAGGTGTTCCTCTCTACTCTCTGTTGCCAACAAGATATCATCCACATACTGTAGAATACAATCTTGCCTTGAGAATTTTGATAACACTTTTGCCAATGCCTGATGAAACAGACTAGGTGACATGTGCGCCCCTTGTGGTAATCTGCAAAATACATATTGCTCATTCAGAAAAGTAAAAGCAAATTTGTATTGACAACTCCTCTCTATCTGAATACTGAAAAAACCATTACTGATATCCAGTACCGAGAAAAACTTTGCCTTAGCATTCAATCGAGACATGATGTCGGGGGTATCTGCTACAATTGGCGCCACATTTGGGGTACATTTATTAAACATACGCAGATCTAGAAGCATTCTATAAGAATTATCTGGTTTCTTAACTGCCCATAACGGATAGTTTGTCACCGAATTTGATTTGCGTATGACGCCTTGTTGAAGTAGTTCTTCAATAATTTTGGACAAAGGCTCAATTGAATCTGGAGGCAATCGGTACTGTTTCTGAGCTATGGGATCTGTTCCTTCCACTTTGACAACAACATCTTTCATCGTCCCTACCTCATTCTTAGATTGAGCCCATAACGAGGGATGTTTCTGCACAATTTCTACAAGAGTCAAGTCATTACAATCCATTTGTGGCCATACATGATTTGGGGATACCTCCTCAATTAAATTGATGACGGCCACTACACTGTAGTCACTTGGATCAATTACTACAGGCCCTTTAAGGTTATTACTTCTCCAAATCACTTGATTCCCTAAGTCAATGACCCAGCCTCGTTCTCTCATTACATCAGCCCCTAAGATATTTTCTGAGCTAGGACAATGCCAGATATCAATTTCAGTACACAAATAGCCAGGAATCTCAAACAAAACACCAGTAACCAAAGTTGCTGAAGTATTACCTTTACCACTAAAACCTACAATCGTGCAAACAGGTGAGTTAGATGTTATAGGTAAAGCTTGATTAGTCACACTTAATTGAGCTCCTGTATCAATTAGGAATGTAATCTCTTTTCCCTGTAATTTTCCCTTGACATATGGTCTGCCACAGTTGTCAGTTGACACTGGAGCTACATAGGTCAACTTACAGAGTGATTGATTCTTATCTAGTCACTGAGAGGGCGTCAGACCCCCCCTGACATTCTTTCCTGTTACATTAGTAGCAGTACTATTTGTTGTGAGCTCTTGCACCTGTCTTATTAGTGGAGTGTATGGGGACGTTGACTTAAATTGTTCACCAGTAGGTGGGGCTGTTGGCACCAGCCCATTCTCTTTCCCAAAATTTTGTGTTCTAGGGACAAATTTTCTATTTTTAAGAAATTGTTTACACTGCCACTTCAAATATCCTCTTTGACCACAATGATAACAACTAACATTTGGTCTGAATATCTTTTGGTTAGTATTATCAAATCGTTCAAAATTAGTAGGATTAGTTTGTGGCTTGTGACAGTCATTCTGAGTTAATTCTCGCCGTTTGTCAATTAGTTCCTGTACTGTAGATACTTTTACCTTTACAGTTGACATTTTCATTGCTCTTCTAATACGATCAATGAATATGGCTGCTTCTTGCAAACTAGGTTTTTCAGAGGCAAGCTGAACTGATACAGGATCTAGATATTTAAATTTCCTTACAAATGCTATAATCATTGCCTGTGGTTCATCTCCATCATCAACTCCCATTACCATTCTATAGGCTTTCTCAAATTTCAACAAAAATGCAAAGGGATCATCTTGCAGATTTACTTTTAGAGATTCAATTAAGTCAAGAGATGGAGATGAGTCACCAGTTGTAAACAGAATTAATTGCTTCAATCTATCCATATCATTTGCATGCACTAATTGACCTAATGCATCCTCTGGAGGTGTGTCCTGTAACCTTTTGGACATATGTGAAGGTATCCATAGCCTAAAAATGGTGTTTCTTTGATTGTTATTTAATTGGAATTTGTCTGTATTTGTTTCAAATACATCAATATTATGGAATGC
This sequence comes from Spea hammondii, assembly GCA_029215755.1. Classification (NCBI taxonomy): domain Eukaryota; kingdom Metazoa; phylum Chordata; class Amphibia; order Anura; family Pelobatidae; genus Spea; species Spea hammondii. The sequence continues at coordinate 89,591,850 of JARDYJ010000003.1, forward strand.
ATCCATCTTATCGTCATATTTAGGAATATCTTTGGCAATTTTTATTAATTGATCATTAATTTTTAAAGTCAATTTTGTTGCACTGTCTCTGAGCTTTTGTCTCTCAACTCCTCCTACGTCAAGTTCCTCATCAGAATCTATTGTTGAGGTACCAGATATTTCAGGGACAAAAGATACGCCCTTCTTACCTTCTTGTCTTGTGATAACTGACACCTTCTTATTTTCTAAACATAGTTTAGACAGTAACTGAGCTTGTCTGTCCCTAGCCCTCTCCAAGTTCTCTAATTGCTGAGCTAAAACAAAACAGTCGGGACAGCTGTTAAAGTCGTCAGTACTGTCATCAGGGTTAGATTCTGGTACAACTTTGTTAATCATGCAAATACTTTGTCTAGGTTGTAAATCCTCCACAATCAAGTCATTAAACGTTTTAAACATGCTTAGGACATTTTGCAGTTTCTTCTTAAGTTTATCAATACATAACAATTTCTTATCTATCTTCATATTCTCTAGCTCACATTGTTTGTACATACTAGCCCATAACTGTGCATTAGTAGGACAATTATCAAATTGAAAAGTTATTTTACTTTTGTTAGCATATGTTTTTATAAAATCCATGACTTACCCTTCTTAATGAACTCTCCTTGAATGGCTGTTGTATCACGCTGTATGGCTTTCTTGCGTCTGCCGTCAATAGCGTCTCTTAGCACTTGTTGTTCCAATAAAATCTGGAAGTCTGTATCCTCAAAGGTTCTTTTCTTAATTTTCTCCCGACAGTTTGCAAAAAGTGTACAGATATATCTGCCCTTCCCCCTGAGCAAGCTGGAGGGCAAAGGCCAGGAAAAAATACGCAGGGCTGGCACGCCAGATATGTAATAAAATATATAGGCCAAACACAAACTTCGTATCAGGAACAACACATAAATATGTGCGTCAAAAATAGGCAGAGTCACTTAGATGCAAACAAAGGTAAAACATTTAATACGAACAAAAATAGAAGAAGAATATTAAAAGTAGATAACAAAAATAATACAAAACGAGTCTTACAAAACCTTGGAGAGGAATTTAGTTCATGACATCTGTCCTATGCATTCCTGAGGATGGAGGGAGGGAGTGTTGGGACGTGAAGAGTACGTGGATGGCAAGTACATCTCCCCTCTACCTCTCCTCCTATGCTTCTCCAAGGCCTTAACTTATATACACAGTTTGAATAATGATGTCAGTCTTGTCAGTCTATTGGTCTTCATCTAATTGGGTAAACATGCTCACTAAGATCTTTACACGTCGAGACCCTATTTTAGGTGGTGGCTGTACGCATACTGTAATGCCCTTTTAGAGTTACAACTATACCCTGCATTAGCAAGTTACTATCCTATCTATAGAATGCCTGTTCAGCAAATCCTTCATTCCATATCTTAAGGTCAAGGAAACCTTGAAGCCTATCATTGAACTATTGCCTATACCAATAATTATATATGGTCCATTTCTTAATTGAGGTTTATTAGAATCTTTTACAATGTGTCTCTTATTTTGCAGCACCAGAAGTTGTGACAAATCTTGCAGTAAGGCGTATCACCCTCAGCACTGTAGAGTTGAGTTGGGTAGCACCTAAAGGCAACAGAACTTTTTATCGAGTTGATGTTTTTGGAATTCCTTTACTTACTAGAAACACAACAGATGAATTTGTCACTGTTAGAAGCCTAAGTGCGGGGAAACAGTACACATTTAGTGTCTCAGCAATATCTGGAGAAAACCAGAAAGGCACATCTACTCAGATATCTGCAACAACTCGTAAGTATTATATTAAATAACAAATGGAAGGAAATATGAAATGACAGTGCAGTAAGTTAAGAGAAAGTACCACAACAAGATATGAGAGTTTATATACAAGGTTGAGAGGGAAGAAATAAATTGATTTTATTTGTTACACATATTCCAAAATAATGATTACGGTACTAGTAACAATAAGAGTTCTTTAATCAGATAATACCGTATTTGCTCGAGTATAAGACAAGGTTTTTTTTCAGAGCAAATGCTCTAGGTGATCTTATAAATAGAGGTCTGACTACAAGACTAAGATCCAGATCCCCCGCAGCACTGCAGGGGACCTGGATCCTCCTCTCTGACAACCGCCACTGCTGCCGGCACTCCTGCCGGGGCTTCTGTGATAGAGTGTCGTTGTGACATGTGCTTCTGGTGCTCCACCATAGAAGCCCCAGCAGAAGTACTGGCCAGCAGCAGCAGAGGTTGTCTGCGCGCAACGTGCAGACATCCACCGACTGCCCCTACTTGACCCCAGGAGATCTGAAGCACGGGGGACATGTCTAGGGATGCATTGGTAAGTCGGGGGGCATATAGGGTGGTATAAGGCATATCAGGGGTGCAGATTGGCAAATGGGGGGTAGGGACTTGTAAATGGAAGGGTATAAGGCACACCAGGGAGGCAAAGTGGCATGTAGGGGGGCAAAGTAGCATATAGGAGGCAAAGTGGCATATAGGGGTATAAGGCATATCTGGGGGGCCGAGTAGCAAGATGTGCAAAACTGGGGGCAGGTTGGCAAGTAAAAGGAAATAAAAACAAAAAATGCATTTTTCTTAATCATAAAATCAACTATTTCAGTTGAGAACAATAGCTGGTTCTATGGTAACTCCTCACTCAAGACTGCAGTGATCTCCCTAGTAATAATAAAAAATGTTTGATACTTCCAAGAGTATATTATTATAGGGAAGAGTATTAAGTACCTGTTTTTGGTCGATCTAGCATCAAAGGTAATATATGCCTGGAAAATTCAAATAAATTTATCTGTTTTAAAAAGTACTTAAAATGCTACATAGGAATAAGAAAGGTATGTAATTTACCCATTAAATAGATTTGGCAGTTAGGGAACTTTCAATTTCTGCTGGTTTGCATAGATTCCCCTTAAATTAAATTGATTTGAACAAAATATTCTGCGAGCAGAAAACTATAGACAATGTTTTAGAAAAATAAAAATCCTATCATTGTTCGAACATGTAAGTATTGTGTCCATTTACTAAAACGTTGACTTGTCTCCCAAGTTAAAGAGTTAACACGTCTTAGAGTCGAATGACACTAGAATGCTCACACTCCCGAAACATTATCTTGTATACTCACTAATTTGTAAATTCTTGAGTAGATGAGAGTGTCGGTGAATTTTACAATAATTTCACAATAATTGTGGATTAACTCTCACAATAGTATATAAAATAATGAACAAAAGTTTAAGAAAACAGGGGTCTCCCGACCTCCTTTTAGTTTAGAATGATGATCTCCCCACTTCCCTCACCCCATATTTAAATCAACCTGTGAGGGTTCTATTCCACCCCTTGAATGCGTTTCAAGCAAAGGGATCATCAAATAATTTGAAATATAGGAAACAACATAAAGTATGTAAAATGATCTGATCTATGCTCGATTGCAGCATTTTGTAAAATAGATCTGGCTGTTCTGGAGTATAGAAGTATATCTACTTCTGTGGACCTGTATCCCTCAGTGTCCATTGTGGTGCACCATTGACTTGCTGTCCATTCAAGTCACACTTCCAATTTTCAAGATGCTTGCTTTTTAAATTGGCTTGCATCTCCTTACTCTCTTGCAGTTGAATATATATGAGTTATGAGTGATTCTTGCAAGGGTAAATGAGAGTTGGTATACTAAATGCATGAGCTGGACTAAATTGTGTATGTTTGCTACTACAACCTTGCGTTTTCTTGTAAGCACTTACAGTTTAGTGTTCTCTTAAGAATCATGTTGATTGTAACTATCCCTTCTATTTAACATTAGTTAACACTTATGCAACCAGGTTATTGTGAGCCCCCGCCTCCTTCAAAGAGTTCACTTTGTTTTGCAATTTTATTTGCTCATGTTATAGGTGGTAAAAGTTCTGACATGATTTATCTTTGTCTCATTCTTTAACATCACAAGAACCTGGCATTTTAACAGGGGTGTGTAGACTTTTTGTATCTACTGTATATACTTTACTTTTTGTATAGTAGGATTACTATTTCTTCCAGTTATATTTACGCAGTATTTTAATCTTTCTTCACACAGATAGCAGCAGCCTCACCATATCATTAAATTACTACACAAGTGTCACTACAAGAAAAGAAGATATAATGGCCAAGGTAATATATTTTTGTAAATCACACTAACTACCCGCCTTTCCAAATGACTTAATATTGACCGGATTGTTTTCTAACACTTTTAGTGAAAGCCAAGTTTAGTAGAATTAAATTAGTCCCAAAATAATAATTCTTATGTCCGAATAGATAGACTTATGTTAAAAAAACTATTGCCTCATGATGCTCAGTTTCTGAAGGTGATTGTGGTATCTTGTGTCATCAAAAGTGTATAAGAGGCTTTGTAAACCATCCCTCAACAGGCACCCACATTGTGGCTGAACCCTTCACGTACAGTAAATTGTGAACATATGATTTCTGAACACATGCAATTTTAATTGTTCTCAGAGCTCTTCTTGTATCATCTAAAATTATATGGTATCTTAAAGCATTTATCCATTTGAAAAGTAACTTTAATGAAGCATAATGATCCTAGGTTAATCCATCAGCAGTTCTAGTGGTGTATTGAAATTCTCTGGCTAGGCCTTCGGTGGAAACAGATTTAAAGTCAATGCCGGAAAATATAAATTGGGTAATCCAATGATCATTAGAAATACTTAAAATTTGATTTTTCCCTCTAGATGTTTAATCACATAAAACTACTGAAACTATTAATCTATTTCAGTTTCTGTTCTAATAACCTATCAGTGCCTGTTTTTGTGTCATGTGACAATAAAGGATTCCTTATGACATGTGGTCATTTTTTTATGTATAAATGGGAAAGGTTTTGGTATTCAAAAGTATTAGGAATGATGTTTGTAATACTGAATTAAGTTAAAATGTCCTAAATAAAGCAGAGTAGGTAGAGCAGCAAATTTAAGAAGTTAAACATAAAATATTAAGTTTCTTTGTTTTCCCCTTTACTACTTTTTGTTTAAGTGCCATCTCCACCAGTGTTTCTTAACATGTGTTTATGTTGTTTTATTTTTTTATATAAAATCCATAACAACATATTTTGTAGTCTCCATTATTGTAAAGGTGATACAGCTTTCTGGCTTTCTATAAATATAATGTAATAATTATGGTTGACACCTTCTATATTAATTATTTTCCTGGCATCTTCCAGATCAACAAGTTACTGCAGGATAAATTTCCAAATCAAAATATAACAGCTGTCTGGAAACAAGAGAAGAAAATAAGCTGAATCCAATGTAATACATTTGCTTTGAATCAAACCCTATTCTGAAAAATATCAACAGGAAACAAATTCTCTTGATTAAAAATGGCAACACTGGTTTTTGCTTCCTTGTATTAACTGAAATTGATCCTGTGTGTTTAGTCTGAACTGTACATTCAGTCTTTTCTGTTTATTATTATCTTAAAGTAATAAAAATATTTTATAATGTCATTTTCAATTCTTGTTTCTTCTGGCGAGAATAATAACCTTTGGATGCACCAAAACCCTTATAGAGGTAATTGATCACATGAGTGTGTAATGTAATTTTATTTTTTATGTGTCAAAGCTGTGCACATTTTTAAGATCAAAGTTGCAGACATCAGGTAATCCATTACCTAAAAGGTCATGGTTGCAGTCTACTTGCGTACACATACAGACACTCTCTCCCTCACCCTCTTTCCCTCTCCCAGGTAGAACTAATCCTGGGCTCATCCCTGCCCCTCTAACACCACACACTTACACTCACCCACACACTCATATTATAACCTTGCACTCACTCACCCACACACTCTAAAACCATACAATAGCCCACACACACACATGCTAACAGCATACACACATTAACACACTCTCCCATCTTTAGTGCAGCTCGCACAGCTTTTTCTCCATCTCCCCTTCTCCCTTACCTCACATGGAGCCCTTTCTTCCCTGCAGCTTACCATTCCCGAGTGAGCAATTGTGTCACTACTGCAATCACATAATGCTGGGTGCCTTGGTTACAAGGCTGCTTCAGTGCCTTAGCATGCCCCTGGAAAAGAAGTTGGGAACAGGATAGGTTCGGATACGAGGCCCAGAAGTCGGGTTGAAGGAGGAAGCAGCGGGCCGCACCAGGGAGTTGAGGCTGGAGTATACTGCTGGAGTATACTGCCCCCTTCTCAAAATGCAAATGGAAAACTAAACAGCCCCAGGACTAGTGATGTCCGATTCATGAACGAATCATTCTTTAGAACCAATTCTTTTCAATGACCCAGATTAATCAGTTCAGTAGACTGAAGGATTCATTTGTAACCGTTTAGTCTGTGAATCATTAACTGCAGTCAGGGCCAGCGCCACCTATAGGCAAAGTAGGCGCCGCAGGCAGCCACACAGCCTGCAGCCGCGAACCGCCGGGATACCGGGAAATTTCCCGGTGGGTCGGACGGTACATGGGCTGGCAGACCGACATTGAAAACAGCCGCTGAACAGCTGCGAGCGGGATGGAAAGCGGCACCCTGGCCGCCTCCTCCGGCCGCCGTCGCCTAATGAAGTTAACACACACCGCTCCGCCCAATGCCTGTGCCTCAGCACTTCATCCCACGTCTAACTTTCAGCACCCCAAATATTACTCTTATACTAACTGTGAGTTTCGCTGCTGAGTAGTGTGGACTTTAGTTGCTGAGTAGGAGGATTCATAGACTATAATGAAAGGGGCGGGGCCAATAGTCAGTGTGACTGCAGGGAGGGACTGGGAAGCAGTAAATGCTGTGAGTCACATTGAGTGAACCAATGAATCAGTTCATAGTTACATAGTTACATAGGCTGAAAAATGACATCAAATTCAGCCTTTCCCTTATCTGTTAATTGCTGTTGATCCAAAAGAAGGCAAGAAAAGTTTGGCTTTTTCAAATTTTGCAACGAACTAGGGGAAAAATACAATCCTTCCAGACCCCAGAATGGCAGTCGGATCTCTCCTTGGATCAAGAAGCTGTTTCCCCATAATTTAAAAATGATATACCTGAATATTATGATTTCGTAAATAAAGGCTCCAGGCACTCAAGAGTTCCAGCGTCAGGCAGATTTATCCGAATTTCCCATCACTACCCAGGACCTTTTTTCTTAACTGTTGGAGGGGTGCAAATGTTGCCCCCACTGTTCCTTCACCCTCCGCCGTTCATTCACTTTAATCCATGTGGAGTTCAGGATACTCTAGGCAGGGGGTGTGGCCTACACTGCAGCCGTCTCACCAGACGCAGTATTCAACCCACTAGAGGCCTGGGATGTGGCCTATTCTGCAAATGCGCTGTTGGATGCAGCGTGTCAGCAACTCAAGCCGAGGGACTTGACCTACTGCGCACAGGAGGACACGGAAGATTCTTCCCACGGTAGGGGACCCCATGGGGCTTGACACGTTTAATTGTATTTAGAGGCTATTTATAATTTCCTATGCTTTATTAAATAGTGTATTTGTTGTAGATGACTTATTTTTATTCTATATGTAGTACAATTGTATTGTGTCCTACAAATGTATGCCCCACAGTAAGCCTATTGAACAATATTATGAAATATTAAAAAAAAAAACTAATTTTTGGATTCTGAGTCTCTAGTTTGTATACATCTGGAGACCTAGGATGAATGCCTTAATTCATACCTAATAATAATGTAATTACATTTGACCCTCCCAATTGGCACTTTCATTGCTAGTATACCATACGTTATATTCCTGGTGGAAAAGAGGTAGTTCAATAAAGGAACTATTTCTGGTTCCTGGTTTCTGTATATTTTCTTTGTTCTTACTGATCCATTTTAAGTATTTTGATATTTACCATAATGTTGCTTTATCAGATTTTTTTAAATTCTAGATCTTAAAATACCGTACATTCTACTACATTCATTATTCTACTACATTATTTTTTTCACATAATTAAAATGCTTGCATCTGTTGAAATAGACATTGCTTTTACCTAACAAAAATGATCATTTCTGCACCAGGCTATCACAAGCCCACCTTAAGTAATGTGTTAATGGGAATATTGTCAAATTGCACCACTGGGACTACACTGTTGTCTCAAGGCTCGCAGCCATCAATGGCACAGCTGTGCAGGTAACTTTTAATGGATAATTGTATGTGTAAGCAATAACCAACACATCTTTATATATATTCAGTATTAGAGCAATCCCTAAACTGTGCCATCTACCTACCTACCGTGGAAATGAAAGTCATAGCATACAGTGATATAAATAACCTATGATTCCATGGGATTTATGTACAAAGCTTGCAACTTGGACATTATATAATTTACCATAGCAGTAAATGCAATGAGCCTCCTGAGTTCAGTCCCACTGTTTTTTATGACTATAAGAACTTGTTTAACACATTACACCAGAATTTTTATACATATATATTCAATATATTTAACCTCATGTAATTAACTTAATCCATGTATGTGTCCTATCATTGTAGAAAAATAATAAATGAGGTGGCATTTTGTTTAATAAAGGGATTTGGAGGCAGATCCCCTTTAATATTTTCTATCTGTTATTTCCTAATTTGCAAAGTCACAAAGTAATACAGTATTTAACAACTTTTCAATCACATGCTCTTTCATGGTAGTTTCTCTATTGCTTTATATTTTTCTATTCTTCCTTCAATTTATATATTGTACCAAGCACACCAGACGCTTATAATGGTTATGACATAGGATCCAATGAGGATTAGGTATAGGCGATACAGAAGAGAGTCAAGGATATATCCAACTTGAATCCATTCCTCTTCCTGTTCCTGGAGATGGTTTTTATCTTCCATTATCTTCCTGACCGTATGTAGGTTCTGACTAATCGTTGCCAGCTGCCTCTCAGGAACAGGACTAAGAGCATTGGGGGAAAGTAGCTCTGGGGCCATCGGCAGGAACTCTTTATGATGTGAGGTTACAAATGAGCACAAAACTTAATTTAGTAAATAAAATGGTGAAAAACACAGGCCCCTAACAGAATAGGAAAATAATAAGACATTCTACAACAGTATTGACCTCAATTCAATGGACCTAAGTCTAGTTGTACACAGTATGTACCTAGCAATTCAATGCCACTGATTAAAAGCAAATTAATTAACGTTCTCAGCCAAAAGGCATGTAATCACTTAATAACACCACAACATGCACAATGAAAATGGCAGAACCACTGAACTAGAATCAAATTAGATCAAATAAAAAAAAAAAAACACAAAAGATTGGAGCATGCTGTTTCAAAAGAAAATGATGATAGCTGTTAATGGGAATTCAAACTTGCAACAACCTTTTCATATAACCTTTAACCCCTTAAGGACAATGGGCGGTCCCTAAACCCATTGAAAACAATGCATTTTGAGCCCGTACATGTACGGGCTTTGTCATTAAGGGGTTAAATTCGTACCACATTGTTTATGGCTGGTGTATTGAAGTTCATTTTAGCTACAACACAAGAAGCTACAACATAAGACAATGGATGATATTTAGAGAGTTGACATTGCTGTTGACAGTATTTGGCAGTGGTTATAGAAGGAGAGTGTTGCACCATAAATAACATATCATATACAAACTAAGCCCCCAGATGCACCCACCTGGTTACTAACTAAAGCACTTTCCCTTTCTATACTGTCTAGCATGGTATTTATCCCCCCTTTTCCTAGTTTAAAATCTCCTCCACCCATCAAACCATCCTCTCCCAAAGCACATTAGACCCCCCTGCATTCAGTTGCAATCCATCATGACTATACAAATCGTACCCAAAAGCAAAATCCACCCAGTGCTCTAAAAAACCAGAGAATACTGCCCTGGAGGTCCTTTTTTTAATCTTACTCCCTAAATCCCTAAAATTACATTTCAGGACTCTCCATCTTCCTCTCACTGGTCATTGGTGCTGATGTGCACCAAGATAATTGGATCCTTACCAGCTCCTCCCAATAATCTGTCCACTCTGTCTGCAACATGCCGAACCTGGGCACCCGGGAGACAGTAAACTATTTGGTTACTGCGATCAGAGCCGCAGATTCCCCTGTCTGTTCTCTTAATTAAATAATCCCCTACCACCACAGCCTGCTTGGGATTCCATTCCTTCTGGATCCCCTGTACACTGGATGAGCTGCTCTCCTGGCTGTTAGGGAGAACAGCTTTTACCAGCAATCCCACCTCTGAGTCTCCCCCCCTCAACATGCTCACATAAATTGGCAAATTTTTGGGAAGGAAAAACTCTGGACTGGCTTTCCTCTTTCTCTTCCCTCCCCCACTGCAACCATGCCTAATTGTCACCCAGTTATGTGCCTGGCTCTCTTCTGAATGACCTCCTTCCTTATTGCTAGGGGCGCCATCTAAACTCTGCTCAGTGAGCAAGAGAATCCTCTCAAGATTGTCAATCTTTCTCAATGTTTCAATATTCAGCGATATGGACCCAGGAACTGCTGTTCCAAACATGCATACATATTGCAAAGTGTTAAAGGAGAGTTTTAACCTACAATATTTTATTTTACCAAGAAACTCTCTGTAACAGGCTCTTACCTGTAATGTTGTCCATTTCTTTATGGATGGGGCTGGATTGCAGAAAACTAAGTGCATTGTTTTCACTGGCTGGTGGCAGGTCATTGGTAGCAGAGGAGGCAGTGTCTGACCTGTGAGCAGTTACACGGTAACAGATGAGCTGGGCAATGTAGCCCAAGATAAGACGTCTGACCCAGGCAGGCACAGAACCAGTCTGCAGGGTCCCACGATGCAAGATATGAGTTATTATGACTGTCTCCAGCAGACTGAGAACCAGAAGAGCCAAGCAAACAGAGAAATAAACACCTGAAGACAGACACAAGAGCCTTGTAACTGGAATGAGTGACCTACCAAGACTTGTGACAGTTATACAAAACATCTGCGAAACTCAGTTAAATATTGTATGTGAGATGAGTATGTTTTCTTACCAATTAATGGTGTGCCATTGGCGGTGCTCGGTAACAGGTCATTCATAATTAGGAGGAACACCATATAACCGAGTAGTAGGGTCACCTTGAAGGAAGCGCGGTCTGTGCTGTGTGGGGGGAGGTAGAAGCTCAGAATATCAATCAGCATGAGGAAAGCACTAGGGATTAATAGGTTCACCACATACAAGACAGAGCGACGCCTGATCACCACCTGGCAAGAGAGGTAAAAAAAGGGAATATGCAGCAAACACATAAGTAGAATGTTCCTTCTAATTGTTTAAACATTTCCTATAATTCCTTATTTCATTTGATAGCATCATTCTTACCCAAAATGTAATGATATCCCACTCATCAATGCCAAATTTAAGATTGTCAGATGCCCCTTCTATCCTCAGGAGCTCCCATTCACCACTAGTCTCCAGGTATTGCAATGAGTTTTGCAGAATCTGTTCCACGGGCACAGCCAGACCAAGGCGCACATCTTTCACTGGAACAAAGGGCAAGTCGGCAAGGTGTGTGATATAGTCTCATATACAAGTAACCATGTTAAAATCACCATCAAAATGTAAACAAATTATATTTTGACATAAGAATGAGTGACTATCACCTAATAACACACATATGTTGATTGCAAGTATTTGCTTAGCGTCTGATAGAGTGTAAATCACTGTTGTGTTTCTTTAACTGCAGTTAATATTGATTCACCAATACCCATAATTCGCTGTAGCTACTACACATAATATTTAGTACTTTTTCAGCCCACGGTAGGTCCAGTGTAACTAACTGGTATTGTATAACACTTTTTGTTTGTGTATTTGTTTGATTGTGTTTAATATGTAGCTCCCTAATACCTACTTCTACATTACGGTTATGCTAGCACAGGCATTGGTTTCACTTCTTCCATATTCCACACTCACATGGATACAGGATATTGGAATATGACATCATATGTTAATGTTCTCCATCCCTGGGTAAGATTTTGGAAGACAGAGGCACTCATACTGTTCCTTTATAGGCCACCCTGGCAGACTGTTTGAATGACATTTTATAATCTCCTTAACTGGCCCATGATGTACCTGATGGTCTGCAAGTACATGTCCCCTGGGGTGTTCCTCGGCTTTCTCCACTTTGAGGACACCGTGCCTAATGCTTATTTACCATAGTTCTATCTTATTTACTGATATAAACTGCAGAAATGTACAACAAACCTTGCTCCCTTGTACTGCAATTTGACTGTGTAGAAAGGTGATACTAGCATGATATTATAGTACATGTGCTGATGTATTTGTGTTCATAAAAACATTTTTGGTGTTGTGATACCTGTATGCATATAAGAGCCAAAGGTCAATGAACAATTTTGAACGTCAAACGGAAAGTTAAAGATGCCGAGGGTACAAGAGCTGACAACTTGGAGCATCCGGTCATAGCGAACACGTCCTGTGTGAGTTACGTAGACAAATGGTGTGCGTTGGGACTTATCTTCGTCTATACTGGATGGAAATATATTATGTATTTCAGGTATAGGCACAGATAAAAAGTACCCTGTTTTAAATGTGTTCAAAATAAACTCCAAATAAAAAAATTGGACTTTAACAACCTTGGTGGGCACTACCAACGTGGTAGTGGTTCAAGAGTGAACAACCAGAAGGTATTGTTCCAATAACAGAGCTATGATCGGCAATTACTCCATAATCTGTCCTCAGATAACACACCCACTGAATAAACGGGATGGGATGGAATGAATCAATCAGAGGTAAAGTGCACTGCCATCTGATCTGCGACACTTGTGGAAATACATTTCTTTACACCCTTCAAAGAGTTTGTAGACTAACTAATTTGACCATTCCTGAGAACAAAGGTAAATGGCAGTGTTAATTTGTTAAATGCTTCTACCTATACATTTGTGTGCTTATTTTATGTCTGTGAAATGGTTACATTTTTAACTATGATCCAAGTTAGTTACTTCTCATGAAAGCAAGTCTGCTCTAAGACTCTGCTATCTCTAAATTAAACTTAATGTCTTCCCTGCCTGATCCTAGTTATCTGTTCTAGATTTTCTCAGTCTTCTTTTGTGTACAATTCTCTTGGCTCTCATTCTTTCTATCTTAGCTGAGTTATAAAACATAAATAGTATAATTGTGCAGACCACATCTGTGTTAAACCATTTGTCCCATTGGAAAGTAATAAACAGGATTAATCAAAGAAAACACGTGTATGATACAAATGAGGAAAGTAGTCACCACATACAATTCATAGATTACAACGTCCGGGGTCCAAATATCTTCCACCGGCAGTGAAATTTTCTCCACTGTTCCACACTTCTCTGGGCTCCAGGTTAGGAATTCATGCTGCCAAAACTGATCCCCCAAAGTGCCAATTTCAGAAGAACAGGATAACACAAGAACACATTTTAATTTCTTTGACTAGCCAAGAAGGAAAATAGTCTATATGATTCTAATAGCATGGGTTACGTATTAAAAAAAGATACTGGTGCAAGGTATACGGGTACCAGGGCATTACCTGGTCCATATCTCAGGCAGAGCAACTGTACGTAGTAATGACCACAACCTGCGGTCACTCACCAATAGTGACCTAGATAGACAGGCCAGTACTGGTGAATGACTGCAGGATGCAGAATACACGTAGTTAAGGAGCAATGTTAACAGGCCTTTTAAAAGGCTGAGGGTCGCAAGATCACAAGGGTAATCTGAAAGGCAAGGTCAGGAGTTGAGCAACTGAGGTCAAGCAGTAAATAAGCAGACTAGAAATCAATGTCCAATAAACAGGTAATGGTCATCACCGGGTAGTCCAAAAAAAAAAAAGGAGTAGGAAACACAGCCAAGTAAACAGTTAATGGGAAAAGAAAATTAGGCAGGTAGTGTCATAGCAATTTTAACCCCAACACATTGCTATTTGAAGGGCTGTGAGGGGGCATGGCCTGGGGTTTGTGCGTTTATTGGGTTTGTATTTGATCCCTTAGGGGTATGAAGGGATATTTAACCTTCCAGGTATTGTGCACAAGGTGTGAGAAAAGGGGGGCAATCATAATCCACACTTGGTTAATAGGGGGTACTGGAGACCCATTTTTTATTTTTATTGTGCTATAGCAGAGTGATGAACCTGTGCAAGTTTTATGAGAGCCTATTATGAATGTGCATACCTTCACACAAAGTTGCACAACTATTGACCACCCAGCTTCTTAGTGAATAGACCATATATATGTGCAAACCTCACCTGTATCTGTTTCACACAAAGCATGATTTGTAATAAAGTAAATGATTAACAATACAATACCTGGAGCTAAAGCTTTACTTTAAACTCACCATGCGCAGCCAAAGGAATGTGCTAAGAATCTGACTTTTTTCATTCTAAAGAGAAGAGATAATGGAAGAGATGTTATGGCAGACATCAAATGGAAGACATACGGTAATTACATATCAATGGATATAACCTAACTTGCTCCCATATTATTAGCATTTTCTGAACCTCACTTTTATTATAAGATAAACCTTAAACTTTTTGTACTATAATGAATTTTTTATATCTTCCCATAATTTTAGCCTTAATCTTAGTTTTTGTTTGATAGTATGCTAGCCAATTCATTAGAGGCTAAGACAGTGGGGGATGACAGCATTTAGCCTAGGGAGAAAAAAAACTCTCAAATGACCCAATAATAAAGCTGCCAAAGACATATCCAACATGCTCACTATGTAATATCCACCAAAGGGATGCATATAACAGCCTTAAAAGGTACACAGAAAGGATCCAATGAATCCAAATAAAAACACTGACTTAAAACTGGCTTACTGCAGATAGCCTGGTGAATACAACAGTTATTCATTGTACCCTCATTTGATTGCCTTTGTACTTTGCAGCACCTCATTTCTTTAAATGGCCCTACATGTGCATTGGTGTTGCGTTCGCCCCTTTCTGCAGATAGACCATGATCCCAGAGACATTAACTGAAAGTCAACCCCATTCCCTCATCCTCACCACTCCCAGCACTGCATAAATTGTGAATGAGATGTTCACGCTTGTTGGCCGGCTGTAATTCAGCGTCGGACGGAAGGACTTCTTATCAAAAACAGTCTGCAGAGATTCATGTGTGGGTCCTGCCTCGGATCCTGTGCATTGCAGTTCAGCATGACCTATAGGTATATAGTTATATACTATTATTTACCTGGAATATGAAATAGGTATATTGTCTGATCTTTTTAAAATATTGTGGCAAAATGCTTTCTACTATCTAATGGGTTTTTTTCTGGTTTTACAGTGTCACATATATTTAGCTTGTGCTATCAGAATTTACACATTTCTTCTAAGAGTTCCACTTCATAGTACCTCAGGTTATTTATTGCAGTTAAAGGACAGATACATTGTCTGTGCATTGTTTTATGTGAATTTGTTGATATATGCCAACTCTGATATCACGGTTAAGGCAGAATGATCATTTTCCCCAGATATTACACTTTGCAGGACAATACACTAAATAAACATTTTAATGGTGTTTACAGATTTTTAATAAATAAATATGCCCATCCAGAGCATTTACATTTATAGTAACAACCATAAACAAATAGCAAAATGCAGAAATACATTATACTTACCATTCATTAATGTTCCGCAAATCACCATTATGAACAGTCTCACTCCTGAGTATTCAGTCATTATTTTTCTTTAATCTGTGTCTCCATGTATTTCTCAGTTGATATTCCTCTTATAATCATTCCTAACCTCGTCTTTACCAATAAGGTACAGCATATCTGTAGAACTGTTATTTCTGTAACTCTCTCTTTTGTGCTTCTGGACCACGATCATTTATTCTGTCCCTATTTCTCACAGCCTTGAGCACATATATACAGCACTGTTCCTACAGGTGTGTTTTACTATACCTTGCCTAGGCTAAGATAATGTCCCACCTGATTCTCTAAGGATTCATTATCCATGAATGAAGATGTTATTATTATTATATACAATATTTTTAGCTTTACTGGGTCACATATGGAAATGTCAGAAAATGGTATGCTTATTGCTTAGTGGCACCTTAGGACACTAACATTAGATAAACAGAAAGGACAGAATGCAAAAGAGCTCATTTGGGAAATCAGGGATAATAATTGGAATTTCCATTATAGCTTGTTTAAAAAACATAGTTGAGAAATCTGTTTAATTTTAGAAGTCTTTCTAAATATAATGATGTTTACCATATTTGTAATGTTGTTTTCTCTTAGTAAGGGCAGTACTCCCCTCTGAGGCCACCATCCTTATTGATAAATCCCAGGATATGATGTCACATATGGCTTTTCCTTGTGCACAAATGAAAAAAGGATATGGTCATCGAGTAATTCCTCTGTTAGATGTGTTGCTCATTCCACCCTGCAGTAGGAGCAGCAAGGTAGCTTTGCCACTGGTTTTCCTACATGCACTCACACTATTATCATCACTATCACCACATCACTAATACTCTCATGAGAACCCCCCCCCAAAAAAAATACTAGTACCACTACCACCTCACCTGGTATACAGCTCCTTAGTAAAGTGTGGGATTAGTCTGAGAATGTGGGAGACATGGGGTGATATCTCACCAATTCTGGTATGAACACTTATGTACACACAACACAGAGCTTTTGCTTCAGGGGCAAGCTGGCAGCAGTTACTCTGATGTGAGCAATTCGTTTTTTTAATATTGGGAAAATGCATCCCTACACCAAGGGGTATTCTACTTGTGCCTAACTAGGTCACATGCTTTCCTACTGCTGCTGCTCTATCTTCTTTACTCTGGTCATTTTTTCTGATATTGGAAACGTTGAGTTCTGTACCAAGTAGCTGGATGTCTCTGTTGCTTGTCATGTGCCCTGTCTAGCCTCTATTTCTGATGTGGCTCAATCTCCTGCCTTACTCTGGAGGTTCAATTATTGTACTTTCTTTCTAATATTGGGCATACTCAGTCCCGCACTAAGGGTCTGCATGTATCTATTTACCAGTGGCGTACTAGGCCACATTCCTTACTACTGCTGCTCCTCTATGGGGTGGTCAGTTAGTGTTGTTTATTTTTTTTATTGGAGAGAATTCAGTCTTTTACCATATGGCTGAAAGGGTCTGTCTGCCAGTGCCTGCCCGGTACTCTCCCCTGCCCCTGCATATCAATGTCCTTCCTTAATCTTGGAGATCAATTATTTTTTGTTTTTCTAATATGTGGGGGGATTTAGTCTGTCAACCAGTGCATGTCCTGTACCCTGTCCCTGTACTTCACTGTCCTTCCTTACTCTGTGGGGATCAATTCTCTCCACAAACTCTCTCCTTGACCCTATACAATCTGGCCAAATAAAATTTACTACTGATTATGACTTTTAAAACAAAAGGACACTTTTCACTAGTTATACACTTGACCTCTCTGCAGCTTTTGACACGATTGACAACCCCCTCCACCTACAAACCCTTAATGCTCATGGCATCTGTGACACAGCTCATTCCTGGCTGAAATCCTGCCTCTCTGACCGTTCATCCTTCACTGGAACTTGTTCCTCTCCCCTACTGCTATCATTTGGTGTTCCCCAGGGCTCAGTTCTTGAGCCTCTACTCTTCAATTGGACAACTTGTGTGAATTCCCGGCAAGGGAGATTGTTAAAGCACATCGTGCAGACGTGCCGGCAGCGGAGGCTGTTTACGTGCATCGACGCTGCCGGTGAACGTCCGCACGATGCGCTTAGACAATCTCCCGTGCCAGCACCCCCCCGTGGGAAGTGATGGCAGGGGAGGCTGTCTGAGCGTATCAGAGAGTAGGATGAAGGTCCCCTGCACCGCTGCGGGGGATCTGCATCCTAACCCTGCTGCCTGCCCGGCGCCCAGAACTGCATGTCCCGGGCGTCGGGAGCTAGACCCCGAATATAGGCCGCACCCCCACTTTAAAGACTTAAAGTGGGGGGAAAAAGTGTGGCCTATATTCGAGCCAATACGGTATCTTCCTTTGACTTCCAATACCACCTATACACAGATGAAACATTTAACTGGTCTCTCCCATCACACCTTTCACTGCTCCAATCCATATACGGCACCGCAGCTACACTAGTCTGGAGGGGGGATTCAGTCTGCCAGTCCCTGTCCTGCCTCTGCAGCTCAATCTCTTTCCTTACTCTGGGGAGTGAACACTTCTTTTTTCTAATATTTGGGGAACTTTAGACATGTACAATGCTGCACAATCTGCACGTGTCTGTCTGGCCGAACTTACCCCGTGCTTTACCCTGGCCTGCCTCTGCTACTGTGGCTCAGTATAATTCCTTACTCTGGGGAATCAATTATTCTGGATGTGCCTGTCCTGTGACCTGCCTCTGCGCCCCAATGTCCTTCTTTAGTTTGTGGATCAATGTGGTCCTGTACAGTCCTGTACAATCTGGATGTGAATGTCTGACAGTGCTTGCCATGTGCCCTCCCTCTGCTCTGGATTTCTCCCTAAACGCTGAGATAATGCTGCTGTGCAAGTGCAAGGTGAATCAAGAAGGTGGCAGGTTCCTCCCTTATAGAAAACAACCCCTGAATTCCATAAAATTTTCTGATAAAAGTGGCTAATTAGTTGCTTTAAGTAAGAAGTACTGTTCAACTGTGCCTATTAAAAAACAGCATTTGTATATCCCAAAGGTGTTTCTATATAAAGTAGCATTACAAGTTGTCCTTGTTTACAGCTGATAGTTCGCTGCTCCAAACTTTTGTCTCAGTAAGGGACAGACTCCCCTGGCCTACTGAGATACTCTAGAATTTCCCAGTGGGCCGCCTCCTCTAGGGCCTTTCTTGAGGCCACCCATCCAATTGTTTGTGTGGCTGTGGTAGCCAATGTAGCTGCTGACACCACAGATTTGTACCAGTTAAAGCAGAGATCTCTTCTCACTGAGCATCTGCTGCTGTCGATGACTATGAAACCATAACCATAAGGGTTAATTTAGGGGCAGTTATTGGTTAATGGGGTATTTAGGGTTAATTTAGGTGAAGTTAACACCCCATCAACCATAACTGCCCCTAAATTAACCCTAAACACCCCATCAACCATAACTGTCCCTAAATTAATTTAGGGGTAGTTATGGTTGATGGGGTGTTTAGGGTTAATTAAGGGGCAGTTATGGTTAATGGGGTATTTAGGGTTGATTTAATGCTGAGGACTGAGGGTTAATTTAATTAATTTAATAAAGTTAACTTAAGGTGCACTTAGAGGTAAAGGGGGGGCAAACTAAGGGGAATCTAAATCCTGGGGGCAATGAAGATTATTAATGTATTTATTTATAAAAGTATTGTGTCAGTGATATTCTCTGAATTATTCGGATCTCTGTAAGATTCGGATCCCTGTAAGATCCGAATCTTTGAATCATTTGAATTGAGTAAAGTTTTGGCCATCATTTAGATGGGGTCTGCTACAGGGTCCCCTATTGGCTATTGCCCTTTTACTTACATGCGCAAGTTACTTAGGTATTGTTCATTATACAATGTTATCTATAATCAACTCTACTATGTTGGTACTTAATAGAATATAAAAATAGCAATTGTTTGGTATGGTAGATCAATTAGGTCTAGTCAAGTAATAGTAAATCAATTCTCATAGTACGTAAAAGAGCCTTTTTCAAAAGGTAAGTTCTCTTTTAAAAGCTGAAGGTTAAACTGCACTTTTATTCATGTCTTTCAGGTGTTAATTGTGCGAAAGTGACATGATCAGGAACATGCCATTGTTTGGCAGAAACTCTATATGCTCGGTTATTTGTATGTAATTCCCCATCCATCGTCATCTCATGATTAGTCATCAACAACAATAATGAACTGTAATCCTAGACAATAAGACCAGAATGTGCTTTAAAAGCTGTCCAGAACATGTTTTGAAAAAAAATATTTGAATAAATATAGAAGGGACATCGGCAGTAAATACAGAGTTATGATCTCCTCGGGGCTTGCCTGAGGCCTCCACCCCCTACAGGTGCTTCTCCACCTTAAAACCAGGTTTTATCAAAGACTCTTTCGCTCTATTATCCCATAATCTTTTTTTCTCCTGCAGTTTTTTGAAGAGTCAGGTGGAAGTATTATAATAATTAGAATGTTAAAATGGTGACTTTGGAATCATACTGGTCTTACACCGGAAAAGGCATCCCTGCATCAGCTTTTACATTTGATTGAGAAAGTTCTGTTCAAGCTCTAGATCAAATCTGCTCATACTAAGCCAGCAATCATTTTAACAGGTTATTTAGTTTTTTCACATGTACTTATAAAAATAGTTATTTAATTTTCTTTGTGTGGAGCACGAAGAGTTAGTGAGAACTCACCTAGAACTTGCAGTGTGGTTTAAGGGGACAATTATAAATAAAATACATTTTTGGACTGTTTTTCCAAAAATTGATTCACTACAAAACTGTGCTGTGTAAAAAATGTAATGCAATATATACCTTTAGTCTAGTAACTACATTTGAGAGTCTTGGGTGGATTAAACCTAAGAATGTAATCTTTTAAAGGAAAAGTACAGCTTAAGACAGACTGTATAGAAGAATAAACCATACTGAAGCCTGCAAATTCACTGACCTTCACCCCCAAATTAGAATGACTGACCGCTTAAATCTCAGAAATCACCCGTGAAAGAACTTTGACTAAAAAATACTGACAACTTATGTGGCTCAAGTTCTTTAAATTAAAGCCACCAATGGAATATTTGTCCCTCAACTTTGATGGTGCTCTATACTACATATTTCCCAAACAACTCAGTAATAGAAGACTGCTTGCTAAAATATTTCAAGCCAGAACATAGAAAAATTTTATTTGACATCAGGAAAGAACCATTTGGCCCATCTAGTCTGCCCATTTTTCCTGATGTAAAGACTCGTATACTGTAAACCATTCACCATTTTAGTAGCCCTCCTCCAAACTCTCTACAATATGTTACTATCCTTCTAGACATAGGCTCTCCAAAACTGTACAATACTCTCGGCAAGGTCTGACCAGGGATCTATAAAGACCTCCCACCACTGGCTGATCTCTTGGACTGCAACCAGCCATAGACTATAGAATACAGCAACAAATAGATCTGTAAACAAAAAAGGCACACAATCATATCATACAAAGTGAAGCATCTGTATCTCATGTCAAAACATTTGCTGGCATACATGTCTAATAACAGGGAAAAGAAAAAATGTTGGTGCGCTAAGCTAGTCTCAGGCTCAAATAATACAAATGTATAATATGAGACCTACCAAACAGTGTGAGCATGCTGCAAATACAATTGACTGTACAATGTGTACAAAAAACAAAAACTTTCTGCTCTTCTCACCCTAATAAAGTTGGCAACAAATATATAAATATAATATAAATGAGAGGTTTTGGTTATATGAATTGGCCAAAGCATAATTAAGCCACGTCAAGGCACACTCTCAGTAGGGTGAGAACCTACTCTCACCTCCTACATAGTGGGCACATAAAGCAGTTTATACAGCTACCAAAGCCTTATTAATGTGTTGGGGGAGGTGCAATTAAACCTCCTCCCATTTAACCCTTGGACAAGCTGCAACCAGACTGATGAGGAGCCAACAACCTGAAATATGTGCAAACAGGGAAAAGAAAAAATGTTGGTGCGCTAAGCTAGTCTCAGGCTCAAATAATACAAATGTATAATATGAGGCCTACCAAACAGTGTGAGCATGCTTTGGCCAATTCATATAACCAAAACCTCTCATTTATATTATGTTTATATATTTGTTGCCAGCTTTAATAGAGTGAGAAGCGTAGACAGTTTTTGTTTTTGTATACATGTCAGGTTTTTTTAAAATAAAAGAAAGAATACGATCTCTTGTCATAATAGTTCATGAAACGAATAAAACATAGTGCTTAAACCTTTTATAAATGTTTTAAAGAAAATTCTTGTGTGCTTAGGTTACATTTCAAGATTAAGAAATAGGCTTTCCCATGAAAATGCCAGGAAGTCCAAATGCTCCTATGCAATCTGTTCTACACATAGGCACGCAACTTAGCCAGCACCCAGTGCAATTTCCATTTCCATTTTGTCCATTGTGAAAGTACAATGTTACTGGAGATGATTAATCCCAAAACCAATACCTTTTTTTCCTTTCTTAGTGAGTTTCACATCTGTAGAAATGCTTTTGTTAAGGGCACATGTATCTGTGCAGAGTGAATGTACTAAATGAGTATTGGATTGCTTTTTTAAGCCTTACAATGTCATGTGCTTTTTATTTTTCCTCATTGCACTAAATAGCACAATCCAGAGTCAAGAAGTGAAGGCATAAGCTAAAATGTGCTGCCCCAAAAGTAGAACATTGGGCACCTAGGATAAAATTAGAATCAATAAGCTTAGCAAGCAGCCACCCAGTACCCAGCACCAATTAACAGTTCTAAAAACTATAAAAAACAATATCTATTTAGCATAAGAAGTGGTTTCAATGGAACATTATAGGTGTTACACTTACAGGTACTCCTCAACTTACAATGAGGTTGCGTTCTGATAAACCTAACGTAAGTTAAATACATCACTACATATATTGTACCAGTATCATCCTTGGGCAATAAAGTACATGTTATCACACCATCATAAAGTCGAAATATCATAAGACAAGCCATTGTAAAGCGAGGAACATCAGTAGTAAAATTACTCAAGATTTCTAGCATATTAAAAATAAACCCCAGGAGATCTGCCATTTTATTCCAACCTCTGAATGTTTGTTCAACTCTTAATACCCACAAACAATATTCTAGTACAAACTATTTCTTCCCTCTACCTTCAAGATCTCCAGGTCACTGGTTCTTCAACATGGCCCTAGCCACAATCAAATCATGCCCTTCAAAGCGGTCTCTTGTCTAATTCTCCTTTAACTTCCTCATGTATTGTAAACTCACAAGAACAGCATTCTCGTTTCCTCCTCTACTAGAATGTCTTAACCTGTGTTAATTTTATTGTTTATTATTTCAGAGCATGTTCACATGTAATCTATAGAGTGGTGTGAGATTATTTGAAGACAAAACAGCTAAAGAGATTATTTTTTTTTTGCTGCAAGTAGTTTTTTTGACAAAGTTTTTTCTTTGGGTCTGTATGAAGATTTTATGAAGTGCACAATATTAACTAATTGGCTAAACAGCCATCTCACTTTGTTTTGAAATTCACCAGGCATCTTACTGTATCTTTCTCGGAATTTGCCTATTGATGTGGGCTTCAAGAAACTACAATTGTACTTAAATAAAATTTCCGCCTGTCCTTCCTTTGAACATGGGAAATCAACAGGACAAATGGTCAGTTCACTTCAACTCCATCTACACCTACGATGATTGTAATATATCTTTTTAATATTAATATTTTATCGGTGCTTGACATAGTCTGCACACTACATCCACAACCTTGACCAATGTACCAGTGAACCTAAAGAAACATTAAAAAACAACCAAGCCACTAAAAGCCTAAATCAAAGAAAAAAGCAGACAGTTGTATTTAGACTTGACAAACTATACAGATATCTGCATATATATACAAAATATATTACATTGATGAACTGTAACTTTGGTTAAAGATTTTTATCAAAGGAAATATGGTACAAAACACTTCTCTGTGTGATCCAGGGATTCTGATCTGTCCCTTATTCTCCTCCAAAGTTAAGCATTGTCTTATGTACATGGTCTCAAGTCTTTCATTTGCTATGATGAATGAATGATTTTGAGAGCTAATGGGTAATGTGATAAAAATACTATTTTAGTATGGTGGGAGTAGTCATATGGAAAAAAATTTTGAGCATTAAATCCAGTACTGTGTATAGTCGCACTTCCTTTATTTGCGGGTCTGTAGGTTGTAGGCAGTTTTGTGATATTTTGAATTACTTTTTTTGCTCAAATGCCACATTAAGCTCATTCTTTAGGACCATACTAATCAAGAATATTGGAGTAGTTTCTGGTGGTCAGACTGCTGTGATGTAATACATAGGGTAGGACTTTGGCACAATGCTTTCTTTTATTTCTCTCTACATGGTGCAGAACTTATCTGGGGATATTTTAAGAGCCCCCTATGTGGGGCAGTTCCTTTAAATAGAATATAAAAAAGATAAAGTCTCCCTCCTTCCTATACACAGCATTAAGTTTCACTTGAAGTTGTGTAACTTCTCATGGCTACTGCAGAAGACCTTTTACACTGCAGATTTTAGGAGAACAGAAGATAAAGTTACATGCCAAAACCAGATTGATACAACCATAACAACAGGTAAACCCGTAAGAAAGTATAAGAACATTACAAATAGAGTAAAACAAAAAAAGATATATATATTTAAACCTCAAACAATTGTATCCTTTGTAGAGTGCCTGCTGATATAAGGATTTAGAGCATGTTTTCAGAAAGTGAATGCAAAACAAAACTTTCTTTAATTATATGCATAACTGGGAACTTTTGGGATCCGGCTACCCAGAGCCTACCCTTGTGGGATGCAGCCCGGACTACCTGCTGATGTTGTCGGCGATCCCGCTGACGTCATACCATTTAAGGGGAGTGTCAGGGCCCATGTTCCGCGCCCTGGAGGATTCAGGTGTCAACCCAGAGAACCAGAGAAGCGGCGCTTCTTCGGAAGTCTCCAGGTTTTGCCCAGGTATTATAATATGCTATTGATCAAACAGATCATCAGTGCCCACAAACAGCTTGTCTGTGCCATCCTTGCCACCAAACAGCTTGTCAGTACCCCCAAACAGCCTGCAAGCCAGAGGTCAGCAGAATCGGTGTCCAAGCCAAACGTCAGGGAGCCAAAGGTTCAGCAGAATCGGTATCCAAAAGGTCAGGGAGCCAAACAGTGGTAGCAAAGGCACATAAAGCAGGAGGGACACAGAGAGGGAAACCTGAGCACTGAGCAGTTGTAAACTTCAAAGCTTTAAAGGTGGTACCCACCAAAGTATCAAGAACCTCTGCCCAAATGGATATGGGAATAAAACTTGTGGACGGAACTTCCATTTTCAACTCCTGCATCTCTCTCTCACTCAGTATTCCCCTCTTGTGCTGCACCTCATGCACCCTACGGAAAAGCATGTCCCTCCAGGTTTTAAAATTATTTTTAAGGGCCAACTTTCCCTTAACCCTTGAGTAATAAAGGGTGGCCAGCATGTACTTTATGGTGTCTATGATGGCTTGTACAAAACCTGCCAGCTCTTCTTTCAGACTTCTGATAAGCATTTTAATCTCCAGATGTAAGACCACATTGTGTTCCAAGAAGTCATCCAATTTCTGGATCAGGTAGGCAAGTAGGGGGATGACTTGGCCAAAAAAGGCAGCACTATGGCTGAAATTCACATCCCTACATGACTTCACGACTGCCACTACCTGCCCTGTTAATGCCCATTCCCCTCTGGCCGATTGGCTGGACACCCCAGTGTTCAGAGGATATGGAATAAAGAGCCCACTGCCGCTCCAGGACCCGCTCCATTATGGCAAGGATTATAGCAAATGACTACATTGTGATATAGATGGTGATGGGTTAGACCCACAAACACTTTTCACAAACATTATCTCAGTAACTTTATGCTACGGTATCCCTAACCCTGATTTAATTAAGTAATGATGATACTACTAAAGTGGACATCTATCATTGCCTTAATTTCTAGATACATACGAATGAGCTGGATATGTACAGAATGGAGAGAAACCTATAGGAATAGGAATAAGAATAGTTAATTGCTAGTATGATGCTGTTGCAACACTACATTTATACATTGCCAATGCTTCTTTTGTTACCACTTGTTAGGCAATATCCTAGCACTAATACACAGCCGGAATGTGTGACGTCTAAAAATGCTGTGTGAATAAACAATCAGCTCAACTAGCCAATATTCATCTACACGGTTGACCCTTTTGCAGACACGCTATTAAACCTAACTCTACAGAACAATGTCTTTTCATAGCTTTGTATTCAGACTCTTTCCCCTGTGTAATTATCTGCACTTTTTTCCCAACTGCTGCTATATATAGGAAATAACCGTTGCAGTTTCTTAAGGTAAAACACAGAACAAAATATTTGAAAAACTTCAAAGTTGCATCAAATAAAGAGATTTTGCAGTAAAATGTTTCTACCTTATGTAAATATATTTCATGATGAGAGAGGTTCACACCAACTGTGATGTGACCTTCGCAGTCACCAGGGTCTCCAGGACACATATAAACAAAGGACTCACCCTTTTGCTCCATCCCATGTGTAGTGGTAAATAGAACTCATCTGTACCCATCCCCTGCTCAGTTGACCCCAAACTAACCACATGCAATACCTATCTCCTCCATCTATTCCTGCAATATGGGATGAACTCCTACCACCTGGGGACTTGGGGAGTAATTTTTATTATTTTTATAGTAACTGTAACACTACTCTCTCCATCCCGTATGGTAGGGATGTAGGATGGTAGAGAGACTTTGGATTGGCTCTGCATCAAGTTTTTTCTCCAAACAACAGAAGAAGCCCAGCGACGGGTGAAACATCTTGTAGAGAGAAAGGAACCTGGAATACATGTGCCTAGTCTTCTAGAGGATATAATCTGATTTTAATTGCTCCTTATATCTTCTTGAGTGTTAAGATCTTGAGGTGATGTTGATCAAATGAGCAGTGTTCTACTCCAATCAGATAGTTATTACCACATTTATAGACATATTGCACAATATACACCTATTTGTATTTTCATATTTTACCTGGGGCACCTTTGTGACCCTGAATATAAAGGTTCCATATATTTATTGTATGCACTTTAGGTGCACAACCCATTTATTTTTCTTATATATTGTTATTTTGGCTGTTTGAGACACCAGACAGGTGTTGAACCTATTGTGAATGAGGGCGCAGTGCACACATCCACATTTCCTGAAAGAGTTTTTGCCACATTAAACCCCACTCCTACCCCATTGGGCAGGTTTGATGCCTTTATGCAAGCCAACACTGTTTGCCCTGGCGTTGTATGGTCCTTGTCAGTGTCTGTATTGTGCAGGGCTAATTTACATAAAGAAACATTGCTGGAAGATAGAGAAGAAAATAAAGTTAAATGTCGTGAACATAAAACTTTGGGGGCTTTATACGCACCCATTTGACCAACTGGAGCCTCAATAACCTGCTTAATCACTGGTTTTTGGAGTTACCTGTGTCGGTTGATTAATTGTCAGCGGCAGCGGTTTAAATAATTTGTTTCTGTTGGTTTACTCATTCCACATTCTGCATGTGTATCTCTATATGTAGTGTCCTGCAGCAACAAATGTGTTATATTCAATATCAGCAATCCACCACATCTTCATGCATCTCAAATAACATCTTGTTTCTTGGGTGTCATTGGGAGCATTAATTGATATTACAGAACGTTCTTAGATAACATTCTGATCCTTATTTATGGAACTAATATCCCAATTCATTTATTTTTATTTTTATTATTATTTATTGATATATCTAACGTCATCTTATTCCACAGTGTAGTACAATGTGCTTTATAACTGCACTTAATGCCGGTCAAACACACATTATTCTTGTAGAGCTCTGTAATACACACCAATTATTTTCAGCTAACAGACGTACTTGAATCACCAACATATTGTATGTACGTAAGATATACACTCCCTGGCCACTATTAGGTATACCTGTTCAATTGCTTATTAACACAAATAGCTTATCAGCCAATCACATGGCAGCAGCTCAATGCATTTAGGCATGTAGACGTGGTAAAGACAACTTGCTAAAGTTCAAACTGAGCATCAGAATGGGGAAGAAAGGGGTTTAAGTGACTTTGAGCGTGACATGGTTGTTGGTTCAGAAACTGCTGATCTACTGGGATTTTCACGCACAACCATCTCTAGGGTTTACAGAGAATGGTCCGAAAAAGAGTAAATATCCAGTGAGCGGCGGTTGTGTGGGCGAAAATGCCTTGTTGATGTCAGAGCTCAGAGGAGAATGGGCACACTGGTTCTAGATAACAGAAAGGCAACAGTAACTCAAATAACCGCTCGTTACAACCAAGGTATGCAGAATACCATCTCTGAACACACAACACTTCAAACCTTGAAGCAGGTGGGCTACAGCAGCAGAAGACCACACCGAGTGCCACTCGTGTCAGTGATGAACAGGGAACTAGATTTTTTAATACATTGTCTGCATGCCAATATTAACATTTCAATGGTCTAAATGATCATATCAGGTGTTAGATCAAACCTTTAAGAGACTTTTATAAAATAACCTAGCCAAACTCAGGAGCTACAATGACAGCTGCAAAGGCGATGTCATTAATACCTAGGAATGCCCCTCCTCTGTCACGCCTTTAGGTAACAGTAAGGTCTCTACAATGGAAGCCGGCTGGAGGTTTGCATTGCATTGATTACTTGGTCACTCATACTTTACCACCTACAGAGCTCCTTCAATTTTCACTGGGAAAAAAGAGATTTCTGGAAATCTAAATTTGTCAAGATGAAGAAAAAATACAAATTTGATGTGAATTTGCTCTGCTTCAGTCTTTGGACATTATTTTCTGTTCAAGGTAAGACAATAACCTGAACGAAATATATCTATAGCATAAATTAAGCAAATGTATAGATTGCAATTACAGTTAGCAGTCTAAACAAATAGACCTTAGAAGCTATGCCATGTGATTTAGAAAAAAACCCCCCCTATACAATGCATATTATTATTATAATCCTTTATTTATAAACCAACTATGTATCTAAAAGTGCATAAGTAAAAGGGAACCAATGCCATTCAGGTTTACTGAATATAATTTGTGAGTACTGTTGTTTGCACTTTAGGATATTCGTTTTATTGTATTATATTTTAAAGCTAGAGGAAGTTCCATGAGAAAAAAGGAATTAAACTAATCATACTTTAGTATAACTCATCCATCATTTTAAAAGGTTACCAGTGCCCTATTATAAGCAACGTTAAGAAAGTTGCATGAAAGTGAAGGTAGTGTATTGCAGATGCAGAGTAATAACGTAAAATACCAATAAGCTTATATTATGTAAACCCTATGCACAAACATGACATAAATACATATTTCTATACAGTGGGTTTAAAGTAGACAGGCCTATTCTAAACAAGTGCCTTTCATACTTTTACAGTATGTGTACAATTAAACTCAGTGGATTTATTGCATAGTTTATGTTGAAATCATTATTCATTAACTAAATAAAAATTGGTAAGGTTTTCTTTGGTTAACTGAAGTCTTATTTCCACTGGCACTCAACTTGTAATTCTTTTAAGGGGGCTATTGCAAGAGCAAATTAGATTAAAGGTAAAGTGCAGTGATAGTTTGGAAATTACAAGGCTTAGATAAATGATGTAGAGGAGAACAGCCTTTATAGTGTAAATGGTCTAACTGATGAGAAGAAAGATCTCATCTGTAAGCAGCCCATTAAGTAACAGACACCAGGGGGCCTGATCACTGCTCCTGCAGTAGCGTGACCATGATAACCTATCCAATCTACCATTTAGTATGAAAACTGTTTTACCAGTTTTAAATTGTACACATCTTATGCAAATGAGAAATAAAAACCCAGAATACATTCCTACACACCTACAGTGTTTTGGGGAAGCTCATGGCCAAAATTGGAACATCTTAATTCTGTAGTTATACTTTTTTTTAGTGAGGGGAAGTTATTTTTATAGGGTTTATAGTTTTTTAGGTGAGGGGTACAGGATGGTACAGGTGATTACTTTTGTATTCACCTGGCTGGGTTGCCATGGCTATACTCCTGTGACTCAGCCCATTGTACAGCCCACAGCCAGCCCCTTCAGGCTATTTAAGCAGCTAAATTCACTTCCTCCTTGCCCTTGTGTTGTTTTCGGCTGCACGTGCAATCTCTGTGTTGCTGAGTTCCTGTGCATGACCTGACTTTCTCTGACCTCCCTACTGGCTCCTGATTCCTGGCTTGATCCTGACTTTGCTGATCGCTGTATTCCTGACCCCTACTTTTCTGAGTACCCGTCTTGGTTCCTAACTCTGGCTTGTCTTTTGGTATATGCTTTTAGATCACGATTTGGCTTTGTTTGCTATTGTTATTATAACAAAGGTGATTGCATTTTACGTTTTCTGTCTGTCTGGTCCCTGGTCTCTAACATTACACAAGGGCCATGAACCCAGAGGGTGCATGGACCAGTTCACATTAGCTCTCCAGGCTTGACAGGGTCCACCCCGCTTCCCCAGCATTATGGGGGTGACCCTAATCAGTGCAGAGGTTTCCTGAACCAGGTCAGTATCTATCTGGAGATGGTACCATAGGCCTTTCCATTTGACAGGATTAAGGTGGGTTTTGTGATTCCCTTAATCCTTAGACAGGGCCTTGGCATGGGCTAATCCCCTTTGGGAGACACAAAAACCTGCCTGTAGTACACAATTATCTTGAGTTTGTTGCATCTTTAAAAAGGGTATTTGATGTACCGGCCCGGTTTTGGACTATGCCATCGAGTTTCATACGCTGGCCGCTGAGGTTGGAGTAATGAGGCTCTCGCGGCTGCTTTCTCTAATGGGCCCTGGGATATGCTTAAAGATGAGATTGTGCCATTGAGCTGCAACCTGGTGCCATACCCCCTCGAGGTCGAGTCTATCCGTTATCTGTCACAGAGAATAAGGCCATGGAGGAGTATGTTGCAGATGCGCTGTCCCGGGGGTTCATCCGTAAGTCCTCCTCTCGTGCTGGGGCCCGGATTCTTCTTTGTGAAGAAGAAGAGTGGCGAACTGAGATCCTGTATAGATTACAGGGGGGTCAAACGTATCACCGTTAAAAATGCCTACCCGATTCCACTCATTACCGAGCTATTCCATCACTTGAAATGGTCCAAAGTGTTTACAAAGCTTGACCTATGAGGGGCATATAATTTAGTATGGATAAAGGAGGGCCACGAATGGAAAACCGTGTTTAACACCAGGAGCAGGGAACATTATGAATACCTAGTTATGCCCTTTGGTCTCTGCAATGCCCCGGCGGTTTTCCAGGAATTCATAAATGATGTCCTCCGGGACATGCTCCAACAATGCGTGGTTGTATACCTAGATTATATTTTGATCCATTCCGCCTCCGCAGAAAGCCACCATGCTGATGTAGCCTGAGTCCTGCAGAGGTTACGAGAGAATAATCTCTTTTGCAAATTGGAGAAGTGCGAGTTCCACCGCAAACATGTCACCTTCTTGGGGTACGTAATTTCAGAGGTCGGTTTCGCTGTAGATCCTGAAAAACTCTCGGCTGTTCTCGAATGTCCACGACTGGTAGGTCTCCGCTCCCTTCAACGGTTCCTCAGGTTACAGGAAATTCATTCGTAATTTTTCCTCAATTGTTAAACCTCTTACGGAAATGATCAAAAAAGACGGCAACGCCTCTCTCTGGTCCCCAGGAGCCATCAAAGCCTTTGAGTCATTGAAGGCCGCTTTTGCCGCAGCTCCTATTTTGGTACACCCGAAACCCAAACTTCCGTTCATACTTGAGGTTGTCTCAACGTCCTACTCCTGAGAGCCAGTTGCACCCTTGTGGGTACTTTTCCAAGAATTTATGTCCTGCGGAATGGAACTATGAAATTGGCGACCGTGGGTTGCTGGCGAGAGAACTACACTCCAGCCCACAGCCAGCCCCCGCAGGCTATTT
This sequence comes from Spea hammondii, assembly GCA_029215755.1. Classification (NCBI taxonomy): domain Eukaryota; kingdom Metazoa; phylum Chordata; class Amphibia; order Anura; family Pelobatidae; genus Spea; species Spea hammondii. The sequence goes on from JARDYJ010000003.1 coordinate 89,623,377, forward strand.
AAGCAGCTAAGTTCACTTCCTCCTTGCCCTTGTCTTGTTGCCTGAGTTCCTGTGCATGACCTGGCTTTCTCTGACATCCCTCCTGGCTCCTGATTCCTGGCTTGATCCTGACTTTGCTGATCTCCATATTCCTGACCCCGGCTTGTCTGAGTACCCGTCTTGGTTTCTGACCCCGTTTTGTCTTTTGGTATACGCTTTTGGATCGGGATTTGGCTTTGTTTGCTATTGTTATTACAATAATGTTGATTGCATTTTACGTCTGGTTCCTGGTCCCTAAGAGATGGCTGGTAGGAAATAAGTAAGAAACCCTAAAGAAAGAAGACAGAAGAAGAAGAAGAGGCAAGAGAAAAAGTACAGCTGTGGTAAAGGAGACAGGGACAAGAATTGGTCAGTGGAGAAGAGAGTGAGTAAGAGAGCATGAGACAGTGAGTGTGAGCAAGGGTGAATAAGAGTATGAGTAAGAATAAATATGAGTTTGAGAGAGCATGAGTAAGAGTGAGTGAGAGTGAAAAAAAACAATGAAATGCAAACAAAAAGGATGATGGGAGATGGGAATTATCCTGCACCACCATTAATGCCTGACTCAATATATAGTGGTGGGAGTTATGCTTTACCATTGTCTGTGTCTGGATCACTATATAATCATAGGAGTTAAACTTTTCCACCCACAGTGTCTGGATCACTATATAATAATAGGAGTCATGCTGTATCACCATCCATGTCTGGATCATATAATATATAACTATATAATGATAGGCGTTATTCTGTACCTCTCTTAGTGCCTGGGTAACTATATAATGATAGGAATTCTACTATGCCACTCTCAGTGTCAAAATCACTATATAATAATAGGAGTAATGCTGTACCACTATATGTGTCTGGCTCACTAAAAAATGATGGGAGTTGTGGTGTAGCACTGTCAGGGAGTACCTGTACTGAGGAGCCTGACACTCAATCTCGTAGTGCTATATAACATTGGGTGGCTCTGCCCCTTTTCCAGCTCCACCCCTTTTGCCTCTCCACCCCTATGGTCAGTATTTGCTTGAGGAAAATGTTGGCGCCCTAGTTGTAGCCTGCAAAAGCATTTATTCCTTGCTGAAAGTGTGTAACAGGGTGAGGAAAATAAGCAAATAAAATATTTGCTTTAACAATGTCTTTCTCTCAGCTAAACGAACATTGTTTCAGAAACAAACATGATTGGTAGTGGCCTCTGCCTGACTCTTGGCAAGGAAAACTGTTGATTGTACTGCGCATACACATCAAGTTTTTAAGGATGTCTCTATAGCATTTCACCTAGTTCTGAGGTCCAGCTGTCCATGAGTGGTGATCTGACTACTGCACCTCTTTCCCAAGCTTTGTCTAAAGGATTTAGTATAGCAAGCATTTACTCTCATGGGATCCATGTATAAAGTTGATATAGAGGCAACAGGTGATGTTATTATTTTGTATTTATTTATAGGGCCAACAATGTATGCAGAGCTTCTTACAGTTCATATGTTCAGGGGGTATGGCAAGACTAGAATTGACAGACTAAGACAAACCGATACATTAGATGACGAGAGCCCTGCTCGCAAGCTTACAATCTTGAGGGAATGTGCTATTTGTTAACTGTGTTGTAGGACAAAAACTATTTATTTTTGCATAAAAGTTTTGTAAAATAGAGTATCTTGACCCTTGATGGTACCTTAGCCTGCTGATGCCTGCAGAGTTCAATCACAGGAAAACCATTTGGATGATACCCATAAGACTAAACTAGTCTGTCCATTTTTACTGTTGTAAAGACTCAAACCTTCATTTGTCCTTGTCTCAGATTTAGGAGCCATATGCCTATCCTATGCGTGTTTTAATTCCCTCAGTGTACTAGCCTCTACCACTACTACTGGGAGGCTGTTCCACATATCTACCACCCTCTCATCAGGGATGAAGGCATGGATATCTGAAAAAGAAATCTTGCCATTACAGCTTCTTTACATTTTTACATTTAAGCCTCAGAAATACTCAACAGAGTAAACATATTGTAGTCTTTGATTTTCCATTTAAACCATTTTATTAGATTCATTTATTTAAATTGTAAGAACATTGTAGCTTCTTCATATTAAATGAGCTTTGATAGGATAATCGATTAATTTATTATTTAACTGTATCTATATGTTTACATCTAGTAATGCCTTGGCATTATTTGTAAACTGGAGCAAGTGAACAATCTTTATTCTGCATGCAGTTTGCTGTTGACAGAGATTATCATGGGATGGGGCATTTATAGAAAGGCACAGTAAGTAGGGAAGCAGTGGGCCATCACATAAGCGCGAGATGAGTTGTTATTAGACTTGGGCACCAGGGGGCTCTTCATCTTCGTGCTCGTCTTCAGCAAAAAAAAAATCTTCGTATTCCGCGAATATTGGCCTGTTCCTGTCTTCTCTTCTGACAAATATTCGTATACATTCTTCGTGTTCGTTTTTTCTTCGTTTTCTTCGGTTAAGGGGTTAATATGGGGTTAACGCGTACCGCAGCAGCTCTGGCGCCAGGAGTTTAAATGTCCGTATGAGCAACTCTATTGGTCGTCAGCAGGGGGCCTCCTGCTGGCGACCAATGAGCACACTACCATATATGGCAAATATATTCTCGGGCAGAATGCTGCTACTCAATGTATCTTACCAATAGAGGGCAGCATTTGTAGCAGTTCAGTCTGTGAATCATGCAGTTGTAACCTGATCCTAGAGCTAGTCATCTGCAGAGCACTCAATCACAGACTCTGGGATCAGGTTACAGCTCATTAATTCACAGAGGAACAATGACTCATAGAGTCAGAGAGTCTTTCAATCATTCATATGATTCATATGATTCATATGATTCAAATGATTCATATGATTCATATGATGCAATGATTCAAATGATTCGAATCTTACAGGGACCCGAATCTAACAGGGATTCAAATCATTCAGAGAATATCACCATACTTTTATAAATAAATACATTAATAATCACTGACCCCAGGATTTACATTCCCTTTTACCTCTAACTGCACCTTAAGTTAACTTTATTAAATTAAATTAACCCATAACACCCCATCAACCATGACTGCCCCTAAAATTAACCCTTAACACCCCATTAAGCATAACTGCCCCTAAATTAACACTAAACACCCCGTTAAGCATAACTGCCCCTAAGTTAACCCTAAACACCCCATTAAGCATAACTGCCCCTAAATTAACCCTAGACACCCCATCAACCTTAACTGCCCCTAAATTAACCCTAAACACCCCATTAAGCATAACTGGTTGATGGGGTGTTAAGGGTTAATTTAATGCTAAGGGTTAATTTAATTTATTTAATACAGTTAATTTAAGGTGCAGTTGGAGGTAAAGGGGAATGTAAATCCTGGGGGCAGTGATTATTAATGTATTTATTTATAAAAGTATGGTGATATTCTCTGAATGTTTCGAACCCCAATGAAGGCAGGGAGTCGTTCAAAGATTCGGATCTTTCAGTGATCCGGATCACTGTAAGATTCGGATCCCTGTAAGATCCGAATCTTTGAACGACTCTCTGCCTTCATTGATATCACTTGAGTAGGCAGGCAGGAGGGTTCATTGACTAATGAAAGGTGCGGGGCCAATCGTTAGTGTGCCTGCACGAAGGGACTGGGAAACAGTAACTCCTGTGAGTCACACTGAGTGAGCCGAAGATTCGGATCATGAATCGGATCATTTCAGTGAACGAGTCGAAATGATCCGATTCACTTTAATGATCCGAACTTCCCATCACTACTGGAGAGAGGCAAGTCGCTTCTGTCAGACGCTTTAACCCTCTCTTTGCAGCATTGTTGATCGTACTTCCCCTGGTAGCTCAAGGGTTGAACTATTAACCCAGGAAAAGGCCAACAGTCATGTCCCCCATTACCATTAGATTAGAGAGTCACTTTCAGGGCAGATTTTTCTAAGGATTCAATGTAGCATGTACAAATCATTCTGTAAGGTTTAGTCAGCCCATTGAATTGCTTACTGTGTTTCTTTTACATTGTTGAGGCTAATTAAGGCATAGTTAGGGCATTAATTTGATCCCATTATGCCATGTTCACTGTCACCTTTTTATCTGTGTGTCCACAGGTGCAATACTATTAACTTCTCCAGAAACTACACGATCTACATCTACTAACTCTGTACATCAGTATGGTACTGCAGAAACAACTTCCAACTTATTTATAGAAACAACATCCAAAGATACTGCAGAAGTTATATATCCTACAGTTAGAGATAGAAGCTTAACTAAGTCATTAGAGAGCACAGAGAACGCTTGGTCTACAGTCGGTAGCAACACGCTACTTTCCAATACAAAAAATATATCTCCTACAGACAGAGAAACCAGGGAATTCACAGTAGCTGAACTAACACCATCAAGTGTATCAGTGACAATTCCAAACACCACTGAGGAAATACCCACGTCTGTTGTTCATAAAGCTGTATCAACTAATTTTCAAGAATCTATTCTATTGACAACTGCTGAACCAGCTCCATCTTTCACTATAGCAGAAACTGCACATTTCTCTTTTAAAGCACACTCTAAAGGATCAATAATGGGAGAGTCACCAGACCCTACACGAAAGGGAACTGAACATGTATCATCTACAACACAAGATGACATTTGGCCTGTAACAACAGAGATTACACCTTTTGTATCAGAATCAGCAGAATATGTATCTAGACAGTACCAGCACACATCTGCTCCTGTAGAAAGTTTTGTATCAGAATCAGCAGAATCTGTATCCAGACACTACCTGCACACATCTGCTCCTGTAGAAAGTTTTGTATCAGAATCAGAAGAATCTGTATCCAGACAATACCAGCACACATCTGCTCCTGTAGAAAGTTCTCCTTCTACTGAACTAGAATCACTACCATTTACTACAGTGTCATCCACTCTATCCACAGACAAAGAAAATAATTTGTCAACTCCAGAGGGGAGTACAATGTCTGCAATGATTGGCAAAACAACCATGTTGTCTACTGAACCTTCACAATCGACATTCTTAGAATCTGGAGAAATCACATTTACCGATCAAACACAATTGTTAACTACAGATATACCTCTGTCAACCTTCAGCAAAATAGTGACCTCTGTGGGCCAAGAAAGAGAATCACATGTGTCTACAGATGCAAATCTATCAACCAATAAGGAAGCATTTCTTACTACTAATAAAGAGAATGCGATCTCTACGGAACTACAACAATCGTTGTCTACACCTCTAGAAAGTACACCATTAACATCTACTAAATCTATGCATCAGCCTGGTACTGCAGAAACAACTTCCAACTTATTTATAGAAACAGCATCAACAGATACGGCAGGAATGATTTTATCTACAGTTATAGATAGAACATTATCTACGTCATCGGAGAGAGCAGAGAGCGCTCGGCCTACAGTCAGTAGCAACCCGCCATTTTCCAATATGGAAAATATATCTCCAACAGCCAGAGAAACCAGCGAATTCACAGTTGCTGAATTAACACCATCCACTGTATCAGTCACATTTCCAGCTACTACTGAAGAAATGAACACCTCTGTTACTCATGAAGCTGGATCAACTACTTTTCAAGAATCTATTCTATTGACGTCTACTGAACCATCTTTTAGTATAGAGGAAACTGCAAATCCATCTTTTACAGCTCAATCTAAAGGGTCAACAATGAGAGAGTCACCAGAACCTACCCCAAAGGGAACTGAACATGTATCAGCCACCACACAAACAATCCTTCCAACAGAAGTAGATACCACTCACTCTAATACAGGCAGGACACTATCACTAACAAATACCAAAACATCTTGGTCAACAACAGAAGATAACATTTGGCCTGTGTCAACAGAGATTACAACTTTTGTATCAGAATCAGCAGAATCTGTATCCAGACACTACCAGCACACATCTGCTCCTGTAGAAAGTTCTCCTTCTACTGAACTAGAATCACTACCATTTACTACAGTGTCATCCACTCTATCCACAGACAAAGAAAATAATTTGTCAACTCCAGAGTGGAGTACAATGTCTGCAATGATTGGCAAAACAACCATGTTGTCTACTGAACCTTCACAATCGACTTTCTTAGAATCTGGAGAAATCACATTTACCGATCAAACACAATTGTTAACTACAGATATACCTCTGTCAACCTTCAGCAAAATAGTGACCTCTGTGGGCCAAGAAAGAGAATCACATGTGTCTACAGATGCAAATCTATCAACCAATAAGGAAGCATTTCTTACTACTAATAAAGAGAATGCGATCTCTACGGAACTACAACAATCGTTGTCTACACCTCTAGAAAGTACACCATTAACATCTACTAAATCTATGCATCAGCCTGGTACTGCAGAAACAACTTCCAACTTATTTATAGAAACAGCATCAACAGATACGGCAGGAATGATTTTATCTACAGTTATAGATAGAACATTATCTACGTCATCGGAGAGAGCAGAGAGCGCTCGGCCTACAGTCAGTAGCAACCCGCCATTTTCCAATATGGAAAATATATCTCCAACAGCCAGAGAAACCAGCGAATTCACAGTTGCTGAATTAACACCATCCACTGTATCAGTCACATTTCCAGCTACTACTGAAGAAATGAACACCTCTGTTACTCATGAAGCTGGATCAACTACTTTTCAAGAATCTATTCTATTGACGTCTACTGAACCATCTTTTAGTATAGAGGAAACTGCAAATCCATCTTTTACAGCTCAATCTAAAGGGTCAACAATGAGAGAGTCACCAGAACCTACCCCAAAGGGAACTGAACATGTATCAGCCACCACACAAACAATCCTTCCAACAGAAGTAGATACCACTCACTCTAATACAGGCAGGACACTATCACTAACAAATACCAAAACATCTTGGTCAACAACAGAAGATAACATTTGGCCTGTGTCAACAGAGATTACAACTTTTGTATCAGAATCAGCAGAATCTGTATCCAGACACTACCAGCACACATCTGCTCCTGTAGAAAGTTCTTCTTCTACTGAACTAGAATCACTACCATTTACTACAGTGTCATCCACTCTCTCCACAGACAAAGGAAACAATTTGTCAACTCCAGAGGAGAGTACAATGTCTGCAATGATTGGTAAAACAACCAAGTTGTCTACTGAACCTTTACAATCGACTTCCTTAGAATCAGGAGAAATCACATTTACCGATCAAACGCATTTGTTAACTACAGATATACCTCTGTCAACCTTCAGCAAAATAGTGACCTCTGTGGGCCAAGAAAGAGAATCACATGTGTCTACAGATGCAAATCTATCAACCAATAAGGAAACATTTCTTACTACTAATAAAGAGAAGGCGATCTCTACGGAACTCCAACAATCGTTGTCTACACCTCTAGAAAAGACATCATTAACATCTACTAAATCTATGCATCAGTCTGGTACTGCAGAAACAACTTCCAACGTATTTATAGAAACAGCATCAACAGATACGGCAGGAATGATTTTATCTACAGTTATAGATAGAACATTATCTACGTCATCGGCGAGAGCAGAGAGCGGTTGGCCTACAGTCAGTAGCAACCCGCCATTTTCCAATATGGAAAATATATCTCCAACAGCCAGAGAAACCAACGAATTCACAGTAGCTGAATTAACACCATCCACTGTATCAGTCACATTTCCAGCTACTACTGAAGAAATGAACACCTTTGTTACTCATGAAGCTGGATCAACTACTTTTCAAGAATCTATTCTATTGACATCTACTGAACCAGTTCCATCTTTTAGTAAAGAGGAAACTGCACATCCATCTTTTACAGCTCAATCTAAAGGATCAACAATGAGAGAGTCACCAGAACCTACCCCAAAGGGCACTGAACATGTATCAGCCACCACACAAACAATCCTTCCAACAGAAGTAGATACCACTCACTCTACTACAGGCAGGACACTATCACTAACAAATACCAAAACATCTTGGTCAACAACAGAAGATAACATTTGGCCTGTGTCAACAGAGATTACAACTTTTGTATCAGAATCAGCAGAATCTGTATCCAGACACTACCAGCACACATCTGCTCCTGTAGAAAGTTCTCCTTCTACTGAACTAGAATCACTACCATTTACTACAGTGTCATCCACTCTCTCCACAGACAAAGGAAACAATTTGTCAACTCCAGAGGAGAGTACAATGTCTGCAATGATTGGTAAAACAACCATGTTGTCTACTGAACCTTTACAATCGACTTCCTTAGAATCTGGAGAAATCACATTTACCGATCAAACGCAATTGTTAACTACAGATATACCTCTGTCAACCTTCAGCAAAATAGTGACCTCTGTGGGCCAAGAAAGAGAATCACATGTGTCTACAGATGCAAATCTATCAACCAATAAGGAAGCATTTCTTACTACTAATAAAGAGAATGCGATCTCTACGGAACTACAACAATCGTTGTCTACACCTCTAGAAAGTACACCATTAACATCTACTAAATCTATGCGTCAGCCTGGTACTGCAGAAACAACTTCCAACTTATTTATAGAAACAGCATCAACAGATACGGCAGGAATGATTTTATCTACAGTTATAGATAGAACATTATCTACGTCATCGGAGAGAGCAGAGAGCGCTCGGCCTACAGTCAGTAGCAACCCGCCATTTTCCAATATGGAAAATTTATCTCCAACAGCCAGAGAAACCAGCGAATTCACAGTTGCTGAATTAACACCATCCACTGTATCAGTCACATTTCCAGCTACTACTGAAGAAATGAACACCTCTGTTACTCATGAAGCTGGAACAACTACTTTTCAAGAATCTATTCTATTGACGTCTACTGAACCATCTTTTAGTATAGAGGAAACTGCAAATCCATCTTTTACAGCTCAATCTAAAGGGTCAACAATGAGAGAGTCACCAGAACCTACCCCAAAGGGAACTGAACATGTATCAGCCACCACACAAACAATCCTTCCAACAGAAGTAGATACCACTCACTCTAATACAGGCAGGACACTATCACTAACAAATACCAAAACATCTTGGTCAACAACAGAAGATAACATTTGGCCTGTGTCAACAGAGATTACAACTTTTGTATTAGAATCAGCAGAATCTGTATCCAGACACTACCAGCACACATCTGCTCCTGTAGAAAGTTCTTCTTCTACTGAACTAGAATCACTGCCATTTACTACAGTGTCATCCACTCTCTCCACAGACAAAGGAAACAATTTGTCAACTCCAGAGGAGAGTACAATGTCTGCAATGATTGGTAAAACAACCAAGTTGTCTACTGAACCTTTACAATCGACTTCCTTAGAATCAGGAGAAATCACATTTACCGATCAAACGCAATTGTTAACTACAGATATACCTCTGTCAACCTTCAGCAAAATAGTGACCTCTGTGGGACAAGAAAGAGAATCACATTTGTCTACAGATGCAAATCTATCAACCAATAAGGAAACATTTCTTACTACCAATACAGAGAATGCGATCTCTATGGAACTACAATCGTTGTCCACAAAAGCGATGTTGTCTACGCCTCTAGAAAGTGCACCATTAACATCTACTAAATCTATGCATCAATCTGGTTCTGCAGAAACAACTTCCAACGTATTTATAGAAACTGCATCAACAGATACGGCAGGAATGATTTTATCTACAGTTATAGATAGAACATTATCTACGTCATCGGAGAGAGCAGTGAGTGCTTGGCCTACAGTCAGTAGCAACCTGCCATTTTCCAATATGGAAAATATATCTCCTACAGCCAGAGAAACCAGCGAATTCACAGTAGCTGAATTAACACCATCTACTGTATCAGTCACATTTCCAGCTACTACTGAAGAAATGAACACCTTTGTTAATCATGAAGCTGGATCAACTACTTTTCAAGAATCTATTCTATTGACATCTACTGAACCAGTTCCATCTTTTAGTATAGAGGAAACTGCACATCCATCTTTTACAGCTCAATCTAAAGGATCAACAATGAGAGAGTCACCAGAACCTACCCCAAAGGGAACTGAACATGTATCAGCCACCACACAAACAATCCTTCCAACAGAAGTAGATACCACTCAGTCTACTACAGGCAGGACACTATCACTCACAAATACCAAAACATCTTGGTCAACAACAGAAGATAACATTTGGCCTGTGTCAACAGAGATTACAACTTTTGTAACACAATCAGCACAATCTGTATCCAGACTCTACCAGCACACATCTGCTCCTGTAGAAAGTTCTCCTTCTACTGAACTAGAATCACTACCATTTACTACAGTGTCATCCACTCTATCCACAGACAAAGAAAATAATTTGTCAACTCCAGAGGGGAGTACAATGTCTGCAATGATTGGCAAAACAACCATGTTGTCTACTGAACCTTCACAATCGACTTTCTTAGAATCTGGAGAAATCACATTTACTGATCAAACACAATTGTTAACTACAGATATACCTCTGTCAACCTTCAGCAAAATAGTGACCTCTGTGGGCCAAGAAAGAGAATCACATGTGTCTACAGATGCAAATCTATCAACCAATAAGGAAGCATTTCTTACTACTAATAAAGAGAATGCGATCTCTACGGAACTACAACAATCGTTGTCTACACCTCTAGAAAGTACACCATTAACATCTACTAAATCTATGCATCAGCCTGGTACTGCAGAAACAACTTCCAACGTATTTATAGAAACAGCATCAACAGATACGGCAGGAATGATTTTATCTACAGTTATAGATAGAACATTATCTACGTCATCGGAGAGAGCAGAGAGCGGTTGGCCTACAGTCAGTAGCAACCCGTCATTTTCCAATATGGAAAATATATCTCCAACAGCCAGAGAAACCAACGAATTCACAGTAGCTGAATTAACACCATCCACTGTATCAGTCACATTTCCAGCTACTACTGAAGAAATGAACACCTTTGTTACTCATGAAGCTGGATCAACTACTTTTCAAGAATCTATTCTATTGACATCTACTGAACCAGTTCCATCTTTTAGTAAAGAGGAAACTGCACATCCATCTTTTACAGCTCAATCTAAAGGATCAACAATGAGAGAGTCACCAGAACCTACCCCAAAGGGCACTGAACATGTATCAGCCACCACACAAACAATCCTTCCAACAGAAGTAGATACCACTCACTCTACTACAGGCAGGACACTATCACTAACAAATACCAAAACATCTTGGTCAACAACAGAAGATAACATTTGGCCTGTGTCAACAGAGATTACAACATTTGTATCAGAATCAGCAGAATCTGTATCCAGACACTACCAGCACACATCTGCTCCTGTAGAAAGTTCTCCTTCTACTGAACTAGAATCACTACCATTTACTACAGTGTCATCCACTCTCTCCACAGACAAAGGAAACAATTTGTCAACTCCAGAGGAGAGTACAATGTCTGCAATGATTGGTAAAACAACCATGTTGTCTACTGAACCTTTACAATCGACTTCCTTAGAATCTGGAGAAATCACATTTACCGATCAAATGCAATTGTTAACTACAGATATACCTCTGTCAACCTTCAGCAAAATAGTGACCTCTGTGGGCCAAGAAAGAGAATCACATTTGTCTACAGATGCAAACCTATCAACCAATAAGGAAACATTTCTTACTACCAATACAGAGAATGCGATCTCTACGGAACTACAATCGTTGTCCACAAAAGCGATGTTGTCTACACCTCTAGAAAGTGCACCATTAACATCTACTAAATCTATGCATCAATCTGGTTCTGCAGAAACAACTTCCAACGTATTTATAGAAACGGCATCAACAGATACGGCAGGAATGATTTTATCTACAGTTATAGATAGAACATTATCTACGTCATCGGAGAGAGCAGTGAGTGCTTGGCCTACAGTCAGTAGCAACCCGCCGTTTTCCAATATGGAAAATATATCTCCAACAGCCAGAGAAACCAGCGAATTCACAGTAGCTGAATTAACACCATCTACTGTATCAGTCACATTTCGAGCTACTACTGAAGACATGAACACCTCTGTTAATCATGAAGCTGGATCAACTACTTTTCAAGAATCTATTCTATTGACATCTACTGAACCAGTTCCATCTTTTAGTATAAAGGAAACTGCACATCCATCTTTTACAGCTCAATCTAAAGGATCAACAATGAGAGAGTCACCAGAACCTACCCCAAAGGGAACTGAACATGTATCAGCCACCACACCAACATTCCTTCCAACAGAAGTAGATACCACTCACTCTACTACAGGTAGTACACTATCACCCACAAATACCAAAACATCTTGGTCAACAACAGAAGATAGCATTTGGCCTGTGTCAACAGAGATTACAACTTTTGTAACACAATCAGCACAATCTGTATCCAGACTCTACCAGCACACATCTGCTCCTGTAGAAAGTTCTCCTTCTACTGAACTAGAATCACTACCATTTACTACAGTGTCATCCACTCTATCCACAGACAAAGAAAATAATTTGTCAACTCAAGATGGGAGTACAATGTCTGCAATGATTGGCAAAACAACCATGTTGTCTACTGAACCTTCACAATCGACTTTCTTAGAATCTGGAGAAATCACATTTACCGATCAAACGCAATTGTTAACTACAGATATACCTCTGTCAACCTTCAGCAAAATAGTGACCTCTGTGGGCCAAGAAAGAGAATCACATGTGTCTACAGATGCAAATCTATCAACCAATAAGGAAGCATTTCTTACTACTAATAAAGAGAATGCGATCTCTACGGAACTACAACAATCGTTGTCTACACCTCTAGAAAGTACACCATTAACATCTACTAAATCTATGCATCAGCCTGGTACTGCAGAAACAACTTCCAACTTATTTATAGAAACAGCATCAACCGATACGGCAGGAATGATTTTATCTACAGTTATAGATAGAACATTATCTATGTCATCGGAGAGAGCAGAGAGCGCTCGGCCTACAGTCAGTAGCAACCCGCCATTTTCCAATATGGAAAATATATCTCCAACAGCCAGAGAAACCAGCGAATTCACAGTTGCTGAATTAACACCATCCACTGTATCAGTCACATTTCCAGCTACTACTGAAGAAATGAACACCTCTGTTACTCATGAAGCTGGATCAACTACTTTTCAAGAATCTATTCTATTGACGTCTACTGAACCAGTTCCATCTTTTAGTATAGAGGAAACTGCAAATCCATCTTTTACAGCTCAATCCAAAGGGTCAACAATGAGAGAGTCACCAGAACCTACCCCAAAGGGAACTGAACATGTATCAGCCACCACACCAACATTCCTTCCAACAGAAGGAGATACCACTCACTCTACTACAGGTAGTACACTATCACCCACAAATACCAAAACATCTTGGTCAACAACAGAAGATAGCATTTGGCCTGTGTCAACAGAGATTACAACTTTTGTAACACAATCAGCACAATCTGTATCCAGACTCTACCAGCACACATCTGCTCCTGTAGAAAGTTCTCCTTCTACTGAACTAGAATCACTACCATTTATTACAGTGTCATCCACTCTATCCACAGACAAAGAAAATAATTTGTCAACTCCAGAGGAGAGTACAATGTCTGCAATGATTGGCAAAACAAACATTTTGTCTACTGAACCTTCACAATCGACTTCCTTAGAATCTGGAGAAATCACATTTACCGATCAAACACAATTGTTACCTACAGATATACCTCTGTCAACCTTCAGCAAAATAGTGACCTCTGTGGGCCAAGAAAGAGAATCACATTTGTCTACAGATGCAAACCTATCAACCAATAAGGAAACATTTCTTACTACCAATACAGAGAATGCGATCTCTACGGAACTACAATCGTTGTCCACAAAAGCGATGTTGTCTACACCTCTAGAAAGTGCACCATTAACATCTACTAAATCTATGCATCAGCCTGGTACTGCAGAAACAACTTCCAACTTATTTATAGAAACAGCATCAACAGATACGGCAGGAATGATTTTATCTACAGTTATAGATAGAACATTATCTACGTCATCGGAGAGAGCAGAGAGCGCTCGTCCTACAGTCAGTAGCAACCCACCATTTTCCAATATGGAAAATATATCTCCAACAGCCAGAGAAACCAGCGAATTCACAGTTGCTGAATTAACACCATCCACTGTATCAGTCACATTTCCAGCTACTACTGAAGAAATGAACACCTCTGTTACTCATGAAGCTGGATCAACTACTTTTCAAGAATCTATTCTATTGACGTCTACTGAACCAGTTCCATCTTTTAGTATAGAGGAAACTGCAAATCCATCTTTTACAGCTCAATCTAAAGGGTCAACAATGAGAGAGTCACCAGAACCTACCCCAAAGGGAACTGAACATGTATCAGCCACCACACCAACATTCCTTCCAACAGAAGTAGATACCACTCACTCTACTACAGGTAGTACACTATCACCCACAAATACCAAAACATCTTGGTCAACAACAGAAGATAGCATTTGGCCTGTGTCAACAGAGATTACAACTTTTGTAACACAATCAGCACAATCTGTATCCAGACTCTACCAGCACACATCTGCTCCTGTAGAAAGTTCTCCTTCTACTGAACTAGAATCACTACCATTTACTACAGTGTCATCCACTCTATCCACAGACAAAGAAAATAATTTGTCAACTCAAGATGGGAGTACAATGTCTGCAATGATTGGCAAAACAACCATGTTGTCTACTGAACCTTCACAATCGACTTTCTTAGAATCTGGAGAAATCACATTTACCGATCAAACACAATTGTTAACTACAGATATACCTCTGTCAACCTTCAGCAAAATAGTGACCTCTGTGGGCCAAGAAAGAGAATCACATGTGTCTACAGATGCAAATCTATCAACCAATAAGGAAGCATTTCTTACTACTAATAAAGAGAATGCGATCTCTACGGAACTACAACAATCGTTGTCTACACCTCTAGAAAGTACACCATTAACATCTACTAAATCTATGCATCAGCCTGGTACTGCAGAAACAACTTCCAACTTATTTATAGAAACAGCATCAACAAATACGGCAGGAATGATTTTATCTACAGTTATAGATAGAACATTATCTACGTCATCGGAGAGAGCAGAGAGCGCTCGGCCTACAGTCAGTAGCAACCCGCCATTTTCCAATATGGAAAATATATCTCCAACAGCCAGAGAAACCAGCGAATTCACAGTTGCTGAATTAACACCATCCACTGTATCAGTCACATTTCCAGCTACTACTGAAGAAATGAACACCTCTGTTACTCATGAAGCTGGATCAACTACTTTTCAAGAATCTATTCTATTGACGTCTATTGAACCATCTTTTAGTATAGAGGAAACTGCAAATCCATCTTTTACAGCTCAATCCAAAGGGTCAACAATGAGAGAGTCACCAGAACCTACCCCAAAGGGAACTGAACATGTATCAGCCACCACACCAACATTCCTTCCAACAGAAGGAGATACCACTCACTCTACTACAGGTAGTACACTATCACCCACAAATACCAAAACATCTTGGTCAACAACAGAAGATAGCATTTGGCCTGTGTCAACAGAGATTACAACTTTTGTAACACAATCAGCACAATCTGTATCCAGACTCTACCAGCACACATCTGCTCCTGTAGAAAGTTCTCCTTCTACTGAACTAGAATCACTACCATTTATTACAGTGTCATCCACTCTATCCACAGACAAAGAAAATAATTTGTCAACTCCAGAGGAGAGTACAATGTCTGCAATGATTGGCAAAACAAACATGTTGTCTACTGAACCTTCACAATCGACTTCCTTAGAATCTGGAGAAATCACATTTACCGATCAAACACAATTGTTACCTACAGATATACCTCTGTCAACCTTCAGCAAAATAGTGACCTCTGTGGGCCAAGAAAGAGAATCACATGTGTCTACAGATGCAAATCTATCAACCAATAAGGAAACATTTCTTACTACTAATAAAGAGAAGGCGATCTCTACGGAACTACAACAATCGTTGTCTACACCTCTAGAAAAGACATCATTAACATCTACTAAATCTATGCATCAGTCTGGTACTGCAGAAACAACTTCCAACGTATTTATAGAAACAGCATCAACAGATACGGCAGGAATGATTTTATCTACAGTTATAGATAGAACATTATCTACGTCATCGGCGAGAGCAGAGAGCGGTTGGCCTACAGTCAGTAGCAACCCGCCATTTTCCAATATGGAAAATATATCTCCAACAGCCAGAGAAACCAACGAATTCACAGTAGCTGAATTAACACCATCCACTGTATCAGTCACATTTCCAGCTACTACTGAAGAAATGAACACCTTTGTTACTCATGAAGCTGGATCAACTACTTTTCAAGAATCTATTCTATTGACATCTACTGAACCAGTTCCATCTTTTAGTAAAGAGGAAACTGCACATCCATCTTTTACAGCTCAATCTAAAGGATCAACAATGAGAGAGTCACCAGAACCTACCCCAAAGGGCACTGAACATGTATCAGCCACCACACAAACAATCCTTCCAACAGAAGTAGATACCACTCACTCTACTACAGGCAGGACACTATCACTAACAAATACCAAAACATCTTGGTCAACAACAGAAGATAACATTTGGCCTGTGTCAACAGAGATTACAACTTTTGTATCAGAATCAGCAGAATCTGTATCCAGACACTACCAGCACACATCTGCTCCTGTAGAAAGTTCTCCATCTACTGAACTAGAATCACTACCATTTACTACAGTGTCATCCACTCTCTCCACAGACAAAGGAAACAATTTGTCAACTCCAGAGGAGAGTACAATGTCTGCAATGATTGGTAAAACAACCATGTTGTCTACTGAACCTTTACAATCGACTTCCTTAGAATCTGGAGAAATCACATTTACCGATCAAACGCAATTGTTAACTACAGATATACCTCTGTCAACCTTCAGCAAAATAGTGACCTCTGTGGGCCAAGAAAGAGAATCACATTTGTCTACAGATGCAAACCTATCAACCAATAAGGAAACATTTCTTACTACCAATACAGAGAATGCGATCTCTACGGAACTACAATCGTTGTCCACAAAAGCGATGTTGTCTACACCTCTAGAAAGTGCACCATTAACATCTACTAAATCTATGCATCAATCTGGTTCTGCAGAAACAACTTCCAACGTATTTATAGAAACGGCATCAACAGATACGGCAGGAATGATTTTATCTACAGTTATAGATAGAACATTATCTACGTCATCGGAGAGAGCAGTGAGTGCTTGGCCTACAGTCAGAAGCAACCCGCCGTTTTCCAATATGGAAAATATATCTCCAACAGCCAGAGAAACCAGCGAATTCACAGTAGCTGAATTAACACCATCTACTGTACCAGTCACATTTCGAGCTACTACTGAAGACATGAACACCTCTGTTAATCATGAAGCTGGATCAACTACTTTTCAAGAATCTATTCTATTGACATCTACTGAACCAGTTCCATCTTTTAGTATAGAGGAAACTGCACATCCAACTTTTACAGCTCAATCTAAAGGATCAACAATGAGAGAGTCACCAGAACCTACCCCAAAGGGAACTGAACATGTATCAGCCACCACACCAACATTCCTTCCAACAGAAGTAGATACCACTCACTCTACTACAGGTAGTACACTATCACCCACAAATACCAAAACATCTTGGTCAACAACAGAAGATAGCATTTGGCCTGTGTCAACAGAGATTACAACTTTTGTAACACAATCAGCACAATCTGTATCCAGACTCTACCAGCACACATCTGCTCCTGTAGAAAGTTCTCCTTCTACTGAACTAGAATCACTACCATTTACTACAGTGTCATCCACTCTATCCACAGACAAAGAAAATAATTTGTCAACTCAAGATGGGAGTACAATGTCTGCAATGATTGGCAAAACAACCATGTTGTCTACTGAACCTTCACAATCGACTTTCTTAGAATCTGGAGAAATCACATTTACCGATCAAACACAATTGTTAACTACAGATATACCTCTGTCAACCTTCAGCAAAATAGTGACCTCTGTGGGCCAAGAAAGAGAATCACATGTGTCTACAGATGCAAATCTATCAACCAATAAGGAAGCATTTCTTACTACTAATAAAGAGAATGCGATCTCTACGGAACTACAACAATCGTTGTCTACACCTCTAGAAAGTACACCATTAACATCTACTAAATCTATGCATCAGCCTGGTACTGCAGAAACAACTTCCAACTTATTTATAGAAACAGCATCAACAAATACGGCAGGAATGATTTTATCTACAGTTATAGATAGAACATTATCTACGTCATCGGAGAGAGCAGAGAGCGCTCGGCCTACAGTCAGTAGCAACCCGCCATTTTCCAATATGGAAAATATATCTCCAACAGCCAGAGAAACCAGCGAATTCACAGTTGCTGAATTAACACCATCCACTGTATCAGTCACATTTCCAGCTACTACTGAAGAAATGAACACCTCTGTTACTCATGAAGCTGGATCAACTACTTTTCAAGAATCTATTCTATTGACGTCTACTGAACCATCTTTTAGTATAGAGGAAACTGCAAATCCATCTTTTACAGCTCAATCCAAAGGGTCAACAATGAGAGAGTCACCAGAACCTACCCCAAAGGGAACTGAACATGTATCAGCCACCACACCAACATTCCTTCCAACAGAAGGAGATACCACTCACTCTACTACAGGTAGTACACTATCACCCACAAATACCAAAACATCTTGGTCAACAACAGAAGATAGCATTTGGCCTGTGTCAACAGAGATTACAACTTTTGTAACACAATCAGCACAATCTGTATCCAGACTCTACCAGCACACATCTGCTCCTGTAGAAAGTTCTCCTTCTACTGAACTAGAATCACTACCATTTATTACAGTGTCATCCACTCTATCCACAGACAAAGAAAATAATTTGTCAACTCCAGAGGAGAGTACAATGTCTGCAATGATTGGCAAAACAAACATGTTGTCTACTGAACCTTCACAATCGACTTCCTTAGAATCTGGAGAAATCACATTTACCGATCAAACACAATTGTTACCTACAGATATACCTCTGTCAACCTTCAGCAAAATAGTGACCTCTGTGGGCCAAGAAAGAGAATCACATGTGTCTACAGATGCAAATCTATCAACCAATAAGGAAACATTTCTTACTACTAATAAAGAGAAGGCGATCTCTACGGAACTACAACAATCGTTGTCTACACCTCTAGAAAAGACATCATTAACATCTACTAAATCTATGCATCAGTCTGGTACTGCAGAAACAACTTCCAACGTATTTATAGAAACAGCATCAACAGATACGGCAGGAATGATTTTATCTACAGTTATAGATAGAACATTATCTACGTCATCGGCGAGAGCAGAGAGCGGTTGGCCTACAGTCAGTAGCAACCCGCCATTTTCCAATATGGAAAATATATCTCCAACAGCCAGAGAAACCAACGAATTCACAGTAGCTGAATTAACACCATCCACTGTATCAGTCACATTTCCAGCTACTACTGAAGAAATGAACACCTTTGTTACTCATGAAGCTGGATCAACTACTTTTCAAGAATCTATTCTATTGACATCTACTGAACCAGTTCCATCTTTTAGTAAAGAGGAAACTGCACATCCATCTTTTACAGCTCAATCTAAAGGATCAACAATGAGAGAGTCACCAGAACCTACCCCAAAGGGCACTGAACATGTATCAGCCACCACACAAACAATCCTTCCAACAGAAGTAGATACCACTCACTCTACTACAGGCAGGACACTATCACTAACAAATACCAAAACATCTTGGTCAACAACAGAAGATAACATTTGGCCTGTGTCAACAGAGATTACAACTTTTGTATCAGAATCAGCAGAATCTGTATCCAGACACTACCAGCACACATCTGCTCCTGTAGAAAGTTCTCCATCTACTGAACTAGAATCACTACCATTTACTACAGTGTCATCCACTCTCTCCACAGACAAAGGAAACAATTTGTCAACTCCAGAGGAGAGTACAATGTCTGCAATGATTGGTAAAACAACCATGTTGTCTACTGAACCTTTACAATCGACTTCCTTAGAATCTGGAGAAATCACATTTACCGATCAAACGCAATTGTTAACTACAGATATACCTCTGTCAACCTTCAGCAAAATAGTGACCTCTGTGGGCCAAGAAAGAGAATCACATTTGTCTACAGATGCAAACCTATCAACCAATAAGGAAACATTTCTTACTACCAATACAGAGAATGCGATCTCTACGGAACTACAATCGTTGTCCACAAAAGCGATGTTGTCTACACCTCTAGAAAGTGCACCATTAACATCTACTAAATCTATGCATCAATCTGGTTCTGCAGAAACAACTTCCAACGTATTTATAGAAACGGCATCAACAGATACGGCAGGAATGATTTTATCTACAGTTATAGATAGAACATTATCTACGTCATCGGAGAGAGCAGTGAGTGCTTGGCCTACAGTCAGTAGCAACCCGCCGTTTTCCAATATGGAAAATATATCTCCAACAGCCAGAGAAACCAGCGAATTCACAGTAGCTGAATTAACACCATCTACTGTACCAGTCACATTTCGAGCTACTACTGAAGACATGAACACCTCTGTTAATCATGAAGCTGGATCAACTACTTTTCAAGAATCTATTCTATTGACATCTACTGAACCAGTTCCATCTTTTAGTATAGAGGAAACTGCACATCCAACTTTTACAGCTCAATCTAAAGGATCAACAATGAGAGAGTCACCAGAACCTACCCCAAAGGGAACTGAACATGTATCAGCCACCACACCAACATTCCTTCCAACAGAAGTAGATACCACTCACTCTACTACAGGTAGTACACTATCACCCACAAATACCAAAACATCTTGGTCAACAACAGAAGATAGCATTTGGCCTATGTCAACAGAGATTACAACTTTTGTAACACAATCAGCACAATCTGTATCCAGACTCTACCAGCACACATCTGCTCCTGTAGAAAGTTCTCCTTCTACTGAACTAGAATCACTACCATTTACTACAGTGTCATCCACTCTATCCACAGACAAAGAAAATAATTTGTCAACTCAAGATGGGAGTACAATGTCTGCAATGATTGGCAAAACAACCATGTTGTCTACTGAACCTTCACAATCGACTTTCTTAGAATCTGGAGAAATCACATTTACCGATCAAACACAATTGTTAACTACAGATATACCTCTGTCAACCTTCAGCAAAATAGTGACCTCTGTGGGCCAAGAAAGAGAATCACATGTGTCTACAGATGCAAATCTATCAACCAATAAGGAAGCATTTCTTACTACTAATAAAGAGAATGCGATCTCTACGGAACTACAACAATCGTTGTCTACACCTCTAGAAAGTACACCATTAACATCTACTAAATCTATGCATCAGCCTGGTACTGCAGAAACAACTTCCAACTTATTTATAGAAACAGCATCAACAAATACGGCAGGAATGATTTTATCTACAGTTATAGATAGAACATTATCTACGTCATCGGAGAGAGCAGAGAGCGCTCGGCCTACAGTCAGTAGCAACCCGCCATTTTCCAATATGGAAAATATATCTCCAACAGCCAGAGAAACCAGCGAATTCACAGTTGCTGAATTAACACCATCCACTGTATCAGTCACATTTCCAGCTACTACTGAAGAAATGAACACCTCTGTTACTCATGAAGCTGGATCAACTACTTTTCAAGAATCTATTCTATTGACGTCTACTGAACCATCTTTTAGTATAGAGGAAACTGCAAATCCATCTTTTACAGCTCAATCCAAAGGGTCAACAATGAGAGAGTCACCAGAACCTACCCCAAAGGGAACTGAACATGTATCAGCCACCACACCAACATTCCTTCCAACAGAAGGAGATACCACTCACTCTACTACAGGTAGTACACTATCACCCACAAATACCAAAACATCTTGGTCAACAACAGAAGATAGCATTTGGCCTGTGTCAACAGAGATTACAACTTTTGTAACACAATCAGCACAATCTGTATCCAGACTCTACCAGCACACATCTGCTCCTGTAGAAAGTTCTCCTTCTACTGAACTAGAATCACTACCATTTATTACAGTGTCATCCACTCTATCCACAGACAAAGAAAATAATTTGTCAACTCCAGAGGAGAGTACAATGTCTGCAATGATTGGCAAAACAAACATGTTGTCTACTGAACCTTCACAATCGACTTCCTTAGAATCTGGAGAAATCACATTTACCGATCAAACACAATTGTTACCTACAGATATACCTCTGTCAACCTTCAGCAAAATAGTGACCTCTGTGGGCCAAGAAAGAGAATCACATGTGTCTACAGATGCAAATCTATCAACCAATAAGGAAACATTTCTTACTACTAATAAAGAGAAGGCGATCTCTACGGAACTACAACAATCGTTGTCTACACCTCTAGAAAAGACATCATTAACATCTACTAAATCTATGCATCAGTCTGGTACTGCAGAAACAACTTCCAACGTATTTATAGAAACAGCATCAACAGATACGGCAGGAATGATTTTATCTACAGTTATAGATAGAACATTATCTACGTCATCGGCGAGAGCAGAGAGCGGTTGGCCTACAGTCAGTAGCAACCCGCCATTTTCCAATATGGAAAATATATCTCCAACAGCCAGAGAAACCAACGAATTCACAGTAGCTGAATTAACACCATCCACTGTATCAGTCACATTTCCAGCTACTACTGAAGAAATGAACACCTTTGTTACTCATGAAGCTGGATCAACTACTTTTCAAGAATCTATTCTATTGACATCTACTGAACCAGTTCCATCTTTTAGTAAAGAGGAAACTGCACATCCATCTTTTACAGCTCAATCTAAAGGATCAACAATGAGAGAGTCACCAGAACCTACCCCAAAGGGCACTGAACATGTATCAGCCACCACACAAACAATCCTTCCAACAGAAGTAGATACCACTCACTCTACTACAGGCAGGACACTATCACTAACAAATACCAAAACATCTTGGTCAACAACAGAAGATAACATTTGGCCTGTGTCAACAGAGATTACAACTTTTGTATCAGAATCAGCAGAATCTGTATCCAGACACTACCAGCACACATCTGCTCCTGTAGAAAGTTCTCCTTCTACTGAACTAGAATCACTACCATTTACTACAGTGTCATCCACTCTCTCCACAGACAAAGGAAACAATTTGTCAACTCCAGAGGAGAGTACAATGTCTGCAATGATTGGTAAAACAACCATGTTGTCTACTGAACCTTTACAATCGACTTCCTTAGAATCTGGAGAAATCACATTTACCGATCAAACGCAATTGTTAACTACAGATATACCTCTGTCAACCTTCAGCAAAATAGTGACCTCTGTGGGCCAAGAAAGAGAATCACATTTGTCTACAGATGCAAACCTATCAACCAATAAGGAAACATTTCTTACTACCAATACAGAGAATGCGATCTCTACGGAACTACAATCGTTGTCCACAAAAGCGATGTTGTCTACACCTCTAGAAAGTGCACCATTAACATCTACGAAATCTATGCATCAGCCTGGTACTGCAGAAACAACTTCCAACTTATTTATAGAAACAGCATCAACAGATACGGCAGGAATGATTTTATCTACAGTTATAGATAGAACATTATCTACGTCATCGGAGAGAGCAGAGAGCGCTCGGCCTACAGTCGGTAGCAACCCGCCATTTTCCAATATGGAAAATATATCTCCAACAGCCAGAGAAACCAGCAAATTCACAGTTGCTGAATTAACACCATCCACTGTATCAGTCACATTTCCAGCTACTACTGAAGAAATGAACACATCTGTAACTCATGAAGCTGGATCAACTACTTTTCAAGAATCTATTCTATTGACGTCTACTGAACCAGTTCCATCTTTTAGTATAGAGGAAACTGCAAATCCATCTTTTACAGCTCAATCTAAAGGGTCAACAATGAGAGAGTCACCAGAACCTACCCCAAAGGGAACTGAACATGTATCAGCCACCACACAAACAATCCTTCCAACAGAAGTAGATACCACTCAGTCTACTACAGGCAGGACACTATCACTCACAAATACCAAAACATCTTGGTCAACAACAGAAGATAACATTTGGCCTGTGTCAACAGAGATTACACCTTTTGTATCAGAATCAGCAGAATCTGTATCCAGACACTACCAGCACACATCTGCTCCTGTAGAAAGTTCCCCTTCTACTGAACTAGAATCACTACCATTTACTACAGTGTCATCCACTCTATCCACAGACAAAGAAAATAATTTGTCAACTCCAGAGGA
Source organism: Spea hammondii (assembly GCA_029215755.1). Classification (NCBI taxonomy): domain Eukaryota; kingdom Metazoa; phylum Chordata; class Amphibia; order Anura; family Pelobatidae; genus Spea; species Spea hammondii. Next base: position 89,647,776 of record JARDYJ010000003.1, read on the forward strand.
GAGTACAATGTCTGCAATGATTGGCAAAACAACCATGTTGTCTACTGAACCTTCACAATCGACTTCCTTAGAATCTGGAGAAATCACATTTCCCGATCAAACACAATTGTTACCTACAGATATACCTCTGTCAACCTTCAGCAAAATAGTGACCTCTGTGGGCCAAGAAAGAGAATCACATGTGTCTACAGATGCAAATCTATCAACCAATAAGGAAACATTTCCTACTACTAATAAAGAGAGGGCGATCTCTACGGAACTACAACAATCGTTGTCTACACCTCTAGAAAAGACATCATTAACATCTACTAAATCTATGCATCAGTCTGGTACTGCAGAAACAACTTCCAACTTATTTATAGAAACAGCATCAACAGATACGGCAGGAATGATTTTATCTACAGTTATAGATAGAACATTATCTACGTCATCGGAGAGAGCAGAGAGCGCTCGGCCTACAGTCAGTAGCAACCCGCCATTTTCCAATATGGAAAATATATCTCCAACAGCCAGAGAAACCAACGAATTCACAGTAGCTGAATTAACACCATCCACTGTATCAGTCACATTTCCAGCTACTACTGAAGAAATGAACACCTTTGTTACTCATGAAGCTGGATCAACTACTTTTCAAGAATCTATTCTATTGACATCTACTGAACCAGTTCCATCTTTTAGTAAAGAGGAAACTGCACATCCATCTTTTACAGCTCAATCTAAAGGATCAACAATGAGAGAGTCACCAGAACCTACCCCAAAGGGCACTGAACATGTATCAGCCTCCACACAAACAATCCTTCCAACAGAAGTAGATACCACTCACTCTACTACAGGCAGGACACTATCACTAACAAATACCAAAACATCTTGGTCAACAACAGAAGATAACATTTGGCCTGTGTCAACAGAGATTACAACTTTTGTATCAGAATCAGCAGAATCTGTATCCAGACACTACCAGCACACATCTGCTCCTGTAGAAAGTTCTCCTTCTACTGAACTAGAATCACTACCATTTACTACAGTGTCATCCACTCTCTCCACAGACAAAGGAAACAATTTGTCAACTCCAGAGGAGAGTACAATGTCTGCAATGATTGGTAAAACAACCATGTTATCTACTGAACCTTTACAATCGACTTCCTTAGAATCTGGAGAAATCACATTTACCGATCAAACGCAATTGTTAACTACAGATATACCTCTGTCAACCTTCAGCAAAATAGTGACCTCTGTGGGCCAAGAAAGAGAATCACATTTGTCTACAGATGCAAACCTATCAACCAATAAGGAAACATTTCTTACTACCAATACAGAGAATGCGATCTCTACGGCACTACAATCGTTGTCCACAAAAGCGATGTTGTCTACACCTCTAGAAAGTGCACCATTAACATCTACTAAATCTATGCATCAATCTGGTTCTGCAGAAACAACTTCCAACGTATTTATAGAAACGGCATCAACAGATACGGCAGGAATGATTTTATCTACAGTTATAGATAGAACATTATCTACGTCATCGGAGAGAGCAGTGAGTGCTTGGCCTACAGTCAGTAGCAACCCGCCGTTTTCCAATATGGAAAATATATCTCCAACAGCCAGAGAAACCAGCGAATTCACATTAGCTGAATTAACACCATCTACTGTATCAGTCACATTTCGAGCTACTACTGAAGACATGAACACCTCTGTTAATCATGAAGCTGGATCAACTACTTTTCAAGAATCTATTCTATTGACATCTACTGAACCAGTTCCATCTTTTAGTATAGAGGAAACTGCACATCCATCTTTTACAGCTCAATCTAAAGGATCAACAATGAGAGAGTCACCAGAACCTACCCCAAAGGGAACTGAACATGTATCAGCCACCACACCAACATTCCTTCCAACAGAAGTAGATACCACTCACTCTACTACAGGTAGTACACTATCACCCACAAATACCAAAACATCTTGGTCAACAACAGAAGATAGCATTTGGCCTGTGTCAACAGAGATTACAACTTTTGTAACACAATCAGCACAATCTGTATCCAGACTCTACCAGCACACATCTGCTCCTGTAGAAAGTTCTCCTTCTACTGAACTAGAATCACTACCATTTACTACAGTGTCATCCACTCTATCCACAGACAAAGAAAATAATTTGTCAACTCAAGATGGGAGTACAATGTCTGCAATGATTGGCAAAACAACCATGTTGTCTACTGAACCTTCACAATCGACTTTCTTAGAATCTGGAGAAATCACATTTACCGATCAAACACAATTGTTAACTACAGATATACCTCTGTCAACCTTCAGCAAAATAGTGACCTCTGTGGGCCAAGAAAGAGAATCACATGTGTCTACAGATGCAAATCTATCAACCAATAAGGAAGCATTTCTTACTACTAATAAAGAGAATGCGATCTCTACGGAACTACAACAATCGTTGTCTACACCTCTAGAAAGTACACCATTAACATCTACTAAATCTATGCATCAGCCTGGTACTGCAGAAACAACTTCCAACTTATTTATAGAAACAGCATCAACAAATACGGCAGGAATGATTTTATCTACAGTTATAGATAGAACATTATCTACGTCATCGGAGAGAGCAGAGAGCGCTCGGCCTACAGTCAGTAGCAACCCGCCATTTTCCAATATGGAAAATATATCTCCAACAGCCAGAGAAACCAGCGAATTCACAGTTGCTGAATTAACACCATCCACTGTATCAGTCACATTTCCAGCTACTACTGAAGAAATGAACACCTCTGTTACTCATGAAGCTGGATCAACTACTTTTCAAGAATCTATTCTATTGACGTCTACTGAACCAGTTCCATCTTTTAGTATAGAGGAAACTGCAAATCCATCTTTTACAGCTCAATCCAAAGGGTCAACAATGAGAGAGTCACCAGAACCTACCCCAAAGGGAACTGAACATGTATCAGCCACCACACCAACATTCCTTCCAACAGAAGGAGATACCACTCACTCTACTACAGGTAGTACACTATCACCCACAAATACCAAAACATCTTGGTCAACAACAGAAGATAGCATTTGGCCTGTGTCAACAGAGATTACAACTTTTGTAACACAATCAGCACAATCTGTATCCAGACTCTACCAGCACACATCTGCTCCTGTAGAAAGTTCTCCTTCTACTGAACTAGAATCACTACCATTTATTACAGTGTCATCCACTCTATCCACAGACAAAGAAAATAATTTGTCAACTCCAGAGGAGAGTACAATGTCTGCAATGATTGGCAAAACAAACATGTTGTCTACTGAACCTTCACAATCGACTTCCTTAGAATCTGGAGAAATCACATTTACCGATCAAACACAATTGTTACCTACAGATATACCTCTGTCAACCTTCAGCAAAATAGTGACCTCTGTGGGCCAAGAAAGAGAATCACATGTGTCTACAGATGCAAATCTATCAACCAATAAGGAAACATTTCTTACTACTAATAAAGAGAAGGCGATCTCTACGGAACTACAACAATCGTTGTCTACACCTCTAGAAAAGACATCATTAACATCTACTAAATCTATGCATCAGTCTGGTACTGCAGAAACAACTTCCAACGTATTTATAGAAACAGCATCAACAGATACGGCAGGAATGATTTTATCTACAGTTATAGATAGAACATTATCTACGTCATCGGCGAGAGCAGAGAGCGGTTGGCCTACAGTCAGTAGCAACCCGCCATTTTCCAATATGGAAAATATATCTCCAACAGCCAGAGAAACCAACGAATTCACAGTAGCTGAATTAACACCATCCACTGTATCAGTCACATTTCCAGCTACTACTGAAGAAATGAACACCTTTGTTACTCATGAAGCTGGATCAACTACTTTTCAAGAATCTATTCTATTGACATCTACTGAACCAGTTCCATCTTTTAGTAAAGAGGAAACTGCACATCCATCTTTTACAGCTCAATCTAAAGGATCAACAATGAGAGAGTCACCAGAACCTACCCCAAAGGGCACTGAACATGTATCAGCCACCACACAAACAATCCTTCCAACAGAAGTAGATACCACTCACTCTACTACAGGCAGGACACTATCACTAACAAATACCAAAACATCTTGGTCAACAACAGAAGATAACATTTGGCCTGTGTCAACAGAGATTACAACTTTTGTATCAGAATCAGCAGAATCTGTATCCAGACACTACCAGCACACATCTGCTCCTGTAGAAAGTTCTCCTTCTACTGAACTAGAATCACTACCATTTACTACAGTGTCATCCACTCTCTCCACAGACAAAGGAAACAATTTGTCAACTCCAGAGGAGAGTACAATGTCTGCAATGATTGGTAAAACAACCATGTTGTCTACTGAACCTTTACAATCGACTTCCTTAGAATCTGGAGAAATCACATTTACCGATCAAACGCAATTGTTAACTACAGATATACCTCTGTCAACCTTCAGCAAAATAGTGACCTCTGTGGGCCAAGAAAGAGAATCACATTTGTCTACAGATGCAAACCTATCAACCAATAAGGAAACATTTCTTACTACCAATACAGAGAATGCGATCTCTACGGAACTACAATCGTTGTCCACAAAAGCGATGTTGTCTACACCTCTAGAAAGTGCACCATTAACATCTACTAAATCTATGCATCAGCCTGGTACTGCAGAAACAACTTCCAACTTATTTATAGAAACAGCATCAACAGATACGGCAGGAATGATTTTATCTACAGTTATAGATAGAACATTATCTACGTCATCGGAGAGAGCAGAGAGCGCTCGGCCTACAGTCAGTAGCAACCCGCCATTTTCCAATTTGGAAAATATATCTCCAACAGCCAGAGAAACCAGCGAATTCACAGTTGCTGAATTAACACCATCCACTGTATCAGTCACATTTCCAGCTACTACTGAAGAAATGAACACCTCTGTTACTCATGAAGCTGGATCAACTACTTTTCAAGAATCTATTCTATTGACTTCTACTGAACCAGTTCCATCTTTTAGTATAGAGGAAACTGCAAATCCATCTTTTACAGCTCAATCTAAAGGGTCAACAATGAGAGAGTCACCAGAACCTACCCCAAAGGGAACTGAACATGTATCAGCCACCACACAAACAATCCTTCCAACAGAAGTAGATACCACTCAGTCTACTACAGGCAGGACACTATCACTCACAAATACCAAAACATCTTGGTCAACAACAGAAGATAACATTTGGCCTGTGTCAACAGAGATTACACCTTTTGTATCAGAATCAGCAGAATCTGTATCCAGACACTACCAGCACACATCTGCTCCTGTAGAAAGTTCCCCTTCTACTGAACTAGAATCACTACCATTTACTACAGTGTCATCCACTCTATCCACAGACAAAGAAAATAATTTGTCAACTCCAGAGGAGAGTACAATGTCTGCAATGATTGGCAAAACAACCATGTTGTCTACTGAACCTTCACAATCGACTTCCTTAGAATCTGGAGAAATCACATTTCCCGATCAAACACAATTGTTACCTACAGATATACCTCTGTCAACCTTCAGCAAAATAGTGACCTCTGTGGGCCAAGAAAGAGAATCACATGTGTCTACAGATGCAAATCTATCAACCAATAAGGAAACATTTCCTACTACTAATAAAGAGAGGGCGATCTCTACGGAACTACAACAATCGTTGTCTACACCTCTAGAAAAGACATCATTAACATCTACTAAATTTATGCATCAGTCTGGTACTGCAGAAACAACTTCCAATGTATTTATAGAAACAGCATCAACAGATACGGCAGGAATGATTTTATCTACAGTTATAGATAGAACATTATCTACGTCATCGGCGAGAGCAGAGAGCGGTTGGCCTACAGTCAGTAGCAACCCGCCATTTTCCAATATGGAAAATATATCTCCAACAGCCAGAGAAACCAACGAATTCACAGTAGCTGAATTAACACCATCCACTGTATCAGTCACATTTCCAGCTACTACTGAAGAAATGAACACCTTTGTTACTCATGAAGCTGGATCAACTACTTTTCAAGAATCTATTCTATTGACATCTACTGAACCAGTTCCATCTTTTAGTATAGAGGAAACTGCACATCCATCTTTTACAGCTCAATCTAAAGGATCAACAATGAGAGAGTCACCAGAACCTACCCCAAAGGGCACTGAACATGTATCAGCCACCACACAAACAATCCTTCCAACAGAAGTAGATACCACTCACTCTACTACAGGCAGGACACTATCACTAACAAATACCAAAACATCTTGGTCAACAACAGAAGATAACATTTGGCCTGTGTCAACAGAGATTACAACTTTTGTATCAGAATCAGCAGAATCTGTATCCAGACACTACCAGCACACATCTGCTCCTGTAGAAAGTTCTCCTTCTACTGAACTAGAATCACTACCACTTACTACAGTGTCATCCACTCTCTCCACAGACAAAGGAAACAATTTGTCAACTCCAGAGGAGAGTACAATGTCTGCAATGATTGGTAAAACAACCATGTTGTCTACTGAACCTTTACAATCGACTTCCTTAGAATCTGGAGAAATCACATTTACCGATCAAACGCAATTGTTAACTACAGATATACCTCTGTCAACCTTCAGCAAAATAGTGACCTCTGTGGGCCAAGAAAGAGAATCACATTTGTCTACAGATGCAAACCTATCAACCAATAAGGAAACATTTCTTACTACCAATACAGAGAATGCGATCTCTACGGAACTACAATCGTTGTCCACAAAAGCGATGTTTTCTATACCTCTAGAAAGTGCACCATTAACATCTACTAGATCTATGCATCAATCTGGTTCTGCAGAAACAACTTCCAACGTATTTATAGAAACTGCATCAACAAATACGGCAGGAATGATTTTATCTACAGTTATAGATAGAACATTATCTACGCCATCGGAGAGAGCAGTGAGTGCTTGGCCTACAGTCAGTAGCAACCCGCCATTTTCCAATATGGAAAATATATCTCCAACAGCCAGAGAAACCAGCGAATTCACAGTAGCTGAATTAACACCATCTACTGTATCAGTCACATTTCGAGCTACTACTGAAGAAATTAACACCTCTGTTAATCATGAAGCTGGATCAACTACTTTTCAAGAATCTATTCTATTGACATCTACTGAACCAGTTCCATCTTTTAGTATAGAGGAAACTGCACATCCATCTTTTACAGCTCAATCTAAAGGATCAACAATGAGAGAGTCACCAGAACCTACCCCAAAGGGAACTGAACATGTATCAGCCACCACACCAACATTCCTTCCAACAGAAGGAGATACCACTCACTCTACTACAGGTAGTACACTATCACCCACAAATACCAAAACATCTTGGTCAACAAGAGAAGATAGCATTTGGCCTGTGTCAACAGAGATTACAACTTTTGTAACACAATCAGCACAATCTGTATCCAGACTCTACCAGCACACATCTGCTCCTGTAGAAAGTTCTCCTTCTACTGAACTAGAATCACTACCATTTACTACAGTGTCATCCACTCTATCCACAGACAAAGAAAATAATTTGTCAACTCCAGAGGGGAGTACAATGTCTGCAATGATTGGCAAATCAACCATGTTGTCTACTCAACCTTCACAATCGACTTTCTTAGAATCTGGAGAAATCACATTTACCGATCAAACACAATTGTTAACTACAGGTATACCTCTGTCAACCTTCAGCAAAATAGTGACCTCTGTGGGCCAAGAAAGAGAATCACATGTGTCTACAGATGCAAATCTATCAACCAATAAGGAAGCATTTCTTACTACTAATAAAGAGAATGCGATCTCTACGGAACTACAACAATCGTTGTCTACACCTCTAGAAAGTACACCATTAACATCTACTAAATCTATGCATCAGCCTGGTACTGCAGAAACAACTTCCAACTTATTTATAGAAACAGCATCAACAGATACGGCAGGAATTATTTTATCTACAGTTATAGATAGAACATTATCTACGTCATCGGAGAGAGCAGAGAGCGCTCGGCCTACAGTCAGTAGCAACCCGCCATTTTCCAATATGGAAAATATATCTCCAACAGCCAGAGAAACCAGCGAATTCACAGTTGCTGAATTAACACCATCCACTGTATCAGTCACATTTCCAGCTACTACTGAAGAAATGAACACCTCTGTTACTCATGAAGCTGGATCAACTACTTTTCAAGAATCTATTCTATTGACGTCTACTGAACCATCTTTTAGTATAGAGGAAACTGCAAATCCATCTTTTACAGCTCAATCTAAAGGGTCAACAATGAGAGAGTCACCAGATCCTACCCCAAAGGGAACTGAACATGTATCAGCCACCACACAAACAATCCTTCCAACAGAAGTAGATACCACTCAGTCTACTACAGGCAGGACACTATCACTCGCAAATACCAAAACATCTTGGTCAACAACAGAAGATAACATTTGGCCTGTGTCAACAGAGATTACACCTTTTGTATCAGAATCAGCAGAATCTGTATCCAGACACTACCAGCACACATCTGCTCCTGTAGAAAGTTCTCCTTCTACTGAACTAGAATCACTACCATTTATTACAGTGTCATCCACTCTATCCACAGACAAAGAAAATAATTTGTCAACTCCAGAGGAGAGTACAATGTCTGCAATGATTGGCAAAACAACCATGTTGTCTACTGAACCTTCACAATCGACTTCCTTAGAATCTGGAGAAATCACATTTACCGATCAAACACAATTGTTACCTACAGATATACCTCTGTCAACCTTCAGCAAAATAGTGACCTCTGTGGGCCAAGAAAGAGAATCACATGTGTCTACAGATGCAAATCTATCAACCAATAAGGAAACATTTCTTACTACTAATAAAGAGAAGGCGATCTCTACGGAACTACAACTATCGTTGTCTACACCTCTAGAAAATACATCATTAACATCTACTAAATCTATGCATCAGTCTGGTACTGCAGAAACAACTTCCAATGTATTTATAGAAACAGCATCAACAGATACGGCAGGAATGATTTTATCTACAGTTATAGATAGAACATTATCTATGTCATCGGCGAGAGCAGAGAGCGGTTGGCCTACAGTCAGTAGCAACCCGCCATTTTCCAATATGGAAAATATATCTCCAACAGCCAGAGAAACCAGCGAATTCACAGTAGCTGAATTAACACCATCCACTGTATCAGTCACATTTCCAGCTACTACTGAAGAAATGAACACCTTTGTTACTCATGAAGCTGGATCAACTACTTTTCAAGAATCTATTCTATTGACATCTACTGAACCAGTTCCATCTTTTAGTATTGAGGAAACTGCACATCCATCTTTTACAGCTCAATCTAAAGGATCAACAATGAGAGAGTCACCAGAACCTACCCCAAAGGGAACTGAACATGTATCAGCCACAACACAAACATTCCTTCCAACAGAAGCAGATACCACTCACTCTACTACAGGCAGGACACTATCACCCACAAATACCAAAACATCTTGGTCAACAACAGAAGGTAACATTTGGCCTGTGTCAACAGAGATTACAACTTTTGTATCAGAATCAGCAGAATCTGTATCCAGACACTACCAGCACACATCTGCCCCTGTAGAAAGTTCCTCTTCTACTGAACTAGAATCACTACCATTTACTACAGTGTCATCCACTCTCTCCACAGACAAAGGAAACAATTTGTCAACTCCAGAGGAGAGTACAATGTCTGCAATTGTTGGTAAAACAACCATGATGTCTACTGGACCTTTACAATCAACTTCCTTAGCATCTGGAGAAATCACATTTACCGATCAAACGCAATTGTTAACTACAGATATACCTTTGTCTACCTTCAGCGAAATAGTGACCTCTGTGGGCCAAGAAAGAGAATCACATGTGTCTACAGATGCAAATCTATCAACCAATAAGGAAACATTTCTAACTACCAATAAAGAAAATGCGATTTCTACGGAACTACAATCGTTGTCCACAAAAGCGATGTTGTCTACGCCTCTAGAAAATGCACCATTAATATCTACTAAATCTATGCATCAGTCTCGTACTGCAGAAACAACTTCCAACATATTTATAGAAACAGCATCAACAAATACGGCAGGAATGATTTTATCTATATTTATAGATAGAACATTATCTACGTCATCGGCGAGAGCAGAGCGTGGTTGGCCTACAGTCAGTAGCAACCCGCCATTTTCCAATATGGAAAATATATCTCCAACAGCCAGAGAAACCAGCGAATTCACAGTAGCTGAATTAACACCATCCACTGTATCAGTCACATTTCCAGCTACTACTGAAGAAATGAACACCTTTGTTACTCATGAAGCTGGATCAACTACTTTTCAAGAATCTATTCTATTGACATCTACTGAACCAGTTCCATCTTTTAGTATAGAGGAAACTGCACATCCATCTTTTACAGCTCAATCTAAAGGATCAACAATGAGAGAGTCACCAGAACCTACCCCAAAGGGAACTGAACATGTATCAGCCACAACACAAACAGTCCTTCCAACAGAAGTAGATACCACTTACTCTACTATAGGCAGGACACTATCACCCACAAATACCAAAAGATCTGGAGAAATTATATTAACGGATCAAACACATTTGTTAACTGCAGAAATACCACTGACAACTTTCAGTAAAATAATGACCTCTGTGGTCTATGAAAGAGAATCACATATGTCTTCAGATGTAAATCTATCATCCAGTAAAGAAAAAGTCCTTACTACCACTAAAGAGAAGATGTTCTCTACTGAACTACAATTTGTGGCAACAGAAACAAGCTTATCTTTCCCTTCAGAAAGTGAACCATCAACATCTACTAAATCTTCGCATCCGTCTAGTACTGTAGAAACAACGTCCAACATGTTTAAAGAGACTGCAACACCAAATTCTGGAATAACATTTTCATCTGTTAGAGAAGGAGCCTCTCCTGGCCATCTTACCTCTAAAAGATCTCAACCTCATAAGAATATCACAATGTCTGATATTAGAGAGAGAATGACAACCCTTTTTCCAACATCCAAAAGCATCATGTTTAAATTCACAGAAAACCCCAATGTTACAGACACTATAGTCATGCCATTACCGCAGTCAAATTCAAAAACTACCTCAGAGAAACCAACACAAGAATCTGGTAAATAAGTAATTGACCAATTATTGCATAGTGGATAGTGTGTTGTGTTTTTACTGACCCTGTCTGTAATTAATAATTTAATATATGTTTTTAATTATTTAATTATTCGGTCGATATTTATTTAACATCATGTGGATATTATGGTTACTTATGTTTTACATTTGTTTTAAAAAAAAGTAATTTTTGGTTGTGGTTATTGTGTAGGTCTTTGTATCTTAGATGCCCAATTTTTTTCACATAAATAGAAATACGTAATTCTTAAAACTAAAATGTAAGAAGCGGCATCAAGAGGCTAACTTGCATTACAAAGAGAAATCCCTTTTCAGTGAATTACTCTGTATATGTAATATGATGGGCCAGTTTCACCTTTCTGGCAAGAAAGATGCAGATGGCCAGCAATAAATAAGCACTTAGAAACACCAAGAGCCACTTGCTCTGCTTTTGACAGGCTAGCCACCATTGTGACTGTTGTACATGTTTCTTTGTTTGTGCATTAACTACATCTTGTGTTTTGCAGACAAAAATATCTGCCAAAGAATCTCCTGTCTAAATGGTGCTACTTGCATTACCTTGGGAAATGTTTTTTCCTGCGTATGCCAGAGAGGGTACAGTGGATGGCTTTGTGAAGTTGGTGTGTTATTTTCTTTCTCCCTGTGTCGTTTTGATTCTTCTCTCCTTCTTTATAACAATGCAAATGAATTAATGATCCTTACTTCAATGCTAGGCAAACACATGCCCTAAGGGCTTACGTCAACCCTGTAACTAAGAATATATAAACAGAGATGGGACAATCCCATAACAATTATTGGGAATGTGTAAGCCCAAAGGTATTTGTAACTAAGGTCAGTTAGGTTAGTTAATGCATGGACTCTGCATCCACAGCCTAGGTCTGGCTTAGTCCTAGCTAATATCGAATTAACCCTTAAATTACCTCTAGTAAGCACTTACCGAAACATATAGGATCTTGCTCCCCCCTCTAGCAGGGCTGTATTTCCCTTAAGAATAAGCAACAATTATGAAAATGCAGCTGCCATGCAGTGTCCTCCACAAATATTTGTACCCTTGGTAAATATCAGCAAAGAAAGCTGTGAAAATGTGTCTTTATTGCTTAACCTTTTTAACAAACATACTCTGCTTTTATGGATATCAAACAATTGGAAAATAACATAGATTTATAAAAAAAAAGCAAAAATTGTTAAATATATATATATATATATATATATATGCCACAACGCAGATGGCCATGGTAGGACCTTGATTTTGTGGTCAGGAAACCATTTTTTGTTGATTTGGATGTTTATTTTGGATCATTGTCTTGTTGGAAGATCCAACCACGGCCCATGTTAAGCTTTCTGGCAGAGTCAAGTGTTCATTTGTTAGAGTCCATGATGCCCTGTATCCTAACAAAAACAGCCCCAAAACATTAAAGAGCCACCACTATATTTAAACATGAGCATGAGCACCTTTCCATATGGCTACCTCTCTGTGTGCACTAAACCCGCCTCTGATGTTTATTACCAAAAAGCTCTGACCATAGAACCCAATCCCATTTGAAGTTCCAGCAGTGTCTGGCAAACTGAAGATTATTAAGTTTTTTCAGGTGAGAGTAGAGTTTTTTATTTTAAACCCTTCTGTGGTGATTAAGGTGCCGTCGGATTGTAGTTTGCGAAACTGATTACTTTTTTTTCCTTTTATCATCGTGCTTTTATTTATGAATAGCTTCGCAAGAAGCATTCCTAATTTATTTTCTTGTGATTGTGATAGTGCTGGCAGAATAGCAGGCTTGGTGAACCTATCCTAAGCCATCAACTATTATTCTTAAGTCTTCAAAGTAGATTTATTCCAGCAACTCAGCTTTATTTAATTGCTAACATTCTTTGCATTATTGGCCATATTATATGCTCCATGTTTCTTTTTCTTTTCTTAGATATCGATGACTGTGCTTGTAGTCCCTGTAAGAATGGAGGAATCTGCATTGATAACGTCAATAGCTTTTCCTGTCGATGCCAGAAGGGCTGGCATGGAACCAGTTGTACTGAGGGTAAGGATTATTTAACAGTGTTCAGTTATGAACATGTTAACTACTGAATAATTAATAGCTAGAAAATGAAAAAAATTATCGGACTAACTGTTTAACACTAAAGCAACAGATTTATCAGCATATGCTGTTATACCAAATCTTCATAGTACAAAGGACTTTTAAATGTGCAATATTGGCCAGGTATCCTAAGGTCTTGCTGTGAAGCTTTCAGTTATGTAATATATAAATCAAGGAAGCCTGACACATTTGCTGCCATCGAAGACTGCAGTCGAACAATGCTGCTTTAAACCATTGGGGCACATCTACATGTGAAATCTCAACAACTGCAGTTTTACAGATATTCCTCCATATGTTTACTATGATAGCAAAAACTATGTTAAAATATTTGAATGTATAACACAACAGTTGAGTGGCAGGAGACATCTTGTTACTGGTGGAGTACCTCAATGATGTGTATTGGGACACATACATTTTAATATTTTTATTAGCTATGTTACAAAAGACTTTAATGGCAAGGTATGCATTTTTTGCAGATACAAAATCTGCAACCGGGTACACATTCCTGGTGGAACAAGCAAAATGGAAAGTGATTTAAGTAAATTAGAACAATGGTCGAGATTGTGGCAGCTGCAGTTTTAAGTTGAAAAATGTAAAAAAATGCATTTGGGATGTAAAACTCCAAAGGCAGAATATAACAATGAGGGCACTGTTCTGTCAGTGAGATGGACTTTATATATATTTATTTCTGAGATAAGCAGACAATGCAATAAATCAGCACAAAAAGCAAGTAGGTTGCTGGGTTGTATAGCTAGAGGCATTAGTAGCAGGAATGGGAGGGGAGGGATTCTGCCACTACACAGATCTCTGTCTGGTCAGACCTCACCTACAGTATTGACTACAGCTCTAGAGACCCACCTCTAGAAGCATATTGACATTTAGAAGAAAGTACAGAAGAGTGCTACCAAAATGGTTTGCAGGATAAAAACAAATTATTTCCTATTTACCTATTGCGAATATGATGGTACTATACTGTACTATACTGTATATACTGTTCTTTCTTTCTTTCTTTCTTTCTTTCTTTCTTTCTTTCTTTCTTTCTTTCTTTCTTTCTGTTTTATTTCTTATAGTGTTTTACATTGGCTGCATTAAAACATTCTAGTCTTTTATCCAGTTTAATTACTTATTAGTATCAGTTGTCATCTGTTTTTTTTCCTAGATGTGGATGAATGTTCCCAAAGTCGCACTAACTGTGACCCACATGCTGTATGTTTGAATACAATGGGTTCCTACAAATGCCGCTGTATGGAAGGTTATAAAGGAGATGGGTTTACTTGCAAAGGTAATAGTACAGTCACTAGACATAGGATTCATTTTTCAACTCATTACTGCAATAAGTTCAAACCTTTTAACCAGTATAATCAAACTGCATGCACTGTAGTGTCAGTTTACATATTGCTTTGTATTCACGTTTCAACATTTAAGTAAATGAACAAATAATTTTTGTAATTTTTAATTTGACTTCTATCCACTTAGAAATCCGTCTGTTCAATTATGGACCAGTGGCTGGAGACTTAAGAGCAACAAAGAGATCCAGAGATTTTGCTTCACCACTAATTAATATACCTACGGGATTCCCATTTGATTCTGTATTCTACAACAACCTCTATGTGAGTATGTGAATTAGGCTTTGTTTGTACATTAATTTAAAGGGACATCAATGGTAAAGAAAAAGTAATGTGAGGATTTTGTTAATGTTTATTTTTATTTTTATGGTTGAAACTGTCTAACAAATTAGAATATAATTTCCCAAACGTTAGTATATGAACACATAGCAGATTCTAAAACCATTAGTGAACCTTAAACTTATGTTGGCTGTTATATTTTTTGTACAATTTAGAAATCACCATTAACATATTTTCATATATATATATATTGTTTTATAGTGCTTTATCAAATTGAATATGATTCTAAAAATATTAAATTGAGAAACGGCCATCGCGGTAATCTGTTGTTAGTAGATGTTTTGCACCTTTTATTTACTAGAACAGTATCCTTCCTATCTTCTATCCTCATCCACATGTCTGTGGACATAACCTGGCGGGAACTTAAGCCAAAATGACAGTGCTTCTGGTGACATCCTCTCCCCAATCTTCCCTTCCGGAGAGGGGACATCATGTTGCTTTAAGTTGAACGCAGGACAATATGGCAGCACTTCCAGTGACGTTGTCTCCCTGGTCCTCCAATCAGGGGAGGACGTCAGCGGAAGCAATGTCATATTGCCAGAGTTGAACTCTGCCCTCTCCCTCCGGGTTATGTCCACGGAGATGTGGACAAAGATAGAAGATTAAAGATAGCAGATTCATAGATAGATAGAAGAGAAGGGAGAAGATAAAAACTGGGGATGATGAAGAAGAAGATGCGGTAGCGGTTGGCGGAAGCGATCACCAGAAGCACAAGTGGTTGGCAAAGAAGGTAGGGAAACATCTAGGGAATGTGAGAAAGAGAGTGAACTAGAATGAGAGTGTGAGAGAGCGAGTGAGAGTGAATGTGGGAACCGGGTAATGAATTTCGAGTAACGAATGCCCCCAAATTTTTGGCCGAACGGAATGGGCAGGAAACATAATTTGTTGCCTGAAAATGAATGGGTCAAAAATTAACAAAAAAATGTGTCCGCATTGTTTTTGGCCCATTTGCCTGTGTCAGTTCTAAGGGACCACTACAGTCACCATGATCTCATTAGCAAGTTCAAACTAAAGAGTTTGCTAAGTTGCATTATGGTTGATGATGTTTGTGTCTTTATTAATTAATTGACTGTATGACTGAAATTTCTTTTTACTCTCTAGTTCACAGATAATGGTGTAATCATATTCCAGCACAATTCATACGATCCAATCTATGTTCTTAGCTATCCATACAAAACATTCCAGAGTAATGACTCTGTCACACCACCGGTGATTGCACCTTTCTGGGCTGATGTGGACTTATCAGGAGATGTCGGAGAGTTATATTACCAGGTAACATCATATACAAAATGTGAGAAAAATTCTGTTGTAACTTAAAAGTATTAGAGACATTCATTTTTTGCAAGGGTTACTAACGTTAGGGAAATCTGTCACCAGACAGTGGGCATCCCCTCCTAACTCCTCTCCTATCTCCAACTCTGGCACTACCCCTTAATGGCACTCCAGTTCATGTGAAGCCTGTCTGGGGTGATGTATTTTTGGGGGGGGATGTTCTAAGTTGTGTTATAGTTTGTATGATTAAGCAGAAATAAAATGAAGGTTTTGGTCATATTTGAAGTATTTATGTTTTTTTTGGGGTTTTTTTTACATTCATTGGATACATATTTCAATTTAACTAGCTGAATTCCATTTTTTGGTTAGGTTTATGATTTCCAGAGAACTGTATCAGACAAGGCATTTAAGGAGTCCTTGGAGAAAGCCATTAACACCTATTTCAGTTTTTCTCTTGAACAACAATTTTCAGCTACCTGGGCTGTGAAGATAACATGGGATAATGTCCTCCCATTCAGTTTGTATAATGCAAATGCCAATAAGAGAACATACAATAACTATGTAAGTAACTAGGATTAAAGCTGCTGTTTCACTCTCTATCATATTAAGCAAATAATACTTAGTAGATCTGTAATTGTATTCCCTCCTCTAATAGTGTACAACATTTTAATATTTGGTATGTATGTAAAAGGATTTTTTTATGTGTATCATTTTATTATATGTTTTTCTATGATAAACAGCCATCCTTGCCACCCTTATTTCAATGTCACATTTTCAATGAATCAACCTGGACAGCCAGAAAAATTGATAATTGCCAGGTAAGTAACAGATGCATATCACGAGTAGCAGGATTCAGGAACCAGCCATTTTAGGCATCAGGATGCTAACAGTGTATGTGGCCAAGTTAATGAAAGTGTTGGAACATTTCACAAGATAATCTGTATACAACTATTTTTTTTAATCCTATTTTGTTTATTTTGTACTAAAAATATTAATTTTTTTAACAAAAAGGTTAATGCATCCTTATTAAATATTAAATAAAATGTTTCTGATTTCATGTTTAAATGTGCAAGGCCAGGTTAGAGCCATTGCTCACTTATACGAAAACCAACCTTTTTTCTTGTGCCCAACTACTTTTCCACATCAACACAAATATAACATAATAATAATAATAATAATAATAATAATAATAATAATAACACCAGCACTATGCATCCTGTGACCATACACATGTTCTAAGTAATATGAAGGAAAAAGGAAAGGGAGGGAGCTAAAACAAGGGAAGAACAAGGACTCTGAATAGCCAATCAGAGCACTACCTGGGTGCAAATGGAAACTGGGTGAGAGGAGCTGGTTCTTCATTGGATTAATCAGGTAATACACATACCTGCTCTAGAGCTGGTTCCTCTCTGCTAGTGTCTGAGGATATATGTATCTCAGTATCTTAACAATATGCAAAACAAGCCTCACAGAGTGCTCAGACAAGAGTAGCTAAGCCAAAAGCAAACATAAAATTGACCGTCACAAGAACATTGACACTCCTGAAGAATTGAGGCTGAATTCAAATCCGTATAAAAACATAGTAAATTTATTGTCATCCATTGTCTGTATAAAATGACAAAAACATAATAAAGAGAATCATGGAGGTAAGTCAATGTATATCTGTGCAGGCAAATCTTTATTTCTTTAGGAGTGTTCTTGTCATAGTTTCATTGAATATTGTGATCTCCATTGGTCAATCTTCGCTGAGAAATGTACTTTACATAAGTAAACAATAGCTACAAATCTTTCAAATTCTCCCAAACTTGTCTCCTAGACAAACACTTTTCAAGCAATCCTGGCTACAAATGGTGTTTCCTCATTCTCCCTAACTCTGTTTGAAGATGGTGGAATGAGATGGAGACACAATGCTCTGCCATCGCAGCATCAACCAAAAATGGGCTATTTCAGGTAGAGTTCCACCTTCTGCCTACAGGGTTATGAAACTGAGTGAGTATGCAAGATGAGAGTGGAGATTATGTGCAGGGAAACAGGAAGTAGATAGCATGGTTTTTGGAGGAAAATAAATGCTCTTCTGAGGCAGTCTGGCGGGGGGGGGTCTTCAAACAAGGCCAATCTGACTTGGAACAGTCCACTTGCGGAGATTGGATCATAGTTGATGTGATGGGAATGAGTTGTTATGTTAGTGTGATGTGTGGTAGGTCTGAGCAAGTGAGGTGTTAAGTCTGATTTGTGTGATGGGAATGATGTGTGATGGGAATGATGTGTGATGTTATAGATGTGAGGTGTGTGTGATATGTATGATGTGTGATAGTTGTGAGGGAATGAGGTGTTATGTGTGAGAGGTGTGATGAGAATGAAATCTGATGATAAAGTGAGGATGTTTTAGTGAGCGGTGTGTGTTTTAGTGTGTTTGTTAGGCAAGGTGCTGGGACCTTTATGTGCCCCAGGACCATAAGGTACCAACCCTTCCCTTGTTATGTTGAGCATTTGTAATTTATCAAACTTGTCTTTCTAGTGGTATTTCCTCACCAAGCAATACAAAAAACTTCCCAGCTTTTAATGATCCACAGACAGATCCAACTAGAAGCAAAGAGGAAATATATACTCCAGACCAATCTATAGGCTATAATACAGGTACGATATTGACACAGCAAAGTAGTAGTCATCTACTCTCATCATTTGAAGTATAAATGTGTTTTATTGTTAAGTCATAAAACTTTTTTTACATCTTGTAAAAAAATTTCCCTTTCCATTAGGGAAGAAGGGTCAGTGGGCTTATCGTCTGGATAGTAATACCAAAGGAACTGTAAACTTTCGACTACAGTGTTTAAACTGGTATTATGAAGAACTTGGTCCAAGTTCACAATTACATACTCCTCCATGCCCATGCACATATAGACAGGCGACATTCGACTCATCCTTCACCAATGGACTAAACCTTTGGTATTATGACTTCGATTTAAAAGGTCTTTCAGGTAACATTTAATGGAAGAAGGTAATATATATAATTATATCATTATATGTATATATTATTATACATACTGAAGAAAAAATAACCTTTTGGTCTGTCTGGTCTGTTTGTCAAGTATTGTGAAGTATTAAATTGTTATTTATATTGGGCTGATGTATAACTTTCATTGGACTTTTATATTTGTTTTTTCACTGATAATCTTTTGTAGAACAGTACATGACAATGCAAAACATGTTCCCTACTGAAAATGGAGCTGGCACCAGGTGCTACTACAGCAGGTCTGGAGCACTGATCTATGGAGAGAAGGAACAGTACTTTCCAACACCATGGACATATTTTGACTTCTGGGGTTATATGTCAAATCCAAAGGCTTATGTTAATTATTTCTGGAATATGGTCCTTCCAACCCAAAGAAAAATTTACAGAGGTATTGTTTATGTCATCACAATACAAAGCTGGATACAGTATATAATGAAAAAAACTGAAAATTATGCTTGGATAGTACTAGTCTTGTCATGATAGACATTAAGGGACATGAAGCTAGTATCCAATGCATGCTATCTCTAATATTTTTATAGTTAAGACTTTTTCGCATAAATTCCTAATAGTGTGATTTACTAATGTTTTAATGCCAACATAAACTTTATTTTGTTCTTGTACTTTTTTTACTATTTGTAGCTAAAGAAGTCGATCCCTACAATGCATGTTGTAGATATTCTGGATCCAATTATCTGTGTGACCTCTACAGGGAGAAAAGGCCACTAGATCGCTGTGAACAATATGTCCCCCCTCAAATTGGTAAGGACACTTGGGACAACATGCTCCAATTAACAACTTAAGAATATGAGTGAGTTTAGATAGACTTCAGTAATTAGTATCACAACGTGTGGCATACTTAAAGCAATATTTTAAATTACAAAACAAATCCTTATAGGTGAAAATGTCACCATTATGTACTTAATTTAAGTATTTAGATCTGAAACAAAAAACTAACTAATTAATACAGGTCGCAATATGCATGATCGTTGATATCCATGGGTAGGGGAGTACAATAAATTAACATATGCTCTTTTATTTACATACAGGGTTTCTCTTTGGAGATCCTCACATCAGTACACTGGATGGTGTGACATACACTTTTAATGGTCTGGGTGAGTTCACCTTAGCCAATATCAAAGATGAGAACAATACTGTTGTCTTCAAACTCCAGGGACGCACTGCTATTGCTGGCAATGGAACAAGCAATGCTACTATCTTTGTGGGTTTGGCAGCCTATACTTCTGCTGGTGACCAGGTACTATAGAAAAGTTGACAAGTAGGTTCAATTCTGCTTTTTGCTTGTCAAGGTTGGTTTAGATCAAATGCCCATGGCAAATAGCACAATCTATGCGCCATTACTACCTTTACATGGGTCACATAAGATCTTAAGCATACCACTACATACATCAGGACGAAAAGAGCCCATAGTCCTAAACAATAACCCATTGACTTACCTATTAATATTATGGACACTGCCAGTCTGCCACAAAAACCAGCCTTACTGCTTGTGTTACACTGAGACTGTGTCCCATTCTTACAGGTTCAATGGACTCTACTAAATGATAACTCAACTCTTTTAAGTTACAATGGGACAACAGTTCCTCTCACAGGTATGACACAATCTTAATTGGGTGCATGAAGAAGTTTAAATGGGGCATTGCAAAGATTGTTTGTCAATCTGCAATATGCATGGTTATTCAAGTTTGAATTAAATATGGATTTGGAACTCAAACCATCATATTGTCATGGTTAGTCTTGGGATATCATGCTCTTTTATGTACATTTATTATTAGTACTTCTAAGGGATACAAAGAAAAACAATATTTGAAACATTTAAGATTTTAAAGTGGCCATGGAAAAACATGAATGTTTGGAGGGTTGCCACTCTAAAACAATAATTGAGAGAAATTCTGAATACTGAATAATTCAGAGGGGTTTCATGATCACAGTATGAAGAAAAAATGAATGGCAAAATAATGCTATAAATAATGCTTTATAATATTATAATATTTTGAAACATAAAATACATTTATTTACTCTTCTCTTTATAGCAGTGCAGCTCTTTTGTGTGTTGCTATATTTATCCCAATACTTTTATATGTAAACAAAAAAGACGTATGAATATTGATTAGTTTTTATTTGTTTTAGAAAATGTTACGTACATTGAGCACATGGCACTGGAGAGGACAGCAAAAGGTGACGCCAAAGCTGCTTTTGACAGCGGGATTTCTGTCTCGGTTACCGCCAATATGGGCATATTGAATTTTGTAGTGACTTTGAATCCAAAATACCAAAACAGGACCGAGGGACTTCTTGGTAGGTGGACAAATACATTTAATTGCACAATCATGTTAAACTATGTTTCTTCCATTGAGCCATGTCTGTTAAATCAGTAGTACTTCATTCAGAAATTGTGTTAGGTTGCATGTTAACAATGCATTTCACTTTACATTGTTTTCCCTTTGTAATAATAAAGATTTTAAAGATGATCTTTTTTCCCCTCTTTATTTTAGGACTGTACAATGGAAATCCTTATGATGACTTTCTTTCTGCTGATGGAAATATATTACCATACAGTGGGCTTAAGAAGCTAAAAGAATCTGAGATCTTCACATTTGGCATGACATGTAAACACATTTTTTTTTTTCAAATATATTTAGATTGCCTTTGTCACAGTTAAGACTGTAAACCAAAAAACGCACACACTAAAAAATAGCAATAACTGCAAGCTTTTAGAAGGACATGGGATTTATCCACTAAAGAGGGAGTCAGCAGGAGTGTTTCCAGGACAGTTGCCATTTCATTTCACTGATCTAAATTTAAATTATTAAGTGCCAACACCAGTGAGCCTCTGCCTGAGGAATAACCATGTATAAGTCCCTGAAAATTACCTAATTGATTGAACTATGCATTATGCAGGGCCAGCTCAGCTATTCTTCTGGAGAAAATTATCAGGAATAGCCCTGTATACTTTACAATGAATGAATTAAAAAAGGCAAAACTGTCCTACCAATTTTTGCTTTAGTGAATAAACATCATGTTAAGTTGCTTATGGGAGAATAAGCCCATTGAAGTCCATTGAACTACATACAACACACCCTGTTTCAGCTGCTGGTCCACAGTGGCGTCACCAGGGTTGGTGTCACCCGGTGTGATGACACATGGTGTCACTGACATTGATGGGCGGTCCCGCTGACATCGGGGGAGTTCCCGCTGATGTTGGTGGGCGGTCCCACTGACGTCGGGGGAGTTCCCGCTGACATCGGGGGCATTCCCGGTGACAGCAGCGGGAAACACCCCCATTTGAAGGGAAAAATGGGCGGGGAGCGGGGCGTGTCAAGACCCCGCTCCCACGACCTGAAGGATTCGGGTCTTGACCCAGAGAACTGGAGGAGCAGCGTCTGATGGCATGGTGATCCCAGGTGGATTACACTCTCATAGAGTTCCCTGCATGGTGTGGTGTCACCCCCTGTAAGGTGTCACCCGGGTGCGATCCGCACCCCCCGCAACCGGGTTGTGATGCCACTGCTGGTCCGTCTTTTCCATTTAAAGTTGAAGCACAGCTTACTGTTTTAAATAGAGAAGAGCGTTTCCTTCAATTGTTAGAAATCTGATCATAATTTAGTTACATAATAGCTTGTGTATCAGTTTCAAAAATTTTTTTATTGTGATGGCTCCCAAGGTTAATCTTGTCCAACTGTATTTTTAATAGGGAAAACTACACCTGAAAATAGTGTCTTTACCTATAACGCAAGCAATGGAGAGACTTGGTTCACTTACAACAACAATACCTTTATACCAGTTTTCTTTGACGAACTGTTGTCAGCTAGTGACCCTGATATGCTACAGAAAGCTAATAACACATGTGCAGGAAACTCAAACTGTGTCTTCGACATTTTGAGTACTGGGAGCTTTCCCTTGGGTATAAAAACAATGGAACGTGATATTGCTTTCACAAGTCAAAGAATCATCATGGGTGAGTTCATTTTATATATACAGCCTATGTATATAAAACCTTGTGTTACATATATGAGAATAATGTATCAACAAGTTCCCAACTGTAATTGTTTGTAAATCAAATGTGAGTGTTGTATGTGTAAACAAATGTTTAGCATTGAACCACAACATGATATTAATTATGCCAATATTTTACAGGTCGATATAATCTATAACCTATGTCAATGGGCAATTGGAGGGGAAAGGGACACTTGCCATCTCCTGGAAATTCAAAGAGGTCTACTTGAGCAGTAGCAGGGGAGGGCAAAATAGTAGGCTGTTTAGAGTAGGTTAACTAGGAAAACGAAAGCTTGTAGTCAGGGATGTGCAGCAAAAAAGCTTTTGTTTACTTCTGTTCACCCATGCTGTCAAAGTGGTTTGGACTGAGATTTTCCTCTCCCTCTACCTGGTCTCCTCCCCTTCACTTTGGCAGCTGCTCCTTCACAGGCACGGAGTCCCTTCCTGGGCAGAGACACAGTTTGCATACTGCTGAAACAAGGTTGTTTATTTCAAACATGTATTCTACCTGGAGTTAGTTAATATTCCAGCTGTTGAGACTATATTTTCTATGACTCTCAGCCAGTCTGTTATGTTAAGCATTATGGGAAAGTTAGTACTCAACAACTGGAGTGCCAAAGGTTAGCCTTATATCATTATGGTTGGTACTGCAGCCAGTGGTGTAACTACAGGGGTCTCACCTGTAGCTTTAGGGGGCCTTGGCAACCCCTGGTTCCTGGCTCTTTGTACGGTTCAAAATTGTTTAGAAAGGGCCCTTCTTAACTGGACAAAATATATATTTATTGCTAGCTAAATTTCATGGGGATTGTAGTTATAGACTGGGGTTGTGGTGGCCTATCGTACACATGACTTTTTTTGTTTACTGCCACTCCCTTGATATATAGTCAGCCATTACTGGCTGAACAGCAAAGGAATTGTAGACTGGGCTAATCTTTACTACCACAGCTATTGTAAACTAAAATTCTCAAGCACAGGTACATTCTGTAGGAAGAAGATATCTCTTTTTTAAAGGACATGGCATGGTCTGAAGTGCCAAAGGGATTGACCTTCAGTTCAGTGGCTGCTGGTGAAAATTTACTTTGTGTATATTTTATGAAATACCAGATGTGGCTCAAATGTTTTAACCAAAGAGAATTATTGTGACATTTGAACATATATAATTATCATTCTGTGTTTAAACAAACTAAGTAAACAGTGAGTAGACCAGAATGTGGCTCTAGAACTCATTGGTTAGTGCTTGAGATATACCCCTCTCTTCTATGATGCTTTGTTCTTTACTCGGTGTGAAGTCCAGAGGCCATACAAGCAGCAGTAACAAGGGGTGTTTCCATGGTTCCCTGAAATATAGGCCTATATTTATAGAGCAAGGTATTAGATAATATAAGTTTTAAAACTTCTTTAGATGAAATGGGAGATTGAGGTGAAATGTGATTTAAATACTGTTTTTTTAGAGAATTAAAACAGCTGAATAGAGTCACAGTCTCCTTCTCTTCTGGCATTATCTATTTTAAACATTAAATGCTTTTGTGGGTGTTGAAACACAACATGATATTAATTCTGCCAGCGTATTTAAAAGTAAATACAATCAATGACCTATGTATACGCACACTTTTTTTCCCTTTGTCCATAGAGAGTTTTCCACCAAACATCTCTGGTCCTTCTACCATAATGACATCTCTGAGAGCCCAAGTTATGGTGGATTACACTGTTTCATTTGGTCAACTCAACCTAGAAACAACTTCCAGTGATCTAGTAATAACAGGTAGGCAAAAAAGCAATGAATAACTTTGGCACCAAAGTCTAAAGGACTGAGGGATATATTTTTAAAAACAAGATGAATGTCTGGCTTGTTACTGGTGTTTAAGGCATCATTTGATATATCATACTTGACATGTATGATATGTTTGTGTTTATTGATGCAGGAAATGGAACTCTGATCTGGCTGCCCAAATCTTCAGCGCCAGTGTTTGCAGTGATTCAAGCCAATAACTCAGTTGCTACTGCAGAGTTAGGACTTACACTGATTCTCTGTAACTGTAGCAATGATGGGGTTTGTGACTACAATAATGCCATCCTGAGAAGCCAGAAAGATAATTCCAAGTTTATGGTAATGGTAAAACCACTGCTTTCTGTACATCTTTCACTTCTCTGCTCCCCTCTTGGTTTACTCTCACTGATTTAACTGTGGAGTGTTCATTCATGGACCAACATAGAAAACAAAATAATAGATATCAACTAAAGAATCCATACTGTCTTGGGCATTTTTGTTATTCCACAGAAGACCATCACAAACAAAGGCTCTTAAGCACATCTAACTCATAGGTTAGATTTAAATCCCTTGCCACCTAGTTACACTACTGAACATAGACCCCATTGGGATGGACACAGCTCGCCATAACATAATTATTCACAAGTGTTCCGTTTGGCTTAATGTTTAAAGAACTTTCTGGGCGCTTACTGCAGGATCCTGTAAAGTTGCATTACATGGCCCCATTTAGCTGCCGTCTAGACAAGAGGGCCAGTCCTAGTCCGGGACAATTGCCTCCTGCCCCCTGGACAGCCTGCCCATGGTGTGAGGTGACCATGTAGTTCGGTAGTGAAGGAAATGGACAGCACCAATAGCAAACCCCAGATAAAGCATTGACAATTAATTTCTCTACCTAACTGTGTTTATTAGTTTAATTCTATCCCCAATAATATCAAGTTACCCAAACTCATGTATCTTTTCTATGCAGACACATAATAATTTCATGTTTTCTACACCCATAAAGGGGCAGACTAGATACAGACATTGAATTTTAATTTATGTGTGTATAGATACACTGAAATAGTAACCTTCTCATATATTCAAAGTAAGCTGTCCAGATAAAATCAAGCAAACAATGTTGCTTTCGTGAGAGGCTTTTTAAAGGGAGTTGATTCTTTTTAGGAAAATATATAGAGTTGTCTCTAAGTATTCAACACACTTTTCACGGAGGTGTGTAAGCTATTACTATATTCAGTTTTAACATTTTTTTCAGTTAGTTATATAATGTGCAATGGTCACTCATGTAGATTAAACATTGATCCAAGGAGAAATCCGATTGCCTCCTGGAGTCAAGAAGGAATTCGAATTAGCTTAATTAGTTTTTTTTTGCCTTCTTTTGGATCAAGAATAGGAAGGTTAGGTAGAACTTGAAGGACTTAGGTATTTTTTCAACCTTATGAACTATGTAACTATGTATAACATGATGTGAATTACACCATGAAGCCAATCATGAGACGTTACCAAACATATTCTTTGAATGTATGCCTTTTCAACTTGTCTTTCACAAAATGTGATATAGACCATGCTGGCTGATAACAGAATGAATGTATAAAAAGTATATTTGGTGCAAAATCTTCTCACCATATGAACTAACAGTATAACTAATGTGTTCTATCATTTCACATCAGGTAAGTTCTTGTGGTTTTACATACAATTACAAACATTCCTAAATAAACTGGTCAGACAAACTAGTAATATATTAAACTAATTAAACTAGTAATATAACAAATATTGAAATTTTTCCATCTCTAACATTTTTATTTCAGACCGCTGTCTGCAAATGTTCAGATGCATGGAACGGTGAATTCTGCACTGAAGATTTCAATGCTTGCTTGCAAAACATTTGTTTTAATACATCTTCTTGTGTAGATAACCTGGCTCCATTAGAAGGTTGTCAGTGTTCACCCTGTCCCAAAGGGTTGATTGGAGATGGCGTTAAGTGCTCCGGTGAGTAAACTTTTAAGATTTTTCAATGGATGACAGTAATGTAAATGTTTTACTGGTGACGTTGCAGTATTTCATTCTGTGATTCCCTTTTCTCGACAGATATTGATGAATGTTATGAAAACACATCAGACTGCAATCAGATTTGCATCAATACATTTGCAGGATACGAGTGCTCCTGTAACGCAGGCTACAGATCTTCCCAACAAAATTCCTCACACTGTGACGGTAAGGAATCTGAAAAGAACGTATGTCAATTACCATAAATATTTTACACATATTGTGTATCGTTATATCTAGGATAAACCGAGGAATACATACATAGCATATATATTTTGTATAGTTTGTGTATAGTATATTCATTAAATTACCGTATTTGCTCGATTATAAGGCAAGGGGTTTTTTTCAGAGAAAATGCTCTGAAAAATAATTATCATCTTATATTCGAGGTCATCTTCTAATCAGACCTCAAATAGAGGTCTGACTACAAGACTAAGATCCAGGTCCCCCGCAGCGCTGCAGGGAACCTGAATCCTCCTCTCCGGTAGCCGGTGGAGGTCTGTATTCATAGATGCCCTGGTGGAAGTGCCGGCACCAGCAGCGGAGGTTGTCTGCGCGCATTACTCAGACCTTCACTGGCTGCCAGCCCTACAAACTAAAGAATCTAAAGCATGAGAAGTCTAGGGAAGCACTGGTAAGTAGGGGGAGGATAAGAGTGGCATATGGGGGTATAAGGGCTTTCTGGAGGCAGAGTGGCACATAGGGGGTTAAAAAAATATCAGGGAGGCAGAGTGGCATATAGGGGGTTGAAAGGAATATCAGGGAGGCAGAGTGGAATATAGGGGTATAAGGCATATCTGGCGGCAGAGTGGCATATCTGGGGGGCAGATGTGCATAACTGGGGGCAGGTTGGCAAATAAAAGACAAAAACCTCATTTTTCATTTTTATTAAATATGAAAAAATAGTTTACATGTGAATTAATATTTACTAGTAAAAAAAAAATAAAAATTCTTATAGGGTAGTCTTATATTCAGGCTTTTTCTTTTTTTCCTAAATTAATATCCAAATTTAGGGGGGTCATCTTATAATCAGGGTCATCTTATAATCAAGCAAATAAGATATATGTTTATTTTCTTTATTATCACTATTTCACTTTTTTATGTTTTTCAAGACATTGATGAATGTGTAGGATCCTCTCCATGTGGGGAAAATGCTATGTGTTCCAACTTACCTGGAAACTTTTCCTGTGTGTGTATGAATGGCTATCATGGTGATCCTTATCTTCTCTGTACAGGTATGTACAAAACAAAAAATAAGTAAGGCTGAAACTGTCACCTTGTGTTATCTCTCATGCAAGTCCTCCAATTGATTACTATAAATGCATTCACAGAAACATTAAGTTGAATATATAGATACTGTGAATATGAAGCAGACAGGTGGAACAGCCGCCTAGCAGAAATGGTACAGTGAATAAGTTAAATGAATCTCAGACTGATTAAGATTTAAATAAAATACTGTATAGGTGAGAGGCATTACTTCAACAAACTCTCTCTCTATATATATATAAATTGTTTATATCTGCTGTCTAATTCTATATGTATGCATGCTCCTATTAAGTAGATTATTCAATTTTACAGAGAAAATCTTTTTTAATAATAATAGTATAGATGATGCTATGTGTTTGCCTTTAAAATGTGTAATACAAAGGGTGTATGTTAAATATTTGTGAGAATTATTACAGTCTATGTGTTATTTTCCTTAGATATCAATGAATGCGCCAGTGGATCTTCCAGTTTGTGTTCGGACACCTCTGTCTGCATTAACACTAATGGTTCATATTACTGTGACTGCCTCCCAGGATACACTGGTGTTAACTGCTCTGGTTAGTAGACTATATGCATTTATATTGATTATTCCTCACTCATATCTACTTGACTAACAAACCTATGCATTTTTCATGCAAGTTAAGGGGACATACAAATCATAGAGTCTATCCAATTGGACATCAATGGCATATTTATGGTCACACAGTATAAAGGTCATATTTGTAAAGATTGCCTCTTGCAAATCAATCCATTAAAAAAAATCAATCCATACCTCCTGAAGGTAGAACTGTACAATATCAATACTATATTTTTCTCATATTTCTACTAGATTTTTCACCAACAACCACACGTCTTGGTCTAAGCACTTGGATAATTAATTCAACAATAAAAACTATACAAATGTCATATCCAAGCACAACTGAAGCCACTGAGAAATCAAGCCCCCATTATTCAACCTTCAAGATCATTTCTATTAATTGTACAAAAGGTACAAACACTATAAATTAATTAAAAATAAACTACAGCTGCTTGTTATAACTAAATACAAGACAGAACCAATGGATACTGTTGTTGTCACCAACAACGCTAAGTACCACATAGTTGGTTATCAGTACCATTGCTATTTAAATACCAACTGTGGCCACAACGATTATGACATTATACATAAACAAATTCAACAGGGTTATTTATTGTATTATACCCAAAGCACTGTTGTTAGCATGAGCTTGTAACCTTATTCTGTTGGAATAGCTTGTCTTTAACAGCATTCCCATCCAAGCACTTCTCAGGCCACAGCTGATACTTCAACTAGAAGCTCCACATGATCATCATAGTTTGTAAAGCAGGCCCTGAATTATCTGAAAATTTAATTAGCACGGTCATATTTCAACAATATTAATTATAAAAAATGACAGTAGGAATGGCTGATGCACGAACACATTTTTCATTAAAAACTCTTCTGTAATAACAACTAAAAAATGTACGTCTCCAATGACATTTTCTGTTTCCACAACAGGTCCAACATCCACAACTTTGACGCATATAACATATTCACAATTGGCTACGGACAAACAAACTTTACCAACGATTACTAGAACTTCAAAAACCTCAGCAGCAATGATACCATCAAGTCAAATGACCACAAAGTCATCTGTATCCGTTTCACTGAACATTTCCACTGCCACTGCCAATTCTACATGGTACAGACCATCCACATTATCCTCATCTACGTTTTCAAGTAAGACAAGCGTTTATAAAATGCCCTTTGTTTTTTCTCACTTTTTCTTACAGATTTAGTTGCCATGTCATTTTATTTCTTCATTCAGACAAAAGGCACAGCTGAGCATGATTAACCATTGTTGTTTACAGGACAGCTACAAACAAACATCACATCCACAACTTCACCCTGCAGCTTGGTGTCTTGCCCCACAGCATACTGTAGCAATGGGGGAGTATGCAGCATTAATATGGCAACTTGTATCCTGAGCTGTAAATGTCCTGTCCCATATACAGACACTAGATGCATTTTGGCTGGGAATGACTTCATGCCAGAACCATCCAAAGGTAAGTAGGACAGCAAAATGTTAAATAACAAGAATATCTGATTTAGGAGGCATATGTTGAGTTAGGACATCTAAAACACTAAATATTATAGTGTTCGGGGAAATTAGCCAAATGAGCCAACATGGATTCAGGTTTCTGCTTGCTTTGTGTCACTTGTATATTTGTCTATACAGCAGACCCACAGTACATGTTGTGCTGGACCCCATATTGGAGTCTATTTGGTCCATGCAGGCCTTTCCTAAAACAGAGGTATTTGTAGGGACAAAGACAGGCTCCATTTCTAGAGTGTGATCAGTGATGGCATGGGGGCAGCTTCTAATGTCATGTCATGTGCTGTCATGTGACAAAGTCATCCAGCTTTTTTGTAGTCACTTGTCACAGTCAGTAAGAATGAAAACTGTATGGCTTTGAGAATTAATATGCCAGCAGTTACAGGAGCAGATCAGGTAGGAACTTGGATCCGTTAGTATGGTCAGTGTGTATGCATGTGGAGAACTCTTGGTATAAATGTGGTTTGCTCACATGATGCTGCATTTGCCACAATTCAGTTATATTGATATTTCTACACTGATAGACCTGCCCTGTTCCCCGTAAGGGCTATTATTGTTAAGTGAGTAAAAGCATCTAGGAGTAACAACAGTTCAGCCATGGAATAATAGTCCACGAGCATCACAGAGTGGGACTGCCAGGTGCTGAAGCGTGTAGCACATAAAAATCACCTTCTGTAGCATCACTCACTACAGCGCTGTAAACTGAATCTGGAAGCAACTTTAGCACAAACACTGTGCTTCATGAAATTGTTTTCTTTGTTCTCTAGAGTGATGACTCATTATTTGGAAGTCAGATGGATGTTTTTAGGTTTGTCCTATGTCAGGAGAACGCTACCTACTGGAATGCATAGTGCAACTGTAAAGTTTGGTACAGAAGGGATAATAGTCTGGGGCTGTTTTTCAGGGTTTCCGTTTGACCCCTTAGTTCCAGTGAAGGGTAATGCTTATGTTCATGTTTAAGACATTTTAGACAATTGTATGCTTCCAACCAGGCCCGGACTGGCCATCGGGCACACCGGGCGTTTGCCCGGTGGGCCGGGCCACGGCAGGGCCGCATTGATTTAGGGGCTGATGGAGCTGCAGCTCCAGGCCCCTACCCTACCTACGGCCGCAATGGCGGGTCTGTGGCCGCACAGGGTTTAAATTAAAACATCGGGGTTTTTTTTAACTTTATTTAACATCCTCCATGTTAAATAAAGTTTTTTTTAACTTTATTTAACATGGAGGATGTTAAATAAAGTTGAAAAAAAACCCCGATGTTTTAATTTAAACCCTGTGCGGCCGCAGACCCCTAAGGCCGGCCCTGGTGGGGGCTTCCCGGCCCCTTAGAGCAGGACCGGCCTTAGGGGTGTGCGACCGCACAGGGCGTCACACTCTAGGGGGCGGTCCGCACCGGGTGCCAACTTGTGGCACCCGGCACCCCTCCAGAGACGGACAGTAATGTCCGCCGCTGGAGGAGCAGGCTCGCAAGGGAGCGGTATCGGAGGTCTTTAACAGACCTCCGGTTCCCTTGAGTGATTTTAAGCCGGGTTCAACCCGGCTTAAAATCACTCAAGGGAGCCGGAGGTCTGCTAAAGACCTCCGATACCGCTCCCTTGTGATCCGCGCGGCAACAGCTGCTGTGCGCCGGGGTTTGTTGTTAGATCCCGGCGCACAACACTGAAGCCGCGCCCACCGCTGTCCGTGCCCTCTGAACCGGAAGAAGACAGAGAAGACAGAAGAACTGAAGAAGAGGAGCGAAGAGGAGGAAAAGGAGCTGTAAGGAGAAAAGAGGAAAGGTAGGAAAATATTCAGTGAGAGTGGATTAGTATATATGTGTGGATTGGTATATACGTGTGGATTGGTGTATACGTGTGGATTGGTGTATACGTGTGGATTGGTGTATACGTGTGGATTGGTGTATACGTGTGGATTGGTGTATACGTGTGGATTGGTGTATGTGTGGATTGGTATATACGTGTGGATTGGTATATGTGTGTGGATTGGTATATAGGTGTGGATTGGTAAGTGTGTGAGAGTGATGGGTGTTATGCTGTACCATTTCCAATGTCTTTTTCATGATCTAATTATGCTCTAAAAGTACATCATAACTCCCATCACTCTATACTGTTCCATACAGTGGCAGAGCTGGGAGGCAGAGGCCTTGCACCCTAACCGCAGGACTCCTGAAAGGTAAGTGAACTTCAAAGAGGGAGAGGGTAGATAGTTAGGAGGGGGTAGATAGGGAGAAGGGCGTGAGATGGGGGAAAGGGGGTAGATAGGGAGAAGGGGTAGATAGGGGAGAAGGGAGTGAGAAGGGGTATATGGGGCAGAAGGGAGTGAGAAGGGGTAGATAGGGCAATCATACTCCTATCATGCCAAGTCTGCGAGTACATCCTGGAATCTGGGTATGCCTGGGCATGATAGGAATGTGATTGCTGTTAACAATCATATATATATATATATATATACATATAATATTGTTTTTTTAATTGTTTTGTCCTATTTTGGTGTGTTACTTACTTTAAATAAAAGTGTTTTTTTTATGGTGTGGGGAGGTCATATTCGGTTTCAGACAGGTAAATGCTGCATTTTCGGTTTCAGTCCAGAATTCGTTTCAGTGCATCCCTACTACTAAGCCAGACCATGAAGTGGTCAATGTTTGGCGTAGTATATAGTGATTGGGGTTATGCTGCACTATTGTTAATGTCTGGCTCAATGTATAGTGATAGGGATTACGCTGTACCACTGTCAATGTGTGCCTCAGTATATAGTGATAGGTGTTATGCTGTACCACCGTCATTGTCTGCCTCAGTATATAGTGATAAGTATTATGCTGCACCACCGTCAATGTCTGCCTCAGTATATAATGATAACAGTGAGAAGAGGCAGAGGTGGTAGATAGTGATACAGGGGGATAGATAGTGAGAAAGGGGAGTTTTGTTACAAGTTTTTATTCCTTTCTTTTTTTGGGATGGGGGGGCACCAGAGGAGTAGTCCGCACAGGGCGCCAGAACACCTAAGGCCGGCTCTGCCTTAGAGTGGCGGACCCGGTTGCAGTTGCGGCGGGCTTAAGGGGCTCTGCGTTAATGCGGCCATATAGGCCCAGTCAGTCCAGTCCTGACTGGGCCTATTTTAAGGTAGGAGCCTGGAGCTGCAGCTCCATCAGCCCCTAAGTCAATCCTGCCCTGCCACAGGCGCGGTCGCAGTTGCTGCTTGCTCTGGCAACAAGGTAAGTAGGGTGAGGGAAGGGGCTGCAGTGAGAAGGGGCAGAGGGGGGTTAGGTAGTGAGAAAGGGGGAGAGGGGATAGATAGAGGCGGTACATATTGAGAAGTGGGGAAGGGGGTTACATAGTGAAAAGGGGGAACATAGTGAGAAGGGGCAGATAAGATGATGAGAGGGGGTAGTGTGAATGCGTATGAGAATGAATGAATAAATGTGTGGATGAATTGTGTGAATGCGTATGACAATTAATGAATTCATGTGTGGATGAATTGTGTGAATGATTTGTGTGACTGCATTAATGAATGTGTTAATGATTTGTGTGAATGATTAAATGCAAAGATGGTACATGAAGGGTGGGCTTTAACAATAAATAAATAAATAAATAAATATGGGCTGCTCAGGCTTAAATGCCCGGGCCTATTTTTTGTCCCAGTCCGGGCCTGCTTCCAACTCTGTGGCACCAGGTTGAGAAGACCCTTTCCTGATCCAGCATGGTTTTGGAATGAGATGCCCAACAAGCTCATATGTCTGTGATAATCAGATGTCCAGCATGTGAGATGCTTTTACTAATAACATGACATTCAGATATTAAAATAGTTAGATATACAATAATAGTAGTGAGAAATGAATGCATGCATATCCTGTATTGTTCTTGCAGGTATCCCCAAGAGAACAGTGGAAATACACCTCTGGTTAAAAGGAGAGGATGGCTCTGTTCTTAGTGATACATCCGCTGAAGAATACATGCTTCTTTATCAGTCTGTGAACAACACGGTAACTAGTAGGGGAGATAGCTGCATTGCATATTAACGAGGGGCACTTTAAAACACAGACACAATTAACTTTTAACAACTTAGTAAAACAGACAAACCTACAATTTTATTTGGTGTAAATTCAGTTCACTCTATTGAAATGTAGTTTCCTTGCTGATTTGTTGTATGTGAATAAAACTCAACCATCTGTGTCCCTATAATTCATGAGTTAAAAATAAGACATAATCAAACCAAAAACATATATTACAAATAGTTTTACAAGCCATCCATCTCTAAAAAAGAGTGGAGAAAGCAGTTTATTGTTTAGTTTAGTGCAACATATTGAAAGATGTCAAGAAGATACTAGGCAATTAAGTCTGTCTTCTATTGACTTCACTCATATAAGGATGAGTACTTGTAATCAGTGATAAGTAATTTGGTTTTCTTTTACAGGCAACGTTATACCTGAAATCTGTGTTGGCTTTTAACAGGAACAGCAAAGTGCAACTGAAGTGCGTAGTGAAATATAATTGCTTTGTGTGCAATGGACAGATTCAACTGTTTGTACTTAAGCAACATTAAGATGATGCACTTATTTAAGATTGTCTTTTCACACTGCTAATAAACCAATGTAAAAAGGGAATTACGTTATTCCTGATGCTCACGGTAGTTTCCAAATATCAAACCGCAGCTTATTGTGTGACAAGGATTGTTTTCTCCAAAAATGCTTTAACAGAAACATTAGGCCCGATTCAGTGCCCTCTCCATATTCATAATCCACAATTTAAAAAAGTGCCAGCATTGCAAGTATGATTTTTTAATGTGCAATTTTGTGTGAATATAATATGTGAATATAAGGAGCGGTAAAGGTCAAACCTTTGTATCATCAGGTACTATAGAAACATTAAACTTGTGGACTATATTATTATATGTGACCACATTATACCAACCATTTTTTGAGGGACCCAAATCCAATCTACCTCTCTTTTCCATAAGCTTCTTGGGGGCAAAGACACTGAAGCTGTTAGGGGAAAAAGTGGCAGTCACAAGTTGTTGTGACTTGTGCTCTGATTTCCTTTCCCTTTCATGGAATGTTTGATGGGAATAAGTGTATTGCAATGTAATAGTTGCTATAACTATTTTCCTCTTCCCCAGCTATGTGAATGGCAAAGCACAGGCTCGGATCACATCGGAATTCACATACATCAACAACAGAACTGTTATCACATACTTAAATGAAAATCTCATACCCGCTATAGTCCATGAATTCAACAAGTACCTGATTGAAAATTGGAGAAGGAGGCAGATCAACCTAGTTTCCTTTGAGAAGATGTTTGCAGAGAACATTACCAGCATTGAAATATGTACGTTTTTTTTTTTAATCATTATCTAAGGTCTAGGTAAATTAAACGTTGTCCTTTCATAAAGTATAATTATTGTATATTGCCGTTGTGTGTGTACAAATTACATATGTAAAATTCAGGAAATGAGGAATTTGTGCACTTGAAAACAAAACTGTATTTTCCAACCAGGAATGTGGCCAGTCTTTAACCCCTTAATGACAAAGCCCGTATATGTACGGGCTCAAAATGCATTGTTTTTAATGGGTTTAGGGACCGCCCGTTGTCCTTAAGGGGATAAACATATAAATACAACAAGGTTCTGGCACAAGTTGTAAACACACTTTTTCATTGCATAGACTTAAAAGGTTAAAAAACGGCATTTTAATTATAAATGTGTCTTATTTTTGGAGGTAACGTGAGAGGTTAATTGTTGCATATGTAATTTTGATTATGGGATGAAACAGGTTTTGTTCTACAGGCTCAAGTCAAGTGAATTTGAATGTGTCTGTGTTTTGCTCT
This sequence comes from Spea hammondii, assembly GCA_029215755.1. NCBI lineage: Eukaryota > Metazoa > Chordata > Amphibia > Anura > Pelobatidae > Spea > Spea hammondii. Next base: position 89,684,045 of record JARDYJ010000003.1, read on the forward strand.
TAGTGACTATACGTGAGTTGGAGCAGTACTTCCCCTGCAACAGCTCAAGAGTTCTTGGATATAGTTTGGTGTATTTGGAGAATGGATTCACCTGTATATCTCCCTGCACTCAAAATTACTGTCAAAACAATGCTGAGTGTCAGCACAGAGTAGAGGGTCCAACCTGCAGGTAATATAAAGCTGAGACCTATATAATAACATATTGGACATGTTGTCACTTCTGCTTGATTCCTTGAGATCTCATTCTTTGCTTTTAATAGGTGCATCCCATTCTCCATTTATTCTCCATTTGGTGACCACTGCGAAAACCTTGCAATTAATCTAAGGGCTTTCTTCGGTATATTGTTTGGTTCTCTGGCATTGGTTGTGGTGATCATAGCCATAACCATTCTCATCATTTACTGCTGCAGAAGGAGAAAGCGTTCCACGAACAGGTAAATCTGATCTATTGAATTCTTTTTCATTATCATACTCTCTTTCAGTTTCGAAACATTTCTGACATTTAATTATACACTGACCTGCCTTTTTATTGCAGCCACTGGGCCGGGGCGTAACTAGAAACCACAGGGCCCTGGTGCAAAAAATGCCTCGCTCCCCACTACCTCACCAAACATAAGCAACATGTTCCACAGTGCCACCTTTGCCCTAACAGCTTGAGTGTCTTTGCTCCCAAGAAGCCTATCAGTGCCATTCTAATCCCCAAACAGCCTCTCTTTTCCATCTTTGCCCTCATCTAGTCAGAACACCCAAAGAATGTATCATGCCCCCCATTCAAACATACACTCACACAAATGTAAACACACTATTACAACACAAATGACACACGTGTACTCACTACACATACATATATATAACCCCACCTGCCCCAACTTACCTCTCACTTCAGTAGTTTAGAAAGGACCAGAGGAGACAGGAACAAGCGGTCGCATGGGTTGCCCTGGGCCTCCAGGCACAGTGCTGCAACCCCTGTAGTTATGATAAATGTTCTGCTTTGATCACAGACATGCTATATTGGCTGTATAGAAACTTTATTGCTGTCAGTATGTACCATGATGTTTTTGTACTGGACATCTTTTATAATGTGCCTTTCATGAAAATAATACTGTTGTAGGGCCCATAATTGCAAGCATATGTATCGATGAAAATGTATATTAACCAAATAACTATGTAATTCTGTGTTTGCATATACAAACAGTAAGCATTATGCAGATTGAAGAGTACGTTTCTCTTGCTAATGGTATACAAGCCCTCAACTCTAATTATTTGAGATTTCTGTGTTCGGGATATTTGCTTATGATGTAAATGCCTGGAACAATTTTTACAATTGATTTTATTTTTTTATTTCCTGTAGAAATATAACCTTTTACTGGGGATCCAAATCTATCACCCGTAAGTTAATAATGTGTTTGGAATTACACTTACAATTACAGTCTATATGTCAAGCAATATCTAAAGAAATATCCCGAGATATCCTAATAATCTCCATTTTACAAAACAGATACCACTAATTGGCAGTGATAAATGGAATATTTTGTTTATAACAGAACTAATCTCTGAATGTAGATCTTGTAGCGTGAGCTGTTTCTATAATCCAGAAGTGTTAATCAGATTTGCTTTTCCACTGAAATTATCTGCACAAAATATTGGAAAGAGGCATATTAGTCAATGATCCACTATAATATCTGCCCCTACATTTCCTGGTGCATTTTCTTAGCATCTTTCATTAAAATGTATATTGCAAATACATAAATGGTACATCTCTCAACTACCATTGTAAAAATATACAGATGACAATGTAATTATTTAACACTATATTTTTATGCATTATAATGGTCAAACAAAAATGAAGAAGACGCTGTTTGGAATATACAGTTCATACAGAGTTCAGTTATTGGGTAGTTATTGAGTAGTCAATAGGTTCTACCTTAAATGGATTAAAATAGCATGATAGTTCTTCCAATCACTATTAACAAAATATTGGCTTTTAAAGATTTTAAGAGTCTTTACTAATTTATGCTTGCAGAATATTTTATTTATTATTATATATATATATATATATATATATATATATATATATATATATTACATTTTTTTCATGCAGCTTTTAACAAACTTCAAGAAACCAATTTGCCCAGTAACCCTCAACTGAAGAGCTGGACACCGCACCTTGAAAATGTACCAGTTGGACCACCGGTATATAATTAAGAAGGTTTTTCTTTACTATAAGGCATAATTATATATGCAGAGATTAAAGTATTAATTATATATACATTACATACATTATGTACATAATTGCTAGCTAAAATGGTGACTTGGTTTGATTTTCCAGTTGTTTTAAGCTCCATCGTGCTCGAGCATGGATAAGTATGTTTTCAACCATTACTTGGAATAGTTAAGCTGTCCAACAGTAAAAATTACAAATTTAACAAATACAATGAAAGTGCCTTTTCCAACTACTAAATTATGTTAACTTTTTTTTTTAGATGAAAATTAAAAGACCAACACTACAGGAAAATTATAATGTGTGTCTGGAAACTACTAATGTTGAATCTCCATGCTCACTGTAGCGTTTCACAGTTTCAAATCTCAGGGTAGACAGTGAATCACAAAAGAATATATATATGCGGAAAGAGTGCGTGATATGAAGATTTTTTACATTGATGTATGTGAATATATTATAGCACTTTGTGGTGTATGCATGTGCAATTAAATATACTTATTTAAAGACAATATTTGTTTCAACTGTTTATTTTTTAGTCTATTGCGTTCATATGTCTTACCATCACAAAGCATTGTGCCAAAAATTATGTACTGGTAATTTAGGTTTTTTTTACGTCAACTTTAAACATTTCTCCTAGCACCTACTGAATTGAAGACGCTGCTTAACTGGATAAACTCATTAAGCTCATTGAAAGACATTTCAATCTGCCTCTAAAACCCAACAATCCAGAGGTCTCAAATGTTTGTACTATTCACTGGAAATGCATTTATGTTTGATTGTTAGAGAACTTCACCCAGCACTCTAACAATCAAACATAAATGCATTTCTAGTGAATAGTACAAACATTTGAGACCTCTGAGGATATGTTTTAGACTGCATCCACTGTCCGCAACACTGACAAAGTAGGGCATATACCACACAGGATACACACACTGACACACACTCATTGTAGCACACACTCACTCACTCTAACATACTCACTCTATACACTCACCCAAACACACACACTTTGACAGCAGCCTGTCTTTCTTATTACTGCAGTGCACTTAAGGTTTTGCCACATGACCCAAATGACCACAATGTAAGCAAACTAGCCTTGGGCCAAGCCCTGCTTAGAGAATTATGAACATCATGGGGGCAACTGTGCCCCACTCCCCACAGGCCAACCTGTCTCTGGAAGTTTGAGCTCTACTTATTACTCAATTACATCAGCAGCAAAGTAAATGAAATAAAGACTCATTTTGATAAAATTTATTGTTTTACTAAAATTGCCATTAATATAAATATGAAAATATATTTCACCAGTAGATTGTATTTTATTCTTCTTCCAGATTTTTAACATTTTATAAATTAATAATCCTTTAAAAATATGTATATATATTATATCTGCAAGATTTATAATTACATAAGGCTGAGACAAAAATATATATAAGATCAGTGGACAAGAAAAAAACATTTGTATACAATACAGTGCAAAGCTTACATGTATTACATGTAATGATCTTAAGTATATCTGAAACAGAGGCATACATTTTACGTGCTTATTATAACAAAATAGAGGTGGACAAGCTGGCATATTCTAGCACAAAGTAAGCTGGGACAAAACCAGGAGTCTGCTTGTTGAACCACGTGCGTACCAAGCTCAAGGAACATGCATAAAGATTATAATACTCAGGAGAATTTGTAGCTTAGTTTGTACTGTTCAAGTTAGATGAGCTTGGGTGAACCAGCTAGTGGTGTTCAGTCTGCGTCATCCTTCCTAGCTCTATCATACTTATCACAAAAATAGAACTTTGATTTCAACCCAAAGAAACAGCAAGTATGGGTCAAACTGTTTATGATCACTTATGGCAATTCACATTGTCTCTAAACTTTAATTACATTTTTATATGGTACACAAGTAATATGTCCACTTTGGCAATAGCCTCACTAATAAATAAAGTATTATTGTAAAGGCGCAGTCTTTTATATACTTAAGGCCATCCATATATTTAAATGATTTACAAAGATAATAAATTCCAACGTTCACAACCATTTGGAAATCCTGTTGGGCATTTCAATTCTCAGTTTAAGAATAACAGCTCAAACTTCATTGAATAATTTTGGTCTTTGTTTCTTTCAGTTTTTAAAATCTGGCCTTTTTATCTTCACCTAAAAAAAAAACAGACAACAGTTTAATATCATTACAGTCAACACTCAAATATTACATCGGCATTTAGAATGCAAAAGTGCATAGTGGAAAGAACATGCTTGCTGCAATACATGGAGGGATTAGTGTATGGCAGATATGAGAGAGAGGGGCTACTAAAACTTGAAATGGTTTGCAGTATAAAAAATATCCGAAAAGACTAAAGGATCTCAATATATATATCTTGGAGGAAAGAAGAGACAGGGGAGATCACAGAAAAGAGTGAGCGTTGGAATTCATAGTGGGAATGAGGTGTCAGTACATGTGCTATTATTAATCATAGATTGTACGTTTGCAAGAGAATGGCCCTCTTCTTTACCAGTATGTCTTAACATGTGTTAATCGTACTGTCAAAGCGTATGTTGTTCGTTTTTATGTTTTTGTTAAGTTTCATTGGACCCCTATGTGATGTTAAACCAAATATAAAAATATAACAAAGGTTTGTCTACATTCAAAGGTATTTATTATAAGGGAACAACACAGCAAACCTCCAGATCCGATAATAGCTTACTGCTGGGAGCTGACTCTTACCACATCCACCATGGAGGAAAAGAACTGAAGGAGTCCATGTGTGGCATTATATTATATACCCTTCATTTGACATCACATCCTGTTTCATCACTTCCTTTAGTGAACTGTGGAAGGGAAGGACTCTGAGAACACCCACCTTAACCTATTCCCTTTGTTTATGGGGACAAGACAAGTTACCACACCCTATAGTAATAGTTTACAGAATTTGATATAATGTAACAAGGGATCATAGTGTACTGAGGTACACGGAGAAACATATCGACAGCTGCAGGTTTTAGAAGAGTGGAGGTAGCTCTATCTACTTACATATGGAGGGTTAGTACTCACACAAATTATATTGCAGCATATTAATGTACTGCTAGATATAACTGCATTATAAACTTTGTTTTCTGGGTATTGGTACAGTATATTAATAAAGTATAGAGTACCATGCGGCTTTTCCATATTTTTATTTAACGTAAATTATATCCTATAACACCCAGAACAGAATAACTGATAGTTAACGATTTGGTATTATTTTTCACTAATTAACGAAATGGTATAAACACATCCTTCATACATAATAGATAATCAATGCAGTGGTAAATAAATCGTACCTCTGCGAAACTATCGACTGACATCAGACGGGGAGCCCAGCTGACTAATTGTGGTCCATTATCATTTAATGTTGGTATTGAAGTTTCTTTGAGTTTGGTAAAGGCTGGAAAATGTAAAATAAAGTGTAACATAAATATAGCACCTATTCTTTTTTAATATAAAATTATTCAATCCCCCCCCATTAAACTACCATCTAGTTTTCCATCTCCCCCTGTCACAAGGGGTTTGAGAAATACAAGTGAGGAACCCAGTATGCAGATATGGTACTGGTAACGAACACTGGAAGCTTTACGAATAGTCACACAAGCCGGGTCAGGAGTGGAGAAGGAAGCGAAGTCAGGGACAAGCATAAATCATCAACGGAGAGAATAGTCATACGATCCGGGTCAGGAGTGGAGAAGGCAGCGAAGTCAAGAACAAGCATAAATCCGAAATCTTCAGAAATCACAATTGGAACAGCTCAGCCAGAACAATAACCGAGCACTGAATGGCAGTCAGTGCTCAGCTTTTGAATCTGCCACCTTCCCCAAGCTCCGCCCCCAACGGATGACGTAACGTTGTCCACGTTACGTTGCCTCCAGGGAGGCGTACTATAAATGAGGGGGCGTGGTTTGCCCGCGCTCATACCGCCCATCACTTGCGACGGGGATACTCCTAAGGACCTGCCGCGAGTGTCAGCTGGAAATACACACCTAACTGCCTTTGTCGTTCCTCCCATGACTTGAGTCTCTCTCCTACCATTGTTACCCACTTTCTTATTCAATATTTCACACATGCTTCTCTGGAATTCCCTACCCAGTTCTGTCCATCTTGCTTAAATTTCAAAAGCTCTCTAAAAAACATATTTTCTGAGAAGTATACACCCTTCTCTCCTACCACTGCCAGCCAGCATCCTAATCAAGCCACCTGAACGATCAACAACCTATACATATCATCCTGACCAAATAGTAAGCTCACAAGAGCAGGGCCCTCTTCTCCTTCTGTACCACTATGTGTTAATGTGTGATATTTAACATTTATTTTGACTACCTCCTATTGTAACAGCGCTACGGAATCTGACAATGTTATATAAATAAATGTAACGTACTACTTACTGGATATTGGGAATTTCTTGCACTTAAACTCCGTGTTAGGAACACTGTAAAAAATGGAATATTATATATTAAGAACATTAACAGAATAACTGCACCTGCCTCAAAGCAGGCTCCTTCACCTGCACCTCACTTGCATTTTAATACTTATTCCAAATGAGTAGTTCTACACATAACTCACCTCTCAGTATCCACAGAATCCTCTTTCCTCTTGCAATAACAGTAGGTGCCAATCCCAATGCCCAACAGAAGAAGGAAGAGGAAAGCCAGAGCACCAAACAATATCCCAAAGAAAGCATTCAGGTTCATGGTGAGTGTTTCACACTTCGGCCCAGATGTTGTGTATATACTAAAGGGCTGACACCTAAGTAAGAACAAAAACAGCTGGAGTGAGGCTAAACGGAGTGGCATAGGTGCAATGTGCTCACATTTCTACTTGGAGACCACACATCTACTCAGGCAATGATCAGTCTAGATAGACTGCCATAGAAACATTATTTATGATGATAGTAACCTGCTAGATAGATATGAGAGCGTCCAATTGGAAGTATCCTAAAATACAGCACTCATTACTGTAGCAAAATCATTCCTTTGGTTACCATGATGATTCATTTTGGCTCTAAATTTCCCTGGTTTTGTCATGGGTACGACACTTTTTAGTCTGGTATATCAATCTTCGTTTACGTTCAGAAACAAATGCAAGAATTTATGATTTTTTTTAACATAATTATTCTCCACAAAATGAAAAGAAATGTATGTGCCACCCACTCACCGGCAGATAGTTTCGTTCTGGTACTGTTCACATTTGGCATCATTCTCACAGTATTTGTCGCATTGTAATACACATTGAAAACTGTCTAGATCCAATTTATATCCAGTGTAGTCAAATAAATAACAATTAAAATACTTGCTCAGATCCGCCTTACTTACTGTAAAAAAAATGTAATTAAGATCAGTATTTATAATCCATCTCACATGTAAAAGGAGGACTCTATTATAGGCATTTTATCGTGATGTCAGTGGTAATAGGTTACAGCCAATAATGGAGAAACTACCAGGGCACTATTATATAAACGGTACTTTTTACATATTTCCAATCACACCGCAAAGATAAGGGAATAAAGGTGTCCTTAGCCTTTAAATATGTGGATTTCTTTTACTAGGGGAAAATGTGTCTGTGTGCTGCATATTCCGCACCACATAAGTACTATACACCTAATAATAAAGACACTTACATTTAAAATCATCTTCAACATTTGTCACATTCAAGTCTAAAATTGAGTGTTGTTTCTGAGCAATCAGAGACTGGGCTCTTCGCAGTAACTGGTTATTGAGGAAATCAATCTCTGTTACATTTGCCACATATGTAAATTCAGCAGTAAGGTTTGTAGCGAAAATATTAAACTCATTTCTAGAAAAAAAAAAGAAAGAGAAAATATGTCTAGATTAAAGTTGCTGAATCTTGTCCCCCACCCCTCCTATGAGTTCTTTAGTCTTTTTTTATATTGAATATTGCATTGTGTTAATATAGAACCAGTGTAGAGATTATAAATAGACATAATCAACCCATATTCTAACAAAATGCATTGTATAACATCTATCATTTATACAAACATGACACAAAATAATAACAGTGGAAACAGAATACATGTTTTCCCCAGTTATTTCATTCTGCACAAGAAAATACAAACTCATTCACGTTAAGGTCCTGTGTAGATTAAGGAAAAATTAATTTGCTGATTTCTGAATTGTCCGTGAGACCCCATATGCCAATTAAATACTACCAAGCAGAACTAGTCATTTGCATATGGCGCCATATGGTGATTCCATTAAAAAAGGAAACAAGATTATAAATCCAAGATTCTTTGCTGCGATTTAAATGTCTCCTAGCAATTCTTTCAGTAAAATGTATGTTTTCTGTCCTCTACAGCAACTATGTAATGATTGTCAACTTTCAATTTTAAAGTTCAAGTAAATGTTCTGAAGGGGCTGGTTGTCCACCAATGCCACCATCTGGTTCTTCACTGTTGACCAGGGTAAGTACAGTGTCAATTCCCTTGATTACAAAATGAAGAAGGATGATGAAATAGACATTATATTTATTAGTCGTAAAACATGGTACTTACATTGGATTATTGAAGTTGCTTATGTTACTGAATAGTGTTGTGAAGCTCATAAAATATTTAACCTGTAAAGATAAATTATATGCATGTTTGGTAACTCAGGTGTTAATTATTGACAGCATAGTCAAAAAGAAAAGGAAGTGTTCTCTGCACACATACACGCAAAGGTACTTTAATAAACCAGAAACATACAAACCTTATTATATGCATCACTGAAATTAAAATTCAATCCTGATTTAAGTGTTAGACGTAAGGATCTCTTTCTTGTACCTACAGACAAAATTTTACAATGTATTTAGTCACAAGAAAAAAAACTGTTGATTTAGTTGCATAACAGTAGCTAGAAATTGATGAACTCAATCTAAAATCCTACAGTATACATTTTTTTAAGTGTTTAATTTAAATATATTACTATGTGCCATTGGTATGTTTTTGTTTGCTTTGAAGTAAGGTGTAAGAAACAGACAGCGATCATCAGACTGGTAATTTAAGATATTTTGCTGTATATTAGATATTTGGTTGATATTTTGGTGTATCTGCATCACGTTGAACAAGGCCCCAATTGATCACTAAAGATGCTTACACTGACATCAAATGTTGTTTGAATTTTTGATTTACTTATATTGGAAAAGTCCCCTGCCCCAGAGACCCAAGTGGACTAACTCTAGGAACTGATTCCTATAAGTGTTATGGTAAAGGTTTGCGACAGTCGAGATGAACACTTTCTAAACATGTAGTAAAGTTTTGTCTTCTGAAAGAAATTGGGATCAGAATACACTCATTGCCTCCAGATTATATTTCTTTGTTAAACAAAATATCCATAAAAAAGAAAAGTGTCTAAGAAACATAAGGGTTCCATAACATTTGTATGAGAAAATGATACAATGCGATACAACAATGGAAACTCGCCTGGTGTCAGGTTTGCTGGGAAACTGTTACCAGCAAATAAGCAGCGCCTTCCCGGGAGGAATGCAGGATGGCATAAGCATTGTGGCGTGCACGATGGTCCATTTTTGAAGCAGGTTCCACCATTGTAGCAGTAATTTTCTCCACATGCCTCACAACTACACAGAAATCCATCCCCTGCAAGCATGGAAAGGTGCAATGAATTCATGAACTCTGAAGCTTAAACAACATTAATATCACAGTCACCCCTTTCTCTTGGTGCTCTCATTGTGTTCACCTCAATGCTACCTTTAAGATGATACCACCATGGGAATTTCAACCAGTTTTGAATCAACATCACTTCATTGAAGTAGCTCCTGTTTATAAATGATTGAGCCTACTTCCTGTAAGTACTGTAAACAATATATATATATATATATATATCATATCCTTGCTATTCGCACGTTCTATATTCTCACAGGAGGTACAGTGTAACCAATATTTTGAAATTCATGTGCATCCCACGGGTATTCACAGGCATGTGTAGTGAGATACCTATTGTGCAGAATAGAAGATGGGGTCAGCGTTGCACATGGGAGAAAGGGGTCCAAGCATAGTGCATGTGTGTTGGCAAGTGTATCTACAAGCAAGAAGACTATGATGATCCTAAAATATAAATATAAATATAAAATATAAAATATAAATATATAAAGCGATAAATGCTTTCAATGTTTTCCTGGGATTCTGTAATAATGGATTTGTGTGTGCTTGCGTGTGAATTAGTAGTGACAGTGTAAGTGAATGGGTGAGTTTTGGTATACCAAAAGATTGTACATACTATACTATGACAAACACAACAGTGTATAAAATAAATTTATAAAATGCTTTGTATAGTAAGTAAGCTGTATGTGTATGGTGACCAGGTTCCCATAGCATCAATGGTTCAGCGTTCACGTGAGGTCTTCAAGGAACCTAACCACCACAAATTATGAGGATTGCGTGTAATTACAAATAACAGGTAGTGTTCCAGCTCCTATGCATTTCCCAGTATTCTAAAGGAAAAAATCTGTTATAAACTAATCTGACCCTTCTTCTTGTATCAAAATTTCCAAGTAAAGGTAAGATGGTTTGAATAATTCATAGTCTAGTGACCAACTGTGATTTGATTAATACAGCAGAAACATGGTCTATTTTTAATATTAATAAATAAATAGCTGGTTGAGGATTAAATAGACTTGAGTCCTAGCCCAATTCATAACAGATATCATTTAAATCAACACTGATTAGCATCCTCGTAGACTGGGATAAATAAATCTTGCTTAAAAAGATAGTCGCAAGATCTGCCTCCATGACATATTGTTTAATGAGTGTGAAGGTATTTATGGCCATACCTGTGAATCCATCTTTACAGGTACATGTGAAGCTTCCAACACTATTAGTGCAGATGGCATCGGATGAGCAGGGACTTTGTAGACATTCATTGATATCAACACAAGAGGTTCCATTGCCTATTTAAAAGACAAGTAACATTTCAGACAGCAAAATAAACTTAGCAACCTATTTAAATATAACAAGAGTATCACATAGAGCTATTTTATAGTTATTTACAACTCTTTTACGATGTCAGTATTTTTTTTTAAACGCTTTGGGCCAGGGGAGGGCTTGTACCTTCTGGCTCAGGGGCCATGTAGAGCTAAGTGACCCCCTGGCCTACCCACCATAACTAACAAACAGAAATACCCACATATACTCAGGATAACACACACACACATACTCCAATACACACACATACACTTACTCAGCAGCTTGCACACAATGCAATGTTACACAGCCCACTAAGGGACACTATTAAGTCCCACCTGACCCATGACAACGGAATCTTCCAAATTAGTGAAAGCCCTTTTTTACTTTATATGGATATATTGTAATGAGTTGCTGAAAAAAAACTTCCCATAAATCAGTTCCTCTTTTCAATGTATAAAAGGGTCCTTAGACTTGCTTAGACAAGTATTGATTTTAAATTAAACACAGCTGCTAGGGGCGTAACTAGAAACCACAGGTCCTACTGGGACCAACTTCACCAAGCAACATGTCCTGCAGTGCCACCTTTCTTCCCAAGCAGCTTGTCAGTGCCATCCTAACCCCTAAACAGCCTGTCTGTGCCATCTTTGCCCCAGCCTGTCATTGCTGATATGCTCCTGTCTCCCAGTGCCGGTTCAAACAAAGCTTAGAAAGGGCCCTTCCAACCAGAAGCTCTGCAGTCCAGGTCAGAAGGGCTCTTTCTAAACAATTTCGAACCGGTACAAGGAGACAAGAACAAGACATTATCCCGGGCCCCCTAGAGGCACGGCCACGGTGACCCCTGTAGTTACGCCACTGGAAGTAAAACACTTAATGCATTATGAAGGGCATATAATGAAAAGCTTCTCCTTCCACAAGGTCAGAGTGGGTCATGTATTATGTCTATTTAATGTGGAACGTGTTCTTGAAAGTCATCTATGCAATTTAACTATGCATTATGCAGGGCCAGCTCAGTACTTCTTGCTGGAGACGGTAATTGTGGTTGGTCCAGCTTAAGTAATAAATGTATAACGTACTTTCTTTAAAAGTCACAATAAATCCTTTCTTTCCGTGGTTTACCTGTGTATCCTTTGTTACAGGTACACGTGTAGTTCCCCTCAGTGTTATTACAGAAGGCATTAGGTGAGCAGGGACTCTTTAGACACTCATTGATATCAACACAATAAGTTCCATTATCTAATGAAACAAAAGTATATATATAAAAATGTATTAAAAATAGAATAAAATTTGAAAAAAAAAACAGGATACAGAACATAAACATTTGCAGAGAAATACAGCAAGTAAAAAAATCCAATTACATTTGTTCAAAAATTCAATTACATTGGACTACAAAGAGGTATGTTATATTGACAGCATCAATAATAGTCACTGTTTTTTAACTGGAATATATTTAGTTACCTTGGAACCCTCTTTGGCAGGTACATGTGTAGTTTCCTTCAGTGTTAGTGCAGACTGCATTATGCGAACACGGATTTGCCAAACACTCATTGATGTCAGTACAATTGGCGCCATTACCTAATAAAAAAACAAACCAAAGTACACATTTGTCACACAAATCCAGAATGATTTACTGAATATAGGTTAGTGGTAAATAATGTTTAAAGCTATACAAATATCTAATCTGGAGTTATAGGAACACATTATATAGAAAGTATCCGCATTACAATAAATCCTTTCTTTCAGTGGTTTACCTGTGTATCCTTTGTTACAGGTACAGGTGTAGTTCCCCTCAGTGTTATTACAGAAGGCATGAGGTGAGCAGGGATTCTTTAGACACTCATTGATATCAACACAATAAGTTCCATTATCTAATTAAACAAAAATATAAAAAAAAAATAAAAAATGAAATTTGAAAAAAAACAAGATACAGAACATAAGCATATGCAGAGACATACAGCAAGTAAAAAAATCAAATTACATCTGTTCAAAAATCCAATTACATTGAACTACAAAGTTGCATGTTATATTGACAACATCAATAATAGTCACTGTTTTTTTAACTGGACTATATTTAGTTACCTTGGAACCCTCTTTGGCAGGTACATGTGTAGTTCCCTTCAGTGTTAGTGCAGACTGCATTGTGCGAACACGAATTTGCCAAACACTCATTGATGTCAGTACAAATGGCGCCATTACCTAATTAAAGAAAACAAAGTATAAATTTGTCACGCAAAGACAGAATGGTTTAATGAATAAGGATTAGTGCTAACCAGTGTTTACAGTTATACAAATATCTAATCTGGAGTTAAAGGAACACATTATATAGAAAGTTACTTTAGATATCCTCAATTATCTAGTTGTATAGGTTGTCTATGGTATAACCAATCTAAACACACCATTGAAATAGTAGACATATACTTTGTTTTGTCATTCTTTTGTAGGAATAAAATAAAAAAAATATTATTTCACTAGTGGCATAATGGTGGCATTGGAGTGCCATCTTCCAACATAACTACAATGTGTTACTCACCACTATAGCCTTTTCTGCAGGTGCAGGTGTAGCTCTGTAGGGAGTTTGTGCAAACAGCAAGTGGGGGGCATGTGCTATTTTGAGTACATTCATCTATATCTGTTGAAACAATAAACCATCACTTTATTCACAAACAGTCATTAGATTAGTAGACACTAGCTCTGATCCAGCATACTGCTCGAACCTGCCCATAGGATTATGAAAGACTTTGACCCTCATGTGATTTACTAACGTACAACATCTATTACCAATGCATACACATACTCATAAGTTGAACGCCTACAACAATTTCTAATTCAACTTTGTAGATACTCTAATTCGCATCTACACCTGTAGTTATGACCAAAGTACCTAGGTAATAAGATGTTTAAATGCAGTCTCTATTATAATGCTATTAAAAATCTTCTAGCCCTGGCAGCTAGTTGCATGTGTCCTGAGGGGAAAAAAAGAGACCTAAGATTATAAAGCCATCTGATCTCCAATTAGTTCTTGATTACTAATAAAGTTTACTGATTTTCATATGTGTTACCTGTGCAGTGAACCCCATCTCCAGTGAGCCCAACAGGACAGGCACCACATCCAGTTTTGTTGTCACAAGCTACTCCAGGGAAGCATCCTTGGAGACAGGCATCTGGAGCAGTCTTGCAGAAAGGTCCCGAGTAACTTTCAGAACAATTACAGCTTGCTACCTGTTTAACAAAAGTAAGAAAAATACCCATCAAACCACTAACATTTGAAAAGTTGAAAGGTGAACAGTGAGCTACTTGGCATGAATATGAACACTATTTTTCTTAACCCCTTTCACTTTCATGAATAAAGGCTTCATTCACAATATTTTGGAAACGTGATTTAAATTAATATATGGAGAAACTAGTGTTAAGAGTGTCTGAGAAACAATTAGAGTTGAGAACATCGTGACTGTAAGTTGTAAATTAACTTCCATAAACTCACATAAACTGAAGTTTCATTGATTCTGGTCAACTTGGTATAGTCGCATTCACTACGCAGTCGACAATCACATATGATAAACTGAAGTTCCAAAGACGAGGAGAGGTTCTGAGAATCTGTGGCAATAAGCCGAAGGATGAAGCCTTCTGTAGTTAATGGAATCCAACGTAAAAGGCCATCAGCTACCCAGAAAGAAAAAAATAGTATACAAATTAACCTTTTTTGTTACATACCAAAAGCAAAACAATTTATTGTTGTTCTCAAGCATCTGTGAGACAGCTCTGTTCCCATTGTGAAAATGGCATACAAAGATGTAATGTAAAAGGTATCAAGCCATGGGAGAAAGGGTGATATCTAAAAATCATAAAAGGTTGAAGTGATAATATGAAATACTTACCAGTGACATTAACGTCCTTATAAGACACATCAGCTCTGAAGGTTACTCCAGTTTGATTGGTACTGAATTGTGATTGGACTTTTTCTCCTATGTAAGACTGAATGGTCTTACTGCCATTAATAAATGGAGGGATGGAATCTTAAAAAAAAATAATTTTGTGTTAAATCTCACTAAATAAATTTGAGTATTGAGAATTTTGAATATCAATTAAGTATTATTTCACAGGACTGCTGGCTGTAGCTAATAGTAATAGGACAAATTGTTGCAACTTCACATAGAGTACAGCATAAATGAAGAGAGAAACTTGGATAGTCAATGATAGGTAGGGTAAAAGGCTGCATAGCTAAGTCCATCAGTTAGCAAGAGAGGAATAATCTATTATAGACAAACAGATATGAATGAATCTCTGTGGAAAGTACTCTGTGCACTTACTTAAAGTGATGTTGATTTGCTGGAAAGTCTGAGACAGTTCTTTTGTTGACAGCCCTATGTTACTGTTGTTGGTAACTAGAGCATCATAGACACATTCGATACTGTTTTTGCACAAGACTAAAATTTTGTTATACTTTGCAGAATCCTGAGATTTCAGATCGCTGAGGAACACAGGTGTAAAAGTGCTACTGCTTCTAGCTGTTGTCATCTTCTTGGAAAACAGACTGTTTTCAAAACCGACTTGCCCTATTTAAAGAAAGGCAATGGTCAAAAAAAATGTTTTTCCATATACATTTAATTGTATCGGCAGCTAAATAGATGTACATTAAAGATGAAACCAAAATACTCAAACACAAAAGAGAATTTTTACGACAATTTTTTAAAACTTTTTTTACAAAAGTAAAAAAGACTCCAGCACGCAAGCACCACCAGGTCCAAAATATGCAGAGTAAGAAGAAAAATATGCAACACTAAGTTATTTTTCTAATACCTTTTCTATTTGTTTAAGTAATGAGTGTTGAAATGTTGTATGTGAGAAGTATGAGTGATGAAGATCGTGCGCCTGAGAAGGCAAAGCAGCAAAAAGGAAAAACAGGTACCGTGTGGTAGTATTGAGACCTGATAAGTGAGTACAGATATCACATTTGCGGCCGAGAACACACTTTTATGAAACTGGGGTCAGCTTTCCTAATCTAGGTACAGAAGCTTCACAATAATTATAGCAACCGTACTGGGCCACCACAAGAGAGCATATTACAATTGTAAAGGACAGCTCTCAAACACTTGTACTCCATGGAAACCGTGAAAAATACTTTTTAACCTAAAAAGAGATCCAAATCTTACATGTCATCCCATATTTAAATATATCTTCTTCTGTGCTCAGTGTGGAAATGATTGTTCCATCTGGTTTAAGAAAATCATCATTTGTGTCATAGTTCCAAGTACCTAAAAAGAAGAGAAGAAGAAGAGATGAAATTGCAAATTTAGTAAACTGGTTCAGAGGTTCAATGTCCACAGGAACATTATGACTAGTACCTACCCATCAAGCCTTTGGTTTTGTTTATGAATTGGTTTGGAAGGCCAGTTATGGCATTCAAAATCCCCAAGCTTGCTGACACTGACACAGAGAAATGGCCTCCAAAAATTGCTGTCACTGCATTATTCTTAAGTAGGAAAACAGCTGAGTTGGAATTATTAATGTGTGTGTCCATATCTAGAAATGAAAAACAGTTGGGACTTTAGTACCAAAGCCCAGTCATTAAATACATTCACTAAATACGCAAACTCACACTTCTACTGTGAAAACTGCAAAAACTGGAAAACGAACACAGCGAAACTTATCGGTATAAATTATTTTTTTTTACAACGTTTTAAAACTCTCCAAAACTGCTCTTTTGGACAAAAAAATTCTAGACACATAAAAAAAACAATTATGTGTCCAGGGGTATCTGAACTAACTGGTTCCTTGCAAGCAGTCTCAACAAATAATTGTACACTGGAGGTTTGTAAATGCAATTCCAATATTAATATGTATTACTACATAATATTCATTTGTTGTTTTAAAAAAGGAGATCTCAAAAAACAAAAATCGGTGTTTCCGTCCACCTCTTCAGTAATGAAACTGTGACATGACTCAGGGTAGGGTAGGATTGGTGCATAAACCATGATTTGTACAAATACATCACCTACCATTTGAATATGTAAAGGAAGTAACCTGGCCGTTCACATAAATCGTCATGGTGTCATTGTCCGAGAGATACCACTCCACCTGTAAAGTTACAAAAAGAGGAATGTCATAGTTAATTGCTGTCCCCACATAAATAGCAAACACAGACATATTCATCTGTCACTGCTTTCTACTTATGTATTATACTGTGTTTTTTATTCCCATTTTTATTATTCCCATTTTTTTACCTGGTGTGAACCAACAGAATGGGAAAAAAAGTTTTGCTTTAGTCCTAATTCAAAATTATAGAAAACTTCAGCCATTTTTAAGAACACATACTCACTTTAACACTTGCAGTGCTGGAGATGTACTGTGCAACAAACGCATCAAAGTTAGTGGCACTTGCATTCCCTGTCTGTACCGTCCGTCCTTGTAGAATGAGGGAGATGCCTGAGTCTGATGCGTTTAGGAGGAGAAACTCTCCAAGCCCATTAAAGGTATAACTGAGCCCATCCAGAGTGGTAATGTGCGGGTCACCGAACATCCAACCTATTGAGGAAGACAAAAATAAGTCATTATACAGAGTTGTAGATGCTGCTGTTCATAGATACAATGTTATACACTGTAAATTTACACCATAGTGAGATTATTAAGGGGACGCTCCAATCGTTTATGTTATCTGTTTTGCAAATCTATGGGGGATTCTGCAGAATCCTCCATTTATATTTGCCTCTTTCCATACACCCCAGGTAAATGCCGTACAGGAAATGCGTTCAGCCAAACACATCTCCCTGCATTTGATGATCTTTTCATTACCATGACTACATGGTAATGTCCCAATTTTGCCACTCTATCCAAATTGTCCTGCTTTTGGAAGTGAGGAATAGCTAGGCAGGACAGTGATATTTGGGGAATGTCTGCACTTTTCATATATTAGTAAATGTATTAGTAAAAATTAATTTAAATGGATCTAGTCTTGTAGATGGTTATAAAAGATCATTGGACTCCTGTGAGTGCCACCACTATGGATGTCTACAGGATCTTTATCAGGGGCAAAATACTCTCCCCACCATTCCCCGCTTTGACCTCAATACCTCCTTACCACCTCCATGTTGCCTATCTTTGTTGGCTCAAAAGAGGGGCTTAGGAGTTAGCTACCCATTATTAGGAAAAATGACTTAAATTAGTGAGGGTTGACATCTTAGCAACATGTGCCCCTAGGATTTCCTATACTGTGTGTTACACATTTTGCAATATTTGACCTGGACGGAGTGTTTTAGTTCACTAAAGCAAAGACAGAACTGTGACAGATGTAATTCAACTTCATCGGTGTTATGGTCATTAATACAATATACAGATTATGCCTTTGACATCATGAAGTAGATCTGTGATAGAAAATTTGAAAAATCATTCTTCCAAAAAAAAACCTGACAAAATAACTGCCGCATAAGAAGTGACAATGCACAACAGGTGTACATATAAAGGCTAATATTTTTTATTTAGACATAGTATGTTGCTAGCACAATGTTTGGCATCACCACTATCTTGTACTTGCAATACCTTTACAAATACACACTAAGCTACTTCATGTAAATAGCAACTTACCGGGGATCAAAGGTCTGTAGGTTCTACAGCTGATTGAGGGTCTTTTCTGTGTGTACATTAAACAGAACTGGGGGTCCTCCACTTTATTGCAGCACACATCATAATAATCAGTTTCCGTATCTTAAAATACATGGAATACGTTCAGTATTTAAAGGCCAGAAAATGCAAAACTACCACTGTACATACTAAAATCACTGAAAATAAACCAGTGTGTAAGTTTGTTAATGTGGGATAAGTTACAGTGAATCTGATTACAGTTGTTATAGGGAAGAAGGAAGAAAGAAGAAGCAAGAAAGAAGAACATTGTAAATCCTACATTTCAAAATCATGCCAGTGAATATCTCCTTGAGTAAAAGGAAATACTTCACATAACTAGATTACCTATATCTTATTGTATACAGTAAATAATGCTTATAATACACAACTTTATGGAAGCAGATAAAAGTGTCCCTAATACCAATTAGGTTATTAGATTTAATACAGGTGTTATTGCATAACTGCTGAAACCCCGGAGCTGGTTGATAAGGCAGAATGACTTACCAGAGCCAGAAAATATCCAGGACCTCTCCTGATAACCTTCCAGATACGTATTCCCATTGAGATACACACACCGCACTCCGGCATTAAGCTGATTGGGAAATGTGCTACGAAGCATCTTCTTGCTATTAGACTGACCTGTAAATTTACAGGCAACAGTGTAAACAACAAGAAGCACAGAGGTATTTGTATTTAAATTACACTGCTTTTTATTTATAGACTACCAGAAGGCTCCATAGCGCTATTGCAATTTGGTGCAGTGAAAATTAACAATACCGTTAGCATTGATAATATACAGTACAAATTGGACAATACCGGTACAAGAAAAATATGTTTTTTCAAAACAGTTGACTGGCTTTCAGTATTGAAACCCCCTGGTGATATGCTAAACTAGTGTTGGCATATGCTTTCATAAAGTCAAAAACAATACATTTTGTTCCTCAGATGCATGTTTAATAACTTTGAACAATCTAGTCCTCAAAGTTGCAACTTTATCTTGTAATGCACCTTTGGAGCATGCATTGTTTAAGTAATGAAGTTAGAAAACTAGCTTTGTAACTTATTTTCCTTCTCTTTATGCTGCCTCCACTGAAACCAAGAGGCATTAGTAAGTAAACCTCTTGCATATGCTCAGTAGCACTCCCATGAAACCATTGAAGTCACTGAAGCAGCAGCTAAACATGAATTTCAGTAGAGGCAGCTGGTGGAAGAGTTAAATGAGACAGTAGCTTCTAAAAAATCCTCCAACAATTGGAAATGGAAAAAAATATTTGTGCTTGGACAGGGTGCTGGTTGAAAGGCAGATTACAGAGCGTGGTTGAAAATGGTACTGGAAGCAATGTCTCAATTTTTGCAAATGGGCAGTTAATTGGCAGATGTGTTTCAATTTAGATAAAATTATGCACCTGGGTAAAAAAAAAATGCTCATTATACTCTAAGTGGTTGTGTGTTGGGTAAATCCTCTATGGAAAAGGATTTGGGTTTTAACTTTGACAAAAGAGAGTTGTTCATAGATCTTTTTTAGAATCATTATAAATTGTACCTTTGAGACAACATGTGGGCATATAACATGGAAGATTGGAAGAAAGGAGCTTTTGCCATAGAGAAGGTTTCTTTAATGTTTGGAATAAACTGCTATCTAAAGTCATTGGTTTCTTTAATGTTTGGAATAAACTGCTATCTAAAGTCATTTTGGCCAATTCAATCAATAGATCTTTTTCTATATATGAAATCCATTCAGGTTTATCACAAGTAGAATTAGATGGAGTAATGTTGTTCCAGGGTGACTGCCTTGGAGTCAAGAAGATTTTTTTCCCTTTAAGATACCATAACCCAGTGTGTTTTTTGCCTTCTTCTTGAAGAACATGGGTTTTTGGAATGGATCAACTTGATGGACTATACAGTATGTCTTTTTTAACCTAATTAACAATGCATGCCGTAAAATGCACTGAAGTACATGAAAAATGGACTTCAATACGCAATGTAAAATGGGCTGAAGTGAAGGGTTATTTGAAAGAAGGAGTTAGAAAGTATGAGTACACTTTTAATAGAAGCTTAATGGTCACTTTATTTTTGACTCACAAATCTTGTTTTTGAAATTTATATTTTCTTCTTTGTAGCAACAAGTGTGTGTGTGAAATTATGACAGAATGCTCTTCATACCTGCTTTGGTTGTTCTGTAGCGGAAATCAGATAGACCCTGCTGGTATAAACAGGGACAGGACAGTAGGCCAGAGTTCCAACCTGTTGGTTCAGGTTCAGAAATATACCAGCTAAGGCACCTCATACGATTATTTTGCAGAGCTTTACTGTTCAACGTGTACATCCAAACACCTCGTAAGGCTGCATAAAAAAAAAGTAAAAGAAACTGAGGCTAAGAAAAAAACAATGTATTCTATAGAAAACTACAGGAGATATGAGAAGTGATTGTGAAATTAGAACTACCAGTTATTTGACATCTTAAAGCTTTCTGTTGGTTATAGCAAATGCAAATATACACTTTTAATCAACTTATATTAAATTGACTCCATGTGTAAAGCTTCAATTTTCTTTGAAATCTATATTACATGCAAACAAATATGACAAATTATAACTACAACTAACTACAATACCATGTACTTCCCGACAGAACAGTCCTGTTTTTCGGGCACTGTCCTGCTGTCTCAGGTAACTGCCCCTTTCTCTATAATATTTGACAAAAAAACCCATTTATTTTCAGATTTTTCCGAATACCTGCATCAATGCTCACGTAATTTGATGGACGATATTTCTCGGCAGCTGCTTTTTTCATTTGCTCATCATTTTTGTAAAATCCATCATTATTCCCACTATATGAATTAAAATGCATATATATTATTTCCAAAACAACACAATACATTCAAATGACGCACTGGATGTGAGGACAAACAACGCTATTTGGCAGTTCACTATCAAATATTAATAAATACGTTTTAATTGTCATTTCCTCTCTTTAAGCAGAAAAAACAAAAAGAAAAAAAATCTATACACATTTACCTGCTATAGCCAATGACAAGGTTAGAAATGCGATTGGATACATCCCAGTTCATACCACCATCTTTATACATCATCAGGACATATGAAATATAACCATCCGTGGTCAGAATAGCCTGGTACGTGTTAGTCTAAATATGAAATTCAAATTGTTACTAAATTATTATTAACTCATAAATAAGAACATAGTCTCTGGAGAGTTTGGTTTCTCTCAGTTAAATAAATGTCCTTTGCTTACCTTGTTATTATCCTTAGCTGGATAGGAAGGCGCATTCTCCCAAGTTATTTTCAAGGTCCACTGAGCTGTGTATGTGCTATTTGCGTACTTCTGGATCATTGATTCCACTCTCTGAATCACAGTAGTACTGTTCCCTGAATATTCCTTTTGTTATCAAATTACAAAATAATGATTACAAGTTTCATTGAATAGGGTTTAACACATATATGGTTTTATCAGTAATTACTCAATATTTGTTTGAGTGACCCGCAACAATAATAGTTATTTAAAAATATTAAATCTGTTAAAAAGTGAATTTCATTAAAATATTTTAATTTTTTTTAAATAACATAATATATACGTGGACTTGTGCTCCTAGAAGCTAATGATGTTCATATGTCTGTCAATCAACAACTTAATATAGAGTGTGTGTCTAGTAAGATATAACAAAGACAACCACATCTTACAAAAATAAGAAATATTTTCAACAGTCCAAAGTAACGTATACAAACCTGATAGTACGTAGTTCCTGTGTTTCTGGAAAAATCAGCATCATCCCAAAAGACAGCGATCATAGCCACATTAAAATCATTAGTGAATCCACTGGCTGGTGGGTTGGTGTATGAGAAGACATTGTTTTTAGATACAGGGAAGATAATCTGCCCATTGTCTGTGTACTATAAAAAAGATACGTAAAATATATTAATTCTATCCTGCACCAAGGACCATGCAATGGAGAGAACAGAGGATATGCAGCGCTGGAATCTATACTCACATATATAAAATTCCTGAGTTTGTTACCAAATGGAAGTCCTATAATTGGCTGGAACACTGGAGATGCAAAGTCAGTTGTTCTCTGTACAAACTCGGTATCTCCAAAACTAGCACCGTAATCAAAAAGGGTTACAGCTAGACAACACACAAATAATTATTTAAAATATTAGTGGCATGTTGATCATTTACAAATAAATTATCATACTTCAGAAAACATAATGCAAATAGAAGAATGTCCATATTATGCACTCTAAATATATATATATATATATATATATATATATATATATATATATATATATATATATATATATATATATTTTGGCTGTTTTATTTTTTATGAATAAATGCATTACAGTCTTTATTCTGAGCTAGTCACATGTCATTCATCTATGTATTTAAACTCTTCATGTTCATATTGAATGATCCAATAGTTTTGCCACATCAATTTAAATTTTTAGCTAAGCTTGCCCTTTGAAAAGATATAACACACTCCGACATACCTTGTATCCTAGTTACAGTTGTTGCAGTAGTAGGGGTAATGGAAGTACTTGTTGGTCTTGTAGATGTGGTTGAAGAAGTCACAGTTGTTAATGTAGTTGATGATAACGTTGATGAAGCAGTACTTACTGTACTTCTCGTTGAGGTGAGAAAATATGTGGTGTTTGTCGTTAGTGGTTTAGTCAATGATACAGGGGTAGCAGTACTTGCTGTGCTAGTATGTGATGCAGATGTAGAATTAACTAATGTTGTGGTTGTAGATGCTGTTACAGATGTAGCACTTGTTATTGGTGCAGAAGTAGTAGTTCTTGCTGTCCTCGCTGTACAGTACGGTACAGATGTTGGTACAGATGGTATTGCAGATGTAGCATTCGTTGTTGCAGCGGAGGCTGGGGGCACAGAAGTGGCAGTGTTTGTTGTGCTTATGGCTACAGATGATGCTGAAGTGCTCAATGTTGCTGGTGTGGATGCTGTTATGGATGTAGCATTTTTTAGTGGTGATGTGGTTGGTGATACAGTGGTGGTACTTGCTGTTATTGAAGTTGTGGATGACACAAGTGTTGAAGTATTCATTGTCAACATAGAGCTTGTTACAGACGTAACATTTGTTTGCAGTTTAGTTGATAATGGAGTGGTAGTCGTAGATGATGTAAATGCTGCAGTGGTTGATGTTAAATTTGGTGTTTGTGTAGCTGAAACTGAAGATTCAGAAGCAGTTACACCTATTGTATTTGTAGATAATACATTTTCTGATGCTGTAGTGGGTGTAGTTGGTTTAGGTGCTAATGTATTTAATGCTGTAGTTGCTGTTACAGTTGAATCATTTGCTGTGGTTGGTGGTGTAGCTGAATATTTAGAGGCTACAGTATTCATTGTGGTTGTAGTTATAGAAGATAAAACATTTGAAGTACTTGCTGCTGAAGTAGATGCTGGGTTTGAATTCGTTTCTGCTCTTGGTGCAGATGATGTAACTGTAATAGTATTCGTTATCATTCTTGGTGATGTAGTTAATGACTTAGAGGCTGCAGTATTTACTGTGCTTGTAGTTGTTGGTGATAGAGACTCTGAAGTATTTTTTCTTGGTGTAGACAGTGTTATAGAATTAGAGTTTGCCATCATTGTGTGTGGGTCGGCTGATAACTCATATGTAGCAGTACTTATGGGGCTTTTAGCTGTGGACTTAGATTCTAAAATAGTTGCTGCTGGTGTATAGGCTAGCATTGACATTGTTGCTGTATGTGTATTTGGAGTTAAATATGTAGCATTTATAAATTGTGATGTAGTAGTACCTACTGTGCTTGGAGATGAAGACGATACAATATTTGAAATAGTTTCTGTTGACGGTATTGTAGATGTAGTATTTGCCATTGTGGTTGGTGGTGTAGCTGATTCAGAGACAGCAGTACTTACTGTACCTGTAGTTGTGGATGATAGCGAATGTAAAGTAGTTGCTGTAAATGGCGTTGTTAAAGTATTTGCTGTTGGAGTAAGTGGAAATACAGATGTAGCATTTGTTATTAGAGGTGTTTTTACTGTTACAATGGTAGCAATACTTTCTCTGCTTGTACTTGTAGATGGTACAGAAGGTGAAACATTTCCAGCTGGTGTAGATGATGTAACATTTGGTGTGTTTTTTTCAGTAGCTGAAGTTAACGATGCTACATTTGTTGTTGGTTCTTCTCTATCTGAAGGTACAAATGGCAGATCTGTTCCTGTTTCTTGCCTTAATGTTGATGCTGATAAAGCATTTGCTGTAGTTTTTTCTGTTGTTGATGTTACTGATGTCACATTAGTTAAACTGTTTTTTGTAGAGGCAGATTTAGTATGATTTGTGGTGTCTTCTGCAGCTGATGTTACAGATTTAGCATATGTGGTTGTTTCCTGTGTAGATGTTGACACAGCTGCAAAGGTAGGTTTGCTTTCCGCTCTAGCTGTTATTGCAGATGCCTGATTTGTTGTGATGTTTTGTGTAGCTGTCAATACAGATGCAACATTTGTTGTGGATTTGTGTCTGTCCGAAGTAACATATGGTTCATCTGTTTTTTGGGTATCTGTTGATGCCACATTTGTTGTTGATGTTTCTGATATAACATTAGTTAGACTTTCTTTTGTAGACGTTGAGAAAGATGTAGTCTTATTTGTAGTGTTGTCTGTAGTTAATGTTACAGACATAGTATTTGTTTTTGTTTCCAGTATAGATGTTGACACTGCTGCAAAGCCAGTTGTAATTTCCTCTCTAGTTGTTTTTGAGGGTGTCACATTTGTTGTGGTTTGATGTACAGCTGTTGATACAGATGCAACACTTGTTGAAGTCTCTTGTGTTGGTGACATTGTCAGCCCTTCATTTGTTATGGTTTCTTCTGTCGGTATAGATGATGATGCAGTGTTTGTTGCTGTTCCTTGTGCAACTGATGTTACTAAGCCAGTATTTGCTGTAGTTCCTTCTGTAGTGGATGTTACAGATGCCATATTTGTCCCTGTTTGTTGTGAAAATGTTAATACAGGCACATCAATTGTTGTGGTTTTGTATGTAGCTTGTGATACAGTTGCAGCATTTCCAGTGAGCTCCTGTGGGGCTGATGTTAAAGATGCCATATGTGTCACATTTTGTGTAGATGTCAGTATATTTGTTGTGGTTTCTTCTTTACTTGAAGATGGAGGTGCTGCGTTTGATGCTGTTTCTTGGGTAGATTTTGATACAGGTATAACATTTTTTGTGGTTCCTTCGGTAGCTGACATTAATAGTGCCGCATTTGTTGTGGACTCTTCTGTATTGGAAGTTACATATGGCACATGTGTTGCTGTCTCTTGTGTATACATTGATGATGATGCAGCATTTGTTATACTTTTGTATGTTGTTGAGATTACTGATGTCACATTAGTGAATGTTTCTTCTGTAGATGCAGTATTTGTAGTGTTGTCTGTAGTTGATGTTACCAACATAATGTTTGTTCCTGTTTCCTGTGTAGATGTTGACACCGCTGCAAAATTACTCGTGTTTTCTTCTCTATCTGTTTTTGCAGTTGCCACATTGGTTGTGGTTTCTTGTATAGCTGTTGATACAGGTGCAACATCTGTTGAGTTAACTTCTGTTGCTGATGTTATCAATGCTTCATTTGTTACTGTTTCTTCTGTAGGTGTAGATGTTGATGCAGTGTTTGTTGTTGTTTCTTGTACATCTGATGTTCCTAACATAACATTTGTTGTGATCACTTTAGTTGCTGAAGTTACTGATGCTACATTTGTTGTGGATTTGTGTCTGTCCGAACTTACATACGGTGCATCTGTCTCTTGTGTATCTGTTGATGATGATGCCACATTTGTTGTGTTTTCTTTTTTTGTTGATGTTTCTGATAGAAAATTAGTTGGACTTTCTTCTGTAGACGTTGAGAAAGATGTAGTCTTATTTGTGGTGTTGTCTGTAGTTAATGTTACAGACATAGTGTTTGTTCTTGTTTCCGGTATAGATGTTGACACTGCTGCAAAGTCAGTTGTAATTTCTTCTCTAGTTGTTTTTGAGGGTGTCACATTTGTTGTGGTTTGATGTACAGCTGTTGATACAGATGCAACATTTGTTGAAGTCTCTTGTGTTGGTGATATATTCAGCCCTTCATTTGTTACGGTTTCTTCTGTAGGTATAGATGACGATGCAGTGTTTGTTGCTATTCCTTGTGCAACTGATGTTACTAAGCCAGTATTTGCTGTGGTTACGTCTGTAGTGGATGTTACAGATGACATATTTACCCCTGTTTGTTGTGAAAATGTTAATACAGGCACATCAATTGTTGTGGTTTTGTATGTAGCTTGTGATACAGTTGCAGCATTTCCAGTGAGCTCCTGTGGGGCTGATGTTAAAGATGCCATATGTGTCACATTTTGTGTAGATGTCAGTATATTTGTTGTGGTTTCTTCTTTACTTGAAGATGGAGGTGCTGCGTTTGATGCTGTTTCTTGGGTAGATTTTGATACAGGTATAACATTTTTTGTGGTTCCTTCGGTAGCTGACATTAATAGTGCCGCATTTGTTGTGGACTCTTCTGTATTGGAAGTTACATATGGCACATGTGTTGCTGTCTCTTGTGTATACATTGATGATGATGCAGCATTTGTTATACTTTTGTATGTTGTTGAGATTACTGATGTCACATTAGTGAATGTTTCTTCTGTAGATGCAGTATTTGTAGTGTTGTCTGTAGTTGATGTTACCAACATAATGTTTGTTCCTGTTTCCTGTGTAGATGTTGACACCGCTGCAAAATTACTCGTGTTTTCTTCTCTATCTGTTTTTGCAGTTGCCACATTGGTTGTGGTTTCTTGTATAGCTGTTGATACAGGTGCAACATCTGTTGAGTTAACTTCTGTTGCTGATGTTATCAATGCTTCATTTGTTACTGTTTCTTCTGTAGGTGTAGATGTTGATGCAGTGTTTGTTGTTGTTTCTTGTACATCTGATGTTCCTAACATAACATTTGTTGTGATCACTTTAGTTGCTGAAGTTACTGATGCTACATTTGTTGTGGATTTGTGTCTGTCCGAACTTACATACGGTGCATCTGTCTCTTGTGTATCTGTTGATGATGATGCCACATTTGTTGTGTTTTCTTTTTTTGTTGATGTTTCTGATAGAAAATTAGTTGGACTTTCTTCTGTAGACGTTGAGAAAGATGTAGTCTTATTTGTGGTGTTGTCTGTAGTTAATGTTACAGACATAGTGTTTGTTCTTGTTTCCGGTATAGATGTTGACACTGCTGCAAAGTCAGTTGTAATTTCTTCTCTAGTTGTTTTTGAGGGTGTCACATTTGTTGTGGTTTGATGTACAGCTGTTGATACAGATGCAACATTTGTTGAAGTCTCTTGTGTTGGTGATATATTCAGCCCTTCATTTGTTACGGTTTCTTCTGTAGGTATAGATGACGATGCAGTGTTTGTTGCTATTCCTTGTGCAACTGATGTTACTAAGCCAGTATTTGCTGTGGTTACGTCTGTAGTGGATGTTACAGATGACATATTTACCCCTGTTTGTTGTGAAAATGTTAATACAGGCACATCAATTGTTGTGGTTTTGTATGTAGCTTGTGATATAGTTGCAGCATTTCCAGTGAGCTCCTGTGGGGCTGATGTTACAGATGCCATATTTGTCAGATTTTGTGTAGATGTCAGTATACTTGTTGTGGTTTCTTCTTTACTTGGAGATGGAGGTGCTGTGTTTGATGCTGTTTCTTGGGTAGATTTTGATACAGGTACAACATTTGTTGGGGTTCCTTCAGTAGCTGATGTTAATGGTGCCGCATTTGTTGTGGATTCTTCTGTTGTTGAGATTACTGATGTCACATTAGTGAATGTTTCTTCTGTAGATGCAGTATTTGTAGTGTTGTCTGTAGTTGATGTTACCAACATAATGTTTGTTCCTGTTTCCTGTGTAGATGTTGACACCGCTGCAAAATTACTCGTGTTTTCTTCTCTATCTGTTTTTGCAGTTGCCACATTGGTTGTGGTTTCTTGTATAGCTGTTGATACAGGTGCAACATCTGTTGAGTTAACTTCTGTTGCTGATGTTATCAATGCTTCATTTGTTACTGTTTCTTCTGTAGGTGTAGATGTTGATGCAGTGTTTGTTGCTATTTCTTGTGCATCTGATGTTCCTAACGTAACATTTGTTGTGATCACTTTAGTTGCTGAAGTTACTGACGCTACATTTGTTGTGGATTTGTGTATGTCCGAAGTTACATATGGTGCATCTGTCGCTTGTGTATCTGTTGATGCTGATGCCACATTTGTTGTGTTTTCTTCTTCTGTTGATGTTTCTGATATAACAATAGTTGTACTTTCTTCTGTAGACGTTGAGAAAGATGTAGTCTTATTTGTAGTGTTGTCTGTAGTTAATGTTACAGACATAGTATTTGTTTTTGTTTCCAGTATAGATGTTGACACTGCTGCAAAGCCAGTTGTAATTTCCTCTCTAGTTGTTTTTGAGGGTGTCACATTTGTTGTGATTTGATGTACAGCTGTTGATACAGATGCAACACTTGTTGAAGTCTCTTGTGTTGGTGACATTGTCAGCCCTTCATTTGTTATGGTTTCTTCTGTCGGTATAGATGATGATGCAGTGTTTGTTGCTGTTCCTTGTGCAACTGATGTTACTAAGCCAGTATTTGCTGTAGTTCCTTCTGTAGTGGATGTTACAGATGCCATATTTGTCCCTGTTTGTTGTGAAAATGTTAATACAGGCACATCAATTGTTGTGGTTTTGTATGTAGCTTGTGATATAGTTGCAGCATTTCCAGTGAGCTCCTGTGGGGCTGATGTTAAAGATGCCATATTTGTCAGATTTTGTGTAGATGTCAGTATACTTGTTGTGGTTTCTTCTTTACTTGGAGATGGAGGTGCTGTGTTTGATGCTGTTTCTTGGGTAGATTTTGATACAGGTACAACATTTGTTGGGGTTCCTTCAGTAGCTGATGTTAATGGTGCCGCATTTGTTGTGGATTCTTCTGTTGTTGAGATTACTGATGTCACATTAGTGAATGTTTCTTCTGTAGATGCAGTATTTGTAGTGTTGTCTGTAGTTGATGTTACCAACATAATGTTTGTTCCTGTTTCCTGTGTAGATGTTGACACCGCTGCAAAATTACTCGTGTTTTCTTCTCTATCTGTTTTTGCAGTTGCCACATTGGTTGTGGTTTCTTGTATAGCTGTTGATACAGGTGCAACATCTGTTGAGTTAACTTCTGTTGCTGATGTTATCAATGCTTCATTTGTTACTGTTTCTTCTGTAGGCGTAGATGTTGATGCAGTGTTTGTTGTTGTTTCTTGTACATCTGATGTTCCTAACATAACATTTGTTGTGATCACTTTAGTTGCTGAAGTTACTGATGCTACATTTGTTGTGGATTTGTGTCTGTCCGAACTTACATACGGTGCATCTGTCTCTTGTGTATCTGTTGATGATGATGCCACATTTGTTGTGTTTTCTTTTTTTGTTGATGTTTCTGATAGAAAATTAGTTGGACTTTCTTCTGTAGACGTTGAGAAAGATGTAGTCTTATTTGTGGTGTTGTCTGTAGTTAATGTTACAGACATAGTGTTTGTTCTTGTTTCCGGTATAGATGTTGACACTGCTGCAAAGTCAGTTGTAATTTCTTCTCTAGTTGTTTTTGAGGGTGTCACATTTGTTGTGGTTTGATGTACAGCTGTTGATACAGATGCAACATTTGTTGAAGTCTCTTGTGTTGGTGATATATTCAGCCCTTCATTTGTTACGGTTTCTTCTGTAGGTATAGATGACGATGCAGTGTTTGTTGCTATTCCTTGTGCAACTGATGTTACTAAGCCAGTATTTGCTGTGGTTACGTCTGTAGTGGATGTTACAGATGACATATTTACCCCTGTTTGTTGTGAAAATGTTAATACAGGCACATCAATTGTTGTGGTTTTGTATGTAGCTTGTGATATAGTTGCAGCATTTCCAGTGAGCTCCTGTGGGGCTGATGTTACAGATGCCATATTTGTCAGATTTTGTGTAGATGTCAGTATACTTGTTGTGGTTTCTTCTTTACTTGGAGATGGAGGTGCTGTGTTTGATGCTGTTTCTTGGGTAGATTTTGATACAGGTACAACATTTGTTGGGGTTCCTTCAGTAGCTGATGTTAATGGTGCCGCATTTGTTGTGGATTCTTCTGTTGCTGAGATTACTGATGTCACATTAGTGAATGTTTCTTCTGAAACATTCATTTGATGTATAGCTGTTGATACAGGTGCAACATCTGTTGAGTTAACTTCTGTTGCTGAGGTTATCAATGCTTCATTTGTTCCCATTTCTTCTGTAGGTGTAGATGTTGATGCAGCGTTTTTTCCTGGTTCTTGTGTGACTGATGTTCCTATCGTAACATTTGTTGTGATCACTTTAGTTGCTGAAGTTACCGACGCTACATTTGTTGTGGATTTGTGACTGTCCGAAGTTACATATGGTGCATCTGTCTCATGTGTATCTGTTGATGCTGATGCTACATTTGTTGTGTTTTCTTCTTTTGTTGATGTTTCTGATATAACATTAGTTGGACTTTCTTCTGTAGACGTTGAGAAAGATGTAGTCTTATTTGTAGTGTTGTCTGTAGTTAATGTTACAGACATAGTATTTGTTCTTGTTTCCGGTATAGATGTTGACACTGCTGCAACGTCAGTTGTAATTTCTTCTCTAGTTGTTTTTGAGGGTGTCACATTTGTTGTGGTTTGATGTACAGCTGTTGATACAGATGCAACATGTGTTGAAGTCTCTTGTGTTGGTGACATTGTCAGTACTTCATTTGTTATGGTTTCTTCTGTAGGTATAGATGATGATGCAGTGTTTGTTGCTGTTCCTTGTGCATCTGATGTTACTAAGCCAGCATTTGCTGTGGTTCCTTCTGTAGTGGATGTTACAGATGCCATATTTGTCCCTGTTTGTTGTGAAAATGTTAAAACAGGCACATCAATTGTTGTGGTTTTGTATGTACCTTGTGATACAGTTGCAGCAGTTCCAGTGACGTCCTGTGGGGCTGATGCTACAGATGCCATAATTGTCAAATTTTGTGTAGATGTCAGTATATTTGTTGTGGTTTCTTCTTTACCTGAAGTTGGAGGTGCTGCGTTTGATGCTGTTTCTTTGGTAGATTTTGATACAGGTATAACATTTGTTGTGCTTCCTTCAGTAGCTGAGGTTAATGGTGCCGCATTTGTTGTGGATTTGTGTCTGTCTGAAGTTACATATGGTGCATGTGTTTCTTGGGTATCTGTTGTAGGTATAGGTGCTGTACTTGAAGTACTTGAGCCTGTGGAAGTATTAATTCTATCGCCAGTAATTGGTAGCACACTGGCCGTGCTGTTGTCATTCTGAGGGGGTGAGCTGTCAATTGTTGTGCGTTGGAATATTGTATGTAGACTGTTTAATAGTGCTGAAGTTATAATGCTGGCATATGTAACTGGTTCTTGACTAGTCTTTGTCGGTGGTGTTACCGTTGAAGTCAATTCTGATTCTGAAACAGAAAAAATGCAAGCGCATGTATGAATATAGTAACAAATGTATATAGGAATGGCAGTTTTATAGCACTAATTTTCAGATACCAGTAAACAAGTTTGCATTTATCTTGTAGCTTCCATTACATGCAGGGCCATATTTCAGGACAGGAAAGAAAGTTGACCAGAAGTAAGCGGCAAAAATAGGTAAGGAGAGTTAGTGTGCTCCTCGGCTTTATCGCCCATTACTGAACAGAACAAAAGTTCATACTCAAAAAAAGTTCAAACTACAGTAGAAGGTCAGAGGCTTAGATGTAATTGAATTTTTTACTTAGGGTAGATAAGTGGAACAGCCAAAGTGGTAGAGGTTAACGCAGTAAGGGGATTTAAACATGCATATGATATATCCTGAATCGAAGAGAAGACCAAGCACTGATTAATGTTTGAGTCTATGCAGCTGGAAAAACAGACAGACAAAATGTTGTTAAATTCTATAATTAATCTGCCCTGATTACAATTATTCTAAGTGTTTCTCCATGCAATTCTCACTATAACTTTTGTTACAAATGAGTAAATTCTCTTTTAATTCATTCAGTACAGACATCTCCATTGTTACCCAATCTGCTGCTCCGGCTGCATACACCATGTGGATAAAAGTATTGGGACACACCCCTTAATTATTTCATTAAGGTGTTTCAATCAGACCCATTGTCACAGTGTTAGGCTGGGATGTGGAGTGTAGCACAGGAAAACAGGACAGGGTCCCAGCACAAGGGAAAATCCAAAAGAGAAGTTGGGGTCACGGTCCAGGGGTCGAGGCAGACAGCAAATAATCAGTATCAGGGTCACAAGCTAGGGGTCGAGGCAGGCAGCAATTAGCAATATCGAGGTCACAATCCGGGGTCAAGGTAGGCAGCAATCAAACAGTATCGGGGTAACAAGCCAGTGGTCAAAATAGGGAACAGCAGTAGAGGAGTCCGGAATGGAAAGCCAGGGGTCAGAATGTAGTTTTGATATGGAAAAGGAGGTAGCTAGGTACACAGCTCAACTAGTAAGCACCTTGTGAGGTGTCTGGAGGGTTTATATAGGGGTAGTAGGCAGGATCCCCTCCCACTTTCCCCTGGTCTCCTCCAGACAGGAGGCGAGGTCAGAAGACTCCACCTCCTCTCCCTTCTCCTTGGAGACTCACCGTTGGGCTGCTGCACCCACAGAGACTAAGCCACGCCCCCTCCTGGTCAGAAGCGCGTCCCGCCCCACGGAGGTACGGCTGCACCACTGAGAGACCAGCGGTCTCAAGCGGCAGTCCGCGGTGGCATGACTGTGCCCCAGTGCATAAAGCAAGGTCCATAATGCAAAGACAGGACCAACTACATATTAATGTCTATGAACTTAGTATGCAATGTCATAAAAGTCCTTGTTGATGTAATGGTCTGGTGTCCCAATACTTTTTTATTATTATTATTATTATTTATTGTTTTATAAAGCGCCATCAAATTCCGTAGAGCTGTACAATGGGTAGACAGGACATAACAAGTAGTATGTAACATAACAATTTGAATAACAGAGACAACAGGTGAGGAGGGCCCTGCTCAAACGAGCTTACAGTCTAGAGGGATTTAGGGTGTATTACACAATAGGTAAAAGTGCCGTTGTTAGGGATAGACCAGCCACACTAGTAAAAGTATTGCAGGAGAGGGAGTAGGAAAGGTGAGCTAAAGGAATATGGGAGTATGAGAGGGCGTTAGTGTGCTATGTTGTAAGCATCCTTAAAGAAGTGGGTCTTAAGGGATTTTTTGAAGGAATAAAGGCAGGGGGAGAGACAGATAGACCGGGGGAGGGCATTCCAGAGGATAGGGGCAGCCTTTGAGAAATCTTGTAAGCGGGCATGAGAGCTAGAAATCAGAGGAGATAATTGGATGAGTGGAGAGACCGCTTAGGAGTGTATTTAGAGATGAGAGAGGAGATGTAGGGAGGGGAACCACTGTGAAGGGCTTTGAAAGTAAGAGTGAAGATTTTGAAATGAATCCTGAAGCGCACAGGCAGCCAGTGAAGAGACTGACAGAGGGGAGAAACGTTAGTAAAGCGATGTGAGAGGATGATAAGTCTGGCAGCAGCATTCATGGTGGATTGTAGAGGGGTGAGACGGTTAAGAGGGAGACCGGCTAAGATAGAGTTACAGTAGTCGAGACGGGAGATAATCAGGGCATGGACAAGAGCCTTAGTGGCATGCTGTCTTAGGAAGGGACGGATGCGGGCAATGTTTTTGAGATGAAGGCGACAGTTTTTAGAGACCGACTGAATATGGGGTGTGAACGAAAGGTCGGAGTCAAGGGTGACACCAAGACAGTGTGCATGAGTATTGTATCAAGTCCTGGGTGTGAAGCCGCTGGCTGAATATGCACAGCCACAAGATGCATGTGTAGAAAAACATACCATGTGGCCACATGCACATCATTTGGCAACCACTGGTCTTAAAGTGGCAGGGACACTAATTACACTCTCCAAAGTATACTGCTATTCATCTCAAACAATCTGGCATGTCTTAACTTAGCATAACATTATGCTTCTTTATATCTTATTTATCTCATTCACTTTACTTCCTGATTCAGTTTGTCTGGCACAAATACCTCAAACCAGTAGCAGTGATAAATTATAGTGTGTGTGGCTTTTTTTCTGTTCTCTATATTGCTAGTGGTATTAAAATCATACATTCAAAAAATGGGTAAATAACTGTATTTTTCCTTCTGTAATTAATGTCTTCATAAAAAAATCTGCCTTCCGCATTGTCTACTGATTTGCTGAAAACCCAAGCAATTAAAGGTAACCAATACAGAGAAATCACATATTTCCTAGCTCTGAAAATGTATGATAACATATTTACTGACGCAAAATAAAAAAACATATTAAACATGTGACAACAACATGTAATTAACAAGATTTTAGGTATTGATAAAAGCTTTTTATCGGTTAGTAGCATCTGTAACAAAACAATGGCACATACCTATGCAGGAGTCATTTACAAGTTCATACCCTTGCTTGCATTGACATTCAAAGCTGCCTTCGGTGTTAAGACAATCTGAGTTTATACCACATATGCTGGTATTGAGCAGGCACTCATTGATGTCTGTAACATAAAATAATATATGATTACCTAGTACCTAGTTACCTCCCTCGCTTTTGTAGCTAGAACTTTACATAAATAGGGTATCCATCATCCGGTTTCACTTATCTAATAAATGGCAGTATTTGACTACTTGTGACGCCTAGTACCTTAATGTTTTGGGTGTTTTTTTAACCAGAAAATAGAAAGTATTTTACTATAAGTTATGTTTAACAAAGACATTAATTTCACTGTGTAAGTGTACCCTACGTCATATTTGCATTTTAATGCGCAGTAGCGGAATATCATTGTGCAGTGTGCTGTATATTAAATACTAAACTATACATGCATTATACTTCATAATATATACCACACCATACCAAGCAGCATACTGCATAGTAAACACTACAGTGTGCTGTACAATACAGTACAACAATGTATAATAAGTGCAACAAAGCACCTTGTTCTATACTGCACAGTATACACTATAAAATATGAACACCATATTACCATCACACTTGGAGCTGTTCAGTTTATTAACTTCGTAGCCTTTTTGACAGCTGCAGATGTGTCCACCCAGAAAATGTGTGCAAACCTGCTCACATTTTGAAATGTCAAGGTCACATTCATTAATAACTGCAAGAAATAAACACAATTTCAGAATAATATCCTTGGAATCAAGGTACAATGTATGGTGAGATGGGCAAAATTTTAGTATACCTTCCACTTTGATTTGTAAAAGCATGCAACGTGTAAAAAAAAGTATAAAATACAAAACAAAAAATAGTGAAAATAACAGCTAAACATTTAGTAATTAACAGTTTTACATTCGTAATAGAAATGCTTGTTTAACCTAAATGTAACACATACATATAACATAATGTTATGTATTCTATGTTCCTTACCAGTGCAGTTGATTCCATCTCCAGTGTAATTTATGAAACACTGACAGTGAAAGGATCCAGCTACATTAGAGCAGACTGCATTACTAGAGCAGTTGTTAGTACTGGGAGAGGCACACTCATCAATATCTGTCAAAATAGCACATTTACATTTATTAGCATAAACTAAAAAATATCTAATCAAGGACAGAAGCGACATTGGGGTTATTTCACTACCTTCCACCCCACAGCACATCGGGAGTGCACAGGAGTGGGGCAATCAGCTGCCCCCCATGGTTAACAGGAAGCCCTACTCCCCATAACATATATTGAGGCCTTTATTTACATGATGAAGAGTGGTGAATACATTGATGCAATGGAGTGCTTTTGTATTCTATTTACTCTGTGAAGCCTCTCATCAGGTGGAAAAGTATGCAGTATTTTACTTTCATGAATACAAAACAGATAAACAGCAGAGCACATACCTTCCAGGAGATGGTACAAGCAAAATATATCATAATGAGAGGATAAGTAATACGTATATGAACGGTTGATTTGTTAGCGCCACCTGTTGGACAGTTATACATACCTACACAGATGTTGTTCACGAGTTTATATCCTTGTTTGCACTGGCACTCATAGCTGCCATCGGTGTTAATGCAAACAGAGTTTATGTCACATATACTGGCAACGAGGTTGCATTCATTAATATCTGCAAAATATCACATCTTGCAATTATTATCTTTTCGCATCTGTGCGTCAGTTAAATATAAAATTAAGTTACTTGCTTCACCTTTCAGCACGTATGTTAGATAGGGTTTAGATTTTGCATATTGCTTCCTTTGTAAGAAAGGGCAAACGATCTGTTGCACGCGTGTTTAGTCTACATTTAACAATCCAGAAATCTTCTAGACCAGGATTCAAGCATGTGTGCAGATTATTGAGATAATCGTTATAAGTGGACACAACCTCTATTTGTGTGTTATGAAGAATCATGATACAT
This sequence comes from Spea hammondii, assembly GCA_029215755.1. Classification (NCBI taxonomy): domain Eukaryota; kingdom Metazoa; phylum Chordata; class Amphibia; order Anura; family Pelobatidae; genus Spea; species Spea hammondii. The sequence continues at coordinate 89,721,295 of JARDYJ010000003.1, forward strand.
ACCTATGCAGAAGGTATTTACAAGCTCATATCCTTGCTTGCATGGGCACTCATAGCTGCCATTGGTGTTAAAGCAATCTGAGTTGATTTTGCATGCACCGGCATAAAGTTGGCATTCATTAATATCTACAAGACAGAGGTATTTTCAATAAGATGGTCGTACATTGGTCTTGTACATCTTTTACCTCAACAAAGTGATTAACGTAAAAGCAAAACCTAGAAAGTGTAATTTTTGTTATGGTTCATTTGCATATGGCATGGGTCAGAGAGCACTGGCCTTTTCCCATTATCCACTGCTTTCCTAAGCAAGAAGTCTGTTGGTATAAGACATTTTATCTCTTGTTATCCAGTGGAGTTTGTGCGCAGACCCTTAATACTACCCCAGGGGTCTCCAAGTTACTCTTAAGCAACCAGAACGCTCTCGGCTCATTTCACTGACCTAAAGGCATTGATTTGTGATAAAACAACAACAATAAAAATAAAATAAGCAATTCAATAGGGTGTGCGCAAGCTGGACGCAAGCGTAACTGTGTATTCAGCAGGTAGCCAAATGCTTTACAGATTACACCAGCCACCGGGCCTATAAATGATATACTGTACCACTAAATTAAGAAAATAAGAGAGTTATTTATTAGCACCCCATATTCCCAGTCACTTCCATAGGTATAGTTTCTTATCCAATCATATATTTTAACATTTGTCCCAATATTTCACATGTAATTACGTTTTTTTGTTTTGTTTTTTAAAGTTAGTATGATTCATATACCAACAAGAAAGAACACAAAGACTGTTGTAATTACTTATGTTTAGAAATGTAAGTAAAAGTTCAGTTTTAAGTAAACATTAAAATGGGGCATACTTTTTAGAAATTTCAAGCTTAAAAATAGTCTTCTAAGCTCATTTACATAGAGATAGATAGATAGATAGATAGATAGATAGATAGATAGATAGATAGATAGAGCAATAAATCAATGTAGCCACATCTTACCTTCACATTGTATACCATCACCAGAGTATCCCTTCCTGCACACACAGATATAGGAGCCATCAGTGTTGGTACACTCAGCCCATAAACTACAGTTGTTTACGCCTCTGGAACACTCATCAATGTCTGCGCAATTGGTACCCTCATAGCCAACAATACAGTTACACTGGTAGGAACCAGGTATGTTGCTGCATACAGAATGCACAGGACAGATGGTGGAGTTATCCAGACATTCATCAACATCTGAAATTGTACAAAAGGCAGGTTATATGTCTAAAAAAATATATAACAACAAGGCAAAGAGTTAAACATGTTCAAATGGTTTTCTTACATGCATTTATATTGTCAATGTATATTCTGAAAAGTGTTTCATTAAACTCACCAACACACAATGTGTACGGGTCTCCTTTGTACCCAGCCTTGCACTGACATGTGTAGTTTCCAACTAGATTGGTACAGTCAGCGTTATGACCGCACGGAGAGGTGCCATTTGCACATTCATCAATATCTGATTGGAAGAAGCCAGAATGCCAATTTTAAGCATAGTTCTCTGATTATCAAAATAACATACCAAACAAGATACAGTATATATACAACATAAATCACACTGCATGTTACTATTAGAACTTTAGCACACTGTGCAAAAAGCATCACATCAAACTCTACATTTAACGGTATAAACCATTGAAACTTGTATAATAAACATTAGTTTACCGTCACATTTAGAGTTGTTCAGGTTATTCACTTCATAGCCTCTCTCACAACTGCAGACATGTCCACCAAGATAACTTGAACAAATTTGTTCACAATTTGATATGTCGAGGTCGCATTCGTTAATAGCTGGAAGACATTTATTTCATCAACATTACAACATTACAGCAGAAAAATTGCTACTCTGTGATGTCCATTGATTAATCATAGCAAGAACTTGAAGAAAAACACACCTTTTATTGAAACTGATGGTTAGTTATTGTTTGTTATATATTTTCTAAATTTAATCTGTCATCATCGGCACAGGAAACTGGGTGACTGAGGGGATCGATTGAAAAATTTTGATACCATGCTTCTTGAGGGTGTCTACCATTAAATGCTTGTTGGAAGGGGGGTCATATTAAAGAGGGGGGGGTTTAAGTACTGTTTTATTCATTATATATATATATATATTTATTATTATTGTATTATAGTGTTATAGTAGTAATGGGAGTACTATGAGTACTATGGAAGAGAATGGTAAAAGAGGCCTTATAGCTCCAGAAGGTGACTGTGGGGTAAGGAATGGTATGGCTGGTGTTGGATAATATGGCAAGACAGGTAGGATTATTGCTAGGATGTACCCCAGGATATTTTTGGCCACCAACACCCATGGCTGTAAGTACATCAACCAGTTTTGCAGTTCATAATTTCAGACTCTTGACCTAGTTAAATACATATGCATGCCCATAGATTACACAACATTATCTCTATTCCTTACCAGTGCAAATCACACCATCTCCAGTGAAATTTGTTAAGCATTGGCAGTGAAATGACCCAGCCACATTGGAGCAGAACGCATTACTTGAGCAATTGTTGGTATCCTGAGAGGCACACTCATCAATATCTGAGAAAAGGATAAGTCAGGTAATTTTACATAAAGATAACGTAGAAGCATATTGTGAGAGCTTATTTATAATGTACACCTTATAATTAAAGGATTAAGAACTAGCTCTTTGTAACACTCTATTGCTTTACAGATAGGGCTTCTGAAAACTTTTACGAACCAGATCTATTTCTATTGAAAAAACTGACAAATGATTAAGAGAGAATGACATGAAGTACCATCTGCTGCAGTGCCAACTTTGCCCTAAACAACTTGTGACTGCCACCTTTTCCCCAAACAGTTTAAGTGCCTTTGAAACCAAGCAGTTTATTAGTGCCATCCTAACCCCCAAACAGCCTGTATGTACCATCTTTGCCCTAACATCTGGTATGTGCCATCATTGGCCTCAAACAACTTGGCTATGCCTTCTCTGCCCCTTGCCCCCTATTCCATGTCTTCCCATGCTGTAGCAGTCCAGGTCGGAAAGGTCCCTTTCTAAACAATCTTGAACCGTAGGAGGAGACAAAAACAAGGGGTCGCCTTGGGCCCCGTAGAGGCATGGGCCCCATGGGACTTTAGACCGCTGTAGTTATGCCACAGTGCCAAAATCTAAAAATTACAACATCGACACTTACCTATACATCTGCCATTGTCTTTTGTGTAACCTGGGTTGCATTCACATACAAAACTGCCCTCAGTGTTCTGACAGATTTGCTGTGAACCTGTGCAATATGTTAGGTAGCTGCATTCATTAATATCTGTGAACAAAAACATTATATATAAATTACCAATGTGTTCAACAGTAAAAAAAATGAAGTAGATCAAATCTGTAATTTGAGGTAAAAATTTTTTATCCTATTGCAAGGAAAATACATGCTGACAAGTGTTTATGTCTGCAAGTGTGTGTTTTTAGATTTTTTTCTTAGATTTATGTTTATATTTTTCCACACTAAAGCTACTGTGATGTGGTTAAGCATGAAGCAAGTTTCCAACTGTTCCAGGGAATCAGGGACCCCAGACTGTTAATAAGTACAAGAGCACAAGGGCAGACCCGGACTGGCCATCTGGCACGGCAGGCAAATGCCGGGGGGCTGCTCCAGAATCTGTGATTATGCCTGGCCGCACATTACGTGAACATAAAAAGTAAAGCATGGCCTGTCTTACCAAGCCATCAGCCATGCTTAGGCAGCCACAAGCTTTAAAGTGTCAGGTCTGCCTCATTATCCCCAGTCTGGCCTGGTAATGGTGGGTGTATCTGGGGCTTGGCTAGTACAGATAATAAGTAGAAGCCTATGTACCACTTCAAAATTAAATCACAACAGGAACATTACTGGAACATTAATTGCAGGCTTGCAAATACCAGATGCTTAACTGGTAAAATAGGGGAATTGGAGTTGATAGCTGAAATAAAAAACTATGACTTGATTGGCATAAAGTTAATATGCTGGAATGACACGCATGAATGGTCAACTAATTTGGAGGGCTACATTTTGTTTAGAAAAGAGGGGTCTGTCTGTAAGTCAAACCAGCGTTATTGCCTCATTTGTGGGTAGATACTATATATATTGAGACTGCTAACAAATTATTAGTGGATATTTTTTACAAACCACCAAACATTGGTGATCTTGAAGAATACTAACATCCAGGATATTAACACACAGCTAAACTCACATTAACATATACCCACTGTAACACCATTCCAGCCCTGGAATGGCCATATGGCTGGATATTCCTGGCTGCACTCTACTTAAGCTTAAAAACAAAAGGCCTGTCATATACTGCTATCTCCCACTCCTATCTCATTAGACGGTGCTGGCCTTAAAGTACCAAGGCTGCCTCATCATCCAGGTATAATTTACATGCGGAAACCTTATACATACCCACGCAGGAGCTGTTTACAAGTTCATATCCTTGCTTGCACTGGCACTTATAGCTACCGTTGGTATTAAGGCAATCGAAGTTTACATCACATACACTGGAATCGAACTGGCACTCATTGATATCTGTAAGACATTGCAATTTGAAGTGAAATCATTTATTCTACAGGATCTTAGCAGGTAAATGTATTTTTTCTAATACTTTGTGCAATTGTATAATATTTTTTGGTATATTTACATTTCATAATGCAAAAAATAAATCTTACCTTCACAAAGAATGCCATCACCAGAGTATCCCCTCCTGCACACACAGATATAGGAGCCATCAGTGTTGGTACACTCAGCCCATAAACTACAGTTGTTTTTGCCTCTGGAACACTCATCAATGTCTGGGCAATTGGTACCCTCATAGCCAGCAATACAGTTACACTGATAGGAGCCAGGCGTGTTGGTGCATTCAGAATGCACAGGACAGGCGTTAGAGTTATCCAGACATTCATCAACCTCTGAAATGATAATAAGGCAGCTTCTGTTAATAATGAATACAGTAATATTTATTCTTACATTTACTGTAAGAATTTTAAATGTATTTTTAACTTTTAAATATTTCTGGATGCAGAAATTATTGATTTTTTTAATGAGTATACTGTAATAAAATAGTTTAATTTTCATTATAATAAATATTCTTGGATCTTTATTTTCCCACCAGGTATATAATGGTTCCAACTTACCCATGCAGTTTTCCCCTGCATATCCTAGCAGACATTCACATGTAAATGACCCATTTGTGTTTATACAGATAGCTTGAGTTGGGCATACTGTTGTGTTTTGAACAGCACATTCATTGATATCTGCATAGAAAAAATAAGATAATTATGACTGTCAAGATTTCTAGCCAGTTTCAATTCAGCAAATACATCCCGTGTATATAAAAAAAATATCTCTTGCACATATTTATGCAACAGAAACACCTTTATATTGTGTGTACACACAGGCAAGCTTCACTATTTGCACATGGTGATACATTTCCAACATAAAAATGGACATGAACTGTGATAACAGAATAATAATAATAATAATAATAATAATAGGTTGATTCACTGAACTCACCAGTACACAGCAGGTATGGATCTCCTTCATATCCAGAACTACACTGGCATGTGTAGTTTCGAGGTATATTGGTGCATTCTGCGTTCTGACCACATGGAAAGGTACCATTGGCACATTCATCAACATCTGATGCAAAACAACCAGGATATTTTACTCGTTGTTCTTTAACATTCAATCGTAAATAAGATTACATCCTATGTAGAAAGTGATTCAACACTATGCAGAAGTCTAGACATAGTTGTAACTTTAGCAACATAGAATATCCATCATGCCAGAACATCTAGAACACTGAAACACTATATTACCGTCACACTTTGAGCTGTTCAGTTTGTTCACTTTGTAGCCACCCTCACAGCTACAGTTGTAGCCACCCAGAACATTAACGCAAATCTGTTCACAGGTTGTCATGTTGAGCTGGCATTCATTAATATCTGCAATAAGCATATATTGATAAAAGTTACAATAAAATAAATACAACAGAAATTACAAAAAGGCCATTGTATGTAGTAATACCTGGTGTGTTTAATTTAAGATATTCAGTCAATACATTTGACATTGCTGTATTAGTACTAAAGAGTACCTAGAGCAGTTTGAAAAAAGTTTGTGATAACTTGTAGGGGGCCAGCATTCACAAGAGTAAGAGTCAAGTCCTATTTCAAGACCTCGGATATTTACTTTAGTTTTACTCTTGGCCAAGCAAAGTATAGAAAACACCTAACACAGCTCTATCAGCATTTTACAAATTAATTTTTAAAATGCTTACTGTTAAAGAGAGACAAACATTATTTGTGTTTCATGCTACAGTGTCATCATATAGGTAATACTGGAGTTGTCAGACATTTCAGTGCGATATAGCAGAATATCGAAAAAAAAACAAGAGTACTCACCAAAACATTCTATTCCATTTCCACTAAGTCCTGTAGGGCATGGCCCACACATGAATCCGTTTGAAGGAGCCTCCATATCCACACAGGTAGTATTATCATAGCATTTGTTTTCCAAACATTCATCCAGGTCTTGTTCACAGTACATGCCGGTCCATGCCTCTGAGCATTTGCAACCTGCAACCTGAAATGTATAGGATACAAATAGTGACATTGTGATATTTTTTGTTACTACCTTCCAATAATGTTGTATTGAGGTGAGAATGAATGTATTTGGGATGCAGGAACGGATATAGTATTATACAAATTACAAATACAGTACCAGCTCCCTTACTACAACATCATTTGCTACAACATCATTTGCATCCTGATCCCATTTACCTTACATTTAACAACTGATGTATGATATTCCTTGAGATCTGGAATCATTTTCTGAAGCATTACTATTTCTTGTGGAATTAACTCACTCATTCTTCCACTTACCATGAAGTTTGTGTTGTTTCCTATACTTGTTGGCTCATCAAAGACACAGCTACCATTGTTGGTACAGTTGCACAGCACCAGAGTCAGCACTAATTCAGTGGTAACCTTGGAGTCGTTTGCATGGACAGTGGCGTTTACAGGATTTGAACTTGAGGGATTCCACACTAGGACTCCATTTGCTTTATAGCACAAGAGAAAGAAACACACATTTACAAATGAAGATGTCAAGCCCTAGAAAATGGATGTTCCCATGATTAAAATACTACCTCTGATGTTGTCAATACTTTTAAATGAACCTGTGACCTTATAACTTTTGTTGGCAATATTTGTTTTATGCAATATGTATAAAAATCTCTCTGCCTAAATCATGAAGGTACCACTTTAACAGTATGATTGAATCATACTGCTTAATGCTCTTACCAGCCAATGTAATATCCCTTGAATCTGTCAGCAGAGAGAATGTCACGGTGTCATTATTTGGGTCAGAGGCTGTATAATATACAGTCACAGATTTATTCAGTTCTGTGCTTATTATGGATGGTCCAATTATATTGGGTGGAAAGTTATCTGTAGAAAGAATCAAGATAAGTGGAATTATTTTATAAAAGTTTAGCTTTCAGTGAAGTAGGTATCATAAGTGTTACTACAATATAAAGAGAGCTTTTTAGTTCAGTGTGTAAATTATTATTTGTGCTTTGCAAGCAATAAAAATAATAAATTCTAGTTTTGGAAATAGTTAGAAAAACACAGATCGTTATTGCTTATTATTTTGTGTTGCATGACTGGGCAAGGTATATCTAATATACAGTGCTGCTCCTTACCAATTTATTCTATTGTTGCTTATTTGTCATATTTAAATACTGTATTTTAGATCATCTAACTAATGTTAATATAAGACAAAGACATGCATGATTGTTCAACTTTTAAATGATCCTTTCATTTATTGAAGGTAAAGTGTTACATAACCTATATCATCCATGCGAAAATGTAATTGCCCTTCTAAACCTAATAACTGGTTGTTTCAACCTTGATGGCAACAACTGCAATCAAACGTTTGCGATAACTAGCAATGAGTATTTTACATCGCTGTGGAGGATTTTTGACTCTTCTTGGCATAATTCTTTTGATTCAGCCTCATTGGGGGGTTTTGAGCATGAACTGTGTTTTTAAGGTCATATTACAGCATTTCAATCAGATTTAAGTCAGGACTTTGAGTAGGCCACTCCAAAACCTCCACTTTGTTTTTATGAGGTGACTTGCTTGCACGCTTCAGATTATTTTTCCTGATGCATAACCCGACTGTGCTTGAGCTTTAGGTCATGAAATGAAGGCTGGACATTCTCCTTCTTTCTGGTAGAGAGCTGATTCCATCAATTATGGCAAGTTGCCCAGGTCCTAAAGCAGCAAAGCAGCCCCTGACCATCACACTACCACCACCGTCTTTGACTGTTCTTATTATGAAGTGCTTTGTTAGCTTTACGTCAGATGTAACAGGATCCATGTCTTCCAAAAAGTTCCACGTTTGTCTCACCAGTCCATTGAATATTATCCCAAAATTCTTGGGGTCCTCAAAATGTTTTTTGGCAAATGTCAGACAAGCCTTTGTGTTTTATTTGACAGCAGTACTTTTTGCCTTGCAGCTCTGCCTTGGATGCCATTTTGCGCAGTCTCAATTTTATTGTGGAATCATGAACACTGATCGTAACTGAGACAAATGAGGCGTTCTTTGTACGTTAGTCTTGGTTCTTGAGGAATTTTGGTAGGCCAGCCATTCTTGGGAAGGTTTGCCACTGTTCCAAGTTTTCTCCGTTTGCAGATAATGGGGCTCACCATGCTTCGTTGGAGTTCCAAAACACTAGAAATGGCTTTGCACCAGAACCATAGAAATGGCTTTGTAACCTATCACATACTGATAGATGTCTATGACTTAGATTCAACAGAGCTGGTAGTAATCATGCCTGGGTGTGTCTAGTGAAATTGAACCCAATTATCAAGTACATTTGGTTAATTGGTTGATTTAGTAACTAAGGGGGCACTTACATTTTCACAAGTTTGGATAGCTTTTTTTCTATACATGAAATCATGATTTAAAAACTGCAATTAGTTTGATGATTTGAAACATTTAAGTGTGACAAATATGCAAAAAATAGAAGAAATTCAGAATGGGACGAATACTTTTTCCCCCCAGAACTGTAACAATGTTCATTTCAGGCTCATTTGATTTCTTTTCACTTTAACTAGGGATATATTGATGCCCCCAAGAACTACCAGTATGTCAAATAAGTAGATTTAAGGACATTTGAAACCATTAAAAGTTAGGCTTACATGTGGCACTCTAGAGAGGTACTTAATCAATCCATGCTTAAACTATGAGAAACACAAAGTAAGGCACACACTCACACTATCAAAATAACAAATACAGACAATATAAAACTGCCAAAAAAATTCACACCATCACAGTAAGTACTTGAGACTTGTGTGGCAATACATTATCTTACTTATAGCGTTGTTCTGTTCTTGTACTGTGTTGAATGTCTCCAATGTTGCTTCTCCCACTGCAAAATTTCCAGTACTCAGGATGTCAAAAATGCATTCATCATTTCCTTTGCAGGTCTCATTTGCTTTCTTGACAGTATCAGGATCACTGGTTAAAAGTAACTCATCGTAAAACAAGGGCACAAAGCTGTTGTTGTTGTAGGTGTACCAGGATTTACCATGTGTGGTGTTGTAGATAAAAATACTGTTAAGAGGGGTTGTTTTCCCTGTGAAAGAAAGCAATAATTTTTCAAATAGTACACTTTTCGTGGAAACTGCTGATGCAAGAGGTTTTCACAGGATATAATGATAATAGTAGCATTGGAATCATGGACTATAGGAAAATAGGAAATGATTCATATCATTGTAGCTTTCACACCAGAAATTTTAAATATATGTCCATGTACAATGTAACTAACATTCAGAACACTTATAATGTATCAAAGACAATAAATGGGAGTGGAAAAAAGGGGTCAATATGGTAAGGGGCTTTTAAAAAAATTAAAATATAAAATATATATAAATATATATAACATATATATATATATATATATATATATATATATATATATAATATATATATATATATATATTGCATTGCTTTATTCTATTCAAATAAAGTTAGAAAAGTATTATTATGTATTGAAAAGTATAGCATTTTTTGTATGGGTTCAGGGTAGTTGTGTAGCCACCTACAGTACATCATTGGATTCTATAAGTACTTACAGGTCATTCCGAATTCAAAGATCAGGGACTCATTGGGAAGTTTCACTCCATTATATTCCAGATGAGTTCCATTAGCCGCCGTTAGGTCGTCCTTTTTATCCCCATTGAACACACCTAAAATAATAAATAAAAAGAGTCGTATAGCATGTTGTTAACATCAAAGCACAATTGGTCTCACATCCCTCTGCAAAGCTCTGGATTTTATGGCCACTGGTTTTCATAAAGACATTAGAGATGATCTCTAAATTAGATGTAATGGCCACTTCATTATATTATACTGCTAAAAATATGAAGCACACTATCCGTCCAGATTATCTGACCTCTCCAGATTACCTCCACCCACTAAATTGCTTAATTCTTAAACCGAATCTACAACCATTTGTAATAAGGTGAATCATAAAGCATTATTAAAGTATGCGTGTACACACTTTAGCTATGTACTAGCCATATCATAAGTAAGTAAGTAGTCATTGTGGGATTTCTGATAAAAACAATATCTATCACTTTTATTTATTTTTGTAATTATGTATTTTTGTAAAAAGTCGGTGTTGCGGCTCCGCCTCCGCCGCCACTGTGATCCGACATTGGCAGGGTGTCACGCGCGCCGCCGCGGCACGTACCTTTGGGGCTCGCGGCGGCTCGCCCGTCACTGCCGCCGACGCCGGACGTTGGCAGGGCAGCCCTGCCTCCACACTCCCGGCCGGGATCGCGCCTGCACGCCGAGGACGTGCAGGCGCGTCCCCTCCTCGTACCGCCGGGACCGCTGGTATGACGCGACGCAGGTCTGCCTCGGCCGCGACTACGTCACGCGACGGACGCAACGCACGCCACGCACGCAACACCGCGGCCTGTATGTGAGTACCATCTCCTATTTAAGCCCCCTTTGTTTCCACTGTCTTTACCCGTTCAAAGTGTCATGCTTTTTGGGTGTGCTGTTCCCTGACATTTTCTCTATTGCCTTGTGTACCGACCTTTGCCCGTTATTTGACCACGATTCTGCGCTGCCTGCCTACGACCCCGGACCTGTTTAACCGTTTATGCTTCTGATCTGCCTGCCTTGACCTCGGACCTGTTTAACCGTTTATGCTTCTGATCTGCCTGCCTTGACCTCGGATACGTTTGACCTTGCTGCCTGCCGTTGCCCTTGATATCGGACTGTTTACTGGACTTCTCTACGTATCTGCATAGTTGGATCCTCCTTTGCTACCTGACCCCGTGACACAGACATAACAATTTTCCATGATAACACTGTCAACTCAAAAAGAAATCCATACCCAGAAGTCCTTCGGTTTTGTTCTGATATGAGGAGTCTAATATTATGACAAAGGTCAAAGCTCCCAGTTTGGCAGACACTGTGACTGAAATTCCACTGGAAAAAGAAGCTAGGATTTCATTTGCATTTGTCTTCTCAAAGGTGATGTTGCTGAAGTATGTGGCATTGTCTGAAGTAAAGAAATGGAACATGTGGTTAAGTCAGGCCAGACTGTCTCTTTTTATTCTTGCAAATTATTAAATATTGTATCATTTAGTATATTGAACCTACCAAGCACACACATACACACGTACACTCTGTACTCTAATAAAAAAAAAATGGTATAATATTTGTGTTACTTATTAAATACAGTATATACACACATCTCATTTAAGAATGATCTGAAAGCCTCATATTCGATTTTAAGAATGTTGCCGAAAGACTTTATAAATTAAGAAATTACCTGTCAGTGTAAATTCAGTCCCATTAATTTTCACAATCGTTGAGTTTTCATTCTGGAGATTCCACTCAATCTGTGATAGATAACATCTTTAATGAACCTGACATTTTTAATTGCTGTGCTATTATAATCCATAGTTTATGAAACATTATTATTATGTGGGTCATTTTCAGGATTAGATAATAAAGATACATAACCAGAGGTCTGCAGATTCACTTTGTACTCTGCTAAACAAGAGACATATAACCATGTATAAATAGCCCATAGCCGGTTTTGTTTTTATGTTTTTTGAGAAAACATTATATTCAAATGTTTCTTATCAATCCCCTTGCAAACTTTACCTTTGTCTCACTGTTTATCTCTGCAACCAGACTAATGAAATTTGTTGCATAGGAGCTTCCATTCCCAGCTCTGGCTGTTCGTCCTTGAAGTTTAAAGAACACTGTTCCATTGTCATCTTTTACATTGACCAAAATAAACTCTCCCAAACCATTAAAGGTATATTGTACTCCGTCTAGTGTTAAAATGTGGGGATCTCCAAATAAAATGCCTTTAAAAAAACACACAGTTATTTAATGCGGGATTTGTATGACTGTATTACATGACACAAAATGTTAAGAATATAGGTGGGGATATAAAAGCTCATTGGAGCACCAGATACAAAGCACTACGATCCTAGACAAATTAAAGTATCTTAGTTGACTGAGACAGGCATTATTTTATTCAAGATTTACTATCTACACAGCAGGTTCCCTAACATATATCGGCAGAAGACACCATATGTTATCAGCAAAACTGCTTATTAATAGTTGTGTTTCAGCTCTTACCTATACGTGGTTGGATGTATCCAGAACAGTTGTTAAGGGGTCTCTTTTGTCTATACATTGCACATAGGGTTGTTGAACCAGAATCCCTACAGCAGTTATTGTAAGGATCCACCTCATTCTCTATGAAATGAAGAAATTAACAGGTTACTTAGTAGGGTTGAAGAAAATTCTACTTTTCCTTCTCTTGCTTAAAATGTGATCAGTTAAAAGCAGGAAAAAAAATACTTGTATTTATTTGAAATTATAATGGTGAAATTTTGGCTATTATGTAGCCATTACAATGACAAAGATTGCATTAATTTCAGTAACATAGTAACATAGTAACATAGTTCATAAGGTTGAAAAAAGACCAAAGTCCATCAAGTTCAACCTCTATACATATTGTGTCCCTACTGTGTTGATCCAGAGGAAGGCAAAAAACCCTTATGAAGCAGATGCCAATTGCCCCATACCAGGGGGAAAATTCCTTCCCGACTCCAAATATGGCAATCAGAATAAATCCCTGGATCAACGTTCTGTCCCTATTAATCTAATATCCATAACTTGTAATATTATTGCTTTCAAGAAACACGTCCAGGCTCCTTTTGAACTCTTTTATTGAGTTTACCATCACCACTTCCTCTGGCAGAGAGTTCCATAATCTCACCGCTCTTACTGTAAAGAACCCCCGTCTGTGCTGATGTAGAAACCTTCTTTCCTCCAGCCGTAGAGGATGTCCCCTTGTTATAGATACAGTCCTGGGTATAAATAGGTCCTGGGAGTGATCTCTGTACTGTCCCCTTATATATTTATACATAGTTATTAAGTCCCCCCTAAGCCGTCTTTTTTCCAAACTAAATAACCCCAATTCTGATAATCTTTCTGGGTACTGTAGTCCTCCCATTCCCCTTATTACTCTGGTTGCCCGTCTTTGAACCCTCTCCAGCTCCACTATATCTTTCTTGTACACTGGTGCCCAGTACTGTACACAGTATTCCAGTAACAATATATATGTATAATAGACAGCTGATGGATGTATTTTTTAAAACATTACTATCTATTATAAATGTACCTGTGTATTGATTTCGCAATCTTGGGACAATTGTTTTCCAGTAATTGTCGTAATAAAATGAGTAATATTGGTATGGATTCCACCACCGAAGCCAGAAGTTATCGTATTCCCAAGGAACTGGTAAGAATAGTTCTTTCTCTCCATACACAAGGCTCCCCAAGTTATTGTAGTAACATCTGGTGCCTCCTCCGAGCCAGGAACGAGACAAACTCTGGAATGAATTATATAGACCTGTGGAAAATAACAAATCATGCAATAATTTACATGAACAAACTTGTCTACATTGATTGTCTAATATTTGTAATGTAATTTATTTAATAATGGCTTTCTCTAAATAGATTTTTTTACATATATGATTTTCTATAGTATATTTAGAGAAGAAAATATATTTCTCTTTGAGCATAAAATACATGCTGTAAAAAGTAATGCAGGTTATTGAAAAAACTATTAATAGTCAGCGGGTTTGTCTAGTAGATTATGCAACACCTAGAACACCTAGAACCTAATACAGTGAAGATATTTAAATGTGAATGGGAAAGGTATGAAGAGTTAGTCAATCTAAGACCGAGGACTGATTAAGGATTCTTTACATGCAGAATAACGGGCAGACTAGATGGGCCAAATGGTTTCAAGTATCTATGTTTCTTAAGACATACAAAAAAGGCAGCAGCACAATACTTTTGTAAAGGTATTTCTAATCTAATACTAGAGGTTTCCACTTCAATATAATAACACTTCCAGGTTGTCAAGTAGCCACCGACCTGGACTTTTCTCCTGGAAGCCATACATTTGTAGTCTGCTGGAAGGGATGAATGAGGAATCCGAAATGGCCTGCCAATAAGAGCAAGGACACGGTCTTGTGAATACTTGCCAATCGCTGCTTGGTTCACTGTAGTACCAGTTCAGACATTGCTGACGTGGTGTTTTGGTGGTCTTTAGGTTTGCTTCCAGTCGATAAGCCCAATAACCTTTTTTATCTGTGATAAACAGAGCAAAATATTGTTATGACACCTAGGTCAATTTATTAGCCCTAACAAAATGTCCTAATTATTTATATAGCTCCAGCAAATTCTGTAGCACTATTTTACAACTAGTGAAAAATACAAGCTAAAATTGGGGTAAATAGGGCGCTTCTTGCAAAGTTACCGTATATTCTCCAACACAGTTAAATGTGATATGTTGTCACTCATCGTTAAAGTAGCACGTAATAAAATGTATTGATGAGTTAACTGATAAACTGATATAACAATGAAACGTGGTAATGTGCTGTGTGCTTTAACATATTATGTCCATGTGAAGCAAATACTTATGCTTTTATAATCCCATGTAGTGCACGCCATCAATGTGTATTTTAATCACAACAGTGTCAAACTTCAGGTGTCATTTAATATCATGGTTTCCTCTGTAACCACATGTAAAGAGCGGATGCTCAAAACCACCATTACACTTACCGGTATTGTATCCCACAGACTGATCTGGACTATATCTTTGGTGGAGAGTAACATATGACTCTGTTTGGGGATCATTGAATGCTGGGAAATTTGTTGTGCCCTTGTTTGTAGGTTCTCCACTAAAAAAATGAACAAAAAAAAGTTTTGGGGGGGGGTCCCAGAAACGCTCTGGAACACCCAAACAGAGACTTAATCATATTACGTAAACAATAATCTGTCAAACATACCTAAAATAGCCCATTTTAGGTGGATACTCTCTAGGCAGTGCAAAGTACGGCCAGTTCATCCCTCCATCCGCAAAGCGTGTTAAACAAAAAGAATTGATTCCGTCCGTGATGAGTACAGCTTGATAAGTGTTTGTCTGTGAGTAATATATCAAACAAATTAGTTATATCTTATTGTAATTACCAATGTATTCTCATTATAAGCTTTACTAAAGACTTGGCATACATTGAACATCACATCAGCATACCTGTGCAGAAGAGAAGAATTGGGATGGAAAGGCTGATACTCGTTCCCAAGTGATCTTAATTGCCCAAAGAGCTGTAAAGTCCAGGTTAAAATAACTCTTTATCTCAGTGTCAAGTACGGTTTGGAAATTGCTTCCTGGAGAGCTTAGAAAGTCGTAAGTCTAAAAAAGGAGAACAAAAACATCAACATAAGTAATTAAGCATGTATTTCTTCAGTTAGATTCTAATATCTGCTTATATTAGAAATTTTGGATTATTAACTGGCAAATTTGGCATTGGATTGAGAATAGCATTTGACACTGCCTTGTTGCCAACAAGCTGGCAGGGAGCTGGGGACCATTCAGCTGTACTTGCCCTTCAACGAGAAGGTGCCAGCCCTCCCCTGGCTCAAGGGTCATTTTAGCCTTTCTTGGAGAAAAAGCTCGCTATTACTGAGCCTTCATAATAATATATAACAAAGTTGATGCGTTTAAACTCCAACTTTCCTACAAATAAACTAAATAGCTGCTAGATTATGCTGGATTTTTGCACATGCTGAGTAGATTTAGCAGATCTCCCAGAGATCAATGAACAACCGATCATATGTATGCTATATGATGTTTTGCAAACTTCATTTTTTAAATCCAACAACTAAGCAATACATGCCCTGATTTGTATGAAGTGGAATAATTGGAACACATACAAAACGAACTAAAATGTGTATTAAAAATGTTGGGGACTATACTTTTAATGAACCTTTAATGAACGTGTTTTACTTCACAGAAAATAGAGCTAATGGACTACTGTGACGGTTAAAAGAATTCATTTATAAAAGACATGAAATGTGAGTATAACAAGATGCTCATGTTACATTCTCCCATTTCATGAAATCCCAGAACTTTCTTTAAAAACAAATTTCCATTCATCTTCAGCCATCAGAAAGTTAAATGCTGTTAGGAGACAGTCTCACCTGGTAATATAACTCCCCCGATTGTGAAAAGTCGGCATCTGCCCAGAACACAGCGATCATGGGAGGTGTATTGTAGTCATAGTTGTAGAAACGGCTGTAGGGATAACTGTATGTGTGCATGGGAGAATAGGAATTACGCCGAAAAACGATCACTCCATTGTCTGTGAACTGCAAAAAAAAGGTATAGTATCTCCCTATGTTAAATGCATTTTTTCATCTGGACAAATGTCTTCATCACATGTCAATGAGCAAACACTATAATATTTCAATGTAACCCTGTAATGTTTTGCTTACATATAATGTGCCATAAAATGAAGATCCAAAAGGAAAACCGGTAGGAATATTGATCAAGGGCGAAGTAAAGTCCTTAATCCTCTGGGTTACTCTGTAGCTGTCTGCGTAATCAAATAAACGCTTCTCTGTGGATAAAATAAATTGTGAGATCATTCAGGGCACAAGCAAAGTCTCCTAATAATCCAACTGCAACAACACAATTCAAACAGAAAAGAAATGTGGTGTGCCATGTTTTATTTTATGGAATACTCTTGTGAGTGTATGCAAAGTAGCATAAATCCATTCAAGCTATGCTTTACGATCCTAATAGACTCTAAGATATTTATGGAAATTTACCTCTACAAGTAAATCCATCTCCAGTGTACCCATCTTTGCAAGTGCAGTAGTATGATCCATAAGTGTTTGTACATGTGGCCATGGAGCTGCAGCGTTTGAGTCCGACTTCACATTCATTAACATCTGGAAATAGTTTAAAAAATCCACAGCAATAAATATCAAACATAGATATTCTTTGACCCCCAAAATGGACAGGAAAATGGAAATATTACCAATGCTGCATGTCTTCCCTTGATAATTCACGGGGCACGAGCAAGAAAAATCATTCACTAGATCGATGCAGACTCCCCCATTTGCACACGATGTGCTGGTACAGTCATTGATATCTGAAATAAGAAGGTACAGCATTGAATATTTAGCTAAGCGAATGCACACTTCTGTGAATAAAATGGAAAATTAATGGAAGCACCAAATGGAAGAAGAAGCACCAATGAACAGTGCTTAAAATCATAATTTGTCAATTCAATGTTAAGTTTTGCACAAATAAATAACTCACTTATTTCACAGAACCGGCCGGTGTAACCAGGGGGGCAGGTGCATGAGAAGGCATTGACCATGTCTCTGCAGGTGGCACCATTCCGACAAAGGTTACTCATACATTCATTAACATCTAAAGGAATAGAAAGAACATTGGCTTTATTAAAGCAAGACTCACATTTCATATATGTGTTTGTAGTATGCCTATATTTTTGCGCAGAACATGGATTAACAACCCATTCCTGAAGGTATACTAACAAGGCATGATTAAGTTATGACCACATCTTTTTTCCAGTAGGAACATTTATAAAACCAGAGCTTTAGTGTGCCTTGAGGACTGGGTTGGCAACACAACCATGGACCCAGACAGCCGAGGGTTACTCTTACAACTAACAAAATCATCATCTCATAATTTTAAAATTAGAATCAAAATTACATTTACCGTATACTTTATTGCCGCTGCTTGTCTGTCTATATTTGGTCAACAAGTTTCCCTAAAAACACATTGTTCCCTACCATATGCAATCAATGGATCAGTAATGCTCAATATACTTGGCTTTTATGTAAAAACAGCACATTTATATAAACTATAATGGTTGTAGGAATAGCCTCATCGGGTCATATTCCTTTCATGAAATCGTTTTCATTATGCAGGGCACTTAAGTTATTCTTGCACAAGACGCAAACTATTACTGAGCTTTCCTAATATATAACAATGTTGGTGAGTTTAAACTTAATCTTTAATAAACTAAATTTTGATTAACTTTGATAGTATTACTAGCAAACCAGAACATTTCAAATATGGAAAACTGTTCTACTACTTAACCCCTGAATTAAGGTAGGTGCTAAATGTATACCAGGCACTATTCATAGAAAGTGTAGTTTACTTTGTCTAAGTCTCTAAGAGTATTCTCTTTTAACACAGAGGAAATGTTTTAAGTAAACAACAGTAGTGACAGTAGTTACAATAAATATTATGAATAATTTCCTAACTTTAAGCTGACAAGAGAGACCATAAATATTGAAAAAATATTTTTTGTGGGTGTTTTTACATTTTAAAGTTAAGAGGGCAAACATAGGATCTGTCAATAGTGCCAAATACTCAAGGTACTCCTCTGGTTATATGTGATCTCATGTCTTAATACACCAACCAAATCACAAACTGCTCAGTTACTAATTGCATATAGATGTAGAAGAGCCAAGGCTTTTCACACCCTAAGCTGTTGCATTACAAGTCAGTTTTCTTAGTTAAACTAGTTCTACTTGTGAAGTCTTATTGTGAAAAATGCAGTATCTGCAGTGTCAGTTGGCAAAATACTATAAATTACTTCGACTGTAACCTCTATGGGGCAGAGACCCCTTTCCTAATGTACTCATATCTCTTGTATTTTGATGAAATTGTGCATGTAGACTAGTGTGCATTATATAAATGCACTTTTTGTGCTTCCTTTTTAATATACTGTAAATTGTAGATCTCTAAGTATATCTGTTAGCTCTTAAAAAGCAAAAATATACATAGTTATGCAATATACATATATAACTATAGCACACATAGGACATAAAAGGAGTTTTTTTTAAACTTACCTGTCTCACAGTTTATACCACTATACCCTGGATTACATACACATGTGTAGCTTCCCACGGAGTTCACACAAGTTCCGTATGCACAAGGACTGGACAGGCATTCATTGATATCTGAGTTACATTGAATACAGCAGTCAAAACACAACACTATACACAGTATAAGACAACATCCTCAGTCAGTTTTACTGTCAATGGCTAAACATATGATTTCTCTTACCATATTAGTAAACGTCTCAGTTAACATTTGACTGGGACAAATAAGAATGGCATCCACTAACATTCGATAAAAAAGAAATATAAGCATATTTTCATTTTTAGGTTTGTGCACAATGGAAACTACTTTGAGAAGAAAGGTGGAATTTACATGATTAAAGTCACAAACTGCTGAATTACATTCCTGTGTATAGATTACAAGTGGTGAGGAGAATGTTTTTTACTCACCTGTAGAACAAGTTGTTCCATCCCAGCCTGGTCTGCAATTACATTTGAAAGAGCCCGGTGTGTTCACACAGGTACTTTGAGAGCTGCAAGGATTGCGCCTCATGCATTCGTTCACATCTGATAAGGAAAGCACAAACAATGACAGCCTGCAGCATCATCTTCTTCTGTTCTCAGGGAACATTTTTAATTCACTCTATACATCAAGAAGGTTCTGCAAAATGTAAATTATACCTTACATGTTTCTAAATTGTTTGAATGTTAAAAGGAAAAACATATTTTTAGAATTGCTGTTCTTGACAACCACTTAAATAGCAGGTATTCTCAAAGTATCCTGCTTTCAAAATACCTCCTCTTCTAAAATACAAATCTTTGGGTCATTCCACATTTGTATGTACTTTTCTTAATTATATTATATATTTGTAAATTTGTATTGGGATACATTTCTGTTCTAAGCTATTTTTTATGAATGGCTTTCAGAATTTTATAATGAAGAATATGGGCCAATTTGACAGCCATTGACAACTATCTTCTCACAAAATGCAAACATTTATTTGATGACATTTAAGAGAGTATATTTAAAATTGTCCTCATAGAGGAGTATATTACCTAAATCACATTTTGTTCCCTCCCATCCTTCCGAACAGATGCATGTGAAGCCATAAATGTTATTTCTGCATTGTCCATGCTTGCAGGAAGAGTCTTTGCAGTAATTAATTCCTGTTGCAAAAACACGAAATAAATAATACAATATTAAAGCAACGTTTTTCTGCTTAAAAAAGGAATAGAATGGTCGTGTGTCTAGTATTACTTGGGACAGAACCAGTGTTTTGAACATTGTATTATCTGAAATTCAATTAAATTGACATCTTACGGTTGCACGTATGTTGTGTGCTTCTATCTATCTCATAGCCATCCCAGCAGGAGCAAGAGTATCCTCCTAAAGTGTTAGAGCATTGCTGCTGGCAGATGTTCGAATCACATTCATTGATATCTGCAAAACACGAACACCAATTGGTTACTGGTTAATACAAAAGTCGTTAGAGTATGAACATGTATGAAAACCAACAATAAAAACGTGCAAGGCCTGAAGAATAATCTGTACATTATCAATAGCTGCCAACCTGAATGTGTGCCTGCATACAGACAAACCTAGTCACAAACAATGAATGGCTAACATTAGTAGTTTAGTACACACAATTTTCCAAAGTGTGTAGACTAAACCAAGATAATTTACCTCTACAAATAGTTCCATCTTCCCTGTATCCTTCCTTGCAGGAACAGTAGTATGATCCATATGTGTTTGTGCATGTAGCCAGGTGACTGCACTTACTGAGCCCTGTTTGACATTCATTGACATCTAGAAAAAAAACAATTAATATAATATTGATACACAGGTTTTTCATGTCATTGCAATATCTAAGCTAGTACTTTCATATGACTGTTGACAACAATACATTGACCAACAAACAAACAGGGGAAATATTACCTATGCTGCAAGTCTTCCCTTGATAATTCAGTGGACATAAGCACGAGAAATCATTTACTAGGTCAATGCAGGTTCCTCCATTTGCACATGAGGTGCTTGTGCAATCATTGATATCTGAAATAATGTCATATTATTTAAAAATATACCATATATGAATTTATTATTTAGGCAGATAGATATACAGGTAATCATAAAACATAACTCACTTATCTCACAGAACCTGCCGGTGTAACCAAGAGGACAGGTACAGGAGAAGGCATTGACCAAGTTTTGGCACGTGGCACCTTTCTGACAGGGGTTACTCAGACATTCATCAATATCTGAATGTAAAGTGAAAAATAATAATTGTGATAATATGAAAAGAACATAAGCTGATAGAATAGTTATTAAGTTACAACTTTACTCCGTCCCCAAAAAGGCAGCAAAAGGAAAGGCAAACAATTGGCAGGACCGAGGCAGATAATGGGAGGCACATAGATGGATATTGGACAAATATAGGTAGGTGTGGATTGGTCTGTTGCTAAACCCAACCCAGTAGTTTTTTTTAGGCTAAATGCACCCATGGACATTTTTCCCTGCATAGTAAATCATAAATATATAATAATATATGTGATGCTAAGGCTCAGTGATTAAATTATATGCAAAAAAAAAAAATCTTCTTACCTATCTGGCAGTGAACACCACTATATCCTGGGTCACATGCACAAGTGTAGCTTCCCACAGAGTTCTTGCAGGATCCATGTACGCAAGGAGTTGCCAAACATTCATTGACATCTAAATCATAATGGAAAAAACAATCCAAGATGTTCTTGTTAGTCTGTATTCAGGGAACAAGAATGACTTACAATTTTATGAGATCTACCGTATGTCGCATTCTAATTGAGGGGACGTAAGGAATATGAAACTCTGAAAATTACAATTACAACACAAGTGTTTAATAGCACCATCAGAATATCCATCATAGCTAACAGACTAAAAACAAACTATTTGTTTATGTCTATTTGTTTTCTAATTTACACTAATGGTATCTGACACCCATGTTATTCAATAGAAGGGGATTTTTACAAGGGAGGTTTTAGATTGCTCAAAAACTAAGTAAAGCAGGAAAAAAAGTTAATTGGGTAAATGCATTGATGAAATATACTTGTAATTGGTGTATAGGCATGTTCAGAGGGGTGATGTAGATACTGTAAAACTTTGCTGATTTAAATACATACTATTATTAGTTACAAAAAGATCATCAAAGACTCACAAACCTCAACATATGTTTTTTTTCTGTAAAGTTGTGCATCATGATTGACATATACAGCATATTTGTTTTTTGCAA
The DNA here is from genome assembly GCA_029215755.1 of Spea hammondii. Lineage (NCBI taxonomy): Eukaryota > Metazoa > Chordata > Amphibia > Anura > Pelobatidae > Spea > Spea hammondii. Next base: position 89,743,875 of record JARDYJ010000003.1, read on the forward strand.
AGTAAAACTGACATCTCTACTCACCTTCAGAACATGTTGTTCCTGTCCAGCCCGCTTTGCAAGTACACCTGAATGAGCCAATGGTGTTTTCACAGGTGCCTTGTGAACTACAAGGATTGTTCCTCTCACATTCATTCACATCTGACAAGAAAAAGACATACAATGTGGGCCTGCGACATCTCTTGCTCGTCAGAATTTTTTTTTACTGTTCATAGAATATCACCTAATATGTAAATTATACCCTGTAGGGTTAAGACTATAAGTCCCTTGTTTATTACTGGTTGAACTTAGGTCTTAGTTACACATTATGCAACATCGCTATGCATCAGTATTATTTTGATATCACATTAGGGCAATATGTATTCTCTTCTTAGAGGTTTACATTACCTGTATCACAAAGTTTTCCCTCCCATCCTGTCCAACAGCTGCATATAAAGGCATAGATATCATTTCGGCAATACCCGTTCTTGCATGGTGAGTCTTTACAGTGATTCATTTCTGCACAAAGAAAAACATATAAAATACCAAATGTAAAAATAATCTATGTTGTTTTTCTCAACAACCGGGACACATGTCTTGCTCTGCACAGTTACAACCACCACGGGCAACTGCATTAAGAACTTACTAGTGCACTGTCCTTTGTTCTGATCTGTCTCATAACCTTCCCAGCAGGAGCAAAAGTATCCTCCTAAGGTGTTAGAACATTGCTGAGCGCAGACATTTTGTTCACACTCATCATTATCTGTAATGTAAGCAGTTGGTCATAAGTCTGAAAACAAGGTAGTGAGTTTATAAAAAAAATCATATTGTTTGTGCTCAAGGATATATGTGGTTTTATTACTGGTTAACAACAGATAAAATTGAAAAAGGCTCGTCTTTATGCATATAAAATTGGACTTTTTACACCACTGCACCACAGTAATGTCCCTCCACCTCCTTGTTCTCCCCTCTTCTTCTGGAAGCAGATGTGACATCAGCATGTGGCACCCCAGGCGCCAACAAGTGGAGCTACGGTTCTGCCTTAACACATTTATAATGTATTTTCTATTTAGTAATGCTTGGCTTAAACTTACTTATTTTACAACCTATAATGACCAATGCTGGCCAAGAAATCTAGTAATGTTTCTTGGTCAGTATTCGGCATGCAATTATGTGAAATATTTATTGTTTTTGTTCATCTAGATCAATATTTACTATACAACACGTTATTTGCAGGTGAGTTTGCAGAGAAGCTGCAATTTAAATGTATTATGTAGAAATTAGGAAGGGGAAATCCTGACATTTTTTTTCAGCAATACGGGTTGAATAAGTCTTGCATAATACATATTTGTCAGTATCTAACATTTAAAAACCCATCCTTACTCAATAATTATTTCAAACATTTGTCACTTCAAACCACATAGTTAAGTCGAGACATTGAAGCCACAACTACCCTGTAAATTGTGCATTAGTGCATCCTACGATAAACTGTAAGCAGCAGAATTATTGAGAATAAAGAAGCTAGGCCGTTAATTTAGGAATTGCAAACTAACCTAAGCACATCATTTCATTCTGATCAGGGCGGAAGCCAATATTGCATGAGCATGCAGGAGTAGAAGTTCCAGGTTTAATGTAACACTGGCCATTATTACATGGTAAATTGCAGATCACCGGTGCTAGAAAGAAAGAAAGAAAAAACAAATCTTAGAGAATAAAGACTGCATAAAAAAACTTGGGATGTTCACATTGTCTTTAAATATCAGCTCACTAAAGATGTTAAATATAATTATGATATATTAATGTGATTCAGCATCTTAATCGGTAGTTACCGTATTTGCTCGATTATAAGACGAGGTTTTTTTCAGAGCAAATGCTCTGAAAAATACCCCTCGTCTTCTAATCGGGGTCGTCTTCTAATCAGACCTCAAATAGAGGTCTGATTAGGAGACTAAGATCCAGATCCCCCGCACCGCTGCAGGGGACCTGGATCCTCCTGTCTCCCCCCCCCACACACACACACACTTACCGGTGCTTCCTGCTGTATTGCTGGGGCAGCGGATTGACGTCTACGCGATCCGCGTAGACAACGTCCGCTGCAGCCGGAAGGAGGTGTGGCTAGCAGCGGGGGTTGTCTGCGTCCGTCGCGTAGACCTTCCCCGACTGTCAGAGATCAGTGCCACACCGGTGCAGGGAACTCTGATCTCTGACAGCCGGGGAAGGTATCCGCGACGGACGCAGAAAAACCCCCGCTGCCAACTCCACCTCCTTCCGGCTGCAGCGGAAGGCGACGTCAACCCGCTGACCCGGCTGGAAGCACCGGTAAGAGAGGGCTGAGGGGAGAGAGGGGGGAGAGAGTGTGTGTGTGTGTGTGTGTGTTAGTTAAATGGGGGTATAGGGTGTGTGTGTGTGTTAAATGGGGGCATAGGGCATTTCTGGAGTGGCGTTAAGGGGGCATTTAATAGAGCACTCTGCCTCCTGAAATGCCTTATACCTCCCTATATGCCACTCTGCCCCATAATATGCCTTTTAACCCCCTAAATGCCAGAGTGGCATATAGGGGTATAAGGCATTTCTGGAGGCAGAGTGCTCTATACAATGCCTTTTAACTCCCTTAATGCCATTCTGCCTCCTGAAATGCCTTATACCTCCCTATATGCCACTCTGCCCCATAATATGCATTTTAACCCCCTAAATGCCAGAATGGGATATAGGGGTATAAGGCATTTCTGGAGGCAGAGTGGCACATAGGGGGTCAAAAGGCATACCATGGGGCACAGTGGCATATAGAGGGTTAAAAGGCATATCATGGGCCACAGTGCCATATTGGTGTGGCAAGCCTGGGGGCAGATGTGCGTAACTGGGGGACAGGTTGGAAAATACAAGAAATAAAAACAAAAAAAATATTTTTCTCAATCATAGCTTTTATTAAAAAAAATAGTTTACATGAATTAACATTTACTGGTAAAACTTTTTTCCTTTGGGGTCGTCTTATATTCAGGCTTTTTCTTTTTTTCCTACGTTAATATTCAGATTTTGGGGGGTCGTCTTATAATCAGGGTCGTCTTATAATCGAGCAAATACGGTATATAAATATGTGTTTTTAAGGAACAGTTCTTCTACATTTTTATAAATACTACTAAATACCATTCAATTATCCTGTTATTTTACATAGATTTTATTATAGTACATAACTAAAGAAAATGTACATTGTTTAGTTATACAGTATATCACATTGTTTATGGCAATAAAAATATAAAATGTTTACTCTTTGTGCTTTTAATTGTAGTTGAAGATTTAGCCCATGTGGCGGCAGAAATTCCAAGCCCAAGAGGCGTTGTCATACTTGTATAGGGCGGAATTGTTGAATTAATTGGTCCTGATGATAATGTCACAAATGTCTGATTTGAAGTATTAATGCCCACTTCAGTTGTTGTAATATTTATATATGCCGGTAAAGTGATTGCAGAGCTTCCCATTACTAAATTTGTTGCAGTTGCTACAGCGGTGCTTTTTATTGTTCTGTTTAGTTCACGTGGTGTGGTACTGTAAGTTTCAGTTGTCGAGTTCTCTTTTGGTATTGATGAGACACTTCTCTTTGATGGACTTGAGTGAGATACTATAGTAGAGCTAATCCCAGTGCCATACCCCTCTTTGGTTGAGGATGGATTGATAGCTATAGTTGATAATACTATTTGGCTCGGTGTTGTGCTGATTTCTTTTGAAAAACTTCCTTCAGATGTGCCTACAGAAGTGGAGGTGATTGTAATAGTGGAAGTAGTTTCAGTTGTGGAGATCTCATGTAATGAAACTGGATCAAATTTTACAGTAGAAGTACTTTCACCAGTAGGTGTCTTCTTTGATGTACTGGGTTCAGATGCTACAGCACTGCTGATCTCCACGGTTGAGATTCCAGCAGACGAGCTGAGCTCAGATGTTAAACTAGGAATAGTCTTGGTTGTTGAGTGCTCTGTTGTAGTTTCGGATTCAGGATCTGCAGAAGAGACTCCAAAGGTTGTGGTTGTTGCATCTGTACTAGTAGAGCTAAACTCACTTGAGGAAACTACTTTCCCTGTAGTTGGTTGAGGTACAGCACTAGAGCTGATTTCAGCAAGAGAGCTTCCTTGTGATGTGCTTGATTCCAATGCAAAAGAAGAACTAGCTTCAGTTACGTAGCTTGTTTTGCCTGGGCTTAGTTTATCTGTAGGTGTGGTGCTGAATTCTTTTGAAAAACTTCCTTCAGTTGTGCCTATAGAATTTGAGGTGATTGTAATAGTGGAAATAGTTTCACTTATGGAGATCTCAGGTAATGAAACTGGATCAGATTTTACAGTAGAGCTACTTTCACCAGTAGGTGTCTTCTTTGATGTACTGGGTTCAGATGCTACAGCACTGCTGATCTCCACGGTTGAGATTCCAGCAGACGTGCTGAGCTCAGATGTTAAACTAGGAATAGTCTTGATTGTGGAGTGCTCTATTGTAGTTTCAGATTCAGGTTCTGCAGAAGAGACTCCAAATGTTGTGGTTGTTGCATCTGTACTAGTAGAGCTAAAATCACTTGAGGAAACTACTTTCCCTGTAGTTGGGTGAGGTACAGAGCTAGAGCTGATTTCAGGAAGAGAACTTCCTTGTGATGTGCTTGGTTCCGATGCAACAGAAGAAATAGCTTCTGTAGGTGTGGTACTGATTTCTTTTGAAAAACTACCCCCTGTTGTGCCTATAGAAGTGGAGGTGGTTGTAGTAGTGGAAGTAGTTTCAGTTGTGGAGATCTCAGGTAATGAAACTGGATCAGATTTTACAGTAGAACTACTGTCAGCAGTAGGTGTCTGCTTTGATGTAAAGGGTTCAGATGCTACAGCACTGCTGACATCCACAGTGGAGATTCCAGCAGTGCTGAGATCAGATGTTAAACTTAAATTAATCCTGCTTGTGGGGCTCTCTGTTGTAGTTCCTGATTGAGGTTCTGCAGAAGAGACTCCAAATGTTGTGATTGTTGCATCTGTACTAGTAGAGCTAAACTCACTTGAGGAAACTACTTTCCCTGTAGTTGGTTGAGGTACAGCACTAGAGTTGATTTCAGCAAGAGAGCTTGCTTGTGATGTGCTTGGTTCCGCTGCAACAGAAGAACTAGCTTCAGTTACGTAGCTTGTTTTGCCTGGGCTTCGTTTTTCTGTAGGTGTGGTGCTGATTTCTTTTAAAAAACTTCCTTCAGTTGTGCCTGTAGAAGTGGAGGTGGTTGTAGTAGTGGAAGTAGTTTCAGTTGTGGAGATCTCAGGTAATGAAACTGGATCAGATATTACAGTAGAGCTACTTTCACTAGTAGGTGTCTCCTTTGATGTACTGGGTTCAGATGCTACAGCACTGCTGACCTCCATGGTTGAGATTCCAGCAGACATGCTGAGCTCAGATGTTAAACTTGGATTAATCCTGCTTGTGGGGCTCTCTGTTGTAGTTCCTGATTGAGGTTCTGCAGAAGAGACTCCAAACGTTGTGATTGTTGCATCTGTACTAGTAGAGCTAAACTTACTTGAGGAAACTACTTTCCCTGAAGTTGGTTGAGGTACAGCACTAGAGCTGATTTCAGCAAGAGAGCTTCCTTGTGATGTGCTTGGTTCCGATGCAACAGAAGAACTAGCTTCAGTTACGTAGCTTGTTTTGCTTGGGCTTGGTTCACGTGTAGGTGTGGTACTGATTTCTATAGAAAAACTTCCCCCTTTTGTGCCTATAGAAGTAGAGGTGATTGTAGTAGTGGAAGTGGTTTCAGTTGTGGAGATCTCAGGTAATGAAACTGGATCAGATTTTACAGTAGAGCTACATTCACCAGTAGGTGTCTTCTTTGATGTACTGGGTTCAGATGCTACAACACTGCTGACATCCATTGTGGAGATTCCAGCAGACGTGCTAAGCTCAGATGTTAAACTAGGAATAGTCTTGATTGTGGAGTGCTCTATTGTAGTTTCAGATTCAGGTTCTGCAGAAGAGACTCCAAATGTTGTGGTTGTTGCATCTGTACTAGTAGAGCTAAAATCCCTTGAGGAAACTACTTTCCCTGTAGTTGGTTGAGGTACAGCACTAGAGCTGATTTCAGCAAGAGAGCTTCCTTGTGATGTGCTTGGTGCCAATGCAACAGAGGAACTTGCTTCAGTTATGTACCTTGTTTTACTTGGGCTCGGTTCCTGTGTAGGTGTAGTACTGATTTCTTTTGAAAAACTTCCTTCAGTTGTGCCTATAGAAGTGGAGGTGATTGTAATAGCGGAAGTAGTTTCAGTTGTGGCGATCTCATGTAATGAAACTGAATTAGATTCTACAATAGAACTACTTTCACCAGTAGGTATCTTCTTTGATGTACTGGGTTCAGATGCTACAGCACTGCTGACATCCACAGTGGAGATTCCAGCAGACGTGCTGAGATCAGATGTTAAACTTGGATTAATCCTGCTTGTGGGGCTCTCTGATGTAGTTCCTGATTGAGGTTCTGCAGAAGAGACTCCAAAAGTAGTGATTGTTGCATCTGTACTAGTAGAGATAAACTCACTTGAGGAAACTACTTCAGCACTAGAGCTGATTTCAGCAAGAGAGCTTCCTTGTGATGTGCTTGGTTCCGATGCAACAGAAGAACTAGCTTCAGTTACGTAGCTTGTTTTGCCTGGGCTTGGTTTATCTGTAGGTGTGGTGCTGATTTCTTTTGAAAAACTTCCTTCAGTTGTGCCTATAGAAGTGGAGGTGATTGCAATAGTGGAAGTAGCTTCAGTTGTGGAGATCTCAGGTAATGAAACTGGATCAGATTTTACAGTAGAGCTACTTTCACCAGTAGGTGTCTTCTTTGATGTACTGGGTTCAGATGCTACAGCACTGCTGATCTCCACGGTTGAGATTCCAGCAGACGTGCTGAGCTCAGATGTTAAACTAGGAATAGTCTTGATTGTGGAGTGCTCTGTTGTAGTTTCAGATTCATGTTCTGCAGAAGAGACTCCAAATGTTGTGGTTGTTGCATCTGTACTAGTAGAGCTAAACTCACTTGAGGAAACTACTTTCCCTGTAGTTGGTTGAGGTACAGCACTAGAGCTGATTTCAGGAAGAGAACTTCCTTGTGATGTGCTTGGTTCCGATGCAACAGAAGAGCTTGCTTCAGTTATGTAGCTTATTTTACTTGGGCTCGGTTCCTGTGTAGGTGTAGTGCTGATTTCATTTGAAAAACTTCCTTCAGTTGTGCCTATAGAAGTAGAGGTGATTGTAATAGCGGAAGTAGTTTCAGTTGTGGAGATCTCAGGTAATGACACTGGATCAGATATTACAGTAGAGCTACTATCACCGGTAGGTGTCTGCTTTGATGTACTGGGTTCAGATGCTACAGCACTGCTGATCTCCACGGTTGAGATTCCAGCAGACGTGCTGAGCTCAGATGTTAAACTTGGATTAATCCTGCTTGTGCGGCGGTCTGTTGTAGTTCCTGATTGAGGTTCTGCAGAAGGGACTCCAAATGTTGTGATTGTTGCATCTGTACTAGTAGAGCTAAACTCACTTGAGGAAACTACTTTCCCTGTAGTTGGTTGAGGTACAGCACTAGAGCTGATTTCAGCAAGAGATCTTCCTTGTGATGTGCTTGGTTCCGATGCAACAGAAGAACTAGCTTCAGTTACGTAGCTTGTTTTGCTTGGGCTTGGTTCACGTGTAGGTGTGGTACTGATTTCTATAGAAAAACTTCCCCCTGTTGTGCCTATAGAAGTAGAGGTGATTGTAGTAGTGGAAGTGGTTTCAGTTGTGGAGATCTCAGGTAATGAAACTGGATCAGATTTTACAGTAGAGCTACTTTCACCGGTAGGTGTCTGCTTTGATGTACTGGGTTCAGATGCTACAGCACTGCTGACATCCGCAGTGGAGATTCCAGCAGACGTGCTGAGATCAGATGTTAAACTTGGATTAATCCTGCTTGTGGGGCTCTCTGTTGTAGTTTCTGATTGAGGTTCTGCAGAAGAGACTCCAAATGTTGTGATTGTTGCATCTGTACTAGTAGAGCTAAACTCACTTGAGGAAACTACTTTCCCTGTAGTTGGTTGAGGTACAGCACTAGAGCTGATTTCAGCAGGAGAACTTCCTTGTGATGTGCTTGGTTCCGATGCAACAGAAGAGCTTGCTTCAGTTATGTAGCTTATTTTACTTGGGCTCGGTTCCTGTGTAGGTGTAGTGCTGATTTCTTTTGAAAAACTTCCTTCAGTTGTGCCTATAGAAGTGGAGGTGATTGTAGTAGTGGAAGTAGTTTCAGTTGTGGAGATCTCAGGTAATGAAACTGGATCAGATTTTACAGTAGAGCTACTTTCACCAGTAGGTGTCTGCTTTGATGTACTGGGTTCAGATGCTACAGCACTGCTGACATCAACTGTGGAGATTCCAGCAGACATGCTGAGCTCAGATGTTAAACTTGGATTAATCTTGCTTGTGCGGCTCTCTGTTGTAGTTCCTGATTGAGGTTCTGCAGAAGAGACTCCAAATGTTGTGATTGTTGCACCTGTACTAGTAGAGCTAAACTCAGTTGAGGAAACTGCTTTTCCTGTAGTTGGTTGACGTACAGCACTAGAGCTGATTTTAGCAAGAGAGCTTCCTTGTGATGTGCTTGGTTCCGATGCAACAGAAGAACTAGCTTCAGTTACGTAGCTTGTTTTGCTTGGGCTTGGTTCACGTGTAGGTGTGGTACTGATTTCTTTAGAAAAACTTCCCCCTGTTGTGCCTATAGAAGTAGAGGTGATTGTAGTAGTGGAAGTAGTTTCAGTTGTGGAGATCTCAGGTAATGAAACTGGATCAGATTTTACAGTAGAGCTACTTTCACCAGTAGGTGTCTGCTTTGATGTACTGGGTTCAGATGCTACAGCACTGCTGACATCAACTGTGGAGATTCCAGCAGATGTGCTGAGATCAGATGTTAAACTTGGATTAATCCTGCTTGTGGAGCTCTCTGTTGTAGTTCCTGATTGAGGTTCTGCAGAAGAGACTCCAAATGTTGTGATTGTTGCATCTGTACTAGTAGAGCTAAACTCACTTGAGGAAACTACTTTCCCTGTATTTGGTTGAGGTACAGCACTAGAGCTGATTTCAGCTAGAGAGCTTCCTTGTGATGTGCTTGGTGCCGATGCAACAGAAGAACTAGCTTCAGTTATGTAGCTTGTTTTGCCTGGGCTTGGTTTATCTGTAGGTGTGGTGCTGATTTCTTTTGAAAAACTTCCTTCAGTTGTGCCTATAGAAGTGGAGGTGATTGCAATAGTGGAAGTAGCTTCAGTTGTGGAGATCTCAGGTAATGAATCTGGATCAGATTTTACAGTAGAGCTACTTTCACCAGTAGGTGTCTTCAATGATGTACTGGGTTCAGACGCTACAGCACTGCTGATCTCCACGGTTGAGATTCCAGCAGACATGCTGAGCTCAGATGTTAAACTTGGATTAATCCTGCTTGTGCGGCTCTCTGTTGTAGTTCCTGATTGAGGTTCTGCAGAAGAGACTCCAAATGTTGTGATTGTTGCATCTGTACTAGTAGAGCTAAACTCACTTGAGGAAACTACTTTCCCTGTAGTTGGTTGAGGTACAGCACTAGAGCTGATTTCAGCAAGAGAGCTTCCTTGTGATGTGCTTGATTCCGATGCAACAGAAGAACTAGCTTCAGTTACGTAGCTTGTTTTGCCTGGGCTTGGTTTATCTGTAGGTGTGGTGCTGATTTCTTTTGAAAAACTTCTTTCAGTTGTGCCTATAGAAGTGGAGGTGATTGCAATAGTGGAAGTAGCTTCAGTTGTGGAGATCTCAGGTAATGAAACTGGATCAGATTTTACAGTAGAGCTACTTTCACCAGTAGGTGTCTTCTTTGATGTACTGGGTTCAGATGCTACAGCACTGCTGATCTCTACGATTGAGATTCCAGCAGACATGCTGAGCTCAGATGTTAAACTTGGATTAATCTTGCTTGTGCGGCTCTCTGTTGTAGTTCCTGATTGAGGTTCTGCAGAAGAGACTCCAAATGTTGTGATTGTTGCACCTGTACTAGTAGAGCTAAACTCAGTTGAGGAAACTGCTTTTCCTGTAGTTGGTTGACGTACAGCACTAGAGCTGATTTCAGCAAGAGAGCGTCCTTGTGATGTGCTTGGTTCCGATGCAACAGAAGAACTAGCTTCAGTTACGTAGCTTGTTTTCCTTGGGCTTGGTTCACGTGTAGGTGTGGTACTGATTTCTTTAGAAAAACTTCCCCCTGTTGTGCCTATAGAAGTAGAGGTGATTGTAGTAGTGGAAGTAGTTTCAGTTGAGGAGATCTCAGGTAATGCAACTGGATCAGATTTTACAGTAGAGCTACTTTCACCAGTAGGTGTCTGCTTTGATGTACTGGGTTCAGATGCTACAGAACTGCTGACATCAACTGTGGAGATTCCAGCAGATGTGCTGACATCAGATGTTAAACTTGGATTAATCCTGCTTGTGGGGCTCTCTGTTGTAGTTCCTGAATGAGGTTCTGCAGAAGAGACTCCAAATGTTGTTATTGTTGCATCTGTACTAGTAGAGCTAAACTCACTTGAGGAAACTAGTTTCCCTGTAGTTGGTTGAGGTACAGCACTAGAGCTGATTTCAGCAAGAGAGCTTGCTTGTGATGTGCTTGGTTCCGATGCAACAGAAGAACTAGCTTCAATTATGTAGCTTGTTTTGCTTGGGCTTGGTTCACGTGTAGGTGTGGTACTGATTTCTTTTGAAAAACTTCCTTCAGTTGTGCCTGTAGAAGTGGAGGTGGTTGTAGTAGTGGAAGTAGTTTCAGTTGTGGAGATCTCAGGTAATGAAACTGGATCAGATATTACAGTAGAGCTACTTTCACCAGCAGGTGTCTGCATTGATGTACTGGGTTCAGATGCTACAGCACTGCTGACATCCACAGTGGAGATTCCAGCAGACGTGCTGAGATCAGATGTTAAACTTGGATTAATCCTGCTTGTTGGGCTCTGTGTTGTAGTTCTTGATTGAGGTTCTGCAGAAGAGACTCCAAATGTTGTGATTGTTGCATCTGTACTAGTAGAGCTAAACTCACTTGAGGAAACTACTTTCCCTGTAGTTGGTTGAGGTACAGCACTAGAGCTGATTTCAGCAAGAGAGCTTCCTTGTGATGTGCTTGGTTCCGATGCAACAGAAAAACTAGCTTCAGTTATGTAGCTTGTTTTGCCTGGGCTTGGTTTATCTGTAGGTGTGGTGCTGATTTTTTTGGAAAAACTTCCTTCAGTTGTGCCTATAGAAGTGGAGGTGATTGCAATAGTGGAAGTAGCTTCAGTTGTGGAGATCTCAGGTAATGAAACTGGATCAGATTTTACAGTCGAGCTACTTTCACCAGTAGGTGTCTTCTTTGATGTACTGGGTTCAGATGCTACAGCACTGCTGATCTCCACGGTTGAGATTCCAGCAGACGTGCTGAGCTCAGATGTTAAACTTGGATTAATCCTGCTTGTGTGGCTCTCTGTTTTAGTTCCTGATTGAGGTTCTGCAGAAGAGACTCCAAATGTTGTGATTGTTGCATCTGTACTAGTAGAGCTAAACTCACTTGAGGAAACTACTTTCCCCGTAGTTAGTTGAGGTACAGCACTAGAGCTGATTTCAGCAAGAGAGCTTCCTTGTGATGTGCTTGGTGCCGATGCAACAGAGGAACTTGCTTCAGTTATGTAGCTTATTTTACTTGGGCTCGGTTCCTGTTTAGGTGTAGTGCTGATTTCTTTTGAAAAACTTCCTTCAGTTGTGCCTATAGAAGTGGAGGTGATTGTAATAGCGGAAGTAGTTTCAGTTGTGGAGATCTCATGTAATGAAACTGCATTAGATTCTACAGTAGAACTACTTTCACCAGTAGGTATCTTCTTTGATGTACTGGGTTCAGATGCTACAGCACTGCTGACATCCACAGTGGAGATTCCAGCAGACGTGCTGAGATCAGATGTTAAACTTGGATTAATCCTGCTTGTGGGGCTCTCTGATGTAGTTCCTGATTGAGGTTCTGCAGAAGAGACTCCAAATGTTGTTATTGTTGCATCTGTACTAGTAGAGCTAAACTCACTTGAGGAAACTAGTTTCCCTGTAGTTGGGTGAGGTACAGCACTAGAGCTGATTTCAGCAAGAGAGCTTGCTTGTGATGTGCTTGGTTCCGATGCAACAGAAGAACTAGCTTCAGTTAGGTAGCTTGTTTTGCCTGGGCTTGGTTTTTCTGTAGGTGTGGTGCTGATTTCTTTTGAAAAACTTCCTTCAGTTGTGCCTATAGAAGTGGAGGTGATTGCAATAGTGGAAGTTGCTTCAGTTGTGGAGATCTCAGGTAATGAAACTGGATCAGATTTTACAGTAGAGCTACTTTCACCAGTAGGTGTCTTCTTTGATGTACTGGGTTCAGATGCTATAGCACTGCTGATCTCCATGGTTGAGATTCCAGCAGACATGCTGAGCTCAGATGTTAAACTTGGATTAATCCTGCTTGTGGGGCTCTCTCTTGTAGTTCCTGATTGAGGTTCTGCAGAAGAGACTCCAAATGTTGTGATTGTTGCATCTGTACTAGTAGAGCTAAACTCACTTGAGGAAACTACTTTCCCTGTAGTTGGTTGAGGTACAGCACTAGAGCTGATTTCAGCAAGAGAGGTTCCTTGTGATGTGCTTGGTTCCGATGCAACAGAAGAACTAGCTTCAGTTACGTAGCTTGTTTTGCTTGGGCTTGGTTCACGTGTGGGTGTGGTACTGATTTCTTTAGAAAAACTTCCCCCTGTTGTGCCTATAGAAGTAGAGGTGATTGTAGTAGTGGAAGTAGTTTCAGTTGTGGAGATCTCAGGTAATGAAACTGGATCAGATTTTACAGTAGAGCTACTTTCACCAGTAGGTGTCTGCTTTGATGTACTGGGTTCAGATGCTACAGCACTGCTGACATCCATTGTGGAGATTCCAGCAGACGTGCTGAGATCAGATGTTAAACTTGGATTAATCCTGCTTGTGGGGCTCTCTGTTGTAGTTCCTGATTGAGGTTCTGCAGAAGAGACTACAAATGTTGTGATTGTTGCATCTGTACTAGTAGAGCTAATCTCACTTGAGGAAACTACTTTCCCTGTAGTTGGTTGAGGTACAGCACCAGAGCTGATTTCAGCAAGAGAGCTTCCTTGTGATGTGCTTAGTTCCGATGCAACAGAAGAGCTTGCTTCAGTTATGTAGCTTATTTTACTTGGGCTCGGTTCCTGTGTAGGTGTAGTGCTGATTTCTTTTGAAAAACTTCCTTCAGTTGTGCCTATAGAAGTGGAGTTGATTGTAATAGCAGAAGTAGTTTCAGTTGTGGAGATCTCAGGTAATGAAACTGGATCAGATTTTACAGGAGAAGTACTTTCACCAGTAGGTGTCCTCTTTGATGTACTGGGTTCAGTTGCTACAGCACTGCTGATCTCCACGGTTGAGATTCCAGCAGATGTGCTGAGCTCAGATGTTAAACTAGGAATAATCTTGCTTGTGGAGCTCTCTGTTATAGTTCCTGACTCACGTTCTGCAGAAGAGACTCCAAATGTTGTGATGGTTGCATCTGTACTAGTAGAGCTAAACACACTTGAGGAAACTTCTTTCCCTGTAGTTGGTTGAGGTACAGCGCTAGAGCTGATTTCAGGAATAGAACTTCCTTGTGATGTGCTTGGTTCCGATGCAACAGAAGAACTAGCTTCAGTGACGTAGCTTGTTTTGCTTGGGCTTGGTTCACGTGTAGGTGTGGTACTGATTTCTTTTGAAAACTTTCCCCCTGTTGTGCCTATAGAAGTGGAGGTTCTTGTGCTTAGTTCAGATGCAACAGAAGAGGTGACTTCAGTTATGTAGATTCCTTCACTTGGACTAGGATTATCTGTAGATGTAATATTTTCTGTAAAACACCACAGTGGGTCATAAAACATTAAAAAAAAAATCTAAGTTACCTTCATACATTCTCATTAAATACCTTAAGTACTTTAAATATTAATTTATAATGATTCTTGTAGATTGTTTGTTTTTCTTAGGCAAAACGTCTGAAAATGTTCTATCCTTCTAAAAACTCTTTAATTTTAATGATTGAACATGTAGCAATTAGTAATTTTAAATTCACTTTCTTTTTATGAAATACTGTAGGAGGTTTAGTAATATCAAGGGCTGTAGTAAATGTTTCTGTTGGGTAGTCAAATAACTGAGTATGTACATCTGTGGTAGATAGTAAGAAGTTGGGGAGAGGTGTAGATAGTGGGGTAGAGAATTAGGTGGGAGAGGGGTAGATTGTGGGGTAGATATTGAGAAGTGGGGGAGAAGGGGTAGAAAGTGAGAAGTGGGGAGAGGGGGTAGATAGTGAGAAGGGAGGGAGAGGGGTAGACAGTGAGAAGGGAGGGAGAGTGGTAGATAGTGGGATAAATAGTGAGATTTGGGGGAGAGGGGGTATATAATGAGAAGGATATGAATGGCACAAGCAGGGTGTTGGAGCTATGGGGACCAAGATGGCACAGACAGGGTGTTTGGGGACAAAGTTGACTCGTGCTGGGCTGTTTGGGGCAAGTCCTATGTGTATAATTTGGGTTGGCTTTGGGGTGTGCAGCCTGTGATCTATGCCTGTAATTTAGGGGTTTTATCTATACCTTTAATGCTGTAGATCCATATCTGCTATGCTATGTTTCCATACAGTATTATTGTATACCTGCAAATACAGGATTTGTATGTCTGATTCTGTTTATTTGATCTATACCTTCAGTGCAGAGTTCACAAGTGAATTTCAATTGATCTATACATGCAAAGCTGGGTTTGTGTATTAATGTGTTGAATATTAATACATATTGGCAGCATGGTCTAATATTTAAATATATATATTGGCAGCAGGGTCTTATATTAAAGAAACTGCCAGTTCAGCTGGTATTTTGAAATCATATTTCAATTTCAAGAACATAAATACTTATTATGTAGTTAAAAATGCATGTCTAATGCATATATGTGATGGGGCCATCACATAAATCAATAATAAATGGAGGGGCTTTACAAATAGTGCTGGCTGGAGGCGATCATACAAGGGTCTGGGCGCACCACATTAATCTATACTAAAAAGGTGCTGACTGAGGATTCAATACACAAGGGGCAAAAACACTAAGGGGGTATCAACGACAATGCAGTGTGGAAAATCCATCATGGTATAGATGTCTGTGTCGTAGATTGTGCCCTGCTGTTTGTGGGTTTTTGGTTATCAGAATAGCAGAGTCTGTCCTGGTGTGTGTGTATGGGTGTTGGTGTGGCAGAGCCTGTCCTGGTGTGTGTGGGTATCAGTGTAGTAGAGCCTGTCCTGGTGTGTGTGTATGGGTGTTGGTGTGACAGAGCCTGTCCTGGTGTGTGTTTGGGTGTTGGTGTGGCAGAGCCTGTCCTGGTGTGTGTGTCTGGATGTCAGTGTGGCAGAGCCTGTCCTGATGTGTGTGTCTGGGTGTCGGTGTAGCAGAGCCTGTCCTAGTGTGTGTGTGTGTTTGGGTGTCAGTGTGGCAGAGCCTGTCTTGGTGTGTGTGTTTGAATGTCGGTGTTGAAGAACCTGTCCTGGTGTGTGTGTGTCTGGGTGTCAGTGTGGCAGAGCCTGTCCTAGTGCATGTGTTCGGGTGTCAGTGTGACAGAGCCTGTCCTAGTGTGTGTTTGGTTGTCGGTGTGGCAGAGCCTGTCCTGAGGTGTGTGTTTGAGTGTCGGTGTGGCAGAGCCTGTCCTGGTGTGTGTGTGTTTGGGTGTTGGTGTGGCAGAGCCTTTCCTGATTTGTGTGTGTCTGGATGTTGGTGGCTCAGAGCCTGTCCTGGTGTGTGTGTTTGGATGTTGGTGTGGCAGAGCCTGTCCTGGTGTGTGTGTGTTAGGTTGTCGGTGTGGCAGAGCCTGTCCTGGTGTGTTTGGGTGTGGCAGAGCCTGTCCTGGGGTGTGTGTTTGGGTGTTGGTGTGGCAGAGCCTGTCCTGGTGTCTGTGTGTCAGAGTGTTGGTGTGGCAGAGCCTGTCCTGGTGTGTGTGTGTTTGGATGTTGGTATGGCAGAGCCTGTCCTGAGGTGTGTGTGTATGAGTATCGGTGTGGCAGAGCCTGTCCTGGTGTGTGTGTCTGGATGTTGGTGTGGCGGAGCCTGTCCTGGAGTGTGTGTTTGGGTGTCGGTGTGGCAGAGCCTGTCCTGGTGTGTGTGTCTGGGTGTCAGTGTGGAAAAGCCTGTCCTGGTGTGTGTGTTTGGTTATCTGTTTCCTGACACTTAATTTACAGTAGGAACTATTTAATTTTTACTTATCCAGAGATAAAACGCCTCCTGAATTTGTAGTGACTTCAAGGATTAGTCGCACTAAATTGTGGCTTCAGGCTTCCCATGTTGAATGACCAAGGATTATGTATGTATATGTATATATATGTTTTTTCAGTAATATGATTTAATGGTGGAAATTATTAATGCCCCCCAGTTTTGACTGTGGTAACTTATGTGCCCCCCCATTATATTGTTTCTAGAGTCGCCACTGTATGTGTCCATACATTATTTATGTATTCCTGCAGATACATGGTTTGTATGTCTTAATTATCCGATCAATACCAGCAATGCTGTTTCCATGTGTTTATTTGATCTATACCCTCAGTGCTGAGTTTACATGTGATTTCCAGTTGATCTATACCTGCAATGCTGGGTTTGTGTGTTCTGTTGATCTATACTTGCAATACTATGTTTCCATACATTATTATTGTATACCTGCAAAAACATGATTTGTATGTCTGATTCTGATTCAGTGTGGCAAATATTTTTTTTTTTTGGTGCAGGAAAAAGGGAGTGATTGCATGCTAGGGAGCGTGGAGCAGAGCCCAATTTTTTCAATGTAAAATGAATTGGCAACAGGGTCTTAATATATATATATATTGTCAGCAGGGTCTAATATTTATATATACTGTATATTGTCAGCAGGGTCTAATATTTATATATATCGGCAGCAGGGTCTAATATTTATATATATATCAGCATCGGCAGCAGGGGTGGGTCTAATATTTATATACAGTATTTGCCCGAATATAGGCACTTTTTTTTCCCACTTTAAGTCTTTAAAGTGTAGGTGCGGCCTATAATCGGGGTTTAGTGCAGGAATGCGCAATTCGTATCGCCCAATGCCAGGGACATGTAGTTCCGGGCGCTGGGCAGGCAGCAGGGTTAGGATCCAGATCCCCCGCAATGCTGCAGGGGACCTGGATCCTACTCTCCGGCAGCCGTGGACGTTTGTGCAATGCGCTGAGACAGCCTCCCCTGCCAGCACTTTCAACGGGGGGAGTGCCAACACGGGAGGTTGTCTAAGCGCATCGCGCAGACGTTCACCGGCTGCAGCAATGCGCGTTAACAACCTCCACTGCCGGCACGTCTGCTCGATGTGCTTTAACAATCTCCCTTGCGGTGGAAGTGCCGGCACCGGAAGTTGTCTACGCGTATCGCGCAGATATCCTCCGCCGGCCCCAGGACACCCGGGAGTCTGCATTGGTGAGTCTAGGGGGGGTGCATATCTAGAGAGCAGAGTGGCAGCATATCTGGAGCGGGCAGAGTGGCAGCATATCTGGGGGGGGCAGAGTGGCAGCATATCTCGGGGGTGAGAGTGGCAGCATATCTCGGGGGCAGAGTGGCAGCATATCTGGGGGGGCAGAGTGGCAGCATATCTGGAGGGGGCAGAGTGGCAGCATATCTGGAGGGGACAGGGTGGCAGCATATCTGGAGGGGGCAGAGTGGCAGCATATCTGGGGGGCAGAGTAGCAGCATATCTCGGGGGGGCAGAGTGCATGGCAGCATATCTCGGCGGGCAGAATGGCAGTATATCTCGGGGGCAGAATGGCAGCATATCTCGTGGGGGGCAGAGTGGCATATCTGGTGGAGCAGAGAGGCATATCTGGGGCAGAGGGGCATATCTATAAGTTATCTATAAGTTGCATTAAAATGACTATTGGTTTTCTGTTTGTATGTAACATATTTTGACTAACTGCATAATAGATACCAAAAATGTTAAAATACAGTGTGTTAGTTAGAATACTGTTTTACTATTCCACTGATGTGTATTTTTTCAAAACATCTAATATTTTCTTTAAAAAAGCACCTAACTTTTATATATATCTATATATACCTGTGTCTGTAATCTCATGCACTTCATAGTTTCTCCTTGAAATAAAATGTGGTCACCCTAGTTACCACTGATAATATGTGTTGCAAAACTGTGGCCCACTTCAAAAATATCACCTGACATATATGGAGCCAAGAAGGCCAGGCCATACCTACTACTAATGCTACACTGCAGCTGTAGATTGGGTTCTACAGTGTGCTGCCACCGGCTGGAAATGTGCAGCCACCTTCTGCCTGAGTATAAAAAAAGTTACGGCAGGGCTTCTGGTGTCCCACCTGTGGCCATACATACATAATTTGACAACCACTGGGCACCTAGTCATACCCAGTCCAATCTTTTCAATATTACTGAGTAACCTTGTTAGCAGTGGCGACTCTAGAAACAATATATGGGGGGGCACACAAGATACCACAGTCAAACTGGGGGGGCATTAATAATTTCCACCATTAAATCATACCACTGAAAAAACACACATATATATATATATATATATATATATATATATATATTGCCAAAAGTAATGTGCTATGGAATGATATTTTTGTTATTGGCCAATACAATACTTGTACATTCAACATGGGAAGCTTGAAGCCACAATTTAGTAAGACTAATCCTTGAAATCCTTTAAACAACAGAATACCTTAACTTTTGCACTAAATGATTTCAGGGCCTAATATTAGATCCTGCTGCTGATATATATATATATTAGCCCGTGCTGCCCATATATATTAATATTAGCCCCAGTTGCCAATATATATATTAATATTAGTCCCTGCTGCCGATATATATATATATATATATAAATATATATATATATAAATATTAGACCCTGCTGCCGATAGCAGGTATAGATCAACACATTAACACACAAACCAAGCTTTGCATGTATAGATCAATTGAAATTCACTTGTGATCTCAGCACTGAAGGTATATATCAAATAAAGTGAATCAGACATACAAATCCTGTATTTGCAGGTATACAATAATAATATATGAAATGTAGCATTGCAGGTATAGATCAAATAAATACATGGAAACAGCATTGCAGGTATTAATCAACTGAACAAGACATACAAACCCTGTATTTGCAGGTATACATAAATAATGTATGGAAACATAGCATAGCAGATATGGATCTAAAGAAGAACACACAAACCCAGCTTTGCAGGTACAGATCATTTGGAATTCTCATAAAAACACGGCATTAAAGGTATATTTAAAACCCCTAAATTACAGGGATAGATCACAGGTTGCACACCCCAACCACACTGCCAACATAGAACCTGGTCAGCACCCAGATAACACACATAAGATTTGCCATCTTTGTCCCATATACACCCTGCCTGTGCCATCTTGGTCCCCAAGGCTCAAACATCCTGCTAGTGCCATCTTTGCCCTTACACAATTATACATCTATGATACACACAAACACATTAACTCATGCTCTCCCTCATTCAGACAAATCATCCACATATTAACTCATGCTCGCCCTCATTCAGACAATTCATCCACATATTAACTCATGCTCTCCCTCATTCAGACAATTCATCCATTTTAAGAAACTACACCCCTTGGAGCTTCAAATGAGGGGCTACATGTATTTCTAGGACAAAAGTTGAGTGCACAAAAAATTATGGAATATGTCGCTTTGGCTAGAAAATATGTTTTTTTCTAACCATAGCGACATGTTCATTTTTGTCTTGCACACTCCAGGTTTGTACTAGAAACATATGCAGCCCCTCATTTGATGCGCCAAGGGATGTCGTTTTTGCAAATGTGTACTTTTTGTGCCATAATTTAACTTCCTATGTGAGCAGTAATGCCACGTCAAGGCTTTAACCCTAATTACTGACCATTCACACGCCTTTCATATCTCCATTCACTCGCAGAAGCACACACCATTCTTTCCCGTTACAATACCAAAGAAATGATGGTAAAGGGAGAAAAAAAAAATCACTTTTACAGCAAAAATGCAAGGCGCTCCAGGGATGAGATGGTTACTCAAGTACCGCATGGGCTAAATGGCTGATTTTAATAATATTTGCAGTTCATCAGGATTTCAAAAATTGCCTCCCTCTACAGTTGGCTAAATTTAACCCCATGATCAAAGGCATCATAGGATTTAAAATTAGTATCGGCCATTTTTAAAAAGGGAATGTAACTTTTTATAGCTATATGATCAATGTGGTAACATTGGCTACCACAGTGATCATTTAGCTAGAATACTTAAACTTTTTTTTTTTTTAAAGTTAAACTACTTTATGTTTAAATAATTTAATTTGGGGGTCTCTAGGCAATTTTGATCTTTTTTTTTATCTGCCTTTAGAGACCCCCAAATCATTTTTTTTAAAATTTTATTTTTTTAACTTAATATTTGTTATTCTTTTACAATCTTAGGCGATTACCTTTCCAACGGTATATGTTGGGGGTCTGTAGCTGCTTAGATGCCTGAGATACAGGCATCTAATAGCATGCCCCCATACCTCTTTAACTGACAATTGTCAGTTGTTAATAAAGTTGCGCGGTGACGTCATCGCGTCATTGCGCGAGACGGCACCGGGCGGATCGGGTGGCCTCGGTGATGCCCTTCAGTTTGAGGGGCAGATCGCCGGGGTAGGTGGTGATGGAGGTCCACAGACCTCCATCAAGGTAAGGTAGTGCTAGTGATGGCAAGGTGCCGTCGTTAGCACCTGACTGGGACTGTCCTGGGTGGTTACAAATTCGGCGGGGGGGGCAACAGGGGGGGCAAGGAATAACCTAGGGGGGGAAATTGCCCCCCCTTTCCCCCCTGTAGCGACGCCACTGCTTGTTAGGGATTAGACGAAAGGGCTTTTGTCGGTAGAGACAGTGTTTACACAACAAACAGCTTGGCTTCCTAATACAGCTTGGATTCCGACAGTCACGGTACCTCTTGATGAATACAGTTGAGGTCAGATTTTAAACAAATTCCAACTAAATCAATCAAATTGACAGGTGCAATAATCAGCACCATTGCATAAGCAGTGAACGCATACTTAAAATGTGTCATATTGCTAGAAATTTAGTATCTATGTTCCAACCGGAACATTCTTAACACTAAAACCATAGCTTTAATTAAAGTAATCAACTAACAAACCCTTAACAATATGTAATAGGGTTTAATTTAATGTTAGTTATCATCCACATATGAATAGTTCCAGGCATGTGGCTAGGAAAAAATTTAATCAGCTTTTAGGAATAGCAACAAAATAGAGTGTAAGAGGCAATATCGGGTAGGGTGCACATTCAACAGTGAAATAAAAAATTAGTGAGGTTAAAATAGTGGTTCAATTATAATTATATAATTATAAAATCGGTGAAATTTGAGAAACTTTACATCTCCATCCCTTTTTGATATGTCTCCAGCAGGAGCAAAGAGATGTTTTTTGAAACATTGCACACTGTTTAGTAATACACAGGTAAAGCAAATGGTTAGTCAAATGCCAATTGTGTATATGTGTGAAATATTTTCCCAATTCCCTTACCAAATAAGCACTAAAAGTTATATATTGCGCAAATGGCTTTTTCTTCACTTATATTGGCAATTTAAGGGATCACTCTGTTTCATGTTGAAAAATCAAATACATGTGTGTCCTTTATGCCAAAAAAGGCGTGATTTATCCTCAACACTGTGTTTTTAAATTAAATGTAAAAAGCAACCTCTAAGGTGCTCATTCAACTAAGTATCTAACATTCTTAGGTAGATTTTGTATAGCTAAATTTCGTAGTGAGGGATGCCTTAGGCTGAGAAGTTGAAGAAAAGCAGGAAAATCTGGCCCGTTATGTAAACATAATGATAGTTTGTATAAACAGCTCTTGCTTCCTTTGGAGATGTTATACCTTAACTTAAGAAAACCTTGACACAAGAAAGGTTTTTTACGGACACAAGCTTTTATATTTCCAAAAACGAAACAAATTGTTAATGTTTTATCATCATATTAGCCAACCGCGTTCATAGCACACACCAACAAAAAACATATTTAAATTAATGTTCGCTTTCACGCAAAAAAAAAAACTGCCAAAATATTTTGGGTATGGTAAAGTTAGCATAGACTGCAAAACAATCGCCTTCTTACAAGACATTATTAAGCAAACTATGGACAAACTCTAGCACCCTCTGTTTATATTTGCACCTATCGACCGTCTCAAAACTCCATTACTACCTATTTATAGCTATATAACAAATATCAAAATATTTAAAAATGTTGTTTAATTAGTACAGCACATCCAATAAATATTCACACAAGCTGATTTGTGTTAAGGATTTAAAATATCTACTAACATAACTTAATTGTACAACCTAGTATGGAGAAGCCAAATTGAAATTTTTTGAAATTACAAAATATTCATACATTTTATATATTAGATAGTTCTGTATGAATAATTTAAAGAAAATCAGTGGTTTAAAATATGTGTCATATAACTCAGAGAAGGACATGTACAGGGATTAAAACTACTATTACAATATTTCAATGTAATTTAACCTAATACAAAAATATATATATATAAAAATAATTTATAAAATTTTCCTTACCTCCTGATACATATCCATCATTAGCCCATAGACAGCAGAGCAAACAGATCCAAGTGATTCCTAACATTTTCCCATTGAGTGGCTTTACATAAAATACAGGTTCCTCTAGTCAGAACATGGCTAAAATACTGTTACTGACCAGGTAACAGGTGTCTTATAGCCTCCCATGGAAACCATAGCATGAAGTGACCAAAGAGGTGGGGCATGGATGCTGTTCACTCACGTGACTTCTTGTTAAAAAAAATTGTAGCATTTCAAGAATATTATGGCTATAAAAAATATTAGGGAAAAATAATATTTTCCCAGCAAAATAGTGATTTGACTGGACAAAAATTACATGGCGTTGGGAGATATGTGTTTAAACCCAGCTACAAGTCAATAACTTTTGTATATTTTATCTAGTTCTAATATTCTCCCTCAAAATTTTAATTGTCTAAGATAGTAGAATTAAGTGTTGCCTTGTATAATATTTTATATATGTAACACCCCCTGTGTTGGGTGACTCAGGTCACCCAATCCATGAGTGGAAGGAGATATTCCATGTTGGGGAGAGAGAGTGAAAGAGAGAAGGACTATGCTGATGACTAAAGCTGTGCCATGGTTGTATGAGGCCTGTCTGGAGGCATTGATCCTGGCAGGAGCAGACCAGGAGTGAGACTGTGAACTACCATCAGTGGGGTTTCCCAGGAGTTATCCGACTGTGGAGCTTAACTAGCCAGCCACAGTAACCGAGGGAAGTGCTCAGAAACTAAGAGGCATCCTTTCTTGAGTGACCTATTACCATAGTGGTAAAGTGGAAATCTCTCTCAAAAGCGGGTACACATAACCACAAGGCAGAGAACTATATCAAAACACACCGATCAGCCATAACATTATGACCGCTGACAGGTGACGGGAATAACACTGATAATCTTGTTATCATGGCACCTGTCACTGGGTGGGATATATTAGGCAGCAAGTGAGCATTTCGTCCTCAAAGTTGAAGTTAGAAGCAGAAAAGTGGTGAACCATGGGCGGCCAAGGCTCATAGATACACATGGGGGCCGTGTACTCAGATCCAACAGATGCGGTACTGTAGCTTAAATTGTTAAAAAAGTAAATGGTGATTCTGATAGAAAGGTAACTCGCAGTTTGTTGCGACTATCCTAAGGTAATGCTTGCCTGATTATGCAAAATACATGAAAGACAGGCATCATAAATTGAAAATTGATGAGTATTTGAAGGGGCAGAGGTGCCACAGGCAGGCTGTTTTAGTGACAGAAGTGGGGCAGAAGTTTGGGCCAAAAACAAACCAAAAAATGTGTCTAAATCGTTTTAGGCCCATTTGCACAGTATAGTATATCTCAGCATTGTGCATCAGCGGCATAATGCAAACTTAATGCAAATTAAACAGGGTTTGCTAGACCCAAAGGGTGTTTTTTTGCCCTGTAGCTCAATAATGACCTTTCTATTTTTAGAGGGCTTACACTAAATTCACCTTACATTTCAGGTTTCTTTGCATGGTTAGTCATTCTGTAAAATTGTATGCTTTTTTTTAGATCCCTGTTTCTTTAGACTGTTTGAGGTGCGTGAGAGAGTTATTAGGGTCTCGACTTTTGTAGATGATCTATTATTATTCATCTTGAGATTTTAGGCCACTTCATGGACAGGGTAATCTCTTTGTTGGGGCGCGGTCACAGGCTTTTTTGTTAATGTCTCCAAGATGAAAGCCTTGTATTTGGCTGTAGACATGTTCCCCCCAAGGACTAAATCTTTGAGTTTTACGTTGGAATCGCAGGCCCTCATATATTTGAGGGTGCAGAATCCAAATGATCTACCACTCTTATACTCTCTAAATATTGTTGGTAACAAATCTAGTAAATCTCTCAATTTGGCCTAGAGGCTTTGGGTATGGCAAGTTGTTACCAAAGACATTTTTCAGGCTGAGGAAATGTTTCAATCAAATTCTGTCTTATTCCTTTCTCAAATACTGCCACCCAGCACTTATTCCTTACCATCTAAGCTCACCCTATTCCTAGTTACATTGGAAGAACAATGCAATTGTAGGAAGAGAAGTGACAAGTGGTGCATAGGGTAAGGTGTGAATAGCTCAGTTGAGAACATGCTCTGTGTCCTGGGAAACCTATGTCTCCTATGTCTCCATTCTCTCATGTACACCTACTTACTAAGATATAAAATAACTAGGTTGTCTGGTAGGACTGGTCTCAGTAAGCAGTTTCCACACCTTTTTACATATCTAGTTCCTGGGAAATTTTAACCTATTCACATGAGCATCCAGACTATATTCTTCTTCAAGGATATATATATATATAAATATAAATATATATATATATATGTGTGTATATACCGTATTTGCTCAATTATAAGACGACCCCACAAAATTTGAATATTTCTGTATTTGCTCGATTATAAGACAAGGTTTTTCAGAGCAAATGCTCAAATAGAAGTCTGACTTTAAGACTAAGATCCAAATCCCCTGCAGCGCTGCAGGGAACCTGGATTCTCCTCTCTGGCAGCTGGTGAACATCTGTGCGATAGCACCAGGAGCCTAAAAGTCTGTACGAGCGACCAACAGAGTCGCTCGTACAGACTTTTAAAACCCCAACGCTGCAACTTACCCGGCAGATCCCACTGGTCTCCCTGTTCTATCCGTTAAATGTCCGTACAAGCGACTTTATTGGTCGTTCGTACAAACATTTAACTGATAGAACAGGGAGACCAGTGGGATCTGCAGGACAAGTTACGGCACCAGGAGCCTAAAAAAACCCCAATGCTGCAACTTACCTGGCAGATCCCACTGGTCTCCCTGTTCTATCCGTTAAATGTCCGTACAAGCGACTTTATTGGTCGTTTGTACGGACATTTAACTGATAGAACAGGGAGACCAGTGGGATCTGCAGGACAAGTTACAGCACCAGGAGCCTAAAAGTCTGTACGAGCGACCAACAGAGTCCCCCTGCTGACGACCAATAGAGTTGCTCATACGGACATTTAAACTCCTGGCGCCAGAGCTGCTGCGGTACGCGTTAACCCCGTATTAACCCCTTAACCGAAAAAAAACGAAGAAAAAACGAACACGAAGAATGTCCACGAATATTCGCCCGAAGAGAAGACAGGAACAGGCGAATATTCGCGGAATACGAAGATTTTTTTTCCCCGAAGACGAGCACGAAGACGAACACGAAGAGCCACCTGGTGCCCAAGTCTAGTTAAAAGTACAAAAATGCTTCAAATTTTATTTTTGTAATACAGTTTATACATAAGGGTAAGGTTTTAAAAGAAAACCCTACTAGTCATAAGAAAAAAACAATTTATAATCTGTGTGTGGCATTACATTAAAATCCCAGTCACTAGGACATTGTAACAGACTTCATTTACCCAACATGCATTTATCCCAACAGACTCTGATTATACCTGTAGCACTAAAGATTGTTTCTGGTGCCAAGGTTCCTTTAGTCTATGTTCCTCTAGTCTAGGACAGAACAGCATTTTAAGCTAATACTGTAGCTTTAATATACAATGCAAGAGTAAATAGCAGTGCCCTGTAAATTAAATCACAGCTGCATTGTAAAATGATAAGGTTAAAACAAGACAGGCTGAGTCTTTCCAAGGTTTACCCGATTGCTTAGACCCAGGAGAAGGCAAAATGCATTGTAAATTACATGATCAAATTAGATAAATCACATATTCAGGATTACATGGGCACTAAATACCCATTCTTGTTAGTACTTGCCATAGTGTATTCCACAGCTTTACAGCTCATAGTGTGAGAAAGGTTGCTTTATTTTTTAGTAGAGAATGCTGCTTGGTTATGATAATGTATTATCCTTTTAATTAAAGTTAAGTTTATATCATTATAAAAAAAAAAAGCTATTGAAAGTTAAATTGAAAAATAAAAATTTAGTTAAGAAATGCTTTGAACCCCTGAACACTTTTAATCAGGTTTAATGAACTAATGAATGACACTGATACAAAGGAGAATACATTTATTTAAAGCATCAATTATATAAAAATACGTCAAAATGTTTCATCAGTTTTTCCTTTTTATAAAAATATTGCGTAAAACTTGGATACAGGTTACATGTTATCATACTTCTGCAAGTTTAACATTTGTTAAATTAATAGGATTTTAATCTGTTAAAATATAAAATTTCTACAATCAAAATGTATTAAAAAACACTGTTACAAAACGCATAATTATTAACATTAGAAAATAAAAGAAACAGTACATATAATATTGTGTGTAGTAGGTTTTGGGGCTTTTTGAAAGTATTAAAGCAAGTAAAACAAGGCATAAGTAAAAAGTAATGGCACCATACTGCACACGGAAGCTACCTTTCTTTAGCCTTGAGCAGCTGGATGAATTTAACATACATAATGTCATTGAGAGAATACATTGTTTTCTATTAAATGTTTTAAACCTTTTAAATCTGCCTTAGTGGGCATATTTGTAATCTCAGTTTTAGGGAACCATCTAAAACGTCATTGAAAATGTTTTTCTTTTTAGTTTGGTCAGACTTTGATGTCTGGTCTTTTAATCTTCACCTGCACAAAAAAAAAAAGTTGTTACAATGCTGGCCACATGCAGGCAATATCTGCTAATTATTGGTGTATCATTTATAAGGTGTCTAATATCAGAACAGTTTTACCAGAATGCTCCGCCATGAGGGCTATGTATAAGAAAAGTGATTCTGATGCAGGGTTTCAAAAGTGGTCTTATCACACAAGCAATCTATAGAATGTTTTTACTGGGTGCTATGTTGATAAGGTCATTTTAAATAGTTTGCAAATAATAATTTTTCCTACTCAGTGGCATATCCTAGCCTAGGACAACTAGGCCCAGGCCTAGTACCTCAGTCCCCCTGCCACAAAACCAGGGAATTGATCATAGTCTCCCACTGCTCAGGGCGGGCGGGAGAGAGCAGCGAAGCCGAACGAGCCAAAATTCAGGGTTGGAGAGATCAGGACAAACGAAGTACAAAGCCAAGGGTCAAGCCAGAAATCACAAAAATCGGGAGCGCAAACTAAATAGCTCTGTCAAGGAAAATAACTGAGCACTGAATGAAACTCAGTGCCAGTTTTTAAATCCTCCACTAGATGTCGCCCCTCCTCCTTGCGTGATGCCGTTGACGTGCATTCCTCAGGCTACGTCATGCAGGAAACTAGAAGAGGCAGGAGGGGGCGTGGGAGACAGTACCTGCTATTGGCGGGTACTCAGGTGAGTTACTGCGGCGAGGATTCTCTCGCCGTGGACCCTGACAACGGGTAAGTGAATGAATGTATACAGTAGGTGTTTGGGGGCAGATTTGTCACAGGCAGGGTGTTTAGGGGCAGAGGTTGCACAGGCAAGCTGTTTGGAAAACAGATGACACATACAAGCTGTTTGTGGCAAAGGTGGCACAAACAACCTGTTTGAGAACAAAGGTGGCACTGTGTGACATGTTGCTTCTGAAGCTAGGGTGCCCCGGTGAAATTTTGGCACCAGCACCCTGTAGTTTCTAGTTATGCCCCTTGTGTGGCATGTGAGCACATGAGCTCGACCACACAATAACATATATGAGGCTAATGTCAAAATATTTCCAGGGCTGCTTTTCATTCCCAGTCCAACCCTGCTGCAGGCTTTAAGGACATGATTTCAGGAAAGACATCAGGGGGCGGCTGGGGGCTGAATGCAAATACATCTCTGATCCTACTGACTGAGTTATAAATTAAAGTGTGTGACTAAGAATCCCATTACCCAATTAATTATAAAAATATACATAGAATACACAAGGAGATTGCCTAAAATTAACCTCATGTGTAAATTTTTTCAATTAGCACTTTACATGCTCTTCTGTGTGATCAGCAATTAGGTACATTAGAGTGAGAAGACCCTATGGAGATCTTTACTCATGGTTACCTGCTTTCAACAGGAATATAAAACCTACAACTAATAAACAAATAAAAATTGTAGAATGTGCAGGAGTTTGGTCCTCTAAAACTTAAAAAAATATGCGTGTATGTTATTACTGTATACATGTGATGTTCCTAAACATAAATTAGGTTTGCTTTTAGCCATAACGACTCTTTTGTACTAATAAGCATTGTTTTTTATTTATGAATATGGTTTGAAACAAAACAAGCTCATTTTTAAGACTCTCTGTGGCTAGCCCTGGTCAAGCTTTTTCTCACAAAAGACTTCCACTACTTCGGCATATAGCCATCCCCACACACTTGTCACATCTCTAGAAGAGATATACATCTGGGTAGTTATGAAGTTACTTTCTCCATAAACCCGAATGACCTGTGAGTGACCTCAAGGAAAAAATGAATTATACCTCTGTGAAGCTGTCAACTTTTTCCAGGTGAGGTTTCCAGCTAACTAGGTTTGGCACTACGTTATTCGTCTCCAAGGATGGTATTGATGACTCTTTCAACTTGGTAAAAGCTGGAACACATAAATGAAATATGTAAAAACAACGTTCACATGAATAGATGAATATGTAAATATGTAAGTCTTTATTCACTACTCACATGAGAATGGAGAACTCTTCCATTTAAACTCTGTATGGTGAATTCTGTGGACAAAAATCATTTTGCACAGTGAATAATTTGAAATAGTGTTGTGAGAGATCAATTTGTGCTATATTGAGAATACAAAGAATGTCTTTTCTTCACACAGTTTAAATAATGGACACATCTGTACTATGTACATGCACATTATTGTCACTTTTATGGATGTAGTACAGTATAATAAAGTCATACCCCTCCAAAACCTCATGTGATATATCACGAGAGGAAAGAAGGGCAAGTGGACTTTGGGTTGGGTTCTCAAAGATGGACTACCTGTTCTTAAGAGGGACACGAAGGAGATACTGCAACCAAACACAATAATTCCAAATACTGTATATTTGATTAGATGTACAGTCAAATTTTAATTAGAGCCTTTTTTTGTGTGATCTTCGCTTTTACAAATGGCTGTCTCATTTAATTTAAATTTCCGATTTTAATAATTTGTGTGAATGTTTCAGGTTGTGGTGGGTGGGTGGAAAGATCAGCCTTAAGGGCTGCACCCTTCAATCTAAAAACATAGGTTGCATTCCCATGGAGGAAAAGGATTTTGTAAACTATCCTTTCTAATTTTCATGATGAGATTGCAGACGTAATTTATGTTTGTGCATTTTTTTTTTTCAAAAAAGACATGAATTGTTTATTCATATAGTATATGTCCCTCACCTTTCAGTGTCACCAAAGTCATCTTTCTCTTTGCAACGACAGTAGTAGATTCCAATTCCAATGCCCAACGAAAGAAGGAAAAGGAATGCCAGAGATCCAAACAGTATCCCAAAGAAGGCATCCAGTTTCATGGTGAGGGTTTCACACTTGGGACCAGATGTCATGTATATACTAAAGGGCTCACACCTTAGTAAGGACAAAACCAACTGGTTAGGCTAATTGTAGTAGCTGAGGTACAGTGTTAGGTATACATATTCAGACATAGATTTGTTCTCACAATTCAGAGTGCAACAATCATTCAAAAATTTTTATTTTTACAATATGTACTATGATGAATTTATGCTATCTTCATTTTATTAATAGTTTTAAATAATAGTTTTAAAAAAAAAACAACTAACAGAATATAGGTCTGGCAAGATAATGCAATATAATTTTGACCTTTTTCATGAAAATGTAATTTTCTGTTATTCTTTTTAGTTAAAAAAAAAAAAAATTGCCAGCGTGCTCACTTACCTGCAGTAGGTTTCATTCAGAATCTGCTCACATACAGCATTATTCTTACAGTAATCATGGCAGGTGGACTGACATTCTAAGGTGTCTTTGTTCAGTGTATAACTATATCCATTTAAATCACAGATAAGTAATTGTTTCAACTCCTCCAGTGACACTAAGGAAAAACATGGTTACATATACCAATAAGAACATATACCTTATATCCTTCTTAAGGGCAAATCTCATAAAAATGGAGGCACACACACATTTATAAAGAGCAATCCTGGTTCCCTGAAAAACTATAACGCTGCACTTTTACTATACCTCCATTATGACATGATAATGGGCATGACAATACCAACTCAATTGCTATATTTTGTCATCAAATAGTATAAAAGCTTACTATGAAAGTTGTTCCAAAGCTTTTTTTTTAATCTTATCACCATTTTTATCATTAGAATTTGAGACACCAACACAGAACAACTTTGCTCTAAAATAACTCTTTATACATAACCCCATTATGATTAGTTATTATTATTATTATTTATTGTTTTACATAGCACCATCACATTCCACAGTGTTGTACAATGGGTAAACAGGACATAACAAGTAATATATAACATAACAAGTTGACTTACAGCAACAACAGGTTGGGGGGGTCCTCCTCAAACAAGCTTACACCATGGAGCATAATGACGGATGGCAGTAGTGTGTATGGTTCTTAGACACATACGTATTACTTTATGAGACTAATTCACTAAAACCACCATAAGGTCCATAAACACATGTACTGTGCATATATACACAATGTACTGTGTATATATATATATATATATATATATATATATATATACAGTATATCTATATAGCAATCCAGGTTTTTTAGACTCGCATGTAAGGAGACAAAATCGCATCAACATATATACATGTCTATTGACCTAACACTGAATGTATTCAGATAGGACTAAAATACTTTTGCACTGTAACAAAATTACTGGCACAAGACAAGTACTGTTTTTTTATGTAGACTGTACAAAATCCATAGATCTTACAACCCATGTCATTGTGATTGTACAATTATTATATATAAATATAATTATAAAGATAAATATAACTGTATATGAATTGTAACAGAATCTTACACTTACATTTCTGACCATCGAAAACTCCTGTCACATTTATGTCTGATCCTGTACGTTGGTTTAACCACGTCCGTTTTATAAGCTTGTCTATTAATTCGTCATTTAAAAGTTTTATCACCGACAGATTTGCAGTGTAAGTAAATTCCGCTGTGGTGTTTGCGGTAAAGACAGAAATGTTACTTCTAGAAAACATAAAAGTTGATTTAATACTAGTAAGCAGTGTACAGCAAAAACAATATAGTATGCTGAAGATAAAAGAGACGGTACTACATTTTGGAAATTAAAAAATAACCTATATAGATGTATTCAAACACTTCTACTCCAAAAATAACTTAATTTGGCAGTTTAAGTTGCTAATTAGCTTTGTATAGAAAATAAAAGTTTGTTTCCCCCTGCAGAAGACTAAATAAAGTTCCTGTTTGGCTAAACAATCCAAGGGAAGCTGAAGACCTACAGCATAGTTCATGCCATATATTCATATACAGATAGGAAGCGGGCTCCATGATGAACAACACCTGTTCATCAGTGATGTAATGAAAAATCCCAGGACTGCCTTGTGTGACTTATGGTGAGGCCCCAAAGCTGCTCCTTGACACAGGCTAACACACTGTAACACACATAGTAACATACTTACATACACACTAACACATACACACAGTAACTTGCATACCTACATATACAGTAATGTACTTATACAGACACAATTGGTAACATACGTACTCACACACACCAACATACACCCACACTAACATAAATTAAACACACATTTCCATACTTACACTAACAGACACACACACAGTAACATATTTACATACACTAACACACAGTAACACACACACAAACACACACTCTAACATACACATATACTAACATACGCACACACACACTCAAACCCCTCCCCCCCTGCCTTTGTTGTTCACCAGCTCCTCTGTTCCTCACATGCTACCTACATCAGAGCACCAGGAAGCGATACCATATCCCAGCACTCAGACTCAGGGTAGTGTAAGGAGTGTGGCCTAAAGTTCTGCTTGGACTGGGGTGGGAAGGGGTTTGGCGGGATGGTGTTGGGGGCCCCCCTGGACCCTTAGGCCTCTCACACCAGTGATGTGCATGGCAACAAAAGGTCGGAATATTATATACAACACAATAATGAAAACATACTGCACTCGCTCTGATATGGTGAAATCGGCGATGTTACTAAATTGAGTTGTGAAGTCTGTTAATTTTTTGACCTGTAAAGAAAGAAAAACACCAGTTTAAAAAAATACAATATTTATTGTGACAAGCACTCAGAAGTCTACACTTTATCAAAAGTTTATTGTTAATACTTAACCTTGCAGGACTTACAGTTTACTGTTCCTAAGAGTCTCATTAAAGAAGAATACATATTACAGTACACATGAGTACACAAGTAACTGAATTATTTTTCTGAAGTGGAAGCTGCATGCACTTCCATACTCTAACAATTCTAAGCACTGATTGGAAAACCTTCTACGCCTATGCACACGTGGACAGGAGTCTAAGTAGACCTCTAGCTCCAGCATTCGCTGAGCTAAAGTGCTGGAGCTGACTGACAGTAAGTATATACATTGCAAGGAGATGAATTTTACTCAACACCTCTACAAAAAAAAACTGGGAGGCGAAGAGGCAACTATGAATCGGGGATTCTGCAGTATCCCCCTATGCGTTTGCAAAAGAGACACAACAGAAAATTAAAGGGACCTATCTGCTTTCATATGCATTAAAGTGAATTTGATGGATGGAGTGTCGCGTTAACTTCTACGATAAAATGCAGACATATTAAGAGGCCGTTGGTCAATCGCTTTCTGCCTTTATGGAAAACAACTCTTTGGGGGTTTTTTTGATTATCACAAGTTATCAGACATCCGATAAACCAATTGTTAAAAGGGAACACGCACATTTTCTATTACTAGTATTAAAACAGTTCTAGTTTTTTATAGTATGTTTTCAGGAATCTGCATGTGAGCAATTGGTATGTGTTCTTATTATGTTATTTTATCCCAATCTACTAGATAACTCCTTATCATACTTGGAAACCAACAGAATGGCCCAGTCTTAATCACCCAGTCGGGCACTCTGACTAATAAAAGTCTATGTAAGAATGGACTTCATTAACAATCCCATAAAAAATCAGGACCAGCATTGTCAGGTCACCTCTTGATACTACACACCCTGCCTCCTCGCCTTTTGGGCCTCTCTGCCTAATAACCTTAAGAATGATGGAAAATAACTGTAGCCTCCAGGTCTGCAGATAAAGGGAGTTTATTGGAACAAAATGAAGCTTTACTGTAGGACAAGCAAAAAAGTTATGCAGTAGACTGAAAATGTACATACCTTGCCATAAGCATCCAAAAAAGTGAAATTTTGGGAAGACTGAAGTATTAATCGTAAGGTCCTCTTTTTAGTACCTGCAGATAAAATGTTTACACCATATTTAAAATTTAGATGTAAGAAACAGAGGCACTCATTATAAATGAAATAATTTATAATTAGTAAAACCCAAACAAAATGAAAAAAACATATTTTGTATTTTTTATATTAACATGAAAAGTTGCTCCAATGTATGTTGTACATAAAAGTTGGAAAAGTCAGTTGTGACCTTACCTGCATTTAGCTTTGCAGGAAAATTGTTGCCAGCAATTATACATCTATCATCCTTGAATGCCGGGTGACATTTGCATTGCTGGGTGCATGATGGCAAATTCCTGGTACAGATTCCACCATTGCTGCAGTAACTTGCTTCACAGGAACCACATTCACAAACCGTACCATTCCCTATGAGCAAAAAAGTATATCAAAAATGTTCTTATCTTTAGTTTCATCTTGGAATCTAATGCCTCCTCTCAGCAGTACATGTACATGCTCTACTGCTCCATACAGCTATCGTCTGTCATCATCATCATGTTTTTTCTCCAATCAACTATGTATGAAAGTGCTTTAGTTCCACTAATTTCATCTCTCAATCCCAGAGGGCTTTGAGGTTACTTGCGACTCCCTCTCATCTTCCTGCACTACAGTAGGTTTTTTTTAGTACCACTAAAGTTTTCTTATTATGGGTATACAAAGAGGCTAGTGGAGTGGCGGAATGTAAGCTTTGACTCAATAAGGGCTGTGTTTCATGCAGCAGAGATGAAAAACTTACAAATGACGGGATTCATGGTGATACTTGTACGTTGAAACTCATAATTTCAGTTCATCTAAACTCTTAGCTTAATTGCTATTTTTTCAACTTGAATCTACTCGATTTAGGAGTGTGTATGTTAGTTGTGAGTGATTTGTTTGTGAGTGTTAATGTGAATAAGCTTTAGTGGAATTTGTTAGACTTTTGTCAAACTTGGATGTCTTTATAGACTTAAATGTTTTTGTTTTTTTTATAAATGGAGCAATAGAGCTATATTATAAGCTCGTTTGAAGTGGGCTTCTCATCTTTTGTTTCCGTAAGGCTATGTCCTTATGTGATGTTATTCCTTGTTTCAACAAACACTCCTTAGGATGTTCAAGACCAGACGTAATCAAAGAAAAAGGGGCGCATGTACATAGGGAAGAAAACAAAAACAACCACAATAGTGTAATAAATCTTAGAAATGGGGATATGGAAATGTACTGATTGCACTCACAAACAGCGATGAATTTCAAGCTCTTCAGAAATCTTTAAAAGAGTTTCTTTAATATTCTTTATAATCTATAAAGATTGGGCTCATTGGCATAACATTCTGTTTATGCTACGCATCTTGTAAGTGGATCCCTGTTTTTTATGTTTTGAATAATAAAAGATACTGCATTATTGTGGCCTTTATATTTATAGATTATAGAGAATGTTAAAGAAACTCTTTTAAAGATATCTGAAGAGCTTGAAATCCATTGCTGTTTGTGAGTGCAATCCATTTCCATATCCCCATTTCTAAGATTTATTACACTATTGTGGTTGGTTTTGTTTCTTCCCTATGTACATGCGCCCCTTTTTCTTTGATTACGTCTTATCATTTTTAATCTGAACTATACATCACCATTTTAGCCCTTAGAAATGCAGAGATTTTTCGTTTCGTTATATTGCCATTTGAGGGCCATAGTGTGATGATAACTTCCCATGCAAGCAAATAACTATAATGAACATGTACTACATCAAAATATACTTTATTTTTCTTTTCTAAACTACAATTTCTCTGTGATATTCTCCTCTGTAAATTTACAGTAGTACTTACAAATTGATCAGTAGGACTAGAAACCTGATCTCCATCCACCAATCAGCCCTACAGCAAGGCTTTAATTTTCTGTAAATCTGATTTCCACACATCACGCATTATTTCGGGCACTTACTGTCCCGTCCATCTGAGCCCTGGTCTTTTTTTGCTCAGACTTTTGCAGTTTAAAGTCCTCAGCAAATGATTAATTTTCCAAGAAGTGAGATGTGTAAGTAATGCCCCCCCCTCTTGTCTTTCAGTCTTGGAACTCCAGCCTATAGCTAAAGAAACATGTCCTCCTGTAGTATGTAACCCTATGTGTATTTGCTACAATTGGCTGTGGACAAATGTATTTTGTTCATACAGCTGCCAGCACAGACCATACCATATGAGGTCTGATCCAATGCTCTGCTTTATTTTGTTGCAGTGGAACATCTATAGTGGCCCAATGGAGAGGTCTAAGCTACCAAAGACCTCCCCCATTCTAAGTAAAAAATAATGGTGGTCTGTCAAGGCATTTTTATTCAGTCAATGGTCATGCAGACAACAGGGATGCCCGGTATGAAAAGTTGAAGTAAATGCCATGGATCTATCACAATGTTTTTCTTGTGCAATAACATTTAAAAAAAGACAGTGTTGTCAAATATATCACCAATAACATCTCTCTGCAAGTATATAATATACCAGCCTGACAGTTACATATCAGATATTTGTAGACCCCTGTTGATATTGATTAAACTTTATTCTATTGTCCTCTTTTTTGTGACTCACAGCAGATAGATAAGAACAAAAAGGTTCCCAGACTATCATGGGAGGAAGCTAGTGTATAGTGTATGTACATATGTGCACATAAATATTTATCTGAATGCTTATTAACTGACTGATACTCACCAATATATCCCTCCCCGCAGGTACAATTGTAGAATGGAACAGTGTTGGTACATATGGCATATGGAGAACAGTCATGTTGTGTTCTATTAGTACACTCATCTACATCTAAAAAAAAAAATACATAAAAAAAAAAATAAAAGAATATGTTGATCCACAAATGACTAGCGATGAGATGGGGCAAAATGATGATCACAAAACAACATTATTCCGATGTAACCAAGAACTAACATTGTGCTTTCAAATATTTTATTCACAATACCTTGTAATTATTCTAACATGCTATTAATTTTCATTTTATATTAATTTAGCTAAATATTGCTTATTCTCCCCTTAGTTATTATACGGGGTAATGCAGGTATTACAATATGTTTATTAAGAAAATAAGTAAGTAGCATGAAACACTATAGACACTTGGGTGGGCATGGGATAGTGGAGGAGAGGACCAGGCTATTGAGTTATTTGAGTTCAAATTCCAGGTGCCTTTTTTTATGATTTTAATCTGTTACAGTTTATTTTGACAGATGAAACGCGTTGCTGATCTGTTTATCAATGCTGCTGATTTGATGCTGCACTTTTTTCTGAAAACCCTCGTTTAAGGAATTTGCTACTATTAAATTATATACTGATATATATATATATATATATATATATTGTGACACGCCTCCCTTTTCCTTGGGATTTTTGTCAAGGATCTTGGCTGTAACCGCAGTCTTCTAGGGTAAATGAAGCCCAGGACACATCCAGCTCAGTTTCAATGTTTATTTTAAAGGAATAAACAGCAGTTATAAGCAGAATAACAGTCTTTGCTTTTGCTTGAGCACTTGCTTAGGACAAAACAGGTCACGAGTTACCATCCAAACAGCTTTGCAGAGAGAAACCACTCCTCTGTTCATCAGCTCTCCTAGCTGGCATAACAATGGCTTACCCTCTCTGAATCAGACTCAATCCCTTTTACCTTCTGCCTGCTACTTAATCAGTCACAGGTGAGCTGTTACTTAGTCCACACCTGTGGAGCTCCTGTCCAGAATGCAGGCTCTGGACTGGATCAAAACAGCAATTAGTGCTGTTGGAGCACTGGCCCACCCTGCTCTTCCAGATGCTCCGCCCCAGGGACCCTTACCATGTTTTGCAAAATGCCAGTAGTGCAGTTTGTAAACAAACAACATCTTTCCCTGGGACATATTTTAACCCCTTGATGACAATTGCCGGTCCGGGCACGTCACGGAAAAACATGTCGTTTACGACAATTGACGTGCCAGGACCGGGTGCAGAAAGCGATCTACTTTCACTTTCTGCACACAAACGGCTTGCTGTAATGCCTCGACCTCGAGGCATTCAGAAACGCCACGATCGGCACTAAGGGGCCATCTCTGGCCCCTCCCTGGGGCGTCAACATCCGCCCGTTTTAAAAGCGTTAAACTTAAATGGTGTCAGGAGGCATCCAGCGACACCAAACACTTACCTGGGGATGGACTGTGACCGCTCCGGAGAGCGGTCACAGCCGCCGCTGCCGGTGATCTTCACCATCAGCAAGATGGCGGTGGCCCGGGAAAAAAAACAATAAAGTTCGCTAGATGGTCACCAGACCCTCTAGAGAACTCTGGCTCCACTTGCAGGTTGAATACAGGTACTGCATTCAACCATGCAAGTCAATGGAGCCCAGCTTTCTAATCACAGTGTGATTAGTAAAAATAAATTAAAAAATAAAATAAATAATTAGAAAAAAAATAGTAAAAAAACAGTAAAATGTAAAAATAATTTCCCACTGATGTCAGGGGAACCTTTTGTGAGTCCTAAAATTAGCATATTAGCTTAAAACAATTCTCGCATGGAAAGAGTTAAAATACTGGCATATTAAATGCCCATGGGGTGTCTACTTTTAAAAAATGTATGATTTGATGGGGTAAATTGAATTGGCTGGGTTCAACAATGTCCCAATTAACACAGGGGGAAGGATGGCCACACATCTAATTTCCAATTAGAAAAATGCACACGTACCAAATGTGGCCTTTTAGTTCCCCCAAAAAATGACAAACCCATGCATGTGGGGTATCACTGTACTCAGGAGATGTTGCTGAACACATATTGGTGTGTCGTGTGACAGCGGCATATACCAGGAGCTGTAAATTCATACATAAAGTAGGTGTGTGGGGGAAAAATACACACAAAAGAATACTACTGCAGACTTTGAAAAAATTCTGGTGGTAAAATGTGTGCATGCAAAGAGTTAAAATACCAGCATTTAAAATACCCTGGGGTGTCTAGTTTTCAAGAATATATGGTTTTGTTGGGCACACTGAAATGGCCCGGCTCAAAGATGTACCAAATAGGGCATGGGCAGTGGATTCCCAAATGCCAAAGTTCAACATTGAAAAATGCCCCAAATGTGGCCCTTTTGCCCCCAAACAGCCAGGCAAAATCATTCATGTGAGGTATCGCTGTACTCAGGAGATGTTGCTGAACACATATTGGGGTGTTTTGTGAAAGTGACATATACCAGAACCTGTTTATTCATACCTGAAGTAAAATGTGTGTGAAAAAACAAATGCAAAAAAAATTACTACCATAAAGTTTTCTAAAGGCTGATGGTAGAATTAGTGCTTGGAAAGGGTTAAAATACTAGCATTTGGAATACCCTGGGCTGTCTAGTTTTCAAAAATATATGACTTGATGGGGTAAATTGCATTGGCCGGTTTCAAAGATACCCGAAATGGCACATGGGGAGAAGAATTACCAGATTTGGAAAAAATGGCTTTGAAATAGCAAAACGCTATCTGTACTTATTGCATAATGTACATACATAATGTGTAGAAAAAAGCAAAAAAACATAAAAACATTGGGTATTTCTAAACTCAGGACAAATAGAATCTATTTAGCAGGTTTTTTCATTACCTTTTATAGATGAGTAAAAGATTTTTCAACTAAAAGTTAGAAACTAAATTTTTCACCATATTTTATACTTTTTTTAATAGTAAATAATATGATACAATCAAAACAATGTCATCTAAAGAAAGCCCTTCTTGTCCTGAAAAAAACAATATCTAATGTGTGTGGGTTCAGTAAACGGGAAAGAACAAAATTACAGCTAAACACGAGCAGCGCAGAAATGTTAAAACGGCCATTGTCACGAAGGGTACAAAAAGTAAAATCAGCCTTTGTCACGAAGGGGTTAAAAGGGGTTTTATATATATATATATATATATATATATATATATATACATGCATAGATAGATAGATAGATAGATAGATAGATAGATAGATAGATAGATGCTGATCTGGGCTCTTTCCTTATTTGAAGGAGTTCTTATTACCACACTGGGAGGCTTTCAAGACATCTACTTAGGATCTCTACAGAGACCTACAGAAAGACCATTTATATTGCACTCAAGGCTCAACACTATCCTATGTTTGTGAGTGCAATATATTATCTTGTATAACACTTATATGTTTACTTGACTATTGAGTTTTCTCTTCTATTGCATACACTGATATTACAACAGAGGACACAGGCATTACATTTTGCTGACTGGCAAAATAATAGCAGGACGAACTTGTAGGAAATGTTTACACTTACAGTTCCTAGCAATATCATACACAGCACAGTGCACAATATTCTAACGCTTCAATACACATGTTTAAGCAATTCTTTAGTGTATACCCTATAGTTATACATTTTCCACAATTCAAGACATTTCACAAATGTTATGAAAGCTCATAAACTATTTTCATGAATAATATCCTCAATCTTCAGCATATACTGTATCACCCAGTGTGTTGAAAAGGTATGTTTATGTAAAAGGTACAACAGCAAGGAGATACAAGCCAGATGTCCTAATGGTGATGGCCAGCTGTTGACTAAGTATATCAATGAACTTACCATAACACCCGGTGTAAGGGTCTCCTCCAAAGCCGGCATTGCAGTGGCATGAGTAATTTCCAGGTAGATTTTTACACTCGGTGTTCAGTCCACAGGGAGAGGTAACATTGGCACATTCATCAATGTCTGATGAGAGGAGAAGTCACATGAAAGACTAGCTTTCTCTATTTATAGCACTCTATCATTATTATTTTTCTCATGCACAGTTCTGCTATTTGGAAGAATTTGCAAGCAATTTCTGGGATGCTTTTGAAGGGACCAAACCATATTAAAAGACAGGACACAGCATAGACTTCAAACCCAAATGATTACTTAGTATCATTATATAAATATATATAAGAACAATACAGACCACTTTCTGGTGACCTGTTAATAGTGCTGTACAAAGAACAAGATGTAATCTGCTAACACTGGAAGAAAGGTGTTAGAATTTTTATGTAAAGCAGTTCTTTACAGTGAGAACAATAAAGATGTGGAATTCACTACCACAAAGTGTATGCTATAAAATTCAGTTGAATCCTTTAAATATGGGCTGTATTTTTTTTTTCTAAAAAAATTCTAGAGTAGCTTATAGGCCATATGGTCTTGTAATGCCAGTATATCATCCAACTAATAACTGTTACAATGTAAATCATGGTTCTAATTATGAATGTTTATATAAATATATAAACAGGCTGTACATTGTTATCAAATGGATTATTGTTTTTTATCACCTTTTTCATGATTTTAATCTGTTACAGTTTATTTAGATATGCAATATATTTTTGTAACTGTCAAGGTATACTGTTTCTGGGTATGCCTAGCCTAGAGGAAGCCCGCTGCGACAGATGAAACGCATTGCTGACCTGTTTATCAATGATGCTGATTTGAAGGCTGTCTTATTACCAAGACATCTAGCTTTCAAGACATCTACTTAGGATCAACACTATCCTATGTTTGTGAGTGCAATATATTATCTTCTATAACACTTATATGTTTACTTGGCAATCTACACTATTGTGTTTTCTTTTCTATTGCATACAGATCCTGATATTACAACAATGGATTTTTGCAAATCAGAGGCCATTCCAAGTTTTTTTTTTTTTATATATATTTTTTATGTATCCTTTCCTATATACTTCACATGGTGGGGACAACAAAATTCTATTGTATTTTAATAGAAGCACATCTTTACCATTTGTTTGATTTTTTTATACTGTTTCTGGGTACTGATTTGCCTTGAAGGAAGATATGCACACTAATCCACTAGTGGTGAGCATAGGCACAGCCAATTTTTAACATGGCCAAACAATCTTGACTACATTTGGTCATAACAGATTCTGAAAGAGTAATTGAACTCCCTGGTTGTTTATCTATATTTGGTCTCCCCTAATGCAATTGTAAAGCAATATGATATAAGCAGTGGATTCTTTTTTATATCAGTCTTTACTTTTTCCCATGTCTTACCTGTGCAGTGAAGCCCATTTCCAGTGAACCCAACAGGGCAGGCACCACATCCAGTTTTGTTGTCACACACTACTCCAGGGAAGCATCCTTGAAGACAGGGATCTCGAGCAGTCTTGCAGAAAAGTCCAGAGTAATTTCCAGAACAATTACAGCTTGCTACCTGTTTAACATCATTAAAAGATACCTGGCTTACAAATGCGGCATATCATATAATAATTAGAACTCAGTTGAATAATTAAAGTGCAATTATGGGGGTTATGCTATATT
Organism: Spea hammondii; assembly: GCA_029215755.1. Classification (NCBI taxonomy): domain Eukaryota; kingdom Metazoa; phylum Chordata; class Amphibia; order Anura; family Pelobatidae; genus Spea; species Spea hammondii. The sequence goes on from JARDYJ010000003.1 coordinate 89,786,037, forward strand.
AAGAATTCGGCCCAATTACAAGCATAATGGGCAATGACTAAAGCACTCCTACCCAGTGGGTCATGTTTAAGAACACAAGTTGAAAAAAATGAAGAATGAAGATACTAATGTCAGCATTACGTCCCAATCAACTATCAAACTCACATAAACAGAAGTGTTGTTGACTCTGGATCTTTGTGCATAGTCACATTCAATGGACAGGCGACAATCACATACAATCAACTGAAGCTCCAAAGAAGAGGAGAGGTTCTGAGAATCTGTGGCTATAATCCTTAAGGTAAATCCATCTGTGCTGTTTGGGGTCCAGCTTAGTTGGCCATTCGCTGCACCAAGAAAAGAAATAAAGGAGAGCTTTTTAGGTCAGAAAGACGCATAACCCATGTGGATGTTTATATGTCTGTCACGGAACAGTAAATTACCAAAGTCTACCAAAGTAAATAAATTAATAGATTATATAAACTATAATAGTTTACTTTACAGTGTTTACATTCTAGGAATCTTTATGTTCAGCAAAACATAAAGGAGGTTGCGGGGGAGACATAAATGTGCAGCGGAGGGCATGCACTTTCTGCTCCAAGGGGAAGGCAAAGCCAAGTGGCCCCATCAGCAACTTGCCTTTCCCTCAAAGCAACTAATATACACACTGTCACACTGCACAAACTTACATACATACATACTTATTCTACACACACTAAAACACCAGTGTCACTTACACACTCATGCTAACACAAACGTGCACCCACTGACATATACTCCCACTAACACACATATACGCTCATGCTTTATACTTACACGTACACACACATGCTAACACTTACACACACTCATGCTAGCACATACACATTCACTCCAGCATACATGCATACAAACATACACGCTCACTCCCTTCCTAAATCCCTTATAGTCTCCCTCCTTTACCTTTCTGGAAACTTCTCTCTAGTTGCTCGCACATTGTGTACGATATGTCACTGCAGGATCCCTCTCTTGTTACTTAACCCTGCTGCTTTCCTGTCTCAGGAATGAGCTGGTCCAAGTCTAATCGGCCCATTTTTTTAAAGAATTTTGGAGTGGCTTGACTGCCCAGCCCGCACATATAAATGTGTATTTAATTGGCAAACCAATCAGCATGTGTGAAAGTGAAATACTTACCAGAGACGTTGATGTCTTTATGAGAAATATCAGTACTGAAAGTGACATTAGTTCCATTGGTGGTAAATTCTGTTTGAACTTTTTCTCCCATAAAGGTCTTGAGAGTTCCATTGCCATAAATAAATGGAGGGATCGATTCTGAAAAAAAATGATATCAAATAAAAGCTGTCAATTCAACACTGCTTTAGCTACAGTAATTTCAAGCAACACTGGAAACAAAAAGCTATTAATTTTATACCATAGTGTAATAGAGAACTAACACAAAAATGCTACTAGCATATATATATATATATTAATGAAAAGCCGAGTAATAAGTCAAGTTAAAGGTTAACATAACTTTCTTGCAACTCATCATTTTTTAAAAAACATTCTGTTAAAATTAGTCATATGTAATGTTGTCATCTACTCGCAAGAAGCTGTATATTAGATAATTACTACTATTAAATTAGTAGAATAACAACTTGCATGTCTTCACTTGTGACTCAAAAACATTATGGAAAAAAATATTGTTTAAATAAAACATATAAAACAAAATGCACTAAGGAAATCCATCTTCCTCACAATGTCTGTGGTAGAATAGTGGGTAAAATAAGAAAGAAGCCCACATGTGTCTCATGCCATGTCCAGTGGGAACAAAAGTAACCTATGGGAGCTACAGAGCCCACTAATCCCCCCCCCCATTACATTCTGTGCAGATAGGGAAGAGACAGGGAAGAACCATTTCTTTGGGCAAATTAAGGATAACCATTGTTTCATGACAATATTTGCACTACACCAAAACAATAAGGGCACTTACTCAAAATGGTCTTGGTTTCCTGGAATGTTTGAGACGTCTGCCTGGTCGATAGACCAATGTTGGTATTGTTGGTACTCAAAGCATCATAGACACACTCTATGTTGTTTTGGCACAGGCCCAACGTCTTGTTGTAATTATCAGGGTCCTGATTTTTCAAATCACTTAGAAAGACAGGTGTAAAAGGGTTTGAACTTCTCACTGATGGTACTCCATTAGAAAAGAAACTGTTCTCAACTTTCCCTGTTGAATAGTAAAACATTCCTATTACATTCTCATACACTTTTATAAAGTAAGACAAACTTAAATACAATTAGTAAATGCAACCCAATTTATATATTACTGAATATCATTTACTTGTATAAGGATATATATCAGTGTTAAATCCACATTGTTCTTAATACTTTCTATAGGCATTTTACAAAGTGAATCAGCTTAGCCAAAAAATACACTGAATGGAAATTATGTTATATGTGTGCAAGAATGTTTTTAAAATATAGAAAATTTTAAAAGATATAAAAGTTTTTTGTATAATTTATGTCATTTAAATTGGATACAATATTTTTTCGGTCTCATTAACATGGATTTTCAATGTTCTTTTAACAGAAAAGTAAGATTACTGTGTCGTTTAAATCAGGAATAAAGAATATTTTTCCCTTGGACAGCTTAAGACAGCATTTTAACAAACCCAGGAAAAAGGCACAGTAGATATGCTCTAAAGGGATCAGTGTATAAAGTGGATAATCGAAGCAAAAAGGGTGATCATTGTTAACCCCTTCACAACAAAGCCTGTATTTGTGCAGGCTCAAAATGCAATGCATTCGTAAAAATGCCAGTACATGCACGGGCTGCTTTAAAATTGCTGCAATTGGCGATCTTGCAGCATCCATGGAAGCCTCACAAGTGAGGCTAGCCAAGGACATTGGGAGGAAAGTGTAATCGGTGTTGCTGAAATGCCTACGAAGAGCAAACACAAGCGTCACATCTAAAAATATGTGTTGCACTTGTAGGTTGCTTTGCTTTCACCCTTCTGTCCAGTTCATCCCAAACCAGCTCAATGGGGTTTAAGTCTGTGCTGGCCATTCCATGATATTCCATGTTATTTTCTTCTAAGGTAGTTCTGACACATGGAAGTATGTTTTGGGTCATTATCTTGCAGTAGGATGAACTCCTGACCAACTTGGCGTGGACTAGAAGGTATTGCATGGCACTGCAAAATGATGCAGTAGTGGTATTGGTTCAGGCTGCCACTCACCAACTCTGGAGCCAACAAAAAAGCCCCAGACCATCACGCTCCTTTCTCCATGTTTGACAGTTGGTGTAACACACTGAGGAACCATCCTTATGCCTTGTTTTGACTTGACAGCGTACAAAAACCCTGCATGATGAACTGAAGATTCCAGTCTTCAGTAGTCTACTGGTGGGGCTTCATAGCCCAGGCAAGCCTCTTTTTCTTTTTATGCCATCTTAGCAATAGGTTTCTAACTGCCACTTGACTATTTAAACCTGCTCACTTTGATCAGTGTTAAGCTGCGCTTGAAGCTGTTGTGCTGTGAGCCGCCTGTCATGCAAACTGTTGACCCTCAGAAAATTTTCATCTCATTCTGTTATGGCTTTGGGTCTGCCAGACCAGTTTCCAAGTTAATGGGTTACGATACTGTGCTCACTGACACCTTGGTTTTCTTTGCAATTTCTTTAAAGGAAAGACTAGACTTTTAAGCAGGGCCGGACTGGCCCACCGGGATACCGGGAAATTTCCCGGGGGGCCGGAAGGTCCGTGGGCTGGGCGGCCGGCAGCAGGGCCGGACTGGCCCACCGGGATACCGGGAAATTTCCCGGTGGGCCGGAAGGTCCGTGGGCTGGGCGGCCGGCAGACTTACCATGAAGACAGCCGCTGAGCGGCTGCAAATGGCAATGAACGCCTCCCTCGGTGCCAGGGGCGGGCTGGGCAGGGGGGCAATTGCCCCCCAGGCTTCCCGAAATCTAACCAAAGCGGCCGCTGGGTGCTGATGCGGCCGGCCGGCATCAGCACCCAGCAGCCGTGTGCGATGGCCGTCTAGTGATGGGAGCAGTGTGAGGGGTGAAAGCTCCGCCCCCTCGCACTGACCTTTCACCCCTCACGCTGCTCCCATCACTATGCGGCCATCAGATTGCTGGGAATGTAATCTGAACGGCCGGTGCGTGCTGATGCCGCCGGCCGGCTCTGCTTTAATACTTTTTTTTTACTTTATATGGCAAGCCGATCCAGCTTACCATATAAATAAAAAAAAAAGTGTTAAAGTAGCTCCGGCCGGCGGCATCAGCACGCACCGGCCGTTTAGATTACTTTCCCAGCAGTCTGATGGCTGCATAGTGATGGGAGCAGCGTGAGGTGGAAGCTCCGCCCCCTCGCACTCAGACTGCTGCAGCACCGGATGTCAGGTCAGTGGCATCCTGTCAGCATAGAGGAGAACAGTGTGCAGCTACCAGGAAGTCAAGAGAAGTAGAAGGTGAGTAAAATAATGTATTTTTTGTACTGTATAATGTTTTTTGTATTTGTTAAAAACAAAAAAAATCGGCATGTGTGTGTATGTAAGTGTGTCCCCCTATATGCCACTCCCTCCAGAAATGCCTTATACCCCCCTATATGCCACTCTGTCCCATGATATGCCTTTTAACCCCCTATATGCCAGAGTTGCATATAGGGGTATAAGGCATTTCTGGATGCAGAGTGACATATAGGGGGTCAAAAGGCACATCTGGAGGCAGAGTGGGATAAAGGGGGTTAAAAGGTATATCATGGGGCAGAGGAGCATATAGGAGGGTATAAAGCATATCGGGGAGGCAGAGTGGCATATAGGGGGCATAAGGCTTTTCTGGAGGCAGAGTGCCCCATGATATGCCTTCTAACCCCCTATATGCCACTCTGCCATATAGGGGGTTAAAAGGCATATCATGGGGCACTCTGCCTCCAGAAAAAAGCCTTATGCCCCACTATATGCCACTCTGCCTCCCTGATATGCTTTATACCCTCTCTTTATACCCTCACTCTGCATCCAGAAATGCCTTATACCCCTATATGCCACTCTGTCCCATGATATGCCTTCTAACCCCCTATATGCCACTCTGCCATATAGGGGGTTAGAAGGCATATCATGGGACAGAGTGGCATATAGGAGGGTTGAGGCATATCAGGGAGGCAGAGTGGCATATAGGGGTATAAGGCATTTTTGGATGCAGAGTGACATATAGGGGGTCAACGGCATATCTGGAGGCAGAGTGGCATAAAGGGAGTTAAAAGGGATGTCATGGGGCAGAGGGGCATATAGGAGGGTATAAAGCATATTGGGGAGGCAGAGTGGCATATAGGGGGCATAAGGCTTTTCTGTAGGCAGAGTGCCCCATGATATGCCTTTTAACCCCCATTTATGCCACTCTGCCTCCAGAAATGCCTTATACCCCCCTATATGCCACTCTGTCCCATGATATGCCTTTTAACCCCCTATATGGCAGAGTGGCATATAGGGGGTTAGAAGGCATATCATGGGACAGAGTGGCATATAGGGGTATAAGGCATTTCTGGATGCAGAGTGAGGGTATAAAGAGAGGGTATAAAGCATATCAGGGAGGCAGAGTGGCATATAGTGGGGCATAAGGCTTTTTCTGGAGGCAGAGTGCCCCATGATATGCCTTTTAACCCCCTATATGGCAGAGTGGCATATAGGGGGTTAGAAGGCATATCATGGGACAGAGTGGCATATAGGGGGTATAAGGCATTTCTGGAGGCAGAGTGGCATATAGGGGGTTAGAAGGCATATCAGGGGGGCAGAGTGGCAAGCCTGGGGGCAGAGGTGCATAACTCGGGGGTAGGTTGTCAAATGAAAGGAAATAAAAACCAAATATGTCTCAATCATAGCTTTTATTAAATATGGAAAAAAATAGTCTACATGAATTAATAAAGAAATAAAAGTTTCTTACCAGAATATCGTGAAGAATAATGTGATCAGTGTTTTGTTCCACTAAATAAAATGGAACTCTTTCATCTAACAATGTTCGCAGTAGCAAATGTTTTGATCCTATTATGTGTAATGTATTTCATTTATTAGGGCCTTTTAACACTTTTGCTTTCTGGCATTTTAATACAAATAATGAGATAAAAAGAATGGCGAATAGTGTGACGCGGGTATGTATAAGGGGTGCGTGTGGGTATAATAGCTTCACCGTGAGATAAACTATATGGGGCTGGTCTCCAAATTTTTCCAGGGCTGCTTTTCAGTCCCAGTCCGGCCCTGCTTTTAAGGGTCTGTCTGTCTTCCTTTCTTTATTGCCCCCTTTTCACCACTTTGAGAGCAATATACCGTATTTGCTCGATTATAAGACGACCCTGATTATAAGACGACCCCCCAAAATCTGAATATTAACTTAGGAAAAAAGAAAAAGCCTGAATATAAGACGACCCTAAAGGAAAAAAGTTTTACCAGTAAATGTTAATTCATGTAAACTATTTTTTTTAATAAAAGCTATGATTGAGAAAAATATTTTTTTTGTTTTTATTTCTTGTATTTTCCAGCCTGTCCCCCAGTTACGCACATCTGCCCCCAGGCTTGCCACACCAATATGGCACTGTGGCCCATGATATGCCTTTTAACCCTCTATATGCCACTGTGCCCCATGGTATGCCTTTTGACCCCCTATATGCCACTCTGCCTCCAGAAATGCCTTATACCCCTATATCCCATTCTGGCATTTAGGGGGTTAAAATGCATATTATGGGGCAGAGTGGCATATAGGGAGGTATAAGGCATTTCAGGAGGCAGAGTGGCATTAAGGGAGTTAAAAGGCATTGTATAGAGCACTCTGCCTCCAGAAATGCCTTATACCCCTATATGCCACTCTGGCATTTAGGGGGTTAAAAGGCATATTATGGGGCAGAGTGGCATATAGGGAGGTATAAGGCATTTCAGGAGGCAGAGTGCTCTATTAAATGCCCCCTTAACGCCACTCCAGAAATGCCCTATGCCCCCATTTAACTAACACACACACACTCTCTCCCCCCCTCCCCTCCCCTCTCCTCTCTCCTCTCTCCCCTCTCTCCCCTCTCAGCCCTCTCTTACCGGTGCTTCCAGCCGGGGCAGCGGGTTGACGTCGCCTTCTGCTGCAGCCGGAAGGAGGTGGAGTTGGCAGCGGGGGTTTGTATGCGTCCGTCGCGTATACTTTCCCCGGCTGTCGGGGAAGGTATACGCGACGGACGCAGACAACCCCCGCTGCTAGCCACACCTCCTTCCGGCTGCAGCGGACGTTGTCTACGCGGATCGCGTAGACGTCAACCCGCTGCCCCGGCAATACAGCAGGAAGCACCGGTAAGTGTGTATGATGGGGGGGGGGGTGAGACAGGAGGATCCAGGTCCCCTGCAGCGGTGCGGGGGATCTGGATCTTAGTCTCCTAATCAGACTCTATTTGAGGTCTGATTAGAAGACGACCCCGATTAGAAGACGAGGGGTATTTTTCAGAGCATTTGCTCTGAAAAAAACCTCGTCTTATAATCGAGCAAATACGGTACTACTTTTTGCAGTACATTACTATACACATATTGCTTAAGAGGTGTAGTAAGGAAGGCTGTTCCAACACTGCTTTCATACCGTGGGCTTGTAAGTAATCAACAAAAGTTGGGACACCTGAAGACATTGTTAGCATAAACTTTCAGGACTTAATTTATTTACATTACTGCAGAACAACTGTATGTTGTTAACCCATTACTTCTTCCCTGGCAGTTTACTGCTTACATGTTTACCAATTCAGGTTATTTACGGAAGTTGATTTCAATAAAAGCTGCAAAAATGGGGTGTTCTTAAACTTTTGTCCAGTAGTGTATAAGTATCTCTTTGGTTATTTACTTATTTTTCCACTGTTTTGAATACTCTTAACAACTTTTGCAAACTACTATATACTAGACTTGGGCACCAGGGGGCTCTTCGTGTTCGTCTTCGTGCTCGTCTTCGGCAAAAAAAAAAACTTCGTATTCCGCGAATATTCGCCTGGTCCTGTCTTCTCTTCGGGCGAATATTCGCGGACATTCTTCGTGTTCGGGTTTTCGTTTTAAAACCCCAATGCTGCAACTTACCCGGCACATCCCACTGGTCTCCCTCCTTGTTCAATTAATTAAATGTCCGTACGAGCAAACAATAAAGTCACTCGTACGGACATTTAACTAATTGAACAGGGAGGGAGACCAGTGGCATCGGCAGGGTAAGTTGCAGCATTGGGGTTTTAAAACCCCAATGCTGCAACTTACCCTGCCGATGCCACTGATCTCCCTCCTTGTTCAATTAATTAAATGTCCGTACGAGCGAACAATAAAGTCGCTCGTACGTACATTTAACTAATTGAACAGGGAGGGAGATCAGTGGCATCGGCAGGGTAAGTTGAAGCATTGGGGTTTTAAAACCTCAATGCTGCAACTTACCCGGCAGATCCCACTGGTCTCCCTCCTTGTTCAATTAGTTAGGGGTGAACTTTGTTTTTTAAAGGGTTAAGGGGCCGTGCAAGTGAGCCTATTGGTCGCTTGCACGGCCCTTTAACCTATGGATTTCCGCTCCCGTTAACCCCTTCGATGCTGTGTTAGATAACGCTGCATCGAAGGGGTTAACGGGAGCAGAAATCCATAGGTTCGCTGTCAGGGGTTACAAAGACCGTGCGAGTGAGCCTATTGGTCACCTGCAGGGTCTTCCTCTGGCATCAACCAATTGGTTGATGCCAGAGGAGGTCCCTGTAGGCGACCAATAAGCTCATTCGCACTGCCCTGTAACCCGTGACGGCGAACCTGCGGATTTCCACTTCCGGGAACTGCTGCGAAGCCGCGAAGACAAGGTAAGTTAGAAGGGGGGGGGAATGGTAGACGAAGACGAAGACAATCACGAAAATCTTCGTGGTGTGTGTCTTCGTCTTCACCTACGTTTTACCGCCGCCATCTTCTCTTCGGCGTGTCTTCGGAACGAACACGAAAACGCACTCTTCGTGTTCGTTTCCATGTTCGCCCGAAGACGAATGCACAAGTCTACTATATATACGTATATTTGAGCATAGGCACACATTTATTATGTTTATCTTACATGCCATCCCGTATTTAAATATTTCTTCTTCTGTGCTTTGGATGGGAATGGTTGTACCATCTGGTTTAAGGAAATCATCTGCCTGGTTATCGTTCCAGGTACCTGAAAGAAAAAGAAGAGTGGTGAGCAAGTGTACTAGTGATCAATGCACTTAGGATATAAATGCGCATCCGCATTCCTCCTTGTTCTGACAACTGGTTAAATGAAATAACAACTTGTGATTGATAACCTACCCATCAAGCCTTTAGTTTTACTCATGAATTGGATTGGAAGGCCAGTTATGGCATTCAGCATTCCAAAGCTTACTGACACTGACACAGAGAGAAGGCCTTCAAATGTTGCTGTGACTGAGTCATTCTTCAGTAGGAAGACAGCAGGGTTAGAATCGTTAATGTGTGTGTCAATATCTAGAAATAAAAATTAAAAGGATTTTTAGGTTTCACATATGTTTAAAGTTATACCAAACAAAGTATTAACTACTGTCAATCTAATCATGTCACCATTTTTACATGTCTTTGACACATTGTCCTTTGACAATGCAACTATGTGATACTGCAAGATAAACACTCATTATGGAGCAACAGTATAAAATAGCTTTAAAGCTATTCAACTTTTATCGCCTTATCATAGAAGGAACTTATACCCAACACAAGGCCCACATGCATACCTCAAAACTGTCCTTCTTTAGAAGGGACACTAAATTTCCCCTCACATGCCCCTTTTTGGGGAGGTTCAACATGTTTGGAGGATATGAGTGTGTTTCAGTGTTTTACAGCCCTAAACGTCCTATCAGTTAAAAGTAAAAAAACTTAATGAGTTCATAAATCAAATCTAAGGATTATTATTTTTGTATATAACTTACTCAGTAAAAACATATCCATCAGCAGGTCATACAATAAATTACAACTAAAAATAATTTGTGCTGTAAAAACAATTAATTAAATATAGGACAACTGCATGACCTACCATCTGAAAATGTGAATGAAACATTATTGTTGTCTATAAAAGTTGTTATAGTCTCCTTATTTGTGACATACCACTCCACCTGCAAAACAACAAAATAGTACATACATAACTGTACTTACTACATAAAGACCAGCACTTAAGCTTTGAGGGGCACCTCTAGACATTAATGGAAAAGAACAAAAGTAAACCTTACTCTGAAATCATCCTGAAGTTGCTGAGGCAATAGAAACATATCAAAACACAGTAGGGGCAGAACAATATATAGGCTGTTTTATGCCCACTGAGGGTAAAAAATCTCCATTAGTATATCAATCTAATCCTGGCCATGGGCAGTCCAGACCCAAAATTCAAGGCTAATATCCTGCGCACAAGGGAACCAAAAACCCGTAAGTTATGGCCTTCACTCATCTTTGAGGTGTGGTTGCCATCTAGGCAAAATGAGAAAAGATCCTTTACTTTACATTATGAAGAGTCAACCTCAGTGAGCTTTAGCTGCAGGAAGAGCTTGGCTGGCCCTGTATCATGTATAGCTGTAGGCTACAGAATCTCAAGTCTCATTATACATTAATTATACAGGGCTAGCACAGACCTTCTTGCTGGACAAACTTACTAATCATGACTTCAGAATGAATAGTAAAGTAAAAGAGTTAAAACCACAACACTACTGCAAAGCCTCACTACAACATTCCCTTTAGTGAATATACCCCATAAAATGTTTGCTGAACAGTACCTTTAATATAAGCAAGTTCCATGTTGTTATTATAACACCCAGAACAAATTTCTCACTATTCGTTAAATTAACCCATATAATATCTGGTACTTAACAAGCCACAATTCAAGTAAGTTACATTGAATCTACTCTGTCAAATGCATCTCCTATCCATTTACATTGGACTTACATTAGTTTAGAAAAACACATACTCACTTTAACACTTGCAGTGCTGGAGGTGTACTGCGCAACAAAAGCATCAAAGTTAGTGGCACTTGCATTCCCTGTCTGTACCGTCCGTCCTTGTAGAATGAGGGAGATGCCTGAGTCTGATGCGTTTAGGAGGAGAAACTCTCCAAGCCCATTAAAGGTATAACTGAGCCCATCCAGAGTGGTAATGTGCGGGTCACCGAACATCCAACCTGTGGACAAAAGGGCATCATTATGCTCAATACAACAATGGTGCCTGTCTGAAACATTGTACCCTGCATTACTGATGGACATAATCCTATAGTTAGTGCAGATCAAAGGAGGTTGGCAATGTTTAACCCAACACAACATCCAAATAATATAGAACCCTAAAAACTAATTTGCAAGTCACAGTTTCAAGAAGCACCTATAAACAAACAACCCACTGAAAGGATACAATCCCTGTGCAAATGAAGTTTGAAGTCCTAGATACTTTAGACACCTCAGTAGAGTCAAATGGGATAAAAAATCAACCCTTTGTCCCACTTGTCATTTAACTTCTATAATTAAGTGTCATTTAATCCAGTGGTCAATATGTGCATTTGCATAGGATCCACCAAAAATGGATCAAGCATATCTGTAATGTACATGAGAACCTGGTCAACACTTCCTTCTCCAACCACTAATACGTTCCCTAACAAGACTTTTGGGAAGTTCAATCAAGTGTTCTTAGCAGTAGATATATACACAACTTACCAGGGAATAAAGGCCTATAGGTCCTACAATTGATTGCAGGTCTCCTTTCTCTGTACTTTGAACAGAACTGGGGGTTTGTCACTTTATTGCAACAGACATCATAATAATCTATCTCTGTATTTAGAGAGACAATAATATTATTCAATGTTATTCTTTTTGATAATAACGATACAGGTAAAAACCATAACTCCAGAAAGTATGTTAAGTAAGGAAAAGATTAAATATATATATATATATATTATATCGTATTTATATATACACATTGATAAAACTGCTGGAGTCTGCTAATATAGTTTTATCTTTTTAGGAGCCAGTGGCGTTGCTACAGGGGGCAAGGGGGGCCCCTTACGTTATTCCTTGCCCCCCCCTTGTTGCCCACCAGCCGAATTTGGAACCACCCAACCTAGGGTGACCAAATGTCCCAGGTCCCGGGCAGCATGAATAGAAACGCTCTTTTTTTTTTTGACGCGAAGGAGACAGAGGGGCGCCTAGCAATCGCTCGGTGCTCCTCAGTCTCCTCCACGAAGCCTCTATCTCCGTCACGGTGCCGGCATTTCATGCTGAGCGCCGGAATATGAAGCCTGTCCTGGTGTGTGTGTCTGGGTGTCAGTGTGGCAGAGCATGTCCTGGTGTGTGTGCATGGGTGTTGGTTTGACAGAGCCTGTCCTGGTGTGTGTGTTTGGGTGTCAGTGTAGCAAAGCCTGTCCTGGTGTGTGTGTGTGTGTCTGGGTGTCAGTGTGGCAGAGCCTGTCCTAGTGTGTGTGTCTGGGTATCAGTGTAGCAGAGCCTGTCCTGGTGTGTGTGTCAGTGTGGCAGAGCCTGTCCTAGTGTGTGTGTTCGGGTGTCAGTGTGGCAGAGCCTGTCCTGTGTGTGTTTGGGTGTGGGTGCTGCAGAGCCTGTTCTGGGGTGTGTGTTTGAGTGTCGGTGTGGCAGAGCCTGTCCTGGGGTGTGTGTTTGAGTGTCGGTGTGGGAGAGCTTGTCCTGGGGTGTGTGTTTGGGTGTTGGTGTGGAAGAGCCTGGCCTGGTGTATGTGTTTAGGTGTCGGTGTGGCAGAGCCTGTTCTGTTTGTGTGTCTGGGTGTCTTTTTTTTGGATCAAAAGTAGGAAGTATAGGTAGAAGGGTTGAGCTTGATGGACTTAGGTCTTTTTTCAGCCTAAATTGCTATGTTACTGTATGTATATGTATTTGTATAAAAGTCCAAAGCACTCTAAGGCAAGTAAGTACGACAATTACTTACCACTGCTTGGTGAGTTCCAATGTTTCTCCTGAAAACCTTCTAGAAACTGATTCCCCTTGTAGTACACGCACCTCACACCAGCATTAGACCGATTTGGGAATGTGTTGCGAAGTAGTTTGGTACTGCCAGACCCTCCTGTAAATAGTGATAATATGTCAAAATAACAGTATAGGGAACACAAACTCAGCTAGTACTTTTAAAATTTACAAAACCTGACACATATATCTAGCAGAACTCTTAGTTACAGAAAGTCTGTGTGCTATTGCTCAATACAACATTTGCTAATGTCCGAATCCATGAAGTTCAGATAGAATATGTCAGGAGAGGCTTCCCACCTGTTTTAGTTTTTTTGTAGCGAAAATCTAAGAGCCCCTGCTGATATAAACAGGGACAGGATGGTAAGTTTGTATTCCATGTTGTCGGTACGTCCTGGGATTTGTACCACTTCAGGCAATTCATTTGGTTGTTGTCCAGAGTAATATTGTTCAGTGAATACATAAAGAGACCTCGTAAATCTACAAAAAGCATAAGAAAATGAGAGATAACATACTGGAAAATAACATATGACAAGCACAATGGACATCAACTGTAAGCAGTGATTTGAGCATTTAACCATGATATGCGGCTATTACATCTAGCCAGTCATAATAAGGCCATTCTGTTTTAATTGTTTTAATTGTATTGTTTCTCAATGATTTTGGGTCAGTAAAGAAGCCATCAGGTCCTGGGTAGCTACCTCTCCTGCACTGTGAGAGAGATGCCCTTGGTGATTTATACTATGAGAATACGTTTTGACATTTATTTATCTAAAAAGAATTACAGACAACTGTACTAAGAAGTCAAGTGGTCAGTAAAGTTAAAGGATAACTCAAGCGACCAGACTTTACTTTAGTTGCATAACCTTGCATGCTAACACTAGATTCTGCATGAGCATGTGAGTGCCTGCGACGTTAAATTACTACAAAAATAAGTAAAAACACCTTACAATTGGCATCTGTCTTCCTCATCCTGTGCAAGATAGGGTGGGGGTAATCAAACTACCTGGAGAATATATAGCCCTATATACCACTCCTGTCAATAGGGATTCCCAACCATGGCCCCCCATGGTTCCCCCTCAACCCACACTTCCTGTCCAATTGGGCTGAGAGGATTAAAACTAACATTCCCTTTGGCCATGTGCAATTACTTAAAAGAAGGGCTAGGGCTTCATTGGTCAATACTGACTGGCTCTTTTTATTATTAAAGGTGGCTTGTGTTTATTAACTTTTATTTAACCACTCTATCCCACAGGACCATCCCACCCTACAAGGAACTGGGTGAGGCTTACAGGCAAGGCTGTGTGTCTGTGACTCCCTTAGGCTTTTTATATTTTATTTAACTCCCCCATTCCAAGTAGCGGGGATGGAGGAGAGGGGGTATATAGGGCCACATCCCTGCCAAGTACTTTAATTACCCCACCGTGCACAGGGTAGGGGGAAAAGGGTGGCAAACATTAACTCCCTTGGCTAACAGGGTGTCACGGGGACCTCTATTTCCTTTGTCTTATTATTTTGCAGGCAATTCACAGACTTATGAATTTGCATGTTACCTGCTTTCTTTACACTTGCATAAACTATCATCTCCTGCACGTGATCATACATAGGTAGGGGATTTTTTTATTTTTTGCCCACTTTATGGAATACACCTGTCTGTGTAACCATGTCGCATTAAGTAATGATATATACAGTATCAAGGACAGACAAATGAAAAATGTAATCTCCATTTTGAGCCAATATATAGAACTCTGCAGTACTTTGGGCTTTGGTAAGTAAAAGGAAAAAAACTCATGCGTCTCATATCTATTTTTCAACTTGTATGTTTGTATGCCCATCTCTTATATCTCTTCTTCTGTTAAAAAGCTTTTCACGTCTTACAGTTTCATACCTGAACCGGTGCCCACGTAAGCTGAGGGGCGATATTTCTCTGCAGCAGGTTTTTTCATTATATCATCATTTTTGAAAAATCCATCCCTGTACCCACTAAAAAAAATAAAGGTTAGTTTTGACAAAAGCATTATAAAAAAACTTGGTTTTATCTCATTTTGTTTACAATAATCTTCCTTCATCTGTGCTGGATAATACCATTGTTGTTAGTCATGTAATACTTTGGGTGACTTTCCATGCTTAAATACCACGCTGAGCTGATTTCTTATAGCTTTAAAGTCAGTTCCCCCATATACTTTTATTGCACAGAGATGGTTGAGCTGTACATATGGCTATTTACACATTGAATGGGTATTATTAACACACTAATAGAAAAATAGTTAAGCTACAGATATTTTAAATTGAAAATGGTTTCTTATTTTCAAATGTATTTTCCAAATTTCTAAAGAAAATGTGAAATTTTGATACATGTACTTAATGTGCTGATTAAGACCATATACAGCATATAACCTATTGTAGACAAGAGTCTGAGAAAAGGACAATCACTAATGAGGGGCAGAGATCAAGCACAGTCTGCAATTTAAGAAACGTAATTTGGAATTTACAATTCTATCCACATGGTATACAAATACGGTGAGGTATGCTTTTGAAGCGTGAGGGTGAATTAATCCAGTAAAGGTAGTTGGGCGGATGTACTATATCATGTGATATCACGCTACCCAGGGCCGGCCCTATAATGGGGCAGACTGGGGCAATTGCCCCAGGCGGCACTTTAGAAGGGGCGGCACTTTGCCGCCCCAAGCGCTTTTTTTTTTTTTGAAGCGGAGGAGAGAGAGAGGGGCACCGAGTGGTTTTCGCTTACCCGCTCGGCGCCCCTCTCTCTCTCTCCTCTGCGGCGAGTCTCCCTGTTCGGTCCCGGTGCCGGCTTGTAATGCAGAGCGCCGGAAGTGACGTCAATTTCCGGCGCTCAGCATTACAAGCCGGCACCGTGGCAGAGCAGGGAGACTCGCCGCAGGACTGTTTAAAGGTAAGTACCGGGGGGGGGGGTCGTAGATTATGGCGTCGGCGAAGTTTAAAATGCCGCCCCCCCCCCGGCGTCGGCGGGGGGGCGGCGTTTTAAACTTCGCCCCAGGCGGCGTTAAGTCTTCGGCCGGCCCTGACGCTACCACTGTGTATTAAAAATGGATAAACCATGGTTGCTCCTTATAAATACAACTGTCAGTATACATTATAAGTGACAGCAGAAAGAAATGAGGGGAGCAAAAATAAAATTACAATCTCATAAAAACAGGTTACCTGCTATAGCCAATGACAAGGTTAGAAACACGATTGGATACATCCCAGTTCATTCCACCATCTTTATAAAGCATCAGGACATATGAAACATAACCATCGGTGGTCAGAATAGCCTGGTATGTGTTGGTCTAGATATAAAATTTGTAATGTTAATTTTGCAATCAGATAAACTAGTTTAATCCTTTCTTGAGCGTTTCTGGAAGTTTGATAGATCTGATCTGCTTACCCTGTTATTATTGTTCTTTGCTGGATAGGAAGGAGTATTTTCCCAAGTTATTTTCAAGGTCCACTCAGCAGTGTAATTGCTTTTAAAATACTTCCAGATTTTTGATTCCACATCCAGGACCACAGAAGCATTACGATCAGTGCTGTCATATACCTGTGAGTTACACATTAGATTTGACTTAGACGTTTTTATAACAGCTGGTTAGGGCTAAAAGGAAGGGATACCTTTTTGGGCAGATTATTATGTATCTGAAAATATAATTATTACTACATTGTTCTCTATAGAGCACATAACTAGTAAAATAGAGAGCGTTAACATTAAATATTACACTAGGATTAACAGTATACAAATACTGATGGGAAATAAGGGAAAGGGTAGCAAGAGTCATGTGATCATCGGTAGCTCTAAAAATGATAACTATACAAAATAAATATTAGAAAAAGCTGTATGTCTTAGTGTTAGGCAGCCAATTCTACTCTCTGGGTCCCATTAAGCTCCATTCCTTGAAGGGTTACAAATAGGTGGTGATGGCAAACTGCATACATATAATACCTAGCAATAGCTGCTACTGAAGAATGAAGTAGGCAGAATCTATAGCCTAGGTGCAGGAATTGGGCATGTGCTTCTACCTTCTAACTTCTTTGATTAAGGCACTTTAAGCTACTTAGATCGATGGTTCACCTACAGACCAAAAATAACTACTTGCTGGATTTTCTATGAATTGTATATACGAACATATCTTAAATAGTATGTTTTCTATGTTCTGAACTATTTATTAGAAATTAATGTGCCTGTCTCTGTCTTGACTGGCCTCTCTTTTTCTATATCATTGTGACTTGCTTTCAAATTTGTACACCCAAAATATGTCACAAAAATGCCACTAAGTTAAATTGCAGGACAATTAGAAATGTTTTTTAAAAAATAAAAAATGCAGCAAATTCAATATATAAACCTTTGATTATGTACTTTCTTTTGGTGCAATGCATTATAGCAAATCAAGAGACACAACAGATATACCAACCCGATAGTACGTTGTTCCAACATTACTGGAGAAATCAGCATCATCCCAAAAGACAGCTATCATGGCCACATTAAAATCATTAGTGAATCCACTGGCTGGTGGGTTGGTGTATGAGAAGACATTGTTTTTAGATACAGGGAAGATAATCTGCCCATTGTCTGTGTACTATAAAAAAAGATACGTAAAAATTATTTTCACCAAGATGCACACAATAAATACACTATGATTACCCAAACATATACTCACATAAATATAAGTCCTTAGTTTGTTGCCAAATGGAAATCCCATTTCTGGCTGGAACAGCGGGGATGTAAAGTCCCATTCTGATTGAACAAACTGAATATCTCCATCTTTCATTCCATATGGATAAAGGTTGACAGCTAGAAACACACAGAGAATTCATTTAGATAATTACTGCAAATTTTAGTTTCATAAGAAGATCACATGGAAATAGATCTAGTAAAGATATTATTTTTAATATAGCTTTTTAAAAAAAATGTAATTAACTGTCATATGCAAGTTGAAGAGAAGTAACTTAAGAAAAATGTGCCCCACATTGTGTGTGAGCCTCTGTTTACTCTTTTGATATATTCTTCACCAAAACCCTAATTCAAGTCCAAATTAATATTAGGGCTGTACAGCAGACTTTCCTCCATTCACTTCTGTGCAGCTGTCAGCTAAATGCCGCCTCTACTCCCTAGAAAGGATGCTGAGGTGCACTGGAGCAAGTGAAACCATCACAATTTATTGCACTACCTGTACTGGGCAGAAATGCGCACAGAGTTTTCAAGAAACAATGCCTCTTGTGATGGATCACCAGCACAAAAAAGTTTTAAAAGAGGCATTGTGCCTCAAAACATCTGTGTGCATTTCTGCCCAGTATGAGCAATGATTTATGATGATTTCAATTGATCCAGTGCTCCTCAGTGTCCTTTATATTTAATGCCTTAATTTATATATTGTGTCATTATTTCACCAGTTCATCAAACATGGCTACTGCATTTATTGAAAGATACTTCCCTGTGTTTACTTAAAATTATGCTACAGGTTTTTATACATAAGTTCTATGTATTACATACCTCCGTTACTGGGTATTGTAGTACTAGCAGTGGTAGTGGTAGACGTAGTAATACTGGTAGTTGAAGTGGTAGTAGTTGTAGACGTAGTTGTGTTTGTGGTTGTTGATGATGTAGAGGATTTGATAGTTGTTGCAACCAATGTACCATTTGTTGATGCTGATTGGTTACTGTGTGTCACTAAAGATTGATTTGTTGATGCTGATTGGAAAGCTTGTGTCAAAGTTGTTGATGATGAATGGGCAGCAGGTGACACTGATGTGTTTGTGGTTAATGTGCCAGTAGTTGTTGTTGATGGGATAACTGGTTTTGATAATGTTCCAGTGGTTGATACTGATGGGATAGACTGTGTCACTGATGATCCATTTGTTGATGCTGATTGAAAAGCCTGTGTCACTGATGTACTATTTGTTGATGGGTCAGTTTGTGTCACTGATGTACCATTTGTTGATTGGATAACTGGTGCCACTGATGTTCCATTTGTTAATGCTGGAGTAGCTGTGGTAGAAATATTTGTTTCTGAAAAAACAAATATTCACATAGCATTAAGTAAAGGTTTTAACAGTAACGTTTAAATACTATATCTGTGTTTTGCTTTTTTCTTGTAAATCATTTTTTCTTGTAAATCATATTTCATTAATCTTTATACTTTAAAGGAAGCACAGAAAGAAAAACAAATAAGATAGAGGAACATCACCACAGGTTTAGTATTTTGCAGCGACTCAAGTTCATATCGCTGATTGGTGCTACTGCTCCACATATTGAAGACCACACAATCCATCCTTTATAAGCTTAGAGGTTCGTCTAATAGACAATAAAATGTCCCTGCTTACTATTGTCTGCTATGGGGCAATGGGTGAGTGGCTGTAAGAGTGACAGTCATAAGAATGTTGATGGGATAAAATGGTGGGTATGCATACTAAAGCTGTATTTTGGGGACATTTTTTCTTTTTTGGCAAAATGTTGGTATTTGCCTTTTTTGCACATTAATGTCCCCTGATCCCCTCTCCCCCTGGCCTCCTACAGCCATAACGCCTCCCTGTTTTAAACTTTAGACTTTCTCTCTATTAATGAACTCTCTCTTTCTCCTCTTGTTGCTTTCCTGCATTATAACAAACAGCCTGCTTACTACCAACAAAAGCCAGGCACTAACACACCCTCCTCCACCACACCCACCCCTCTGTTCATTTTAACTGCCTCATTTAATTGGTTCAGTGCTTAGTAATTTGCTTAAGCTTAATAAAAAAAAGGTAATAATAATTGGATCCCTTTTGTGAGTTTATACAACCCATTTACTGCAGGGCTCTGCTGGTCAGTAACATGCTTAATATAAGACTCCTCAAAAAAATAGCCCTACATAGGTCGCCCTACTTAATATTACTTTTGAACTCCTCAGAGGTTGTACGCTGTATCCCGGTCGGCCATGCGGTCCCATTCTTGTCTGTTTTTGCTGTGGTAAAAAGTGCTAACCCTTCAAACGTAAGTATCTCCTCAACTTTTGGCACACAGTCTTTAAATGTTGGTTAAATTTAGGCTTTAACCAGTAGTGATGCAGTAACCTTCTACACAAGAATTACATCTTGCTGACTGGCAAAATAATAGCAGGACGAACTTGTAGGAAATGTTTACACTTACAGTTCCTAGCAATATCATACACAGCTGTATCATACACATGTTTAAGCAATTCTTTAGTGTATACCCTATAGTTATGCATTATCCACAATTCAAGTCAATTCATATTTCACAAATGTTAAGAAAGCTCATAAACTATTTTCATGAATAATATCCTCAATCTACAGCATATACTGCATCACCCAGTGTGTTGAAAAAGTATGTTTATGTAAAAGGTACAACAGCAAGGAAGAGATGCAAGTCAGATGTCCTAATGGTGATGGCCAGCTCTTGACTAAGTATATCAATGAACTTACCATAACACCCAGTGTAAGGGTCTCCTCCAAAGCCGGCATTGCAGTGGCATGAGTAATTTCCAGGTAGATTTTTACACTCGGTGTTCAGTCCACAGGGAGAGGTAACATTGGCACATTCATCAATGTCTGATGAGAGGAGAAGTCACATGAAAGACTAGCTTTCTCTATTTATAGCACTCTATCATTATTATTTTTCTCATGCACAGTTCTGCTATTTGGAAGAATTTGCAAGCAATTTCTGAGAGACTTTTGAAGGGACCAAACCATATTAAAAGACAGGACACAGCATAGACTTCCAACCCAAATGATTACTTAGTATCATTATATAAATATATATAAGAACAATACAGACCACTTTCTGGTGACCTGTTAATAGTGCTGTACAAAGAACAAGATGTAATCTGCTAACACTGGAAGAAAGGTGTTTTATGTAAAGCAGTTCTTTACAGTGAGAACAATAAAGATGCGGAATTCACTACCACAAAGGGTATGCTATAAAATTCAGTTGAATCCTTTAAATATGGGCTATATTTTTTTCCAAAAAAAAATTCTAGCGTAGCTTATAGGCCATGTGGTATAAACTTGTAATGCCAGTATATCATCCAACTAATATCTGTTACAATGTAAATCATGGTTCTAATTATAAATGTTTATATAAATATATAAACAGGCTGTACATTGTTATCAAATGGATTATTGTTTTTTATCACTATTTTCATGATTTTAATCTGTTACAGTTTACTTAGATATGGAATATATTTTTGTAACTGTCAAGGGCAGAGGTAACTGTTTCTGGGTATGTCTAGCCTAGAGGAAGTCCGCTGCGATGGGTGAAACACGTTGCTTACCTGTTTAACAATGCTGCTGATTTGATGCTGTACCTTTTTCTGTAAACCCTTATTTAAAGAATTTGCTACTATTAAATTATATACTGTATATATATATATATATATATATATATATATACTGATTTGGACTCTTTCCTTATTTGAAGGCTCTCTTATTGCCACACTGGGAAGCTTTCAAGACATCTACTTTGGATCTCTACAGAGACCTACAGAAAGACCATTTATATTTCACGCAAGGCTCAACACTATCCTATGTTTGTGAGTGCAATATATTATCTTGTATAACACTTATATGTTTACTTGACAATCTACACTATTGTGTTTTCTCTTCTATTGCAAACAGATCCTGATATTACAACAGTGGATTTTTGCAAATCAGAGGACATTCCAAGTTCTTTAAAATGTTGTAACTTTTTATGTATTTTTTATGTATCCTTTCCTATATACTTCACATGGTGGGGACACCATAATTGTTTTGTAGTTTAAGAGAAGCACATCTTTACCATTTGTATGGTTTTTATACTGTTTCTGGGTACTGGTTTGCCTTGAAGAAAGATATGCACACTAATCCACTAGCAGTGAGCATAGACACAGCCAACTTTTAGCACGACCAAACAATCTTGACTACATAGGTCGCCCTACTTAATATTACTTTTGAACTCCTCAGACGTTGTATACTGTATCCAGGTGGGCCATGCGGTCCCATTCTTGTCTGTTTTTGCTGTGGTAAAAAGTGCTAACCCTTCAAACATAAGTATCTCCTCCACTTTTGGCACACAGTCTTTAAATGTTGATTAAATTTAGGCTTTAACCAGTAGTGATGCAGTAACCTTCTACACAGGCATTACATCTTGCTGACTGGCAAAATAATAGCAGAACGAACTTGTAGGAAATGTGCACAATATTCTAACACTTCAATACACATGTTTAAGCAATTCTTTAGTGTATACCCTATAGTTATACATTTTCCACAATTCAAGTCAATTCATATTTCACAAATATTATGAAAGCTCATAAACGATTTTCATGAATAATATCCTCAATCTACAGCATATACTGCATCACCCAGTGTGTTGAAAAGGTATGTTTATGTAAAAGGTACAACAGCAAGGAGATACAAGCCAGATGTCTTCATGGTGATGGCCAGCTCTTGACTAAGTATATCAATGAACTTACCATAACACCCGGTGTAAGGGTCTCCTCCAAAGCCGGCATTGCAGTGGCATGAGAAATTTCCAGGTAGATTTTTACACTCGGTGTTCAGTCCACAGGGAGAGGTAACATTGGCACATTCATCAATGTCTGATGAGAGGAGAAGTCACATGAAAGACTAGCTTTCTCTATTTATAGCACTCTATCAGTATTATTTTTCTCATGCACAGTTCTGCTATTTGGAAGTATTTGCAAGCAATTTCAACTTTTGAAGGGACCAAACCATATTAAAAGCCAAGACGATCTAGCAAAAGATCGCAAAACGTGCTTCTTCTAGAAGATATGGGCAGCAGAAACGTAATTAATTAAAATAGGTGTCTTTTTCATGATTTTAATCTGTTACAGTTTATTTAGATATGGCATATTTCCTTTATTTAACTGGCAAGGGCAGAGGTATACTGTTTCTGGGTATGTTTAGCCTAAAGGAAGCCTGCTGCGACGGGGGTAATGTGTTGCTGACCTGTTGATTTGATGCTGCACTTTTTTTCTGCAAACCCTCATGTAAGGAATTTGCTACTATTAACTTATATACTGCTTGCATATTTGCTGATTTGGGCTCTTTCCTTATTTGAAGGCTCAAGACATCTACTTAGGATCCCTACAGAGACCTACCATTTATTTTGCCCGCAAGGCTGAACACTATCCTATGTTTGTGAGTGCAATATATTATCTTGTATAACACTTATATGTTTACACTATTGTGTTTTCTCTTCTATTGCATACATATCCTGATATTACAACAATGGATTTTTGCAAATCAGAGGACATTCCAAGTTTTTTTTAAAACTTGTTTTTAAAAAGTATTTTTTATGTATCCTTTCCTATATACGTCACATGGTGGGGACAACATAATTCTATTGTATTTTAAGAGAAGCACATCATTACCATTTGTATGTTTTTTTATACTGTTTCTGGCTACTGATTTGCCTTGAAGGAAGATATGCACACTAATCCACTAGTGGTAAGCATAGGCTTATGCCAACTTTTAACATGGCCAAACAATCTTGACTACATTTGGTCAAGATTGAAACCGTAATTGAACTCCCTGGTTGTTTATCTATATTTGGTCTACCCTAATGCAATTGAAAGCAAAATGATATAAGCAATGGATTCTTTTTTATATCAGTCTGCTTTTTCCCATGTCTTACCTGTGCAGTGAAGCCCATTTCCAGTGAACCCCACAGGGCAGGCAACACATCCAGTTTTGTTGTCACACACTACTCCAGGGAAGCATCCTTGAAGACAGGGATCTGGAGCAGTCTTGCAGAAAGGTCCAGAATAATTTCCAGAACAATTACAGCTTGCTACCTGTTTTACATCATTAAAAGATACCCGGCTTACAAATGTGGCATATAATAATTAGAACTCAGTTGAATAATTAAAGTGCAATTATGGGGGTTATGCTATATTAAGAATTTGGACCAATTTCAAGCATAATGGGCAATGACTAAAGTACTCCTACCCAGTGGGTCATGTTTAAAAACACAAGTTGAAAAAAATGAAGAATGAAGATACTAATGTCAGCATTACGTCCCAATCAACTATCAAACTCACATAAACAGAAGTGTTGTTGACTCTGGATCTTTGTGCATAGTCACATTCAATGGACAGGCGACAATCACATACAATCAACTGAAGCTCCAAAGAAGAGGAGAGGTTCTGAGAATCTGTGGCTATAATCCTTAAGGTAAATCCATCTGTGCTGTTTGGGGTCCAGCTTAGTTGGCCATTCGCTGCACCAAGAAAAGGAATAAAGCAGAGCTTTTTAGGTCAGAAAGACACATAACCCATGTGGATGTTTATATGTCTGTCACGGAACAGTAAATTACCAAAGTCTACCAAAGTAAATAAATTAATACATTATATCAACTATAATAGTTTACTTTACAGTGTTTTTATTTTTAAGTGAATTCTAGGAATCTTTATGTTCAGCAATGCAGGTTGCAGTGGAGAACATGCATTTTCTGCTCCAAGGGGCAGGCAAAGCCAAGTGGCCCCATCAGCAACTTGCCTTTCCCTCAAAGCAACTAATATACACACTGTCACACTGCACAAACTTACATACATACATACTTATTCTACACACACTAAAACACCAGTGTCACTTACACACTCATACTAACACAAACGTGCACCCACTGACATATACTCCCACTAACACACATATACGCTCATGCTTTATACTTACACGTACACACACATGCTAACACTTACACACACTCATGCTAGCACATACACATTCACTCCAGCATACATGCATACAAACATACACGCTCACTCCCTTCCTAAATCCCTTATAGTCTCCCTCCTTTACCTTTCTGGAAACTTCTCTCTAGTTGCTCGCACATTGTGTACGATATGTCACTGCAGGATCCCTCTCTTGTTACTTAACCCTGCTGCTTTCCTGTCTCAGGAATGAGCTGGTCCAAGTCTAATCGGCCCATTTTTTTAAAGAATTTTGGAGTGGCTTGGCTGCCCAGCCCGCACATATAAATGTGCATTTAATTGGCAAACCAATCAGCATGTGTGAAAGTGAAATACTTACCAGAGACGTTGATGTCTTTATGAGAAATATCAGTACTGAAAGTGACATTAGTTCCATTGGTGGTGAATTCTGTTTGAACTTTTTCTCTCATAAAGGTCTGGAGAGTTCCATTGCCATAAATAAATGGAGGGATCGAATCTGAAAAAAAGTGATATGAAATAAAAGCTGGCAATTTAACACTGCTTTAGCTACAGTAATTTCAAGCAACACTGAAAATGAGGTGGTATTTCCTTTTTTTGGAAATGTAAGATTTCCCAAAACTGTGATTTTGTAAATGTTTCTTTTATGCCTATTATAGATGGGTGTGACCTTGAGTTGGCAACCCATAAAATTAGACAATGTGTAGGTTTTTAGCAAGGAGAATTTTTAGCATGATTAATTATAACTAACCAAACTGTAGGAAACAAAAATCTATTCATTTTATACCATAGTGTAATAGAGAACTAACACAAAAATGCTACTAGCACATATATATATTGATGAAAAGCCGAGTAATAAGTCAAGTTAAAGGTTAACATATCTCTCCTGCAACTCATCATTTTTGTCATAAATTTCTGTTAAAATAAAGTCATTAGTCATATGTAATGTTGCATGCACTCTCATCTACTCACAAGAAGCTGTATATTATAAAATTACTACTATTGTATTAGTAGAATAACAACTTGCATGTCTTCACTTGAGACTCAAAAACTTTATGGAAAAAATTGTGTTTAAATAAAATTATATACCAGTAAATTAAAAAAAACAAGAAAACAAAATGCACCACTCCATCTTCCTTACAATGTGTTTGGTAGAATAGTGGGTAAAATAAGAAAGAAGCCCACATGTGTCTCATCCAACCACACACCCCATGTCCAGTGGGAACAAAAGTAAACTATGGGAGCTACAGAGCCCACTCATCCCTCACCTCCCCCCTGTTGCATTCTGTGCAGACAGGGAAGGGATAGAGAAGAACCATTTCTTTGGGCAAATTAAGGAGCCTGGACTCTATAAAAAGGCAACCAGAAGTCATCTTGGGAGCCATATAAATCCCATAGCTGATGTTTTTTCAGACTGCAGTCTAATAATGTTTAATATGAATGTAAATTCAGTTGGCAGTGGGCTTCTGCAGACTCACATTCATTGATGAGTTGAATTCATCTGCATTTATTCATGTGTAACATCTGTGTGGTAGAGTAACTGTCATAGTCCAAGACAATTTACTGCATTGTAGGTGTAGTACAACACCATTGTTTCATGACAATATTTTCACTACGCCAAAACAATAAGGGAACTTACTCGAAATGGTCTTGGTTTCCTGGAATGTTTGAGACGTCTGCCTGGTCGATAGACCAATGTTGGTATTGTTGGTACTCAAAGCATCATAGACACACTCTATGTTGTTTTGGCACAGGCCCAACATCTTGTTATAATTATCAGGGTCCTGATTTTTCAAATCACTTAGAAAGACAGGTGTAAAAGAGTTTGAACTTCTCACTGATGGTACTCCATTAGAAAAGAAACTGTTCTCAACTTTCCCTGTTGAATAGTAAAACATTCCTATTACATTCTCATACACTTTTGTAAAATAAGACACTTACTTAAATACGAGTAGTAAATACAACCCAATTTATATGTTACTGAATATCATTTACTTGTATAAGGATATATATCAGTGTTAAATCTACATTGTTCTTAATACTTTCTATAGGCAAAGTGAATCAGCTTAGCCAAAAAATACACTGAATGGAAATTATGTTATATGTGTGCAAAAATGTTTTTAAAATATAGAAAATCTTAAAAGATATAAAAGTTTTTTGTATAATTTATGTAAATTGGATACAAATTTTTTTCGGTCTCTTTAACAGGGATTTGTAATGTCCTTTTAACAGATAAGTAAGATTAGTCAGGAATAAAGAATCGGGTTTTTTTCTTGGATAGCTTAAAACAGCCTTTTGATAAAGCCTAGGAAAGAGGCACAGTAGATATGCTCTAAAGGGATCAGTGTATAAAGTGGATAATAGAGGCAAAAAAGGTGATCATTGTTAAGCCCTTCACGACAAAGCCTGTACATGGCCAGGCTCACGATGCAATGCATTTGTAAAAATGCCAGTACATGCACGGGCTGCTTTAAAATTGCCGCAATCGCTGCAATTGGTCGCAGCGTCTTGTAGTACATTACTGTACACATATTGCTTAAGAGGTGTAGTAACTCAGTCTGTTCCAACACTCCTTTTATTCCGTGGGCTTGTAAGTAATCAACAAAAGTTGGGACACCTGTAGGCATTGTTAGCATAAACTTTCAAGCCTTAATTTATTTACATTACTTCTTTCCTGAAAAAGCCCCTTTTTGTATAACTCTGATATGTACATTATTTTTCAGTTTTTGTTAACCTAAACTTTTTTCATCACTGGCAGTTTTACCGCTTACCTGTGTACCATTTCAGGTTACTTACTGAAGATGATTTTAATAAAAGCTGGAATAATGGGGTGTTCTTAAACTTTTGTCCAGTAGTGTATAAGTATCTCTTTGGTTATTTACTTATTTTTCCACTGTTTTGCATACTCTCAACAACTTTTGCAAACTACTATATACGTATATTTGAGCACAGGCACACATTTATTATGTTTATCTTACATGCCATCCCGTATTTAAATATTTCTTCTTCTGTGCTTTGGGTGGGAATGGTTGTACCATCTGGTTTAAGGAAATCATCTGTCTGGTTATCGTTCCAGGTACCTTAAGGAAAAAGAAGAGTGGTGAGCAAGTGTACTAGTGATCAATGCACTTAGGATATAAATGCGCATCCGCATTCCTCCTTGTACTGGTTAAATGAAATAACAACTTGTGATTGATAACCTACCCATCAAGCCTTTAGTTTTACTCATGAATTGGGTTGGAAGGCCAGTTATGGCATTCAGCATTCCAAATCTTACTGACACTGACACAGAGAGAAGGCCTTCAAATGTTGCTGTGACTGAATCATTCTTCAGTAGGAAGACAGCAGGGTTAGAATCGTTAATGTGTGTGTCCATATCTAGAAATAAAAATTAAAAGGATTGTTAGGATTGTTCACATATGTTTGAAGTTATACAAAACAGATTACTGTCAATCTAATCATGCCACCATTTTTACATGTCTTTGACACATTGTCCTTTGACAATGCAACTATATGATACTGCAAGATAAACACGCATATTGTGTTTCCATTATGGAGCAACAGTATAAAATAGCTTCAAAGCTATTCAACATTTATTGCCTTATCATACAAGGAACTTATACCCAACACAAGGCCCGCATGCATACCTCAAAACTGTCCTTCTTTAGAAGGGACACTAAATTTCCCCTCACATGCCCCTTTTTGGGGAGGTTCAACATGTGTGTTTCAGTGTTTTACAGCCCTAAACGTCCTATCAGTTAAAAGTAAAAAAAACTTAATGAGTTCATAAATCAAATCTAAGGATTATTATTTTTGTATATAACTTGCTCAGTTAAAACATATCCATCAGCAGGTCATTTGTGCTGTAAAAACAATTGATTAAATATTGGACAAATGCATGACCTACCATCTGAAAATGTGAATGAAACAATATTGTTGTCTATAAAAGTTGTTATAGTCTCCTTATTTGTGACATACCACTCCACCTGCAAAACAACAAAATAGTACATACATAACCGTACTTACTACATATAGACCAGCACTTAAGCTTTGAGGGGCACCTCTAGACATTAATGGAAAAGAACAAAAGTAAACCTTACTCTGAAATCATCCTGAAGTTGCTGAGGCAATATAAACATATCAAAACACAGTAGGGGCAGAACAATATATAGGCTGTTTTATGCCACTGAGGGTAAAAAATCTCCATTAGTATATCAATCTAATCCTGGCCATGGGCAGTCCAGACCCAAAATGCAAGGCTAATATCCTGCGCACAAGGGAACCAAAAACCCGTAAGTTATGGCCTTCACTCATCTGTGAGGTGTGGTTGCCATCTAGGCACAATGAGAAAAGATCCTTTATTTTTCATTATGAAGAGTCAACCTCAGTGAGCTTTAGCTGCAGGAAGAGCTTGGCTGGCCCTGTATCATGTATAGCCGTAGGCTATAGAATCTCAAGTCTCATTATACTTAATTATACAGGGCTAGCACAGACCTTCTTGCTGGACAAACTTACTAATCATGACTTCATAATGAATAGTAAAGTAAGAGTTAAAACCACAACACTACTGCATACCCTCACGACAACACTCCCTTTGGTGAATATACCCCATAAAATGTTTGATGAACAGTACCTTTAACATAAACAAGTTCCATATTGTTATTATAACACCCATAATACATTTCTCACTACTAAGCAAGCCACAATTCAAATAAGTTACATGGAATCTACTCTGTCAAATGCATCTCCTATCCATTTACATTGGATTTACATTAATTAAAAAAAAAACATATACTCACTTTAACACTTGCAGTGCTGGAGGTGTACTGTGCAACAAACGCATCAAAGTTAGTGGCACTTGCATTCCCTGTCTGTACCGTCCGTCCTTGTAGAATGAGGGAGATGCCTGAGTCTGATGCGTTTAGGAGGAGAAACTCTCCAAGCCCATTAAAGGTATAACTGAGCCCATCCAGAGTGGTAATGTGCGGGTCACCGAACATCCAACCTGTTTACAAAAGGGCATCATTATGCTCAATACAACGATGGTGCCTGTCTGAAACATTGAGAACCTGGTCAACACTTCCTTCTCCAACCACTAATACGTTCCCTAACAAGACTTTTGGGAAGTCCAATCAAGTGTTCTTAGCAGCAGATATATACACAACTTACCAGGGAATAAAGGCCTATAGGTCCTACAATTGATTGCAGGTCTCCTTTCTCTGTACTTTGAACAGAACTGGGGGTTTGCCACTTTATTGCAACAGACATCATAATAATCTATCTCTGTATTTAGAGAGACAATAATATTATTCAATGTTATTCTTTTTGATAATAACGATACAGGTAAAAACCATAAATCCAGAAAGTATGTTAAGTGAGGAAAAGATTAAATATATATATATATATATATATATATAATATCATATTTATATATACACATCGATAAAACTGCTAGAGTCTGGTAATATAGATTTATCTTTTTAGGAGGTTAATGTAGGAAAGTGAGGTGGTAGAGACTAATATAGCAAAATCATTTAAAAATGCATGGAACAGACAGGTTTAGAAATGATAGAATGAACTTTAATATTTTAAAGATTCTTGATCCAGGGAGAAATCTGATTGCCTTTTGGAATCAAGAAGGAATTTCTTCCCCTAAGTAGCAAAATGTGATAAATTTGGGGGAGGGAGGTTGCCTTTTTTTGGAAGAAGGTAGAAGGGTTGAGCTTGATGGACTTAGGTCTTTTTTCAAAACGCACTCTAAGGCAAGTAAGTAGGCCAATTACTTACCACTGCTTGGTGAGCTCCAATGTTTCTCCTGAAAACCTTCTAGAAACTGATTCCCCTTGTAGTACACGCACCTCACACCAGCATTAGACCGATTTGGGAATGTGTTGCGAAGTAGTTTGGTACTGCCAGACCCTCCTGTAAATAGTGATACTATGTCAAAATAACAGTATAGGGAACACAAACTCAGCTAGTACTTCATTGTGACTCTGTTCAAAATGTACAAAACCTGACACATATATCTAGTACAACTCTTAGTTACAGAAAGTCTGTGTGCTATTGCTCTCAATACAACATTTGCTAATTTACGAATCCATGAAGTTCAGATAGAATATGTCAGGAGAGGCTTCCCACCTGTTTTAGTTTGTTTGTAGCGGAAATCTAAGAGCCCCTGCTGATATAAACAGGGACAGGATGGTAAGTTTGTATTCCATGTCGTCGGTACGTCCTGGGATTTGTACCACTTCAGGCAATTCATTTGGTTGTTTTCCAGAGCAAGATTGTTCAGTGAATACATAAAGAGACCTCGTAAATCTACAAAAACAAGCATAAAAAAATGAGAGATAACATACTGGAAAATAACATATGACAAGCACAATGGACATCAACTGTAAACAGCGATTTGAGCATTTAACCATGATATGCGGCTATTACATCTAGCCAGTCATACTTAATTTTATTATTACTCAATGACTTTGGGTCAGTAAAGAAGCCATCAGGTCCTGGGAAGCTACGTCTTTTGCACTGTGAGAGCGATGCCCTTGACTTGTGTGGATACATAAACATAGTAAAGGATCTGTTTGCATTGTATTGTTTGTGAACATAGCGATGTGATGTGTTAGCTATACATGTGGGATTTCTAAAAAATAGAAATCTGTTCACTAAAACAAAAACTCCTCTCTCAACAAAGTAGACAGATAATGGACTGACTTTAAAAACAAACATCGCATCCCCATCTCTCCTGCCCTTAGTGAAACTTCCATCGACGTGTGACAACGATTTCCAGTGATGTATACTATGAGAATATGTTTTGACATTTTGCCAAAATATATTTAAAAAGAATTACAAACAACTTTACTAAGAAGTCAAGTGGTCAGTGAAGTTAAAGGATAACTCAAGCAACCGGACTTAACTTTAGTCGCATAACCTTGCATGCTAACACTAGATTCTGCATGAGCATGTGAGTGCCTGCGACTTTAAATTACTACAAAAATAAGTTAAAAAACCCTAACAATTGGCATCTCTCCTCCTCATCCTGTGCAAGGTGGGGGGTGGGGGTAATCAAACTACCTGGAGAATATATAGCTCTATATACCACTCCTGTTAATAGGGATGGGGGGCTTATATATATGGCAAGAACTCCCAACCATGGTCCCCCCATGGGTCCCCCTCAACCCACACCTGTTGGGCTGAGAGGATTAAAACTAACATTCCCTTTGGCCATGTGCGATTACTTAAAAGAAGGGCTATGGCTTCATTGGTCATCACTGACTGGCTCTTTTTATTATTAAAGGTGGCTTGTGTTTATTAACTTTTATTTAACCACTCTATCCCACAGGACCATCCCACCCAACAAGGAACTGGCTGTGTGTCTGTGACTCCCTTAGGCTTTTCATATTTTATTTAACTCACCCATTCCAAATAGCAGGGATGGAGGAGAGGGGGTATATAGGGCCACATCCCCGCCAGGTACGTTAATTACCCCACCCCACTGTGGAAGAAGGTAGGGGAAGAAGGGTGGCAAACATCAACTCCCTTGGCTAATAGGGGGTCACGGGGACCTCTATTTCGTTTGTCTTATTATTTATTTTTATATTCAATGTAGTGGGGGAACTTGGAAGTCAAACGTTTCCGGCAATTTACAGACTTCTGAATTTGCATGTTGCCTGCTTTCTTTACACTTGCATAAACTATCATCTCCTGCACGCGATGATATATAGGTAGGGTTTTATTTTTTATTTGTTGCCCACTTTATGAAATACACCTGTCTGTGCATGTGTCTCATATCTATTTTTCAACTTGTATGTTTGTATGCCCATCTCTTATTTCTCTTCTTCTGTTAATAAGCTTTTCACGTCTTACAGTTTCATACCTGAACCGGTGCCCACGTAAGCTGAGGGGCGATATTTCTCTGCAGCAGGTTTTTTCATTATATCATCATTTTTGAAAAATCCATCCCTGTACCCACTAAAAAAAATAAAGGTTAGCTTTGACAAAAGCATTATAAAAAACCTTGGTTTTATCTCATTTTGTTTACAATAATCTTCCTTCATCTGTGCTGGATAATACCATTGTTGTTAGTCATGTAATACTTTGGGTGACTTTCCATGCTTAAATACCACGCTGAGCTGATTTCTTATAGCTATTTACACATTTACACATTGAATGGGTATTATTAACACACTAATAGAAAAATAGTTAAGCTACAGATATTTTAAATTCCCTATTGAAAATGGTTTCTTATTTTCAAATGTATTTTCCAAATTTCTAAAGAAAATTTGAAATTTTGATACATGTACTTAATGTGCGATTAAGATCATATACAGCATATAACCTATTGTAGACAAGAGTCTGAGAAAAGGACAATCACTAATGAGAGGCAGAGATCAACCACAGTCTGCAATTTAAGAAACGTAATTTGGAATTTACAATACTATCCACATGGTATACAAATACGGTGAGGTATGCTTTTGAAGCGTGAGGGTGAATTAATCCAGTAAAGGTAGTTGGGCGGATATACTATATCATGTGATATCACGCTACCACTGTATATTAAAAATGGATAAACCATGGTTGCTCCTTATAAATACAATTGTCAGTATACATTATAAGTGACAGCAGAAAGAAATGAGGTGAGCAAAAGTAAAGTTACAATCTCATACAAATACAATCTTACCTGCTATAGCCAATGACAAGGTTAGAAATGCGACTGGATACATCCCAGTTCATTCCGCCATCTTTATAGAGCATCAGGACATATGAAACATAACCATCGGTGGTCAGAATAGCCTGGTATGTGTTGGTCTAAATATAAAATTTGTAATGTTAATTTTGCAATCATATAAACTAGTTTAATCCTTTCTGGAGCGTTTCTGGAAGTTAGATAGATCTGATCTTCTTACCCTGTTATTATTGTTCTTCGCTGGATAGGAAGGAGCATTTTCCCAAGTTATTTTCAAGGTCCACTCAGGATTGTAACTGCTGTTAAAATACTTCTGGATTTTTGATTTCACATCCACAACCACAGAAGCATTACGAGCACTGCTGTCATATACCTGTTACACATTAGATTTGACTTAGACGTTTTTAAAACCGTTGGTTAGGGCTAAAAGGAAGGGATACCTTTTTGGGCAGAACTAGCAAAATAGAGAGAGTTAACATTAACAATTACTCTAGGATTAGCAGTATACAAATACTGATCGGAAATAAGGCTGGTGGGAAATAAGGCTGGTGGGAAATAAGGCTGGTGGGAAATAAGAAGGTGAGGGGCTGCTTGGGTAAGGGTAGCAAGAGTCATGTGATCATCAGTAGCTCTAAAAATGATATATATTTATACAAAATAAATATTAGAAAAAGCTGTATGTCTTAGTGTTAGGCAGTCAATTCTACTCTCTGGGTCCCATTCAGCTTCATTCCTTGAAGGGTTACAAATAGGTGGTGATGGAAAACTGCATGCATATAATACCTAGCAATAGCTGCTACTGCAGAATGGAGTAGGCAGAATCTATAGCCTAGGTGCAGGAATCGGGCATGTGCTTCTACCTTCTAACGCCTTTAATTAAGAAATGTTTTTTTTTAAATAATGAAAATGCAGGAAATTCAATATATAAACCTTTGCTTATGTACTTTCTTTTGGTGCAATGCATTATTTGCATTATAGCAAATCATGAGATACAACAGATATACCAACCCGATAGTACGTTGTTCCAACATTACTGGAGAAATCAGCATCATCCCAAAAGACAGCGATCATGGCCACATTAAAATCATTAGTGAATCCACTGGCTGGTGGGTTGGTGTATGAGAAGACATTGTTTTTATATACAGGGAAGATAATCTGCCCATTGTCTGTGTACTATAAAAAAAGATACGTAAAATATGATTTTTTGCACCAAGATGGACACAATAAATGCACTATGATTACACAAATATATACTCACATAAATATAAGTCCTTAGTTTGTTACCAAACGGAAATCCCATTTCTGGCTGGAATAGCGGGGATGTAAAGTCAGAGTTTGATTGGACAAACTGAATATCTCCATTTTCCATTCCATATGGATAAAGGTTGACAGCTAGAAAACACACAGAGAACTCATTTAGATAATTGCTGCAAATTTTAGTTTCATAACCAGATCACATGGAAATAGATCTAGTAAAGTTATTATTTTTAATATAGCTTTTTTTTTTTTATTTAATTAACTGTCATATGCAAGTTGTAGAGACGTAACTTCAGGAAAATGTGCCCCACATGGTGTGTGAGCCCCTGTTTACTCTTTTGATATATTCTTCACCAAAACCCTAATTCAAATCCAAATTAATATTAGGGCTCTACAGCAGACTTTCCTCCATTCCGTTCTGTGCAGCTGTCAGCTAAACGCCGCCTCTACTCCCTTTCAGCAACAACGTATCAAGTAAAGAAGAAAGGACGCTGAAGCGCATTGGATCAAGTGAAACCATGAAACCATCACAATTTATTGCACTACCTGTACAGGGCAGAAATGCTCACAGACTTTTCATGAAACAATGCCTCTTGTGATGGATCACCAGCACGTTTTAAAAGAGTCATTGTGCCTCAGAATATCTGTGCGCATTTCCGCCCGATATGTGTAACATATTGTGATGATTTCACAGTGGAGCACGTGCACATTGAAAAAGAGACACTGGGCCTCAAAACATCTGTGTGCCTTTCTGCCCAGTATGAGCAATGATTTATGATGATTTCAATTGATCCAGTGCTCCTCAGTGTCCTTTATATGTGTTTAAAGCCTTAATTTATATATTGTCTCATTATTTCACCAGTTCATCGAACATGGCTACTGCATTTATTGAAAGATACTTCCCTCTGTTTACTTAAAATTCTGCTACAGGTTTTTATACATAAGTTCTATGTATTACGTACCTCCGTTACTGGGTATTGTAGTACTAGCAGTGGTAGTGGTAGACGTAGTAATACTGGTAGTTGAAGTGGTAGTAGTTGTAGACGTAGTTGTGTTTGTGGTTGTTGATGATGTAGAGGATTTGATAGTTGTTGCAATCGATGTAGCATTTGTTGAAGCTGGTTGGATAGCTGTTGTCGCTGATATACCATTTGTTGATGCTGATTGGTTACTGTGTGTCACTAAAGATTGATTTGTTGATGCTGATTGGAAAGCTTGTGTCAATGCTGCTGATGTTGAATGGGCAGCAGGTGACACTGATGTGTTTGTGGCTAATGTGCCAATAGTTGTTGTTGATGGGATAACTGGTTTTGATGATGTTCCAGTGGTTGATACTGATGGGATAGACTGTGTCACTGATGATCCATTTGTTGATGCTGATTGGTTACTGTGTGTCACTAAAGATTGATTTGTTGATGCTGATTGGAAAGCTTGTGTCAATGCTGCTGATGTTGAATGGGCAGCAGGTGACACTGATGTGTTTGTGGTTAATGTGCCAGTAGTTGTTGCTGATTGGATAACTGGTTTTGATGATGTTCCAGTGGTTGATACTGATGGGATAGACTGTGTCACTGATGATCCATTTGTGGATGCTGATTGAAAAGCCTGTGTCACTGATGTACTATTTGTTGATGGGTCAGATTGTGTCACTGATGTACCATTTGTTGATGCTGATTGGTTACTGTGTGTCACTAAAGATTGATTTGTTGATGCTGATTGGAAAGGTTGTGTCAATGTTGTTGATGATGAATGGGTAGCAAGTGACACTGATGTGTTTGTGGCTAATGTGCCAGTAGTTGTTGCTGATTGGATAACTGGTTTTGATGATGTTCCAGTGGTTGATACTGATGGGATAGACTGTGTCACTGATGATCCATTTGCGGATGCTGATTGGTTACTGTGTGTCACTAAAGATTGATTTGTTGATGCTGATTGGAAAGGTTGTGTCAATGTTGTTGATGATGAATGGGCAGCAGGTGACACTGATGTGTTTGCAGTTAATGTGCCAGTAGTTGTTGCTGATTGGATAACTGGTTTTGATGATGTTCCAGTGGTTGATACTGATGGGATAGACTGTGTCACTGATGATCCATTTGTGGATGCTGATTGAAAAGCCTGTGTCACTGATGTACTATTTGTTGATGGGTCAGATTGTGTCACTGATGTACCATTTGTTGATTGGATAACTGGTGCCACTGATGTTCCATTTGTTAATGCTGGTTGGATAGTTACTGACGTACTATTTTCTGGTGTTGTTTGGGTAACTTGTGCCACTGATGAGCCAACTGTTACACCTGTCTGGTTTCCAGAAGTATGGCGATTACTAGTCATGCTTGAAGTTGTTATATTTGTAGTCTCGGTAGTTGCAGAAATATCACTATAGTTAGCAGTAAATGGTATTGTGGCTGTTTGTGTACTAGTAATGGTAGTCCTGTTGGCAGGTATGTCAGATGTATTGATGGTGTTTAAGTGTGTGACATTTTCAGTAGTTTCTGGAGTAGCTGTGGTAGAAATATTTGTTTCTGAAAAAACAAATATTCACATAGCATTAAGTAAGGTTTTTAACAGTAAAGTTAAATCTGTGTTTTGCTTTTTTCTTGTAAATTATATTTTATTAATTTTTAAAGGAAGTACAGAAAGAAAAACAAATAAGGAAGTCGGTACAGGAACGTCACCACAGGTTTAGTATTTTGCAGCGACTCAAGTTCATATCGCTGATTGGCGCTACTGCTCCACATATTGAAGACCACACAATCCATCCTTTATTAGATTAGAGGTTTGTCTAATAGACAATAAAATGTCCCTGCTTACTATT
This sequence comes from Spea hammondii, assembly GCA_029215755.1. NCBI lineage: Eukaryota > Metazoa > Chordata > Amphibia > Anura > Pelobatidae > Spea > Spea hammondii. The sequence goes on from JARDYJ010000003.1 coordinate 89,823,396, forward strand.
GTCTGCTATGGGGCAATGGGTTGTAAGAGTGACAGTCATAAGAATGTTGACGGGGTAAAATGGTGGGTAAACATACTAAAGTTGTATTTTGGGGACATTTTGTTGGTATTTGCCTTTTTTGCACATTAATGTGCCCTGATCCCCTCTCCCCCTGGCCTCCTACAGCCTTTCTCTCTCTTAATGAACTCTCTCTTTCTCCTCTTGTTGCTTTCCTGCATTATAACAAACAGCCTGCTTACTACCAACAAAAGCCAGGCACTAACACACCCTCCTCCACCACACCCACCCCTCTGTTCATTTTAACTGCCTCATTTAATTGGTACAGTGCTTAGTAATTTGCTTAAGCTTAATAAAAAAAAGGTAATAATAATTGGATCCCTTTTGTGAGTTTATACAACCCATTTACTGCAGGGCTCTGCTGGTCAGTAACATGCTTAATATAAGACTACTCAAAAAAATAGCCCTACATAGGTCGCCCTACTTAATATTACTTTTGAACTCCTCAGAGGTTGTACACTGTATCCCGGTGGGCCATGTGGTCCCATTCTTGTCTGTTTTTGCTGTGGTAAAAAGTGCTAACCCTTCAAACGTAAGTATCTCCTCAACTTTTGGCACACAGTCTTTAAATGTTGGTTAAATTTAGGCTTTAACCAGTAGTGATGCAGTAACCTTCTACACAGGCATTACATCTTGCTGACTGGCAAAATAATAGCAGGACGAACTTGTAGGAAATGTTTACACTTACAGTTCCTAGCAATATCATACACAGCACAGTGCACAATATTCTAACGCTTCAATACACATGTTTACAGCATATACTGTATCACCCAGTGTGTTGAAAAGGTATGTTTATGTAAAAGGTACAACAGCAAGGAGATACAAGCCAGATGTCTTCATGGTGATGGCCAGCTCTTAACTAAGTATATCAATGAACTTACCATAACACCCAGTGTAAGGGTCTCCTCCAAAGCCGGCATTGCAGTGGCATGAGTAATTTCCAGGTAGATTTTTACACTCGGTGTTCAGTCCACAGGGAGAGGTAACATTGGCACATTCATCAATGTCTGATGAGAGGAGAAGTCACATGAAAGACTAGCTTTCTCTATTTATAGCACTCTATCATTATTATTTTTCTCATGCACAGTTCTGCTATTTGGAAGAATTTGCAAGCAATTTCTGGGATGCTTTTGAAGGGACCAAACCATATTAAAAGACAGGACACAGCATAGACTTCAAACCCAAATGATTAATTAGTATCATTATATAAATATATATAAGAACAATACAGACCACTTTCTGGTGACCTGTTAATAGTGCTGTACAAAGAACAAGATGTAATCTGCTAACACTGGAAGAAAGGTGTTAGAATTTTTATGTAAAGCAGTTCTTTACAGTGAGAACAATAAAGATGTGGAATTCACTACCACAAAGTGTATGCTATAAAATTCAGTTGAATCCTTTAAATATGTGCTGGAAGTTTTGTTTTTTGTTTGTTTTTTAAGGTTATAAGAATATTTATAAGAATATTTAAGTAATTATTCAGTGTATACCTTATAGTAATTCATTTTTCACAAAAAATAAGTACTATTTATTACCATCACATTTGGAGCTGTTCAGTTTATTCACTTCATAACCATCCTCACAGCTGCAGATGTGTCCACCTAGGAAACTTCTGCAAATTTGTTCGCATTTCGATATGTTGAGCTTGCATTCATCAATAACTGCAAGAAATATAAACTGAAAACATGAGAAACGAGAAAGTACTCAGCTTGCAGCATATTTAGATCTACAGATCATCCATAATTAAAACACAACAGCTTTAGTGATTTCAGACTCTCAAGTTTTCTAAATGTGACAAATGGATGAATCATGGATCTTGCATGAACCTTTATCTTGTTATCTCAACCTTACCAGTGCAATTTATGCCATCTCCAGTGTAGTTTGCAGTACACTGACAGTAATATGATCCGGCCAGGTTGGAGCAGATCGCATTACTTGAGCAGTTGTTGGTGTAACCTGGGGCACACTCATTAATATCTAAAAAAAAAATGGAACAGATAAATACATTTTATTTATTTCTTTATTTTTTTTAATCTAGACTAGCTTAAAGGTCATATGGTATAAACTTGTAATGCCAGTAGGCAGGTTGTCTCACCAATTGATCTGTGAAGCAGATCTTATATCATCCAACTGTTAAAATGTAAATCATGGGGCTAATTATAAATATTTATATAAATATATAAACAGGCTGTACATGGTTATCAAATGGATTATTGTTTTTATCACTATTTCCTATCTAGTAAAATATCTCAAAACGTGCTTCTTCTGGAAGAGGTGGGCAGCAGAAACTTTATGAATTATAATTGGATAACTAATACACTTACATTCCATCTTTGTGTGAAGAATTCCATAAAAACACCACAGCTTATCTAATGATGTCTTCCTTGCAATTTGCAAATGTGAATTTGTGTTATAATGATACTGAAAAGACTACACAAACAGTATTTCTCGCTATGATTTTCTATTCAAATAAAAAAACACAACTAGAAAAATGTTTAGTAATGTAAATTGTACAAAGTGGAATTTCTTACACTACCTATACAGCTGTTGTTTTCTCGTTGGTATCCTGAGTTGCATTCACATATAAAGCTGCCATCAGTGTTCTTACAGCTTTGCTGATCACCTCTGCAATATTCAGAGGAACTGCATTCATCGATATCTGTAAAAAATGCAGATTATCAAAGTAACACAGTAAAAGAAACAATGTGTGCATTTTAGAAATGATGACCTAATTAGAACTTTCCATTGGGTATTATAAGACTGCTTTCAAAATATAGCACCAGAATCACTATAATATAATTATATTCATATGTAACAATATCATGAAAAATTGGATACTGTAAGATATGTGCGTTAACTATTAATTCAGGCATGGAAAATAAAGGGGAAATTGGTTCCAGTAGAAGAAACAGAACTATTTGACATCACTATTCACCAAGTTGCTAAAGTCACCTTACCTTATTTTGAGTTAGCTTCAATGTATCTTATTCACCTGGACTCTGCATATTACCCTACCAAACAGCTGCCAATCAGGTTGAAAATGTCAGTACCCACAAAGTGGGGTATTACAGCTGAGTTAATGCTAGTTAATAGTTAGAGAGATGGATAAGCTTGAGAAACAGAGGAAAAAGGCTATAACCGGTAGCAAGCCAGGTATGTAGCCTGAGAGTTCCACAAGCCATGGTTCTTTCTTCAAAGCATAGACCCCTGCATGCCCCTTTAAGGATGCTGCACAGACTTTCTATTGGTCAAGGCGGTTGCTAGAAAGCTCACTTGCTAGCCAAAACACAAACACAGGAAGCTGGATCATACCTGGTTCAAGCTTGACTAACATTACTTGTAGTATTGGGAGAAAATGGATGCATTTTTTTCTAACAATGATTAATTTAGGGTTAATCCTGTAGCTATGGGAACATACCCAATATGTATGATGTGTTCAGTTCATAATCATCATGGAGGATGTTCATCTTTTAGTACACTTCTAAGTTGGACAGTTCTACATACCTACACAGAAGTCACTTATATTTTCACGTTTATATCCTTGTTTACACTGGCAGTCATAGCTTCCATTGGTATTAGTGCAATCTGAGTTTATGCCGCATATACTGCTATTAAGCTGGCACTCGTTGATATCTGTAAGACATTCAATATGTTCAATTAGTTCAAAACAGTGTGTTCATTATTTCAGGTTCCATGTAGTTTGTTATAATTAATTTAATAAAATGAAATGAGCAATTCAGAGTACATATGTACATACATATACTCAGTCTTACTTGTAGCCTGACTTAAACCCTGCTTCCAGTGCCACCAATATACAGTCATGTAATGCTGTGTTATTGCGCCTACTTCTGAGTTTAATAGTATTTATAAAGATGAGTGAAAGAAATGTATAAATATAATTATTTGGAAGAAAAATGTCAGACTTGCAACATACATGTTCCAGACTGTAGTATTAATTCATAATTCCGTGGAAATTTTGTTGGTAAATAATATGCATATAAATTGGTTTTATAGTACTTTTGTATCCTTCTCTTCCTTCGCCATTCTCCTAACCATTTACTATCACAACCACTAGGCGCAAATTAATTCTTACCTTCACATTGAATGCCGTCACCAGCGTATCCGCTTCTGCACACACAGATATAGGAGCCATCAGTGTTGGTACACTCAGCCCATAAACTACAGTTGTTTACGCCTCTGGAACACTCATCAATGTCTGTGCAATTGGTACCCTCATAGCCAGCAATACAGTTACACTGATAGGAGCCGGGCGTGTTGGTGCATACAGAATGCACAGGACAGATGGTGGAGTTACCCAGACATTCATCAACATCTGAAATGATAATAAGGTCATTTATTATTAGAATATTTCAAAGTGAAAATCAAGGCAACTGGTAAGACTTGGTTAGACTTTTTACATACATCTCGGGTGTTTTAATAGACAGGTTTTATTTCAAGCTATTTAAAGAAATGATCAACACACAGACAAATGTATGTTAAAAGAATTCATTAAATATTAAACCAGTAAACAAGTAAATGTTTGAAATACAGTGACATATTATTCCTCACTGATGGAAAGTGGTTTCATCTTACCTGTGCAGTTTTTCCCTGCATACCCTGGTAGACATTCACATGTGAACGATCCGTTTGTATTTATGCAGATGGATTGTGTGGGACAATTAGTTGTGTTTTCTACTGCACATTCATTGATGTCTGTAAGGATAAAAGCAAAAGAAAATCATTTAGCCACGTACAGCACTTTGTGGTGCTATAAGTGAAAATATAGTCAGAGTTTATTATTATACAACTAAAAGGATGATCAGGTTTTGTTATTACTATATGGCTTGTTGATATTGCTCAAAAACATGTGTCCTTTAAAGTCAAATTTAAGAAATTGTACTAGGTCAGCATTGTTGATAAGCTAGGATTTCAAGTCCTACATTACCAACACATATGTTTGCCACAAGTGCCACTGCACTAGATTATGCAAAAGGTAAGCCATTTAAATTTATAATTACAGTAAACAGGCTATAGAGAGCTAATTTATTAAACTCACCAACACACAGCTGATATGGGTTTCCATCATAACCAGGCTTGCAATGACATGTGTAGTTTCCAGGCTCATTAGTACAGTGAGCATTCAGACCACACGGAGATGTGACATTGGCACATTCATCAATATCTAGTGGACATAAGACGAGGTGTCAAATGTTTATGTTATAATACAAGTTGTCATTCTAGCATGATTAATCTGTGATTGCACTAAACTGTGTATTGCAGATATTCTGTACTGTATTGCACCTCTGATGTGTCGTATGACTCAACAACAAACATTTATCCATCAATAACAAAGAGCACATCTCTGTAAGTCGCTGTGATGGATAATGTCCTCTGTCTGCTATTCTCATATCTGTAAATAATGGCAATGTATTCTTCTTTAAGCATTGTGGTTAGAAACTATGTATTTTATTACTGTTTCGCCACACAAGTAAACCTGGGGTTTTAGTGCGGTAGGTAATATGACTTTAATTATTCTGAAACAAAAAAACTATGATGATTATAAAAAAAAATATTGGCCCGTAAACATACTGCATACATATATTCGCACAAGCTTGTCTTGTCATAATGTCTGCTGAGGATTCATTACAATGGGGTAACCATATAGAAACAAGATTTGATATGGAATTTTATGTGATCGCGCAAATATTTACATACATTATATGTATGTGGCCAAAGACCACGTTTCCCCAGGGCCCAAATTTAAAGAGGGTCCTGAACAGAATGCACAACTCATTACAACCTATGCTTCACAGCACATTACCATCACACTTGGAGCTGTTCAGGTTGTTCACTTCATAGCCATCCTCACAGGTGCAGTTGTAGCCACCCAAGATATTAATGCAAATATGGTCGCAGGTTGATTTGTTTAAAAGGCATTCGTTGATATCTGAAATAAAAAATAATGTATAGCAATTACAAATCAAGAAAAAACACAAAATATGTATTACGTACTTCTACTATAAATACTACTGCTATAAATGTTCTTAACAAAAGTTGTTTAATTAAAATAATCACAATATTTCATTGATAAAGTAATCTGAGTGTTGCCCTGCTATGAATAAAGGCACATGTTTCTAATTTTGGCAGGTTCAGTAGGACTTGGAAGACTCCAATGGAAATTGATGAGAGCTCATAATGTCATTCAAATACATGCATGCCATCACATATATTTGTTTGAACTGTGTTGTTAAAAGAAAATATATGGCATATGAGGTTGCTAGACAAACAGCTGAGTGTCCTTACCATTACAATTAATCCCATCTCCATCAAGTCCTTCGGGACATGGTCCACATCTGAATCCATCTAAAGGAGCTTTTATGTCTTCGCATGTAGAGCTATTATAGCATTTGTTTTGTAGACATTCATTCAGGTCTTCTTCACAGTAAGTGCCTGTCCATGCCCGGGAGCAGTTACAACCTGCAAACTGCAAGTGGATTGGGAGAGATGACAGAATGTTTAGGAAATTCCCGACATTAATATGATAAGAAACACACTATTCTCTATTTGTGATCCTGTGTTGATATTACGTGAACATTTCAAGGGTTCAAGGACATTTGTATTATTCCCTGCAACCCAGCTAGAGATTAATCTGTCCTTATCAATAGGCATTGGGCTTTGGTAAACATGGGACAGTGAGCGAAAGGGAAACTTAAGCCTACGTAGCATTGAGTGATGGACCAAAACTGAGTGAAGATCTTTTACGTTTCAAGTTCCATCCACTGACAAATCAAAGGCTCCTAGGTACTAACGCTTCTACAGAAATTACAGAAACAATTTGGTTTATCCCTACATAGATACAGTGTGCAAATAAAACTTAAATTTTATTTAAAAAAAAAAAAGGTAATGCATTAGAAGAGAAACTCTAAAAAACTTATGGTGGTCAGAGTGTATAATTTATAGATTAGCTGAAATCTGAAATACTGTCACTTCTAAATGCGTATCTCCTAGGATTTTGACCTAAAAGGAGAAATCAATGAGGGTAGAGAAAACGCTATAGTCTAATCCTTAAAATTCCCTGCCTATGAATTCTCAGATAAGGTCAAAATAATTGGTGGGTGTATTAGAGAAAGAAAACGAACCTGAAGCGTGTTTCACCTGTGTAGATACCAGTGTTGTGATGCCAAGCGTTAGCGAGTACAAGCAACATTACAATAAAAGTAATAACGTAAATCACATTGTAGTTATTACCATTAGCTGTATGTATGCTGAGAAAAAGGTTGGTGCGCTAAGGTAGTTCCAGGCTCAAATAATACAAATGTGTAAAACAAAACCGTCTGCTTCTCACCCTAATAAAGTTGGCAACAAATATATATACATAATATAAAGGAGAGGTTTTGGTTATTTATAAGGTTTTGGTAGCACATTTGTGTGCCCACTATGTAGGAGGTGAGAGTAGGTTCTCACCCTCTTGAGAGTGTGCCTTGACGTGGCGGGTGAGCTTAATTATGCTTAGGCCAATTCATATAACCAAAACCTCTCATTTATATTATGTTTATATATTTGTTGCCAACTTTATTAGGGTGAGAAGTGCAGACAGTTTATGTTTTTGTATACACTGTACAGCCAATTCACTGTATTTGCAGCATGCTCACACCTGTTTGGTAGGCCTCATTTTACACACTTGTATTACTTGTATGTATGCCGAGTCCTTTAGTGTTCAAATAAATAATCCCACATATTGTAGTAAAGTGATGCCGAAGAAAATTATGAGAAAAAAAAATGAAGACAACAAACAATGCATTGACACTTTTGATAAAGGATGGAATAAGGTTGAAGAGATGCTGACACGATAATGGCCACTTTTGATCTACAGGTGGAAAATGTTATCACTCCTAATGCAAGATTGACAGCACGTAGAGCTACAACTCTACGTGATTACTTGGTTTACAATTACTATAGTCCAAAAACAGTTCAAACTTTGGTTATGCCGCCAATAGGCACACATAGTTGTGATTTAATTAGTAACCGCACCAAACAATCTTTTCAAATACCATATTTTGTCAATTGCAATTAAACTAATTTTGTTTTAATTAACTGTGACTGTGGTTCACAAAGGTGGGAAAAAGCTACTCAACTTCCAAAGACAAAGACAGTTTTGGAGCATGTTAACTTCATCTGGTACCAATGGAAAATGAGTGTATTGACACATTGAGCCTCTAATCCAGTCTCTTTAAAATTTGTGGTAACTGATAAAGTATGAGTATACTTTATCAGGATACAGGGTAATATGAGCTGTACTCTACTACAACATGAATCATTTTGGATTTATCAACTGGACACCCTATCACCAATGGGGTTCAATGAGGAAATGAACTATACTGCTATCTAAAATTAAATAAATTAATAATTTAGTATTAAACATTAAATATAGACTTAATTAATAATTTCGCATTACTATTATTTTACAGTCAATTTAATAGTTATAACTTTCAATATAACTGTATTTCTACAATCACACAAATACAAACTCTAGAGGAATGCACATTAAACCTGACAGAACTAATAAAAATTAATAGTATGTATGAGAATTCTCAGGATTACATTCTTAATTTCAAAAGTCTATTATATTTACTTTTTCTAAATTAATTTTTGGTTATTTCCACTTACCATGAAGTTTGTGTTGTTTCCTAGACTTGTTGGCTCATCATAAATACAGCTGCTATTGTTGGTACAGTTGCACAGAACCAAAGTCAGGGCTATTTCAGTGGTAACCTTAGAATCGTTTGCCTGGACAGTGGCGTTTACAGGATTAGAACTTGTCGGATTCCACACCAGGACTCCATTAGCTTTATAGCAGAAGAGAAAGTAATACATAGTAAAAAGTGAAGTAAAGTTTTTTTTTCATTATTCAGATGCAAGGAAAGAACATATTTCTTCATTGTAGACTAAGATTGTGTATTAATATAGAAACACAGATTTGATGACAGATAGGAACAATTTGGCCTATCCAGTCGCATATTTACCCTGATGTAAAGACTCAGACCCTACTCAGTCCTTAAAAGCGTTATGCTTGTCCCATGCATGTGTACATTACCTTGCTCCTAACACTTCTGCTGGCTGAACATTTGTACAACCTTATCAGTAAGATATAACTTCCTAAGCACCCTTGTGACCCTTTTGTTTCATATTATGGCCTCTTGATCTAAAATATGTCCTCTTTGGTATTTTGTTACTCCCCTTTATGTATTTAATTGCTTGTTTTGCATATCTTCTCTCTAGGCTTTCCTCCAAGCAATACATATTGTGATGCCGTAAGTTTTCCTGATAATTGTTATTTTGCAAATCATTCACCATTTTGGCAGCCCTCTTGTGGGCACTCTCCTAAACGTCAATATCCATAACTATACGCAATACTCCACATGAGGTCTAACCAGAGAGATCTATAAAGTGGCAGCACCACATCCCGTTTCCTTTCTAATCCCTCTCGCTTTACAACCCAGCGCTCTGCTTGCATCTTCCTTCCCTTTGTTCTGTTGTCACTTACAGAACAGTACCCCATTGCTATGTTTTGGATTATTTTACATGTAATAGATAATCATAAATAATATTATTGTAAGTTCTCAAGAGTAGGGCCTTCTTCTCCTTCCGCATTTGAAATTTACTTGGTTAAATATTTTCACTATCCAATATTGTACCAGTGCTATGGAATCGGCAGGCACTATATAAATAAATGTGATATACTGGTATTACAGTCTATCTGCAATTAACAGGCAAACATCTTGAATGGATAACATTTAACAAAGAAGGACTCACCATTATAATACCAGTAATTACATTGGGGAGCATTTCATTGAATCATTTAAGATTCCATTTAATATCCTTACCATCCAGGGAAACATCGCTTGAATCTGTTAACAGGGAGAATGTCACTGTGTCATTGTTTGGATCAGAGGCTGTGTAATTCACCGTCACAGATTTGTAGAGTTCTGTCCTAATGGTGGATGGTCCAGTTATATTGGGTGGAAAGTTGTCTGTAAAGATAATTATTACTTGTGTGAGTTTAATCAACATTTTGTTTACAGACAAGAAAAATGGACCAATTTGCGTTTGAAGCTTTTATGTGGTGTAAAAGCCATTAGTTGGTTCAGAATACAAGTGCCTACCTCCTAAAGCGAACAATGGACCAAATTTGACTGTCTATATGATGTGGGGTGATACTCTAAACAAGTAATTGTTTGTTCTTTAGTTTAATTAGTTTTTTGAGCCCCAAAGATGCTACAAGGTTCATAATCTCCGTATCAGTATATTTTCATTTCTCTGACCATATTTATTTCTTTATTACTTCTTAATGTATGCATACTAAATATGGTAAAAGGTAATATATTAGGAAGTACCACATTTTCCATACCTTAAGTCACATCTAAAGACAATCTACAGCATATTTTTTTTATTTGATCAGATGCTACATAAATGAGAAATAATGTTTTGTCAGACTACACAATCTATTGTGTAAATTCATGAGGACTCTGGGAAAGCCATATTTAAAAGTTCTTACTCATAGCGTTGTTCTGTTCTTGTACTGTGTTGAATGTCTCCAATGTTGCTTCTCCCACTGCAAAATCACCCGTACTCAAGATGTCAAAAATGCATTCATCATTTCCTTTGCAGGTCTCATTTGCTTTCTTGACTGTATCAGGATCCTTGGTTAAAAGTAAATCATCGTAAAACAAGGGCACAAAGCTGTTGTTGTTGTAGGTGTACCAGGATTCACCATTTGTCGTGTTGTAGATAAAGATACTATTTAGGGAAGTTGTTTTCCCTGTTAAAAAAAACAACAGCATGTTAACGTTGTGGATAATCAGACGTAAAACAAATCTGATAAAAAGACTAGCACAGCAAAAAAAAAAAAGTAGAAAAAAGAAATTTAACGTTAGCTTTGACACAAATACTTACAGGTCATTCCAATTTCAAAAATCTGGGAATCATTGGGAATTTTTTCTTCATTATATGTCAACTCAGTTCCATTGGCAGCCACTAAATCATCACTTTTATTCCCATTGAACACACCTGAAATATTACATATAAACACACACCACATGTTAATAAAAATAACTATACACACCATATGTTAATAGAAATAACATAAAATAAACAAGTGGCTTGGAATATAATTCTGAATTTGTTAAAAGATGACACAATGAATACATGTTCTGTAAATGTCTGCAGTTCAAATAGCCATTTGCCTTCAATGCTATTGTTACACAATGTAAAAAAGACCCAGACAAAATATGCTTTCACAATGTTCTTTGGCCAAAAGTGATGACAGCTTAGAGAATTTCCTTACCCAGAAGTCCTTCTGTCCTTTTCTGATATGAAGAATCTAATGATGTGACAAAGCTCAAAGCTCCCAGTTTGGCAGACACTGTGACTGATATTCCACCATCAAATGAGGCTTGGGTCTCGTTTTTGCTTGTCTTCTCTAAAGTGAACTTGTTGATATAGGTGGCATTTTCTAGTTAGCAGGAAAAAACAAACAGGTAAAGACAAACATGATGATATCTTTAGTAATTAGAATCCCAGACAAGAATTTAACAGTTATTACATTCCCCAGAACTTTTAATGTATTTCTCAAATTATACTAATTTTGCATTTTACCTCCTATTTCAAATGTAGTCCCATTAATCTTCACAGTTGTGGAATTTTCATTGTGCAGGTTCCACTCAATCTGGGAAAGAAAAAAGGCTGATATATTTAAACATCACAATATAGTCGAGTGAAAAGCTCATAGACTGCTTTTTTTATGGTTTTATGCATTGAGAGTGAAAAATTGAGGACCAGGAAGTTGGTTGCTTTTTTCATGTAGGTCTGCATCCATTCACAGACCTTATGTATCATGGTGAATCAGCAGGGGCATATTAACAATGGGGCAAAATGGGTAAACTGGGTGGTGAGTGAGCCCAGAAGGGGTCCCTTTAGGTACTTGTTTCATTCAGTAATGTTGGATGTTGCATAGACTTTGAATTTATATTTTAGGGTCTCAGAGCTAGGAAGCTGCAGTTACAAAATAGGTATTGTGCAGGTACTGTGCAAGGTCTTGGATCTGTGTTTATGGAAGTCTGTGGAGTTTGTCCACTAAAATGAGTATTGGCTTGAGAGTTTGCAGGAAATATGTGGTTTTAGCACCTTTACTTCAATATGCATTATGAATATCAAATTCCAGTGAGCTACACCTACAAGAATCTCTTGACTGGTCCTAGAAAGTGCATATGTAAATCTCCCAATGTATTATACATTATACCTCTGGTCTTTTGCTGGAGAAATCTGCCAACCAAAATTCCCTGCCATACATTATCATGTATGTATGTGTTTATGTGACATATATCTGTAGGAACAGATATGGTTGTGCTTTTGGAGCATATCTGTGTATGTCTTTTTGCAGGTGATACAAAGGTCTGCAATACAGTACACATTCCTGGTGGAACAAGCCAAATTACAGGGGCGGTTATGGTTAATGGGGTGTTTAGGGTTCAGTTAGGGGCAGTTATGGTTAACCGGGTGTTTAGGGTTAATTTAGGGGCAGTTATGGTTAATGGGGTCTTTAGGGTTAATTTTAGGTGCAGTTATGGTTGATGGGGTGCTAAGGGTTAATTTAGGGGCAATTATGGTTGATGGGGTGTTTAGGGTTAATTTAGGGGCAGTTGTGGTTAATGGGGTATTTAGGGTTAATTTAGGGGCAGTTATGGTTGATGGGGTGTTTAGGGATAATTTAGGGGCAGTTATGGTTAATGGGGTGTTTAGGGTTAATTTAATGCTGAGGACTGGGTTAACTTAAGGTGCAGTTAGAGGTAAAGGGGGGCAAACTAAAGGGAATCTAAATCCTGGGGGCAGTGAAGATTATTAATGTATTTATTTATAAAAGTATGGTGTCAGTGATATTCTCTGAATGAGTCGAATCCCTGTAAGATCTGAATCCCTGTAAGATCCGAATCCCTGTAAGATCCGGATCACTGTAAGATTTGGATCCCTGTAAGATTCGAATCTTTGAACGATTCTCAGTGACATCACTAGAGTAGGCAGGCAGGAGGGTTCATTGACTGTAATGAAAGGGGCGGGACCAATCGTTAGTGTGACTGCATGGAGGGACTGGAAACAGTAACTCCTGTGAGTCACACTGAATGATCCGAAGATTCGGCTCATTTCAATGAACGAGTCGAAATGATCTGATTCACTTTAATGATCCGAACTTCCCATCACTAGGCAACACTGCATACTTAGTCCTAGTGGGAATCAAAATGTTGGATAAGACAAGGACCAATCAGAGTGCAGCATGTGCACTCTGATAGGACCATACCTTAAACCAAGCCCAGTGGCATTAAAAACCCTGTTTTATCCTGCAGATGACCCCACTGTATTGCCCCAGGGAGTTAGTTGATATTTTTACAACCCTGTAAATCAGTGAATGTACAAAGCCAGGGACCTGATTTTTAAGGAGCCCCATGGTCCAGAAATTATGGAGCACCCTTTTTACTTACAAGAGGCATGCCCTTGGAAGTTTTGTCCCAGGTGCTAATCTGTTCATAATCTATCCCTTTACATTTAGACATCTGTAACAAACATAGTCATATCCTAACCCAAATACATTCTGAAGAACTCCATAGCAAGCCATTGAGAGGAACAAGCAGACTGTTGGAAGTACAGAAAATTTACTGTGTGCCTTAGAAGTCTTTGATAAGTCTTTTGATAAGTAGAATTTTATAATTATAAGGTAACGATACATAAAATGTATCTAAAATAACCCAAGAATCGTTGTTATATTTTGAACCCTGAAAGACTTAACAAACTCGATGTTTTAAAAGGGATGTAGCTTATATTTTTACAAGTTGTCAAACTGATTATACGCAGCTTGCTGTGTATTTATATTTATCAAGCACTGAACTTTACCGTGGTCTCATTTTGTATCATGGCAGCCAGACCGATAAAGTTGGTTGCTTGCGATGTTCCATTTCCAGCTCTAGCTGTACGTCCCTGTAGTCTGAAAATTATGGTACCATTCTCGTCTTTCACGTTTACCAAAACAAACTCTCCTAAGCCATTGAAGGTGTATCGCAGTCCATCAAGTGTGGTGATGTGGGGGTCTCCAAAAAAAAATCCTTAGACAGAAAATGGAATAGAGTTGTGAGTTGTGAGCACTTTTCTGCATAGAAATGTGGTTACCTATAAATGTCAGCCATTTATGCCCTTCTTGGTGTCCCGATGCTTACCTATAAATGGTGGGATGTATCCAAAGCAGAAATCTAGGGGTCTTTTCTGTCTATACATTGCGCAGAGGGTTGCTGAACCGGAATCCCTACAACAGTTATTGTAAGGATCTACCTCATTAACTGTGAAAAGAAAAATAAAGACAGGTCTCAATAAAATGCCAAAAGAAATTGTGTTATGTTACGAAACCAGAGACACTTCAATATAGTATTTTGCAAACCATATGTCTATGCCAAATGAGACAAGAACATGGGAAATAGATTCAATTTAGGGTAGTTGTAAACATTAAGGTGAAAATGAAAGCTGCTTAGAATGTATTCACAAAATTCTATATGACCTGTACCTATTATAATTACATTAATTGCAGTAGAAATCTAATATATAACATATTGGCTATTATTTTGGAGAGTGTTTACTCTGGTTTTGGAATAAATTTACCTTTATATTCATTTTGTAATGCTGTCATAATATTTGGTCGCACATTATAATAATAATAATAATATGAGCTTGGATTCCACCATTGAAGCCATAAGTTATCATATTCCCAAGGAGCTGGCAAGAATCGTTCTTTCTCTCCATACATAAGACCTCCCCATATATTGTAGTAACATCTAGTGCCTCCTCCAAACCAGGAACGAGATGAGCTCTGGTATGAATTATATATATCTGTGGAAATAAAAAAAAATCATAGATCTATGAAGAATCTACCTATCAATATATCAGGCATCACACTTTCAAAGAACATTTGCTCATCATTATGTTTCAATAGATGTCTGACTGGTCTCCTGCAGGACCATATGTACTTCGGAAGGGATTTTGTATAGACCATGCAAGGATAAAAATCTGTATTTACATTGTGATTGCATACACTTAATTACCATAGCTTTAATGGAAACCCAAAACTCTTTTCACTTAGGGACTCTAAAATCTTGATACAGCTTCAATTTTTTTTTGAAAAAAAAAATGCTTACTGACCTGGATTTTTCTGTTGGAAACCATACCACCATAGTCTGCTGGAAGGTGTGAATGAAGAATCCCAAAAAGCCTGCCAGAAGGAGCAAGGACAAGGTCTGACATAGTGGGACCACACTGGTTCATTGTAGTACCACTTCAGGCATTGTTGGATAGGGTTTTTAGTGTTTGCTGCATTATTCTCCAGTCGATAAGCCCAGTGGCCTTTCTTGTCTGCAAAAAAGGGAAAAAAACAAAAAATAAATTCTGATCCATACATCTGGGAACACCATGCAGCATACCCTTCTTTACTACATTTATACATTGCTGCATAAAAACCATGAGACTCAAAAGAAAACATGATATATAGGCAAATACCACTCAAGCTCATCTTATTTTAAGAACTGTGGGCAACCACGTGTCTGGAATCTGGTACAATTTCTGCCAACTGTAATCTATAGTGAGTGCTAGTGTATGTTAGATGTCTTCTTCTTCTCTGTGAAGGCTGGATTGGGCATCTGGCACACCGGGCAAAATCCCAGTAGGCTTTTGGCTCATAGCACCCCGCACTTATCCGCTGTATATGCACAGCCATATACTGTAAAACATTGTTTGGCCACTCCATTCCAGCTTGCAGTTGCATTCAAGTAATTTGGCGGCCACAGGCTTTATAGTGCCAGGGTGTCTGAGTTATTCTCAGTCTGGCCCTGACTCTCTCTATGCCTAAACAGGTTATAAAGCATCTCTACTGACTAGTATTGCTTCCTGAGCTAAAACATTCTCTGATATCCCCTGGTTACAATATAGGGGACCTTTTGAATCAGTGCAGACAACTATTTCAATCTTGTCCCTGCTAAATAAAGCAATGAAATATGAAGAAACATATCAATATTCTTAAAAGGCAATGAAATAATTAAATGTTAATCTAAATGTAATCTATATACATTGCTAGATGGGTTTTGTAATGCAAGCACATGCAAACAGAATTGACATACCAGTGGCATTAAGCCTTTCACTTAAATGAACTCTCTTTATAACATACTCGGAATGATATGGAGAGGCTCACATGAGTAGTTAAAATACATGAATAATAGTGCAGAGGTTGGTAGATACAGGAATACAAATACACTTAAATGGGCATTTTCATGAAGTTCAGACTCAACTGAGTTTACATACCCTTGTATGTTAACACTTATAAAACAACGTTTTACAAACAAAGTTCCAGGCAAGAGTATGTAAGTTGAAGGACAACTGCAACAAGTTACGCATATATTGCGATAAGTCATAGGTTCCAAAAACAAATTATTCTACTTACTGGTTTTGTATCCCACAGACTGGTCTGGAGTATATCTCTGTTGGATATTAACATTTGGTTCTGTTTGAGGATCATTGAATGCCGGGAAATTAGGTGAATTACTGTAGTAAGTAGGATCACTAGTTAAAAAAAATTTTTTATTTAGGTTCTGTTGTATTACATCTTAGAATTTAATAACATCCATATCATTCTCCAGTCTCTCAATGACGCACAATATGGCCCTCCATATTAATAAAATTGATTTAATTGAACTAACTTCCAAATCATCCAATTAAAAGACAAACATATACCTCAAATAGCCCATTTTTGGTGGATAATTTCTAGGTAGAGCATAGTATGGCCAGTTCATTCCTCCATCATCAAAGCGTGTTAAACAAAAGGAATAGATTCCATCCGTGACCAGTACAGCTTGAAAAGTGTTTGTCTGTAAGTAGTATATCAAGCAAAAGGAAATACATTTATTTCATGTATCAGACCGACCCACAACGTATCATCAATGTACTGTATTTGTACATTGATTTGGAAGGTTACCTGTGCAGTAGAGAAGAATTGTGCAGGATAGGGTTGACCTTCTTCCCATGTGATCATTATCGCCCATGCTGCTTGAAAATCCATATTAAAGTAACTCTTTACTTCACTTTGAATAGTATTTTTGAAACTAACATCCATATTAGGGGAGCTGAGGAAGTCATATGTCTGAAGAACAAAACAAATTGTAAATATTTCCCCAAGTTTAGGAAAAATGTTCAGAAAAATTAAAAATTATTATTATTATTATTTATACACATTATTTGCACGTACGGTGTCACCAAAGTAGTGTGTACAATGCATATGAAAAATTCAAAATGGCAGCTTTATTGGTTTTATTCCAGTTACAAAACAGAAACTACACTCATGCAGCATTACACAATGGTGTTAATTTACTAAACTATGAATTTGTAAGTGACTTGAACATTTCAACTGATAAAATTCACTATACTTTACTATTTACTATTTTGGTGGGAAGACATTCAAATACTCTCACTAGATTAACTGCATTATCCATGGCCAACTCAAGTTGGCCATTTTTTCAAATGTAAAGACTCAGACTTTAATCAGTCTTAAATTCAGAATAGTGTTATGCCTATCCAACACATTTAAATTCCTTCACTGTATTAAGCCTCTACCATTTCTACAAGGTGGCATAATTCAATATAATGTAAAATTCACTATACAGTGTAGTATTTGAACTGTACTGTTTATACACACCTCAACTGATAAGCAACTCACAATCAAGCAAATCAATTCAATTTTATTATATACTCATTTAACTTTGAATAACTGTACAATGATGCAATCAGAGTAAAACGACTCAAGAGTCAAGAGACAGGGGCAGATAAACATCGGGGTGCACAGAGAAATTGCTTTATGGTCTCTGTGTTTTGAAGGACCTGGGCTGATCTGATCAGGTCCCATGACGTGCAGCAATCATCCTCCCTCACACACACTGCATGTCTGGAAACTTCATCACTTCTCAGGGGGAAAGTGTCAGTGAGGTAGGATGATTGCTGATCGGATCACCGCTCACTGAGGGAGCTACAGGCCACAAGGAACATGCAGGAAGGAAGTGGAGAATGCGGTAAGTACTATTTGTGTATACTTGTATGTGTAAAGAACCACTTTTTCGCTGCCTGAACCATGGCTTTTTCATACCTGTGGCATTTAAATCTACTACCACTAGTGGCCACCCTCTGGAGCACTCAGAACTCTATTACTAGGATCAGGTGTGCCTTGTTACCTGGGTTGAGCCCTAGTCTACATCCAGCTGGGCCTTGTTACCTGGATTGCCCTGCCTTTATGAACCTGCCCTGCCCTTCAGTGAGGGCCTTTGTATTTAAGTCTATGGACCTTCCTGCTGTGGCTCTGCACCTGTACTGTTCCTGGTTCCCTGCTCTGTGTCCTGATCAAGTGGACTCCCTGCCTTTGTGTCCTTCCAAGTGGACTCCCTGCCTTTGTGTCCTTCCAAGTGGACTCCCTGCCTTTGTGTCCTTCCAAGTGGACTCCCTGCTTTGTGTCCTTCCAAGTTGAATCCCTGCTTTGTGTCCTTCCAAGTGGACTCCCTGCCTTTGTGTCCTTCCAAGTGGACTCCCTGCCTTTGTGTCCTTCCAAGTGGACTCCCTGCCTTTGTGTCCTTCCAAGTGGACTCCCTGCCTTTGTGTCCTTCCAAGTGGACTCCCTGCCTTTGTGTCCTTCCAAGTGGACTCCCTGCCTTTGTGTCCTTCCAAGTGGACTCCCTGCCTTTGTGTCCTTCCAAGTGGACTCCCTGCCTTTGTGTCCTTCCAAGTGGACTCCCTGCCTTTGTGTCCTTCCAAGTGGACTCCCTGCCTTTGTGTCCTTCCAAGTGGACTCCCTGCTTTGTGTCCTTCCAAGTGGACTCCCTGCCTTTGTGTCCTTCCAAGTGGACTCCCTGCCTTTGTGTCCTTCCAAGTGGACTCCCTGCCTTTGTGTCCTTCCAAGTGGACTCCCTGCTTTGTGTCCTTCCAAGTGGACTCCCTGCCTTTGTGTCCTTCCAAGTGGACTCCCTGCCTTTGTGTCCTTCCAAGTGGACTCCCTGCTTTGTGTCCTTCCAAGTGGACTCCCTGCCTTTGTGTCCTTCCAAGTGGACTCCCTGCCTTTGTGTCCTTCCAAGTGGACTCCCTGCTTTGTGTCCTTCCAAACGGGCTGTGTGCCTTTTGTACCCTTCCAAACTGGCTGTCTGCCTTTTGTGTCTATCCAAACGGGCTGTGTGCCTTTTGTACCCTTCCAAACGGGCTGTGTGCCTTTTGTACCCTTCCAAACGGGCTGTGTGCCTTTTGTACCCCTTCCAAACGGGCTGTGTGCCTTTTGTACCCTTCCAAACGGGCTGTGTGCCTTTTGTACCCTTCCAAACGGGCTGTGTGCCTTTTGTACCCTTCCAAACGGGCTGTGTGCCTTTTGTACCCTTCCAAACGGGCTGTGTGCCTTTCGTACCCTTCCAAGCGTGCTCTCTGTCTGTCGTGCCCTTCCAAGCGGGCTCTCTGTCTGTCGCGCCCTTCCAAGCGGGCTCCCTGCCAAAAGACTTATTACCTGTATTTTATTTTGCCATACGTCCGGTTACTTGCTTAGACTATATTACCCTTATTTGCTGGTCCTGTTATATACATGAAATACACTGCATTACCTGGATTTCTGTTTGTGGTGTCTTTGTTTGCATAATCATGCACCGTGGGTTACATACTGAACCCCAAGTATCCCCTGCGCATGGGCTCCTACCTGACCTGATCACCCGAGTCCTGACAGTATGTATAAATGTGTGTATGTATGTATATATGTGTATTATTTGTATATAGTATGTGTGTATATGGGGGGGGGCAGAGTAGCAGTTATGAAAATGCTGAAAAATGTAAAAAGCAGATTAGCGAGATACCAGAAAAAAAAGGGAAACAAAGTAGAACAAATTGAGGAAAAGATGTCAGCAAGTCATACTGCAAAAGAAATTGCCAAAAAGGGAAGAAATAGGCTGGAAGAGGCAGAAAGCAGAGGAAAAAAAGGAAAATGGCTTGCTGAAGGCAGAAAGTCCAGAGAAGAGGCCCTTAATGCATAATTCCCCAAAGATCCTTAATCTGGTTTTGTCAAGAGTTATTATTTTAATTGTGTAAATGTATAGGTTCAGTTTTATGAAGTCTCTTATTTCCTAAATTAGATAATTTTTAATATGTTGCTATAATTCAGGTTACGCTAGGTAACAAAATGTGCTAATAAGGAAAAATAAATAAATGGTTCAAATACACTTTGTTTATAGTAAGTTTGAAAACTTTTTTAGTAGCTAGCCTCACCTTGTAGTATACATTTCCAAATTGAGAAAAATCGGCATCTGCCCAGAACACAGCGATCATGGAAGGTGTATTGTAGTCATAGTTGTAGAAACGGCTGGAGGGATAACTGTACGTGTACATGGGAGAATAGGAATTACGTTGAAAAATGATCACTCCATTGTCTGTGAACTGCAAACAAGAAAGAGCAGAGATTAAGTGTGAAATCAGACTCCATACAACATTGATGAGTAATTTTAAGATTCAGTTCCTATTTCACCCTGGGTTGCTTTTCTTGTGACATTGCAATTTTAAAATGAGTGACTTGCTGAATCCACAAAAGTATAAAAACGTGCTTTATAAAAGCACAAACTTGACTTGTTAATTACATTTTAATTCTGAGTGATTAAACTCAAAATATACAGTTTGATCAAGAAAAACAACAATATCTGGCAATGTGATGACATCATGAGGGCACTGATTTATGTCACAAGAAGCCCACCAGCAGAGCATAGAAACTTAAAAATGACAGCAGGTAAGAGCCATTCCGCCCAACTAGTTGGTCAGTTATTTACCTGCTTTAAAGACTCAATCCTTTATCAGCCCTTGTTCTCGTCTTAGGTTCAGGATAGCCATATGTCTATCTTATGCATGTTTAAATACCCTTACTGTATTAGCGCCTCTACCTCTTTTCTCAGAGGCTGTTGCGTTTATCTACCACCCTCTTAGTAAACAAAAACTTTCTTAAATTACATCTAACCTACTGACCCTTTCAGATTATGCATGCTTGTTCTAACATTCCCCTTTCAAATAAACTCCCTTGCTATAGATTGTTAAATTCCGTTTTGTATTTAAAAGCGTTTCCCTCCTCGAAGCTATATATATACCTTTCTGCTACTTTCCACATTATAATGCGATATCATATCTGGAGTCTTGTTTAGTTTTGTACATTCTACTACTTGCCCAGACAGATGTATTACTGTAGTCATGTATTATAAATATGTACCTTGTCCCTGATTGCTATTGTACAATGCATTTTCTACAGAGAATGGCAATGTGGCCAATGTATTGCTCAAGTCTTGTATTATCAAGTTATAATTATGGTTATTGTGTTTCATGAGGTCCTTCACTAAATATCTTTTAATACACAGTTGTACACTTGGGTTCCAGGAAAGTAATGAAACACAAACTCACTGGGTTTATTGGCTCGAGTGACTTTATGTGACTTTAGCAGGTAAACTAATGTAATATTATTGGAAATCGTGTATTAATCCCAACATATAGAATATATAGAATAGCCTCAGAAAATAGTTACTATTAAATATAATAGTTACTACATTTTGAGTTGTGAGAAGTATATTTTTCACCTTTAGTTTTATGAATGTTTATTAGAATCTTACTTTGTTTATGTACAGAGATAATTAGAAGAATTAGAGAAATATAGAAAATGTATGTTACCAAAAAATTTATGTCTGGTGTGATGTAATAAACTTGTGTATGCTGAGTATATACTGTGTGGTTGTACAATTTTTTTTATATAATACAAATTGTATTAAAAACCCGGTGGTTATGGCATATTACATTACTGATTTAACAGTGTCCTTATGAGGACATTCAGGTGCCACAACATTTGTAAGAGATCACATTAGCATACCCCCACCTGACAAGCAGTCATGGGCGCTACAACGGAGCAGTTCCCTTAGTCCCAGGGTCAGTTACGAGAGATCACAGGACACTGGAGCAGCTACTCAGGACAGCAGGACAGTCCCTGAAAACCTCTATAATAAACATATTTGTGATATGTTACTTACATATAATGAACTATAAAATTTAGACCCAAAAGGAAAGCCAATGGGGACATTGATCAAGGGAGAGGTGAAGTCCTTATACCTCTGAGTTATTATATAATTGTTGTTATAATCAAAAAGCCGTTTCTCTGAAAAACAAAAAGGTTTAGGATTATAGGCACTGTGCATGCAGTCATAAAGCAAGCGGCAAGGTATTATATAGTAGCCACGTATATTAAATATAAATCAAATTAGGAATGGAATGGGGAAAAAAATGTGATGGAAACCCCTGCAATAGGAAATAACAGGCATTATTAAACACTCATCTACATCCACCAGACAAGCCCGAAGACTTGTTTTTCCCACAGAAATCTCATAGTCTTGCCACCACTGCAAGTGATTCTGTGAAGGGATATGCACACAAGGTTAACAATGATCACTTTTTTTGCCTCTATATCCACGTTATACATGGTTCGCTTTAGAGCAAATGTCTGCTGTTCTAAGAATTAGGTAAATATAGTATTACATTGAATTTAAAAAATAAACTGACAGCACATTCAAGAAATGGTTAATAGTGGCCTCCTTGCCCAAGCATTTTGCTGTAGATCCAGGGATTTATTCTGATTGCCATATTTGGAGTCGGGAAGGAATTTTCCCCCTGGTATGGGGCAATTGGCATCTGCTTCATAAGGGTTTTTTGCCTTCCTCTGGATCAACACAGTAGGGACACAATATGTATATAGGTTGAACTTGATGGACTTTGGTCTTTTTTCAACCTTATGAACTATGTTACTATGTTACTATGGCCACAGTGGATGCATGTTGCCACCAGCCCTGTCATGTGCCACCACCCAGGGTGGTTTCTGGTACATTATGGAGTCCTGGATCCTATCAAAAAGATTGCCTTTGTGCAGACACTAGAGCAGCACCTAAATGTTCACAACCAATAGAAAAATCATTAAAGACCACTGCTTTAGCCAATAACTACACCACACGAAGCTTTTACCTCTACAAGTAAATCCATTTCCCTTGTATCCTGTTTTGCAAGTACAGGTATATGATCCATATGTGTTTGTACAATAAGCGTTGACGCTGCATCGACTGAGCCCTGTTGCACATTCATCGACATCTGAAAGACATATGTTCTCAATTAAGGTAAAAACACAATTTCTCGCTGTTCAACTAGTGCTGTGGGTGTACATGCAAGTACTTAATAATAATATATATAATAATAATATATAGCTAAAAAGAAAACAACAAAAACAAAGGATTGTATGAATCCTCACTGTATTCCTTAAACAAGTAAAATAACAGAAGTATTACCATTGGTGCACCTCTTCCCTTCATAATTTGAAGGACATATACAAGAAAAATCATTCACTAGATCGATGCAGATTCCTCCATTTAAACATGAGGTGCTGGTACAGTCATTTATATCTGAAAAAGAGGCATGTAATTAATTTGTGTCTATCTACACACATATCTTTAGATAGATAGATAGATAGAAAGATAGATAGATAGATCGATAGATAGATAGATAGATAGATAGATAGATAGATGGTAGACATGGCCATTCTGGGCCCGTATCCACCGATGTTACATAGTGAAATGTATGTTATTGTGACATTGTTCATCTGGCATAACTTACTTGTCTCACAGAACCTGCCGGTGTAACCGGGGCGACAAGTGCATGAGAACGCATCGACCATATCTTTGCAGGTGGCACCGTTTCGACATGGGTTGCTCAGACATTCATTAATATCTGAGGGAACAGAAAGTATTAGAACAGAAGATGTTATCACTCAAAAGAAAGGACTTGCCTGTATTAAACAGAAGTTCAAAATTTACAGTATGTTCAATAAAATAAGGCGCGTACACAGAGTAAAAAAACAAGAATCTGGCAAAGCAGAAACCACAATAGCAGACTGGACAGCTAGTTACATATTAAAGCTTAATGTTTAATCATTCATTTCATTTTCTTTACAAACTGACAAGGTGCTCCATTTGCAATACAATAACACATCAAACTTGTTTCATGTTAACAGACCTAGCCAATGACAAAGTCGTTTATTTTACAGAGTGGTAGGTAAGTGGAACAGACTTCCAGCAAAGGTAGAGGTAGAGGCTAATATAGTCAGTGAGTTTAAACATGCCTTGGATAGGCATAAAGTTATCCTGAAACAAAGATGAGACCAAGGACTGATTAAGGTTTTAGTCTTTACAGCAGGAAAAATCTGCTTACTACATGGGCTAAATGGTTCTTATCTGTCATCGAGTTCTATGTTTCTAAGTCTGTGTTTGGTACATCACCAAAAACTGAGTGGGCGTTATTGTGGTTCACTTAGACACTGAGATTATCCAATGAAAAAAGTTATCTATGTAAAAATAAATGCTTATTTTGTGTTTTTGTATTAGCAATACTGTTTTGTAGATATATGGGTGGATACAAAAATACTAATTTTAGGTTAACACTACTAGTGATTTAAAGTTTATGTTTTTAGTTTTTCTCTCTTAAGACAATGAATCCTGCCTTTTGATTGTACCATAGATTTTTTCATGTTCCAAAACTAGCATTTGGAATTCTTTTGAAAACATGTACTGTGTATAAGTATTTACAGATTTGGTTTTTTTACTGTCTCTTTGATGTACTTTCTATCTATTTAATATTATTGTTCTCATCATAAACACTTTATGACAAACATAGCCATATTAGAACTAAACATTTGTGAAAATAGGTGAAGCACAGATCGTAATAAAAATATAAAATATTGCTTATCATCTGCTTACCAATGTCACAATTGTCACCACTGTATCCTTTATCGCATTTACACGAATAGCTTCCTTCAGAGTTCTTGCAAGCTCCGTTCTTACAAACGTTGTTTGCACATTCATCAATATCTACATTTTAAAAAAAAAAACACAGTCTTACCAGTCAGGGATAAAGATGAAGTATAACCACATAAACAATCTGAATGCTTACTTACATGCTACAGGTTAGGGTAGTTTTAAAGCGTTGAAGTACAAAATGCAACAAATACTGCAATAGAAACATTTCATATATTAACTATTCTCTTTGTATAGTATGATACTTATATTAGTAACTGTTTAAGATAATGCTAGTTTTTCTTAGACCCCCCACAGTATGTAGAACCGGACAAAACTGATATAGTTCCCTGGATGGAATATTTAAAGCTATCACATACCCAATATGTTAGTGTTTAGGAAATATGTGTAATAATAATATTAATATGTTTTTACATAATCTTATATGATATCCACAAAGCACTGGTATTGTTAGTTCACGCATATCATGTCATGTCAAGATCATTGTCTTTTATCATATTCACCTTCAGAGCAAGTTGTTCCTTTCCAGCCTCGTCTGCAGCTGCATGTAAAGGAGCCCTGTGTATTGCTGCATATCCCTTTGGAGGTGCAAGGATTGTTCCTCAAACATTCGTTCACATCTTATAAAAAGAAAAGAAAACCTGTGGCATTTTTGATCATGCTAATCATCGTTTGTTTGTTTTTGTTGTGTGTGCAAATCATGGATGTATATATACAGTATAAATTTGTGAAGGTTTGGGGAGTGACTTCTTTCAACTAAACACCTGGCCATCTGTGTTAATCTCCACCATACCTCCCTCTCTTACAGGTAAGATATTACTATTGAAACCGATCCACCTCTGAACTCCACATGTCCTGCTTAAACCCCTTGTCTTTTACCTGGAATGATATTATTATTGAAACTGACCCCCTTCTGAACCCCTCTGAACAGATGATCTGAACCCTATCAACTGGCCACCATCGTATCAGTCTTCTCCTACTGTTTCACTCCCCCCTTAACCCCCAACCAGATTATAAATTCACAAGAGCAGGGCCCTCTTCTCCTTTTGTACCAGTTTGTGTGTGATTGTAACAGCTCTACGGAATCTGATGGGGCTATATAAAAAATATAATGTACATTGTTTGGATGAAATAAAAACCAACAACACAGCTCAGTTCTTCTACTGCTTAAACTCTTCAAGCAGCTAGTCAGTAGCAAGGATCCTTGGACCAGCTGCCCTTTTGCTTTTTGAAGAATGCACATTAAAGTGCTCACAGAGTACTTTTATATGCATTCTTCTTTGATGGGGCTATCAGGAACAGTAAACTGTCACTTTAGTGTTTTGTGCAGCAACTATTAAACATTAACTTGATACCAGAATATGTCCTTTCTTTTAAAAAATGTACCTTTACCTTACCTTTTTCACAGTTCTGTCCCTCCCAACCTGTGTTACATTTACATGTATAGCCATAGACATGATTTTTGCATTGTCCATTGATGCAAGGAGAGCCAATACAGTGATCGATTTCTGCAAAACATTTCACAAATGTAATTATTGTTATGCAGGTAATCATACATTATTTTATTAGCAGTGGGAAAACAAATGCAATTTACTACTAAGATAATGCAACTTGGCATGTACAGTATATTTCAGAAAATAGGACTCCCAAAAATATAAGGTATATCATAGATTTTAGAAGCTATGATTCACCAGAACTTTTTATTCACTAGTTTTATGCCCTTACATATAAAATTCTGATGCGGGAGTAATATTGTTATAATAAATTGATGAGTGTCGGAAAGGTGGATATAGAAAAAAGAATTCAATTTTCTTCTCACCAATGCAATTTTTTAGGTTGCTGTTGTCTAGTTCATATCCATCCCTGCAGGAGCATGAGTATCCTCCAATTGTGTTAAAGCATTGGTGCTGGCAGGTGCTCATATCGCATTCATTGATATCTGCAAGACATTGATTTTATAAGAGTGGGTATCATAACAGAAACTCAATGATTCTGACCCCATCTTGATAAAAGATCTTTGGCATGTTTTGTTATGTATATATATATATATATATTTATAGAGAGAGAGAGAGAGAGAGAGAGAGAGAGAGAGGGAGAGAGAGAGAGGACTTAAGGCTTTCTAGACAATGATTAGCATAAGCATACTAAATAACTGTCCCCCTATTCTGATAGCATCACATAGTCTGTTGGAGCTCTACAAATAAATGTAATATTGCGTGATGTCATATATATTTGCAGCACTTACACTAATAATGTAGTGATTTGTATAAATATAAATATTGACATTCAGTGTTCTCCTGGGGTTGCCTATGGGTCTTAGATATTTGGGGGGCTGCACAATGTTGTAACATAATAGAACATCAAGATTTTACACATCAACAACTTGGAGTTCGACAACATTCAACTTAAAGTAAGATGCCTCAAGTGTAGTGTTAGAAAAAAAAGAATTGGTCAAAGGTCTTTGGGCAAATAAGATGATGTTTTACAGTAAGATATCTGCACTTACCCACGCATAATCTCTCATTCTGGTCAGGTTTGAAGCCCTTGTTACATGTACATACAGGAGTAAATGTATCAGACTTAATATAACACTTGCCGTTATTGCACAGCAGATTGCAGAGCACAGGAGCTTAAAAACAAAAAACAACTTTTGGATCAAAATAAACCCCTGCTTGTTTAATTTACAGATGATCATTGAGGGATAGAACTCACACCTAATTTTAGCGATACACTTGGGTACCAAGACCTATAATACTATATAGTGCTAAGACCTTCAGACACTTTTCATATGATTAATTTTTGGAATCAAGTCAACCTTAAGAAAATGTGTCCAAAGAGGGCCCTTTTTCTTTCACAACATGTACATTTTCACATCAGTGTAATTTGTTTGGGGATATCTTATTTAAAAGTTAGTAGGCATTTCACTTTAAGATATCTGAGATCTGTGGCATAAGGTGTCAATTAGCATGTTACTAACATATCTAATCAATATCCTATCCTTTTGAAAATAGAGCTTGTTAGAGTAATGAAATAGAGTACTTACCCTTTGTGGTATTGTTGAAGGCTGTTGTGTATTCCTGGATAGTAGTGGAAATCCCAGGCCTTGTAATGCTTGTATATTGCACTGTTGTTGAATGCATTGGTCCTAAAGATGTGTACTTTGTAATTGTACTAGTAATGATTTCTTGTGTTGCTGTAAAATTCACTGGTAACGATGATGAGGTTACAGGAGAGTACGTTGTAGTATTGAAGATGTCAAGTGGTGTTATTGTATTTCTATTTGCTGAAGTGTTTAAAAGGTGCGATGGTGTTGATGATACAACAGTGAGCGGCATGGAGGAAACAGAGCCTTGAGTAGTAGCATTTCTGGAAGAAGAAGTAGTAGTAGTAGTAGTAGTAGTGGTAGTAGTAGTAAATCCCCCCACAAATGTACTTGAGGCAGGTGTTCTAGTAGACTCTACTGTAGGTAACCTCACAGTTGTACTGAGCTCAGATTGTGCAGTAGAGATGATCTTAACTGTTGAACCCTCTGCAGCTGTACTGGGTTCAGGTGCTGTAGATGATAACTCCTTTGTACTGGGTTCTGGTGCTTCAGTTGAAATGATCTTAGCTGTAGATCCTCTCTCAGTTCGTGCAGTAGAGATGACCCCATTTGTAGAGCCTCCTGCAACTGTACTGGGTTCAAGTGTTGCAGATGTTACTTCTCTGGTACTTAGTTCTGGTGCTGCAGCAGAACTTACCTGGGCTGTAGATTTCCCCTCAGTTGTACTGGGTTCAGGTGCTTTAGTAGAATGCATCACAGCTGTTGATCTCTGTGCAGTTGTGCCCAGTTCAGTTGCTGCAGATGTTTTCTCTTTGGTACTTGGGTCTGGTCCTGCAGTAAAAAATGTATCATCTGTAGATCTTCCCTTAGTTGTACTGGGTTCAGGTCCTGCTGTAGAAATTATCTCAGTTGTAGAACCCTCCCCTGCTGTGTTGGGTTCCGGTGATACATAAGTTACCTCTCTGGTACTTGGTTCTTGAGTAGAAATGATCTCAGCTGTATATTCTCTCACAGTTGTACTGGATTCAGTTTGTTCAGTAGGAAATATCTCAGATGTTGATACTGCCTTGTGTGTACTTGGTTCAGTAGCCCTAGTAGAGATTATCTCTACTGTAGATTCTGCTCTTGTTGTACTTGGTTCAAGTGCTGCAGATGTTATTTCTCTCGTACTTAGTTCTGGTGCCACAGTAGAACTTATATGAGCTGTAGATTCCCCCTCAGTTATACTAGGTTCAGATGCCTTAGTAGACTGATTCTCAGCTGTTGATCCATGTGCAGCTGTGCTCAGTTCAGTTGCTGCAGATGTTTCCTTTCTGGTACTTAGGTCTGGTGCTGCGGTAAAAATTGTATCAGCTGTAGACCTTTCCTCCGTTGTACTGGGTTCAGGTCCTGCAGTAGAAATTATCTCAGTTATAGATCCCTCCCCTGTCGTTCTGGGTTCCAGTACCACAGAAGTTACCTCTCTGGTACTTGGTACTTGTGAAGAACTTATGTCAGCTGTAGATCCCCTCACAGTTGTACTGTATCCAGTCCATAGAGTAGAGGATATCTCAGATGTTGATACTGCCTCACGTGTACTTGGTTCAGAAGCCCTAGTAGAGATTATCTCTACTGTAGATTCCACTCTTGTTGTACTTAGTTCAAATGCTGCAGATGTTACTACTCTTGTACTTAGTTCTGGTGCCACAGAAGAACTTATCTGAGCTGTAGATTCCCCCTCAGTTGTACTAGTTTCAGGTGCCTTAGTAGACTGTACCTCAGCTGTTGATCCATGGGCAGCTGTGCTCAGTTCAGTCGCTGTAGATTTTTCTTCTCTGGTACTTAGGTCTGGTGCTGCGGTAGAAATTGTATCAGCTGTAGATCTTTCCTCATGTGTACTGGGTTCAGGCCCCGCAGTAGAAATTATCTCAGTTGTAGATCCTTCCCCTGTTGTTGTGGATTCCACTTCTACAGAAGTTGCTTCTCTGGTACTTGGTTCTTGTGAAGAACTTATATCGGCTGTAGATTCCCTCATAGTTGTACTGGATTCAGTTTGTTCAGTAGAAATTACCTCAGATGTTGATACTGCCTCATGTGTACTTGGTTCAGCTGCCCTAGTGGAGATTATCTCTACTGTCGATTCCACTCGTGTTGTACTTGGTTCAAGTTCTGCAGATGTTACTAGTCTCGTACTTAGTTCTGGTGCCGCAGTGGAGCTTATCTGAGCTGTAGATTCCCCCTCAGTTGTGCTAGTTTCAGGTGTCTCAGTAGACTGTACCTCAGCTGTTGATCCATGTGTAGCTGTGCTCAGTTCAGTTGCTGCAGATTTTTCTTCTCTGGTAGTTAGATCTGGTGCTTCAGTAGAATTTGTATCAGCTGTAGATATTTCCTCATTTGTACTGGGTTCAGGCCCTGCAGTAGAAATTATCTCAGTTGTAGATCCTTTCTCTGTTGTTGTGGATTCCACTGCTACAGAAGTTGCTTCTCTGGTACTTGGTTCTTGTGAAGAACTTATCTCGGCTGTAGATTCCCTCACAGTTGTACTGGATTCAGTTTGTTCAGTAGAAAATATCTCAGATGTTGATACTGCCTCACGTGTACTTGGTTCAGCTGCCCTAGAAGAGATTACCTCTACTGTCGATTCCACTCTTGTTGTACTTGGTTCAAGTTCTGCAGATGTTACTAGTCTCGTACTTAGTTCTGGTGCCGCAGTGGAGCTTATCTGAGCTGTAGATTCCCCCTCAGTTGTGCTAGTTTCAGCTTCCTTAGTAGACTGTATCTCAGCTGTTGATCCATGTGTAGCTGTGCTCAGTTCAGTTGCTGCAGATTTTTCTTCTCTGGTACTTAGATCTGGTGCTTCAGTAGAAATTGTATCAGCTGTAGATATTTCCTCATTTGTACTGGGTTCAGGCCCTGCAGTAGAAATTATCTCAGTTGTAGATCCTTTCTCTGTTGTTGTGGATTCCACTGCTACAGAAGTTGCTTCTCTGGTACTTGGTTCTTGTGAAGAACTTATCTCGGCTGTAGATTCCCTCACAGTTGTACTGGATTCAGTTTGTTCAGTAGAAAATATCTCAGATGTTGATACTGCCTCACGTGTACTTGGTTCAGCTGCCCTAGTGGAGATTATCTCTACTGTCGATTCCACTCTTGTTGTACTTGGTTCAAGTTCTGCAGATGTTACTAGTCTCGTACTTAGTTCTGGTGCCGCAGTGGAGCTTATCTGAGCTGTAGATTCCCCCTCAGTTGTGCTAGTTTCAGGTGTCTCAGTAGACTGTACCTCAGCTGTTGATCCATGTGCAGCTGTGCTCAGTTCAGTTGCTGCAGATTTTTCTTCTCTGGTACTTAGATCTGGTGCTGCAGTAGAAATTGTATCAGCTGTAGATCTTTCCTCATTTGTACTGGGTTCAGGCCCTGCAGTAGAAATTATCTCAGTTGTAGATCCTTCCCCTGTTGTTGTGGATTCCACTGCTACAGAAGTTGCTTCTCTGGTACTTGGTTCTTGTGAAGAACTTATCTCGGCTGTAGATTCCCTCATAGTTGTACTGGATTCAGTTTGTTCAGTAGAAAATATCTCAGATGTTGATACTGCCTCACGTGTACTTGGTTCAGCTGCCCTAGTAGAGATTATCTCTACTGTTGATTCCACTCTTGTTGTACTTGGTTCAAGTTCTGCAGATGTTACTAGTCTCGTACTTAGTTCTGGTGCCGCAGTGGAGCTTATCTGAGCTGTAGATTCCCTCTCAGTTGTGCTAGTTTCAGGTTCCTTGGTAGACTGTATCTCAGCTGTTGATCCATGTGCAGCTGTGCTCAGTTCAGTTGCTGCAGATGTTTCTTCTCTGGTACTTAGGTCTGGTGCTGCAGTAGAAATGTTATCAGCTGTAGATCTTTCCTCCCTTGTACTGGGTTCAGGTCCTGCTGTTGATGTGGGTTCCACTTCTACAGAAGTTATCTCTCTGGTACTTGGTTCTTGTGAAGAACGAATCTGAGCTGTAGACTTCCCCTCTGTTGTACTGGGTTCAGGTGCCCTTGTAGAGAGTATCTCACTTATAGATTCCTCCCCTGTTGTTGTGGGTTCCACTGCTACAGAAGTTATCTCTATGGTACCTGGTTCTTGTGAAGAAATTATCTCAGCTGTAGATTCCCTTACAATTGTACTAGCTTCAGTCTGTACATTAGAGACTATCTCAGATGTTGATACTACGTCATGTGTACTTGATTCAGCTGCCCTCGTTGACATAATCTCAGTTGTAGATCCCTCCCCTGTTGTTGTGGGTTCCAGTGCTACAGAAGTTATCTCTCTGGTACTTGGTTCTTGTGAAGAACTTATCTCTGCTGTAGATTCCCTCACAGTTGTACTGGATTCAGTTTGTTCCGTAGAAAATACCTCAGGTGTTGATACTGCCTCACGTGTACTTGGTTCAGCTGCCCTAGTAGACATTATCTCTACTGTAGATTCCCCTCTTGTTGTACTTGGTTCAAGTACTGCAGATGTTACTACTGTGGTACTTAGTTCTGGTGCCACAGTAGAATCTATCTGAGCTGTAGACTTCCCCTCTGTTGTACTGGGTTCAGGTGCCCTTGTAGAGAGTATCTCACTTATAGATTCCTCCCCTGTTGTTGTGGGTTCCACTGCTACAGAAGTTATCTCTATGGTACCTGGTTCTTGTGAAGATATTATCTCAGCTGTAGATTCCCTTACAATTGTACTAACTTCAGTCTGTACATTACAGACTATCTCAGATGTTGATACTACGTCATGTGTACTTGATTCAGCTGCCGTCGTTGACATTATCTCAGTTGTAGATCCCTCCCCTGTTGTTGTGGGTTCCAGTGCTACAGAAGTTATCTCTCTGGTACTTGGTTCTTGTGAAGAACTTATCTCTGCTGTAGATTCCCTCACAGTTGTACTGGATTCAGTTTGTTCAGTAGAAAATACCTCAGATGTTGATACTGCCTCACGTGTACTTGGTTCAGCTGCCCTAGTAGACATTATCTCTACTGTAGATTCCCCTCTTGTTGTACTTGGTTCAAGTACTGCAGATGTTACTACTGTGGTACTTAGTTCTGGTGCCACAGTAGAATCTATCTGAGCTGTAGACTTTCCCTCTGTTGTACTGGGTTCAGGTGCCCTTGTAGAGAGTATCTCACTTATAGATTCCTCCCCTGTTGTTGTGGGTTCCAGTGCTACAGAAGTTATCTCTATGGTACCTGGTTCTTGTGAAGAAATTATCTCAGCTGTAGATTCCGTTACAATTGTACTAGCTTCAGTCTGTACATTAGAGACTATCTCAGATGTTGATACTACGTTATGTGTACTTGATTCAGCTGCCCTAGTTGACATTATCTCAGTTGTAGGTCCTTCCCCTGTTGTTGTGTGCTCCAGTGCTACAGAAGATACCTCTCTGGTACTTAGTTCTTGTGAAAAACTTATCTCGGCTGTAGATTCCCTCACAGTTGTACTGGATTCAGTTTGTTCAGTAGAAAATACCTCAGATGTTGATACTGCCTCATGTGTACTTGGTTCAGCTGCCCTAGTAGATATTATCTCTACTGTAGATTCCCCTCTTGTACTTGGTTCAAGTACTGCAGATGTTATTACTGTGGTACTAAGTTCTGGTGCCACAGTGGCATCTATCTGAGCTGTAGACTTCCCCTCTGTTGTACTGGGTTCAGGTGCCCTTGTAGAGAGTATCTCACTTATAGATTCCTCCCCTGTTGTTGTGGGTTCCAGTGCTACAGAAGTTTTCTCTATGGTACCTGGTTCTTGTGAAGAAATTATCTCAGCTGTAGATTCCGTTACAATTGTACTAGCTTCAGTCTGTACATTAGAGACTATCTCAGATGTTGATACTACATCATGTGTACTTGATTCAGCTGCCCTAGTTGACATT
The DNA here is from genome assembly GCA_029215755.1 of Spea hammondii. NCBI lineage: Eukaryota > Metazoa > Chordata > Amphibia > Anura > Pelobatidae > Spea > Spea hammondii. Next base: position 89,857,337 of record JARDYJ010000003.1, read on the forward strand.
ATCTCACTTGTAGGTCCTTCCCCTGTTGTTGTGGGCTCCAGTGCTACAGAAGTTACCTCTCTGGTACTTAGTTCTTGTGAAGAACTTACCTCAGCGGTAGATTCCCTCACAGTTGTACTGGATTCAGTTTGTTCAGTAGAAAATACCTCAGATGTTGATACTGCCTCATGTGTACTTGGTTCAGCTGCCCCAGTAGACATTATCTCTACTGTAGATTCCCATCTTGTTGTACTTGGTTCAAGTGCTGCAGATGTTTCTACTCTTGCACTTAGTTCTGGTGCCACAGTAGAACTTGTCTGAGCTGTAGATTTCTCCTCAGTTGTACTAGGTTCAAGTGCCTTAGTAGAGAGTATCTCACTTATAGATTCCTCCCCTGTTGTTGTGGGTTCCAGTGCTACAGAAGTTTTCTCTATGGTACCTGGTTCTTGTGAAGAAATTATCTCAGCTGTAGATTCCGTTACAATTGTACTAGCTTCAGTCTGTACATTAGAGACTATCTCAGATGTTGATACTACATCATGTGTACTTGATTCAGCTGCCCTAGTTGACATTATCTCACTTGTAGGTCCTTCCCCTGTTGTTGTGGGCTCCAGTGCTACAGAAGTTACCTCTCTGGTACTTAGTTCTTGTGAAGAACTTATCTCAGCGGTAGATTCCCTCACAGTTGTACTGGATTCAGTTTGTTCAGTAGAAAATACCTCAGATGTTGATACTGCCTCATGTGTACTTGGTTCAGCTGCCCCAGTAGACATTATCTCTACTGTAGATTCCCATCTTGTTGTACTTGGTTCAAGTGCTGCAGATGTTTCTACTCTTGCACTTAGTTCTGGTGCCACAGTAGAACTTGTCTGAGCTGTAGATTTCTCCTCAGTTGTACTAGGTTCAAGTGCCTTAGTAGACTGTATCTCTGAAGTTGATCCCTTTGCAGTTGTGTTGACTTCAGTTGCTGCAGATGTACTAAGGTCTAATGCTGTATCATCTGTAGATCTTGCCTCTGTTGCTGCTGGTGTTGAACCTAGCTCAGTTGTAGATTGCTCTGCAGCAGAATTAAGTATGTTACAAATGTGTAAACTATCTAGGCCATTTGCACACTTAATGTGAAATATCTTAATGTAGATTTATTTAGGGGAGGGACAGCAAAGAGGGTGATTTAGGCCCACCCCCGAGCTTCCATATGTTAGGGGGCTTGACCCAAAGACACTTCCAAAAGCTAAACATTCAATAAAGATGCTAGAAAAGTATGGGCTAAATCCTTTTTGCTAAATTTCAGAATAAGTTGAAGAACCTTATGGAAGCTGAAAATTGTATAGACTAGTAAACAATTTAACTTACACAAAGCCACAAAACAATTGCTAACCATCCAGATGCATGGAAACGTTTAGCATGTCTAGATCAAAACAAAGCATTGCACTTCTGATGAGATAAAGGATATATTTGAACATACGTTTAGTAATATATTAGTGAGCAGCAGATGTGTCTAAACAATTCTAGACAAAGCTCACAAACCATACATTTTCAAAGCACCAACTCAAATTGAGAAATTAGTCACACATATCACTCTAGTTGCAGACCCAGAGACTGATTTCAGCAGGGGCATTCATATTAAAACGCACACCCAGACACTCACACTAACACACACACAGAGACACTCACACTAACATACATACCCAGGAACACTCTCACTAGCACAGACACTCACACACATTCACACCAACACACCCAGGCACCCATGATGACACACATACACCCAGACACACACTAACACACCAAGACACTCACACTGATACATCCAAACACACTAACACACCTAGACATACACACTAACACAACTAGATACTCACACTAACACATTCAGCCACACATACTAAGACACACACATACACCATAACATACCCAGACACTAACATACCCAGACACACACTCACACACAATTCACTTCACACAATCTTGGTGAAAATTCAGCCTGTCTACTATTGCAGGGTCACAGCCCATTTTTCTTGAGGGGTTGCCCCCACACCTGGATATCCCCATAAATCACTCTCAGCCACACATATATTATTTTCAGGCACTAGACCCATCTCAACCACAAATACTATATTCAGCAACACACATGCTTAATATCCATGTCATATCATCAAAAGTCATCTCACCTTACCGGAACATATACATATCCCTTAGCAGCACATTTTGGAAAACTATGTTTTAAAGTGAATAGCGTGAGCAGTACATTTATATACAATATTCTTATTACTATAACAGCTAGCATTATTCTGAATAGACACATATAAAAAGAAGTTCAAAGACATATGAGCGTGCAGTCCTATGTTTCTAAAGATTTTTATATAGATGTTTTACATCACCTGTTGTATTACCCTTTAGTTTGTCACTAAAATGCAGTAAATGCTTCATGGATACTGCTGATGATCCAGCATTAGATAGGTTAAATAGTTACACACAAACACACACATATATGGAAAGCATGCCCTAAAGAGATTAAAAATACACACAAATACACACACTGGATGCAAACCAGAGGCTGGGACTGTAGAAGGGTCATTGAATAGAGCCTAGGGTACGTAGCGTGACAAGGACTTTAGGCAGTGACAATGTCACAATCTGTGAATATTTTATGGATATTCAATTAAATCCCTATCTGCAAATGTGTTTTGGACACAGCAGGACAGTGTGCATTGAACTTGTATGTGACAAAATGTGGCTGTGGCTGCTTTGTACTGGGACAAGAATTTCAAGAATTATAGGGCAAACATTATATCTCAAGTGAGAAATAAATAATATATGCCATCATTATAACCAAAAAATTTACACCCACTTACATCTTATCCATTAGGGACTGAAATTGTTAGTTGCAAGCCCCCCATCCCAAAACACTATTTGTTTAGTAGAATCACACAGTAACAAAGAATATCCCAATATTGTCAAAATACACCATTTCCTATTAACAAACATTTGCATTTGAATGTTTTCTAGAAGCTGCCTGTAGATGTTTAAAAAAAAACCTTAGTACTGCCAACATGTATTACAGCAAAGGAGGAAATATATATCACAGCATTGTTTTCACTACAATGTGTTCTAATATGTTCTATTATTCTTCAATCAAGTACAACCTAAAGTAGTTGTGGTATATATATATATATATATATATATATATATATATATATACTGTCAAAATCATCACAAAGGGACATAAATTATAAAGGGTGACTTTAGTTTCCCTTTTTACAAGTAATGTTTCTCCCCAATGTTTAACTTTCACATGAACTAGCATGACTTAGAATGTCTTAGTTGTGGCAAAGCTGGTTTGTTTAGCATGTCACTTACCCACCCCATGTGAGTTACTTCATCCATTATCTGTCTTTTTTAATGCTTTATTTATTTTGTCAGTTTCACTTAAAATCAATGGAGCAGAAACGAAACACAAAACTAGTAACTGAAAAGTAGTGTCACTTTGGCATTTGTGTCTAACTATAAAATAATATCTAAAATTAGATGCCATAATAATAAAAAAAATAAAAAAAATAATTCAAATTTTTATTGAAAGCACATAATAACATAAAAATCATACCATAACACATATGCCATGGTCATGCTGAAGAATATAAGAAACTTTAAGGTTTGATTAATGCTCTTTAAATCAGGATTTGTGATTTTAATCGTTTTGCAAAAAATTGATTTAGTCTTTATATTTCCAGCTTTATTTCTGAGGACAAGCAATTTTACAAAGCATCAGAAAGCCCAAGCATGGTGCTCGGTCATATAGCTGGAGGCATTAGTAGCAGAAAGAGGCAAGAGATTATGGTAATTTGGTCCTGGTCATAATACTGTTGCAAAAAAATTGCCTTGCACTAAAGTGCATAATTTTCCCTGCTATAAACTGAAAAGACTTTTTAACCAAAATACATTAACATATTTATTACAATTTATACCTAAATATAGTCATCAGCATGCATCTTGGCCACTTGGAACAGAAAGTGGCGAGGTAGCTGCAGCAAATTTTTGTTGAAATTCAAACTTATTCTGAAATTGTGTAAAATTAATGTACTATTGTAAGATGGTGTTCAATAAGATAATTGTATAGTTTTTATTTTGACATTGGTGATTGTATAGCATTTAAAGTAAAAGTCAAAATTACTATTGGCATTGACTTCACTCTTAGGTGTAAAAAGAGGCATACATGGAACAATTTGGGGGACAAATAAGTCTGGTCACTGTGTCATTAAATCGGTGACATCAGGTCAACTTATTCTTCAGTGGATGTCTAACTCTAGTACGTAATAAGGCAATTAATTTTTCTGATAAATTCAATTTAGGATTCAGGTGTTTTGGAGTACTACATTGCCCTTCTGATAACCCACTGTAATGGGACGCCAAATCAAATAGAATTTATAAGTACTGACCAAAGCATGGATGATGGATCAAACAAGCAGATTGTTGGTATCACATGCCCATCGCACCCTAACCATTCCAATACGACACGTATTGACTAATAACAAATGTCATACATTCTTGCAACAGAGTTCCCTCATTATTAGCATTTGCAGTCTGCAAGTATCACTGAATGTGTCCACAACCGTTGAAATATGCCACTAAATCGCTACCATTAAGGAAAGTTTAAAAGCAGGGAAACCACTTTAATGAACAATAGAATATTGTTGGTTGGGCCATTTCATTGGTTGCTATATTAACAAGACCACTTTGAAAACTTTGTAAACCTTTGATGTGGTATGGGTCAGCAATACAACCATATAACTCATTGTCGATATGACTATGTGACTTAAAAAAAACATTGTTTTTTTCCATAGAGGCAGCAGTTAAGTATGATTCAGCTCATCTAGTCCTTTTTTTCTGATGTAAAGATTCAAATCTTAATTAGTCCTTGGTTTTGCCTTAGATTCTGGTTAGCCATATACCAATCTCATGCATGATTCTCTTGCTCCATTAGCCTCTATCACTTTTACTGGGAGGCATTTCAACTTATCTACCACCCTCTTGGTACAGTAAAGCTTCCTTATATTACATTGCATCTGACCCTCTAGTTTTAGATTATGCCTTCTGCATGTTCTTTCCTTTCTAATTATGAACAGTCTAGGCATTCATAGACACTCCATCATGATAAATTTAGTAGCTAAACATCACACACACTATTTGACATTAGTATTATACAATATACTTTACTACATTACACTTCTGTACATCATTATGCATTACACACTGCACACTCCATGCACTAGTTGTTGCCTTAGGCTAAGGTTGTTAAATAAGATAATTTAAACTGATGAATTTCCTGGTAACCAATACAAATGCACAGGATGCTTTATCAGATTTAACTATAAATCATGCCATAAACTATTCTAACATAGCGATCTAGAGATCTTCGAAAAAGTTACACAATCTAATAAAATACACATGTATCTTTTAAATTAAGACAAAGCTACAGTGTCCCAGGCAGAATCCTTGGGGCATGTAAAGCACTTACACAGTACAATAGTAAGGGGCAGGAAAAGGGCAAATGCATATTCCCTACCATGCAGTTGCAAGGGGGGCACCACGAAAGTATAAAGGGATCACTCAGTTATCATATCCATTAAATAAGATGGCTAGAGAACATTAGAACAACAATTAATGTTCAAAGTTTTAGTTTCTAAAACCTGACTCCTAAAAAGCAGGTTTATGAGAATAATTGTAATGTACCATTGTCCTCTTAGAATACCTGCAGTATATATGGGTATCTTAATATGGGTATCTTAATGACAAAATACACAATGTTAAAATATTTTCTCTATTTTAAGTTTGGACATAAGATGTACCACAAGTAAAAGAATCCTAATCAAACATACCTGGTTATTGTCGTTAATTAATAATCAAATAGTTTTTACCTGTTGACTGTGCATCGTTCCCAACCAATAGGATATAGAACAAACAGGTCCAGGTTATTCTCTGCATTTTCTCCATTCAACAGTTTAATTGTTAATACAACTCTGTGTTAGCACATGTTTACAAGGATAAGCTGTCTACTGAGCGTAAAACAGGAAAATGCAGCCAACTTTGTTCACTTTACCTTACCACTTCAAAAGAGGAGGGACATGGTAACTTACATTAACCTTGCCCTCCACCCACGTCAGTGAAATACATCAGGGTAATTAGGAATATATTTACATAAGGCAGTTTCATAGCTTTTGTGGAGCTGTGAAATGTGTTGAAATGTTAGCAGCAATGCCAGTTGTGTATACTTTATTTTTCATAGTATGTGTATGGGATTTTGATTTAAAAACACAGAACTTTCTTGTGGAAGATGCAAAATTAAAAGGATATGAGAGTAAGTAGTGGTCTACTGACAACTTAAACCATATTTAGCTTAAAGGGACACTTAAATAAAAATAAAAAAATACCTGCCTACACCTGAGTCTTCTCACTGGTGGGATCATTTTAGCCCCTGTCTTCTTAGCTCAAGTTCTTACTAGGTGATTCAGGGCAGAAGAACTTCCACGGGGGTGACAGGAGTTAGTTTGTTGGGAATTAGATAGAGTTAGGTTCAGAGTTAGATAGGGGTTAAATATATATTTTTTTTAATTAAAATGAAAATAATGTAAAAATAAATATTACAATTATATAGGAATCTAGGTTTCCAAATCAGGCCAAGTTAGCAAATCTATTTTTGTATATAAAAAATCCTGGTCTTTAAGGGGTTAATGTTTAAAGCATTAGCCTATCCCTTTCATTATACCTTATGTTTTCAGATCACCTTTGCTTGTTTCTCAGCCAAAAATATTCGAAGCATTCAGACTCTTCCAGTTTCAATGAATTGCTAATGTTTCCCATAAAAACCAAGTTTGTTCTCCTGCTCAACCTTGAATAATAAGGGTCATGAGAGACTGAGTCTTGTATATGTAAAATGCCCTTATGTGGACACTGCGTATGTATCTTGTATGTTTCCAACTGGAATATTTTGGGTTTTTTTCTGTTTTTTCTGTAAATCCGTGGGTAGGTTGGAAGCATACCACAAAAAGGACAATAGCTTTGGTTATCTAGAAGACATATATTGATCGCATAGTTGAGGTTACAGCAGCATTTTGTTTAGTTTAGGAAGTCTAAGCAGGAACATATGAGATGTCATATGGTATATATGGATTTCATGCAGCCATCAATGGATCTAGTGGCACATCATTCAACTAGAATCATTCAACCTTACTGATGCTGAATATACAGGAAGCAGAAGGCCGCTTAATATACTTGCCATAATCAATGATGCCTCCTTACTGGTGTTCTGACCCCCAAAAACAACAATCATACCATCAAAGCATGATAAGTTTACTAAAGAACAAAGCAGTGGCATAACTACAGGGATCGCATGTATGTGAGCATGAGTATGAGTGTATGTGAGGATTAATGTCTATGTATACATAAATACAACATGAATGTCTATGTATAAGGACATGTAAGCATTAATGTCTATGTATAAGTGTACATTAGCATGAATGTGTATGTAAAAGTATGTGTTAACATGAATCTGTATGTGAAAGAGTTGTATGTACGTGCATAAAGTGTTTGTGTGTTAGCATGGATATATATATATATATGTGTAATTGTGTATGAGAATGTACATGTATGTGGTGTGAAATGTAGTGTGTGTTAGCATGAGTGTGTAAGTGTTTGTGATAGCTAATGGATGGATGTGTATATGTAGTGTTTGCGTGTGAGCATGTGTATATATAAGTGGTGTGAGAGGGATGTAAATTTGTGGGGTTACGTATGTGTGTCAGAGTGTATGTTGCAAGGGGCAAGGAAGGCACAGACAAGCTGTTTGATGGCAATGATGATGCAGATCAGCTATTAGGGGACAAATATGACAGGTATTGGGGGTTAGGATGGTACTGATGAGATGTTTGGGGGCAAAGGTGGCACTCAAAAGCTGTTTAAGGATAAAGGTGACACTATGGGACATGTTGCTTTGTGAAGTTGGGGGGACCCAGGGATATTTTCACATCAGGCCCTGTGGTTTCTAGTTACACCCCTGGATTACATGATTATGCCTTTCGAGTTTCTTCAGTATGGGTATAATGTATGTGCTGCTTCCCCCCATACATGACTCACATCTTTATTCATAAGAAGTATAATCACTGGAAGGAAATTATTTTTCAAAATATCCCTGTGTTTTTAAACATAAATGGAAATGCTATTTATTTTTTTACATTTTTATAGCTTGCATAATTATTTTTACATTGAATGAAAGTACGCATTGGAATAAAAATTGCCTTGTGCTATGTAAATAAAAAGTAGTACAGTAGTATTTATCAAACTACTAAATCCAAATAGAGGAATGTACAACAAGCTTTGTCTTTAAGCAAATTTAATAAAGTGTTTATAGCACAGCAGTACAATATGGAACTGCTTCAAGCTATAGAATTCTAATAATTGTGACCAAAGGCTGCAATTCATTCCCAAGTACATTAATTATTTAATAAGGTTTAGCATATTATTGTCTGTCATATATTACTGCCGTCCCGACACATAGACAATACTGCTTACTGCCCTAAACATCTGTTTCAAGTAACACATAATATATGTAAATGTACTGAATAAACTTTCCCACTAATATTATGGCTTTGGAGTAGCCAGGATGAGCAAAACAAATGATCTAGGATAAGTAGTACCCTTTGGATCTCACCTGCCCTATATCCAAGGTTTAGCTTCCCCACTACATCAAGCCAGGACTGGGTCCTCGCAGCCCACTATCTGCATCCAGGTACCTGCAGGCTTTGGGATTTAAGTGGCCCTTTTCTTGACACTGGGGCCCTGAGGTCATCTTTCTGTACTGTAGGGCCTGATAGCCCCAGGTGTGAAAAGCATGGGGTAGGGTTGTGGGAAGAGCATGGGGTGCTAGCAGGGGTGTCTTGTATTTATACCTGCAGACTATACCAATGAATTTCTTCCTTGAATCAAAGAGCTCAACAATGTTTTGTTGGCTGGTTGGACTTTTTGATATATATTGCCATCTTCACCATAAAGTGCACAGTGAGGTGGGAGACAAGTCAGCATGCGTAACCAATTACCCATGTGAAAAGGCAGTATAATAAATAAATGTTGCCATTTGTCATGGAAGCTGCTTCTGTCCTCGTGGTGCTACAGTCATATGCACAAAGCTATGATGCACATAAATACATGCACATACACAGATACATGCATTCACACAGATATCTCACATATGAAACAAGGATTATTTGTAAGACAGTGTTAAATTTAAGATGTCCCCATTTGCATTCTCACTTTTGTTAGGTTATGCCCCTCTAGTAGTTACATGTTGCAGCCCTTTGGTTTTGTTTTTCTTTGTGACAGACTAAATGTACAATGAGTACACACAGAGGAAAGTAAGTAACATTTAGTCCTTATAGAGCAAGCCAAAGCAGTAGACTATCCACTCATATTCACCAAAAGGGATAGTATAAAAGGAGAATAAAATGAGCAAGAAAAGGATTTAGATATTATCTACATACTGTCATACTAGAAACACTGGTGGCTATATGGGGAATTGCAAGCAATATCTTTATATTAAGCATGGAGAGCAGAGGGGGTGTCCCTATGCATCTCTGCAGGTAACATTTTCATATGATAAAGTTCCTTTTTTTCTTCGTATTACATATTTCTTTATATTTTCTTTCTTTTTTTATCCTGTATATAGAGATTCAGGCTTGAGTAAAATCACAAGAGGGCTCCTAGATTTTTTTCAATTTTTCCAAATTTTCATTTAATTTTTGAAATTTTTATGAATGTATCCTTTCCTGGCTATTCTAAATCAAGCTGAAGTATTTTTTAAATATTTTTACATTCTCTACTTTGCTATCTTGCAAAAACAAAATTAATTTTGAGGACAACAGTTTTCCTATTTCAAAAAGTTTTGAGAATGCTAATATAAACAAATGACAAGTGTCTAAAAACGAGAAATAAACATATTATTATCTTGTGTTTTTCACAAACAATATATATATATGATACTTTTGTTTGCTAAATGTCAAGTTTATCTTAATAACATTCCTTGGGTTTAAAGACAAGTCACACTATAATGCTTGTTGATTTAACTTAAAATACCTTCTTTTAAATGTCAGTGATAAAGAGTCCATTCCTGCCACTCCTGACCACATGTAAACTCACATTACTGAATTCATACTCCAGGCATGGGAGGGCTGGCAAGGGCAAGAGCTGTCTCAACTTAAAAATTTAGGGCCACTGCCTGAAGCTTTTACTGTGTATTTTATTTGCTGTGCTATATACAGTCACCAGGAATTAAGGCAGCATCTACATAGTGACTGAACCCTTTTTGTGTTTGTTTTATGTGTTGTCTATGCTTTTCATTTCTGGAAATGTATTTTGGACATGACCGAATAGTGCTCGTTTAGTGTGTTATTTGACAAATGGTTGCTACTGTAGACCTTCATCATCCATCCCATTTGGAGGGGTGCCTGGTCAAAAGTGAAAAAAACAACCTTTAAAAAAAGACAGTAATTTTCCTATATAATTAACAATGAAAGGGAAATAATGTGTGTAGAGTCAACACAATACATAGGAGGATTCTGAAAATTAACATCTCATTAATCCATTCATCAATCCATGGGGCCCAAGCTTTCTGGAAAGCAGTGGAGGTTTAGTGGACAAGTACCATCAATGTTCCCATGTTCACGTTGTCCACGCTGTTTTGGCAGACTATTGTCAAGTTAATTGGATCCATTTACAACCAGACCTTTGCCAAAGTGTGTGTGGCTGCCAGGCATGTCCGTGACAGAAGATCCTTTCTATTTATTTGTACATAGTTAAAATAAAAGAAATGTCCATGGGCACAAATAAATTGGTTTAGAAAAAGGGTTAAGGTGACTGCAATCAAGGGCAAGGCCGTCAAATACATACATATATCTTCTTGACCACACATCCTCCAACATAGATCTGTGGTGGTCAGGCCAATATGACACCTCATAGCTGGAGGAGTATACAGAATAGTGGCATTTTGTGTGCCTGTTTGTTATTTATCACACAAACAGACCTCCCCCAGGTTAGCCCCCCCATATTAAGAATTTTAACAAAATATCATTCCATTTGTTAGATCAGGTTAGATCAACAGGTTTTTTTCATTAGATCTACTCTAAAATATGTAATATTAACAATCTTTTTCAGGGGGCAAACCCGTAGCCAGCCCCCCTCAACAAAAATGATTGATTATGATAGCTCCGGGTTAGATTAGGTTTGATCAGACAAATTTTTTTATTACATCTAGTTTAATTACTGAGATATTGCATATTTAATGAGGGTGTCTGGCACCCCAACTGAAATTTTTAACTTTTGTATTGATTTTGGTAGATATTTGTTAGATCCAGTAAGATCAACTGTTTTTTTCGTTAGATCTTTCACGCAGGAGGCGGTATTCACAATCTTATTTTGTGTGCAGGGGATGGGAATAGATATGGGTTGGCCCCCCATCAACTGAAATTTGGAATTTTATTTATTTAGCTATTTTTTAGATCCGGTAAAATTTCATAAGATCTGTCACACAAGAGGTGGTATTCACAATCCTATTTTGTGTGGGAGGGATAGGTTTTTATTTCTCTATATGCTTTATTTCCTATCTTTTAGCTTTGTATAGCGTTTCCAGGTCTGGCCTTAGATATTCAGGCGCCCTGTGCGGGCCACCCCTGTGGTGCTCCCCCCCAGTTTACCTGTCACAGGTAGTGGCAAGGTATAGTTTTCAGATAATAATTTTTCAGATAAAAATAGAATCCTTGTTTATAGTTACTTGTTCTGCCCCCATTCACTCTATTTCTCCTGCCCTCCTTTCATTATTGCCCCCACATTCCTTGCACCCATAGTGCCTAATTGCACCATATTACTTGCCACAGCACCACTTTGCACTCATGGCACCCACAGGTCTTGCCAGAGCACCCAGATTGCACACCCAGCACCCAGAATTCACATCCAGGACATGCTCCAGCGAATACTCACAGAACTCGATCAGGACTGCAGGATTCAGAACAGAGGTAGAGCTCAGCAGGACAAAAATTCCAAATTTCAGTTGAGGGGAGCCAACCCATATGTATTCCCATCCCCCACACACAAAATAGGATTGTGAATACCGCCTCCTGCATGATAAATCTAAAGAAAAAAACAGTTGATCCTACCGGATCTAATAAATATCTACCAAAATCAATTAAAAAAAATCCAACTTTCAGTTAAGGGGGGCAATCCCGTATATATTTTCCATCTCCTGCACACAAAATAGGATTGTGAATACCACCTCCTGCATGATAGAGCTAACGAAAAAAAACAGTTGATCTTACCAAAGCTAACAAATATCTACCAAAATCATTAAAATTAAATTAAAATGTCAGTTGAGTCCGTATGTATTTCCACCCCTCGCACACAAAATAGGATTGTGAATACCCCCTCCTGCTTGATAGATCTAATGAAAAAAAACAGTTGCTCTAACCGGATCTAATGCATATCTACCAAAATCAATTAAAAAAAATCCAACTTTCAGTTGAGGGGGGCCAACCCGTATGTATTTTCACCCCTCACACACAAAATATGATTGTGAATACCCCCTCCTGCATGATAGATCTAACGAAAAAAACAGTTGATCTTACGGGATCTAACGAATAGCTACCAAAATCAATAACAAAAAAAAAAATTCAGTTGGGGGGGCAACCCGTATGTATTTCCATTAAATATGCAATATCTCAGTAATTAGACTAGATCTAAAAAAAATGCTGTCTGATCTAATACGGAGCTATCGTAATCAGTAACAGTTTGTTTAAATTTTTGTTGAAAAAGAGTGTTAATATTGTATATTTTAGAACAGATCTAACAAAAACACAGTTGATCTATTTCTGATCTAACAAAGATCTAACAAATGGAATGATCTTTTGTTAATATTCTGAATAAGGGGGGTTAACTCGGAGGAGGTCACAAACAAACCACTCAACATCATCAAGGGCACACAGCAGGTCTGCCTCCCACTTAGCAACTTGGAATGTAACTGATGTATAGGATTTCAGCAGAAGCTGCTGATACAAAAATTAATATAAATCTTTTTAATTTCATTTTAATGTAGCTTTTCAAAATAGCTAAAATGGGAGTTTGCTCAGTTCTTATTGTCTGTTGGGCAACATTTCAGACATGCTAATAACTAAGGCAAAATATGATAGCTCTCACTATCCAATATCTCTTGTTGAACGAAAGGAACACGTCTAGTCTTCTTTGAAAGTATGGAAGTCAGCGTTGTAAATAGATAGTGTCTGGAAAATATACAGGACTTGTTAGGGGATATGTTTATTTATAGGTATTTGATATGTTAGAGTTAGATCTAAAGCCAAAGTTTAACTTTAGTATGTCAATTTCAGACTTAGCAACTGTCAAAGCCCCTGATTCAGAGAAAATAATCTTAAATACCAACAACTCCAAACAAGCCTGTATTCATTTCAACAAGTGGGTGCCAAAGGGTAAAGGATGAGTGATTATTAGGAAACATTGTCATCTTATATTGGGACTGGTGGAGTGTTATTCCTGTCACCTTCAGAGTTTCCCTAATTATGTGGCACAGGGGCTACAATGAAAGGGCAAAAATGGAGGTGGAAAGGGGGAAGTCCTGATGGTTGCCTTTGTGGATTGTAAAGGGACAGACCAGGCTTTAAAGGTTTAATCTTCAATTTGGAATACATTGCATAGATTAAGTTCATAAATTCTAGGGGACTTTGCAAATGTTGAGGAAGAAAAGGGAATAGCTATTCAAAGCTTGTTGAGACTGTAAACATTTGCCTGCCTTCAAGTAATCGTACATTCCATTCTGACAGCTTACATACTCCCTTCTGTGTACAGGTGGACTATTGTTAGCAGATACTAAACCTCAAACTTAGCCACGGGTTGTTTAGATAAGCACATTCAAACTGGACTGGATTCTATTACTGGCTTTTTCAGGCTGTCTTTCCTATCCAGTTTGCGAATTACCGTATTGGCTCGATTACAGGCAGTACCCAATTATAGGCCGCACCCTAAAAGTTAGTGTTATAGATATGCTGCCACTCTGCCCACCCCAAATATGCTGCCACTCTGCCCTCCCCCCAAGATATGCTCTCACTCTGTCCTGTCCCCCCCGAGATATGCTGCCACTCTGCCCCCCCACGAGATATGCTGCCACTCTGTCCCCTCCAGATATCCCCCCCCACCTTAGACTTACCAAAGCAGACTCCAGCAGGGCCGGCGGGGGACATCTGCATGATACGCCTACACAAGGGAGATTGTTAAAGCACATCGAGCAGACCTGCTGGCAGCGGAGGTTGTTTACGCGCATCGCCGTAGCTGGTGAATGTCTGCGCGATGCGCTTAGACAATCTCCCATGCCGGCACTCCCCCCATGGGAAGTGCTGGCAGGGGAGGCTATCTCAGCATATCGGAGAGTAGGATCCAGGTCCCCTGCAGCGCTGCGGGGGATCTGTATCCTAACCCTGCTGCCTGCCCGGCGCCCGGAACTGCATGTCCCGGGCATCGGGCGATACGTATTGCGCATTCCTGTGCTAAACCCCGAATATAGGCCGCACCCCCACTTTAAAGACTTCAAGTGGAGGGAAAAGTGCAGCCTATATTCGGGCAAATACGGTATCTGCATTTTGCAAGTAGGATACCTTCAAGTTATTTCAGTTACACGAGTTTGAATTGACAGCTGAGCCACATGGCCCACCCACTTTCCCTGCTTTAAGACCTCAAATCTTGGCCCTTGGTCTTATCTTATGTTTAGGTTAGCCTTATCTCATGCTTGCAGGGAAGGTATAGTCTGCCTCCAGAGGGGCGAACAGCCAGGGGACTAGGACATCTTGTTTAAAAATCACAATTAAAACATGAAAAGTTGCAATAGTTTTTTGTTGGGCTTCAATAAAAAGGAATTAAAACATTTATATATTCTAAACTTGGTTTTGCAAAACTTGACTTTATGCAGTTTAGGCAGTTAGTGCCTGTTCATGACACGTAAAAAAATTGCAAGCTGGATCCTAAACGTTCCTTTTTGACTCCTCTCACCAGGACACACCACTTGAGTGCCACTAAAAATAGAGATGTTCATACACAGCAATGTATTAAGACTGTATTATGCATTGGGGGAAAAAGCATGGATAAACCAAAACAAGCAGTTGTACCCCTATAGTGTTTTCTGTACTTTCTGTGCGTTGCTAAGTCTCCGAAAGATCCGTGTCTAGAGTCCACAGCAGTGGAGTCGGCTTTGGGAGTGCTTGCTGTGCACGCTGTATATATATAATGAGACGTTGAGCTTTAGGTAACGGGACACCATCCATGATACAATTCCTGATAGACAGTCAGTGTGGCGAGTTAGAAGAGAGGGGGAAAGGTCAGGAGCAGAAATATAGAGTAGGGTGTCATCTGCATATAGGTGGTGTCATGATTAACTCATATAACGTAGTGGATGCATGGAAGGGTAACCCAGCAGAGGTGGTTAGTTTCTTTGTTTAAGCATTCAATGAGTTAATCTGAGGTTAATTTAATGTGTTTCTTTGTGAATGCCCTCTGTATCTGTTCTGGCTAGAGGTGTCATCTTCCCAAAGGACCCCTGTGGTGATTCATGGCCTAACAGATAAGGACCCTGAGTTATAGGAATTCCATTCCTATCTTAAGTGGGGGGTTTCCATCACCATAACTTATTGGCACATCAAAGATGGGACCCGATTCTTGGGGATGGTGTCATATAATCAGTCATGTGGTCAGAGGGGCGTTTGCTTGCAAAAGTCTAATTTAGGGACAAAGCAGCGACCTCAAAGCAGAACTCCACGATATTCTGTGATCAGAACAACATCATAAGAAACCATCTGGACTTAAGGAGTTCCCACAGGCCTACTTATTGGAGAAACTCGTGAGTGAGGGTCCTGTGTTTAAGTCCTATTGTTTTTAAGAACTGTTTGCCGTTTTATTTTTATTTTGTATGTCTTGTTTTTTGTAATTCTGGCACTGTGTAATCTTTGTCTTTTTGTTATTAAAATATTCATAATCCAAGTCTGTCTTTGGGCTCTAGTATCGATATCCACGAACCCTAAGAGAGGATAACACGTTACCATATTGTTAAGTTTTACAGGATATATATATATGTTAGTTGCCCGGGGTGGGTTGATATATATATAGAGATAAAGGTTCTAATTCGGATTTTTCACGAATCCGGTATCAAAATCGTGAGTGGTGGCAGACTACCTGGGGGGATACAGGCAGGATTTGGGGGTTAATTTGGTATAGCTTATGCCTTGTTAAGGGGTCAAGTTAGTAAATCCAGAGGCCTGGTGCTATTAACCCCTTCATGCCCACGCCCTCCACACAGTCACGGCTTGGCAAGTAGTCCTGACCGTGACAAACTTGGTGGCAGCTAGGTGGGATATCTAGAGTTTTTTAGTGCTATTTATATTGCCCGGTTTGGTGATTTTAGTACTAGAAGAAATTACATGGGTTTTGTGTAATTTCCCAAAGACATTACTCAGTGCCTAATTACAGACATACAGTGCAAAACAGTTTGTTCCTCTCCCTTTTATTTTTCTCTACCATACTGCATTATGGAGGCATATCGACGACAGCCAAAAGAATCTCTGGAGCTGGTTTGTCAAGAAAGGAATATACAAATTTTTGGCAAAAGCAAAGAGCAGCTGATTTTGGATCTCCTGGAATATGATAAACTCTGTGCAGAGCAGGCCATTGGAGCAGATGTGATTTTGGAAGAGCCTGTGGATCAAGGATGTTTTCCTGATAAAGTTAACGCCTTGAGTGTAATGGACTCTGAGTTACAAGTGGCACTAAAAGATCTGGGGAGCGTGGATCCTCAGCTAAAGTTCAACCTGATTCTGCAGTACAAGGAGAGAGAGAGGGAGGCTGCAGAAAAAGAGAGGGAGAGGGAGGCTGCGGAAAGAGAGAGAGAGAGGGAGGCTGCGGAAAGAGAGAGAGAGAGGGAGGCTGCGGAAAGCGAGAGAGAGAGGGAGGCTGCGGAAAGAGCGAGAGAGAGGGAGGCTGCTGAGAGAGCTGCGGAGCGGGCAGCTGCTGAACGAGAAGCTGAGCGGAGGTACCAGCTGGAACTTCTACGGTTAAAGCAATATAGTCCGTCTCCCCAAAGCATAGTTAACGGAGATGGATATGCTAACCGACCTCGCCTGGAACACTTTCCAATGCTGGAAAAGGACACTGACTTGGATGTGTTTTTGAGAGGATTTGAGAAAGTGTGCCGGCAGTACCAGCTGCCCAAGGAAGAGTGGGGAAAGTATTTAACCCCACGTCTGAAGGGGAAAGCCCTGGATGTGTTTGCTTCCTTACCAATGGAAGTTGATCAGGACTATGAGGCCATAAAATCTGCCTTGTTAAAAAGTTTTAACCTCACCCCTGACTTCTACAGGAAAAAGTTTCGAGAGATGCAACAAGCTACATCGGACAGTTGCACCGAATATGCGGGACAGCTTCGGACTATTTTCCAGCAGTGGACTGGAGGCCTACAAGTTACTACATATGAGGCCCTGGAGGATCTGATGATTTTGGAGCAGTTCCTGAGGACACGAAGTCCGGAGGCCCGAGAGTGGATTCTGGACAGAAAACCTAAAACCACGGCAGAGGCGGCAGATCTGGCTAACGATTATGCCAACAACCGCACTCCAACAACCAAGCGGGTACAAGCATCACAAGGACCATCTACCTGGAAAGGAGCAGCCTACCAGCCACCAACTCCTAAGCCAGCAGGGAGACCATCACCCACACCTTTTCTAGCCAACAGAGCAGGGGCCACATCGGGCCAGGGGGATACCCGCCGGTGTTATCGGTGTAACCAGATTGGGCACTTGAGTGCCACCTGCCCCTCTAAGAGACCATCTCCATGGACAAATGGAAATGGAGGTACAGCTGGGGGAGCTGTACCTGTTTTATTTGTGGCTAGACCAAAGGAGGCACAAGGAGACAATTTGCAGTGTGTAACAGTTGGGGAACACCCAGCTGTCTTGTTTGTTTCCAGGTTTCAGGGGAATGAAGAAGAGAACCTACAAAGAGTAACTGTAGGTGGCCGTGTGACTATGGGACTCAGGGATACGGGGGCTGCTTGCACTCTGGTGCGGCCTGAGATGGTAAAGTTGGAGGATCTTATCCCTGGGAAGACCATGTCCATCCATGGAATTGGCGGGGTGCGCCCTGCAGTGCCAGTGGCACGTGTGTACCTTGATTGGGGTGTGGGCAAGGGTTTGCGGGAGGTGGGTATATCCGAGGATATTCCTGTTAATGTTTTGCTGGGCAAGGATCTGGGTCGGCTTGTTTGCCAGTATGCACCAGTTGAGGAAACCTGCAAACCTGGAGGGCGGGTAGAGAGCCCTGTCCAACCTAAGGTACTGTCTGAAACTTTGGGAGTAGTGGGTAGCTGGGAGGGAGCCCAGAAGGTAGAGGTATGCCTGTCTGAACCAGCACCCAGGATCCTGTCTCCTGAAGGGATGAAGGGGGATGTGCACCAAGGGACCACACCTAGCGAGCAAGCTCTAGGGGAAAAGTGTGGTTTGACCTTTGGAGGGGCAGAGTTTCAGGAACAGGGAGTCTGTAGTGGCTCTTCTGGTTCAATGCCCCCTCATACTGAAAAGCATAGTGTTACTATGGGTGATCAGGTAGCTAAGGGATTCGGGCATGCTGGGGATACTTCTGTCAACGTGTCTTCAGAAGATGTATGTCCTGAAGGTATTATCCCTGGAAAACTAAAGGGGACTGGGGATGTGTGCCCAACCGTGTCTACAGCACCTGAGTACTTAGATCTCGGTGCAGGAGAAAGAATCCATGATGTTGGGGTATCTGAGGATATTCCTGTCAATCATTTTTTCTCAAAGGGAAAACAAAGGATATATGGAATGTGATGTTTCGGTGAATCAACAGCCAAAACTCAGTTTTAATGCTCCAGAGGAAATGCTTACTTTAACCCTTAAAGTGCTGGAGGTTAAGAAGCAGGAAAGGGGTAGTTTCTCCACTGTGCCTAAGACCCCTAACGCTGCACAGTCTGGAGATAAGGAGGAGGGGGAGGAAAATTCACATCTTGATATCCCTTTTGTGTGTTCACTGAGTGGGCAGTGTGAGGGGCAGAATATTTCCCCTGTAGCTGTAGTGGCATACCAGCAAGATGCTGGGGCAACAGCTACAGAGGATAATATAGTAAAGGTTGATGAAAAGACAGCTACATTGACCAGTCAGCAAGAAACCCTTAGCCCTGTGAGTGTAGGTGAAGCGCAGAGCCTGGGATCCACACAGGAAGCCCAGGACAATGGACACCCGTTTGCTGTCTTGCTTGGGAATGGGCAGCGATTAGCTATCCTAAGCAGGGCAGAGAAACAAATGGATGAGGCCTTAAAACATCCGAGTAAGTTATCGCCAAAGGAAGAGGCTTATTCAAGGGTTGGCAAAGAGTGCTTAGCTATGGTGTGTGCTTTGCAGGAGTTACAGCCATGCTTGTATGGTTGTGACTTCACTGTTATAATCTATCACAACCCTTCTCTTCAGGCAGATAGAGTAGATGGGAAGTTTAGCAAGTTGCTCAGATGGAGTCCCGTTCTGACAGTTTGTCTTGTCAGGGGGAGACTAGGATTTAGGCAGACATAGTAGATCAGCGTGTGCTGACCTCCTCTGTCCACCATCTTAAAGGGGGAGGTGTCATGATTAACTCATATAACGTAGTGGATGCATGGAAGGGTAACCCAGCAGAGGTGGTTAGTTTCTTTGTTTAAGCATTCAATGAGTTAATCTGAGGTTAATTTAATGTGTTTCTTTGTGAATGCCCTCTGTATCTGTTCTGGCTAGAGGTGTCATCTTCCCAAAGGACCCCTGTGGTGATTCATGGCCTAACAGATAAGGACCCTGAGTTATAGGAATTCCATTCCTATCTTAAGTGGGGGGTTTCCATCACCTTTACCCCACCATAACTTATTGGCACATCAAAGATGGGACCCGATTCTTGGGGATGGTGTCATATAATCAGTCATGTGGTCAGAGGGGCGTTTGCTTGCAAAAGTCTAATTTAGGGACAAAGCAGCGACCTCAAAGCAGAACTCCACGATATTCTGTGATCAGAACAACATCATAAGAAACCATCTGGACTTAAGGAGTTCCCACAGGCCTACTTATTGGAGAAACTCGTGAGTGAGGGTCCTGTGTTTAAGTCCTATTGTTTTTAAGAACTGTTTGCCGTTTTATTTTTATTTTGTATGTCTTGTTTTTTGTAATTCTGGCACTGTGTAATCTTTGTCTTTTTGTTATTAAAATATTCATAATCCAAGTCTGTCTTTGGGCTCTAGTATCGATATCCACGAACCCTAAGAGAGGATAACACGTTACCATATTGTTAAGTTTTACAGGATATATATATATGTTAGTTGCCCGGGGTGGGTTGATATATATATATATAGAGATAAAGGTTCTAATTCGGATTTCTCACGAATCCGGTATCAAAATCGTGAGTGGTGGCAGACTACCTGGGGGGATACAGGCAGGATTTGGGGGTTAATTTGGTATAGCTTATGCCTTGTTAAGGGGTCAAGTTAGTAAATCCAGAGGCCTGGTGCTATTAACCCCTTCATGCCCACGCCCTCCACACAGTCACGGCTTGGCAAGTAGTCCTGACCGTGACAGGTGGTACTGGAAACCAAAGGAAGAAATACGTTTTCCGAGGGAGGAAGTGTAGATGGAGAATAGCAGAGGCCCAAGAACTGAGCCTTGAGGAACACCAGTAGATAGCGGTAGAGGAGAGGAGCAAGTTCCAGTAAATGAGACACTAAAAGTACAGTTAGAAAGGTAGGATTTAAGCCATGAAAGAGCCATGTCACGGATGCCATGAGCACGGAGGGTTTGTAGGAGAAGAGGGTGGTCGACTGTGTCAAAGGCCGCTGAGAGGTCCAAGAGTGAGAAGTGAGGCCTTTCGTTTTAGCTGTGAGGAGGTCATTAGTAATCTTAGTCAGTGCAGTCTCTGTTGAATGCTGTGGACAGAAACCAGATTGTAAAGAGTCAAGTAGAGAGTTTCACGAGAGAAAGTTTGTCAGTTGATTGTAGGTTAATCGTTCCAGCAGTTTGGAAGCTAGCGGGAGAAGTGAAACTGGACGGTAGTTTGATGGGGATGTGGGATCAAGTGAAGGTTTCTTTAGGAGGGGGGAGACGATGGCATGTTTGAATGAGGATGGGAATACACTAGAGGACAAGGAGAGATTAAAGATGTGGGTTAGGCTTGTGGTAAGGACACTAGAGAGGGGTGGCAGGAGATGTGAAGGCGCAGGGTCGAGGGGACAGGTGGTGAGGTGGGAAGACAACAGGACCTTGGAAACGTCGAGTGGTGTAACTGGGCTGAAGCAGGTGAGGATGGATTGAGATGAGGAGGGAGTTTGAGGTACCATATGATTGACACTATGGGGGAGGATGTTATCCCTGATGATGTCAAATTTGTTTTTGAAGTAGGTGGCAAGCTCTTGGGCAGATAAGTTGGAGGGCAAGGGAGGTGCTGTGGGTCTAAATGGTGTTAAGAGAATGGTGTTAAATGTGGAGAATAGACGTTTAGGGTTTTGGGAAAGAGAGGTGATTAATGAAATGAAATATGTTTGTTTAGAGAGATGGAGGGCCGATGTATAGGAGCGGAGCATGAATTTGTAGTGAATGAAGTCTTCATGTGAACGAGACTTCCTCCACAGGCGTTCAGCGGTACGTGAACACCTCTTAAGGAGGCGTGTCTGTTTGGAATGCCATGGCTGAGGTGGACGGTGTGGGGGGATTGCGTACAGTTACAGGGGCAACCATATCTAGGGCTGAGGCTAGTGTATGGTTATACTGAGCTGTAGCTGTGTCAGGACAGGAGGAGGAGGATATACTTGAGAGGAGTGGCCGTAGTGTATCTGAAAGTTGTGGAGTGTTGAGGTTGCTGATGTTACGGTAGGTTTGTGGCGGTTTCTTGGGTAGGGAGGGTGTGTGTGGTATGTTGAAATTAAATGTAAGCAGGCTGTGATCAGACAGAAAGATGGGAGAGTTGGAGAACTGAGATGTGGAACAGAGGTGGGAGAACACTAGATCGATTTGAAGACCGCCACGGTGCGTTGGGGAGTTCGTCCATTGTGAGAGTCCGTGGGAGGAGGAGAGTGAAAGTAGTTTGGAAGCAGCAGGTGAGGATGGGTCATCAATAGGTATATTGAAGTCCCCTAGGATTAGTGTAGGGATGGTGGAGGAAAGAAAGTGGGAAAGCCAAGCAGCAAAGTGATCAAAGAAATGTGAGATAGGGCCAGGAGGCCGCTAGATCACTGCAACGTGAAGAGCAATCGGGGAGAAAAGGCGGACAGAGTACTTCGAAAGATAAGAAAGACAGAGAGGGAATTGGTGGTAGACATTGAAAGGTGCAGGGAGAAGAGAGGAGAATACCAACACCACCTCCCTGTTTGTCTCCAGGTCTGGGAGTGTGGCTGAAGTGAAGGCCATCGTAAGTGAGAGCAGCAGGAGAGGTAGTGTCCGAGGGTGTCAACCACGTTTCAGTGAGTGCAAGAAGGCTAAGGTGGTTAGAGATGAAAAGATCATGGACAGCAGTTAGTTTATTGCAAACAGAGCGTGCATTCCAGGGAGCACAGGAGAAAGGGGTGCCAGGGTTGCAGTGGACTGGTTTAAGATTGGAGGGATTGCGATAGTTTGTGCTATTTTGGCAGGTGCGGGACGGAAGAATGTGGGGATGGTGGGGCCATGGTTACGTTCAATGTCACCTGAGCACAGAAGGAGTAGGATACAGACAGAAAACAAATAGGAATGTGATTTGTGGGCATTGGATGCCTTTACTTGTGAGTGCTTAGTGGTGTTGGGGTGTGAAGAAAACAGAAAGGCATATGAGCTAGGGTGGGGTGATAGATGGGATGGAGTTATGTGGACTGTAGAGGGTTTGTCAAGGGGTGTAGAGGCTGCAGCGATTGTGTGATTTATGGGTAGAGGACATAGAACCATGTATGGGTTTATAGTAGGGAAGGAGTGCAGCAAGCAAGGGCCTATGTGGGTTACCTGCTTTTTGCAATGTGCTTGGTATGTCGTTTGTCGTTTCCCTCCAGTTTAACTCCAGTGTAACTCTTATCTGTCCACTTATGAAGAGTCCAGTTGGGGAGAGGCCACAGCAGCTATATTTCCAAGTGGGGTCTAGAGATATATAGGGCTGCCTCACAAGTGGTCAGATAAGGTGATTGCATACAGGAGGCAGATGTTTCACACCTTGGCTAACAATTGCAATTAGGCTAGACTAGAGGGCACCAAATTTAACCCTTTGTTAGCAGCAGGGTATGGAGACAGGCAGGATAAAGACATACCAGGTGAAAAACAGGGGTGTTACAGCAGAAGATGAGGGGGTTCAGGGGTAGTTCAGAAGTTATGAAATTACCATACCAGGTGAAAAACAGGGGTGTTACAGCAGAAGATGAGGGGGTTCAGGGGTAGATTTGAAGTTATGAAATTACCATACCAGTTGAAAAACAGGGGTGTTACAGCAGAAGATGAGGGGGTTCAGGGGTAGATCAGAAGTTATGAAATTATCATACCAGGTGAAAAACAGGGGTGTTACAGCAGAAGATGAGGGGGTTCAGGGGTGGATCAGAAGTTATGAAATTACAATACCAGGTGAAAAACAGGGGTGTTACAGCAGAAGATGAGGGGGTTCAGGGGTAGATTTGAAGTTATGAAATTACCATACCAGGTGAAAACAGGGGTGTTACAGCAGAAGATGAGGGGGTTCAGGGTAGATCAGAGGTTATGAAATTACCATACCAGGTGAAAAACAGGGGTGTTACAGCAGAAGATGAGGGGGTCTACAGCCCTAAAAGTCACAACCCTAAAATATAATGCAGAGTAAATGTTATATAAATAATATATAATATTTAAAATGCCCATTATATAAAGAGCTATCTACCCAAAACAAAACTGTCCCTCCCATGGTTATTTTAAATGTTAGCAGGTATTATATTGGTCAAGAAACAAGAGAAAGTGGTTCACACGCTAAAGGTGAAAAAAGTGACACAAAGTATCTTATAGACACAAAAAAAAATATATATATATATATGTGTGGATTGACCTGTCACTTCACACTGTGGGACAAGTCCTCCGAATAATTAAAATAGAAAAAAGAGAAAAAACAAACAAAAAAAATATAATGTGTAGTCATTTTTGTAACCTTTTTCTGATAAGTAAGCATCAGTTGCACTCACATGTAATTAAAAAGATTAGCAGGCATTTCAAACGACGCTTTGTAGAGACCTCCAATGAAAGCTCATAGTTATTTTGTCCAGAGACAACTATTAAAAAAAAGCATTTTAGACAAGTAAATATCAAACTGGATAAAGACCGTACTCCTATGCTGAAAGGTCTTCTTTCAGTTTTTTTAGAGGAAGGATTGAAGAATAACTTGTTAACAAAAAATGAGTAAACCCCCAACATCCCCCTCCTCTTCCTCTTTCTTTGCTGCTCACCGACAGGTCAGTTGGTTCATTATTTTTTACCTAGGCTTGCATGCCTTGATTTCCCTTGTTGTTATTATTAACTGACTTGTGGCCTCCGTGCCCCCCCCCTCCTTATATGCGGTTTTCCTTCATTGTGTTTTTTTCCCTATCCTGCCATTTTTCGTTTATTTCAATCTCCCACCCTTTACCTTTATCTTACCTAATGGCGTCTTCTTTCTCCCTTTCGTTCTTGTCTCGCAAGATCTCTCCATCATCTTTGTAATGACGCTTCTGCATACAGGTATTTGCTCCCCAATTTATTCGCGGGTGAGCCCTACTGTTTTTCCTTTCAGTTGTTACCTGTTTGGCCTACAGACTTAAGCTGAGCCCTATCTGGCCTCCAGACCCTCTAATCTCCCACTCTGCCTCCAGAGGGTGAGCCCCATTTTGGCACTTTAGAATACTTGTGGCAAGTTTGCCTCCACTGTGATAGGTTATTCTCGGAGATCTGTTTTGCTCAGGGTGACCCCCTGATACATTTACAATAAAACCTTGCATTCTGTTACAGGGTGAGCTCCTTTTTTACACAGTATGCCACAATCGAGTGAGAACCCCCAGGATGCTTTTCTGGCCTGGCTGAAAACCAAGTTCTCCAGCTCCTTGGAGTCTTTTCAGTGGGTATTCCTTCAGCCCCTGCCCCCACAGAGCACACAAAGTATCCGTCAGACTTTGACTCTGACCACTCTGAGGGTGAGCCCCAGAGGCAAGGCTCCTGCCAAACGCCCCAAACCAACCGCAGCCTTTGCGACTCCTAGGGACTCCACCCTCACTTCAGTGGAAGAAGGGTTATCAGAAGCGACGTTGACACTTTTGGATGAATGGCCCGCAGGAGGCTCGGGCAGATCTGACCTCTCTGATACACCAGGTTCATCCGGTGGCCGCATGTCATGCTTGCATTAGTACATGGTGGGTTAGCCCCATCACTCAATGTCTTCTATGGCCCCCCACTACCTCAGCCCAACCAGACCCTCTGGTCTTGGACCCCTCAGTGGCAGTATCAAACAAAATGCGGGCCGAGTGTCCCAGACCCACCCTCCCAGATAAGATTGCGGTCACCCCAGAGTTTGACCCAAACGTCCTCCAGCTGCTGTCTCCAGCTGATGTCATGGAGCAAGGCCAGGTCCTCTATGATACGTGTATTCCAAGAGGCCCCATGTTTTTCCACCAGGGCAGGGCGACTGCGGGGCCTGGTCTCCAGCCGCTACCAACCACCAGGCTCCAGGAACTTCGGGCAACAGGCACTCGCCTTTAGAGCTTCCTTTGGTCAACACACGTCTTTCTCACGTGGCAGAGGAGCTGCACCATTTCGGAGGGGTCGATCCCACAATGTTGAGGAGTCGCGCAGACCAGGATCTGGTAGACACGGCGCTTCGTAGCCCTCTCGAGAAAGGTGCGATTCAGAGGGCCACCGGCCCTCAGGGGTTTATCAGTTCCATATTTCTGGTAAGGAAGTAGTCAGGAGAGTTCCGCCCGGTTATCAACCTCAGGGCGTTTAACGCATTTGTGGCGTACCGCCATTTCAAGATGGAGGGCATCAATCTGTTAGACCTGCTGATGGCCAGAGATTGGTTTATCAGATTGGACCTGAAAGACGCCTACCTAGCAGTCCCCATCCACCGGGATCATCGGAGATTACTCCAGTTCCTCTGACAAGGTCACGTTTGGCAGTTCAAGGCTCTTCCCTTCGGTCTCAGTTCCGCCCCTTGGCGCTTTACCAAGCTCCTCAAGCTGGTCATGGCCTTTTTCAGGGCGCGAGGCATTTGGTCTATCGTCTACCTCCACGACTTCCTCCTGTTCACTCAAGAGAGGGCCACGCTTCTGGAACAGACGGACTTTGACGTCCGTTCACTTCATAAACTGAGGTTCGTGGTCAACTCCGCCAAATCAGAATTCATTCCATGTCAGAAGATCCAATTTCTGTTTCTTGATTCCCTGCTGTTTTTCCCGGCATCCAAGATCTCCGCTATCAAGAAAGAGATCCGGTCTTTACTCTGCAAGGAAGTTTGTTCTCTCTGAAGTCTTGCTCGAATGGTGGGCCTCCTCTCGTTGTCTATTCAGGCACCTCAGGAGGGCTCTATCGTACGATTATCCAGTACGTCTGATGGAGGAAGCGCGTCAGGAGCTTCGATGGTGGCCTTGCCATGTGGAGGCGTGGAACGATCAGGCTATCTTTGGATCTCAGCCAGACTTCGTTCTAGAGTCCCATGGCGGACTCAATTTCTTTTTCGCTGGTGGACGTTACTTTTGCAGTGCATAAACACACAAAATCTATGTCGACAGCTGTCTCTCTAAACTGTGTGTGGCCAGGTGCATTCGTTCTTACCTGGCACGCACGTCCTCTGTACGCTTGTCCCTTTTGTGACAGGGCCAGGTTAACTGGAGTTGCCCACGGACCTCCTGTCCCCGGGCAGAGACAGACATTCTGGTGGAACTCTGGATCGGCTTGTCTGGGGGTTTTGTTGTGTAAGGGTATTTTGGAGGTCTTTGATGGGGATTCGTGTGCGGTTTAGCCGGGTCATGGAGTGCGTCTGTGTCCTGTTTCTGATCCCATGACCCAATAATATTTTATAATGTGTTTTATTTTATAACCGGCCCCAGAGACTGAATGTGGATGCAGCTCCAGCCCTTCAAAGGGACAATCTTATAAACTGGCTGGAGCTCTTAATAAATATGTGTAACTAAATTGTGTGAAAGAGTGAGAGAATTAATGATTGTGTGAATTAGTGAGTGACTGTAAAAGTGTCTGTGTGTATTATAGATGTAATAATAATTGATTTTTGGAAAGGCAAAGATGGGATGGGCAGGGTGTTTATGGGATAAAAGGTGGCACAGGTAGCGTGTTTATGGGACAAAGATGGCACAGGGTGGGCTGTTTGGAGACAAAGATTGCAAATCCTATGTGTGTCATCTGCGTGCTGGTCAGGTTCTATGTGGGCAGTGTGGACGCCAGGGCTGGCTTTGGGATGTGCAACCTGTGATCTATGCCTGAAATTTAGGGAGTTTTATCTATAACTTTAATGCAGAGATTTTGTGTGAATTCCAATTGATCTATACCTGCAAAGCTGTTTTTTTTGTTATTCTGTTGATCTATATCTGCTATGCTATGTTTCCATTCATTATTTATGTATACCTGAAAATACGGGGCTTGTTTGTCTTATTCAGTTGATGGATATCTGCAAAGCTGTTTTCATGTTGTATTGTTTATTTGATCAATACCCTCAGTGCTAAGTTTACATGTGATTTCCAGTTGATCTACAACTGCAATGCTGGGTTTGTGTGTTCTGTTGATCTATACCTGCTATGCTATGTTTCCATACATTATTTGTGTATACCTGCAAATACAGAGTTTTTATGTCTTATTCAGTTGATCTATACGTGCTGTTGACATGTGTTTATTTGATCTATACCTGAACTGCAGGGATTAAGTAAAGGAGAGGTATTGCTTAGTGAATGAAGGACAAAGGGACTCTGGAGATGAGTACAGGGGAGAGGACATTGGATGATACTAGTAAATGATGATACTCTAAAATCCATTTTACCTGAAAACCCTATGGTCGTGTTTAGAGGGGAACCAAATATAAAATGGAAATTGACTAAAAGTTACACTAAAACAATAAATAGCAATAAACATAAAAGTCCCTTCCTTACATCCTTATGGATGTAAAGTGTGTTCCGCATGCAAGTTAGTAAAAAATAGAAAATATCCAATTACAGAAATTGTTTCACACACCAATGGCAAATATTTTGAAATACAACACTTTCTAACATGTAACACTACAAATGTGATTAACATGTTAGACTGTCCTTGTGGCTACCAACATATAGGATGCACTTCAAGAACACTGAAACAAACATTTTATGAACATTTCAGAAACATTAAGAAGGGTTTCATAGAGCACTCATTATTAAAAAACTAGATTGTCACAATCCAAATAATATTATTTTTGTGCTTTTGAAAAAAAGGAAAAGAAAACATTGGCAAGGAGGTAATGAAAAAGAAAAAGAGAAATGAAATGGGTTTTTGATCTTGAGACCTTACAACCTAAGGGGTTAAATGCTGATTTATTTATGTATAGATATACTAAGATTTCATTATTGTGTACAGATGTATGCATTCTGAACTTTATATATAGATTTTGTAACACAGATTCTTTGTGTTTTTATTGGTGACTGTTTTTAATGTATGTGCACATTGTTATATTTAATATCTATTTAATATATTTTTTTAATATTTATTGATTCATCATCTACATATGTTCTTAATTATTACACCTTTTTTTGAGAAAGATACTTAGAAACATCAAATTGGAGGACTTCATATCACAGATGGTAACATGATCACATCAAAGCATTCCGTTATTAAGAACTCGGAAGTACCTTAATTAGGATGGTGACTATAAAGAAGATCATGGAGGAGCCTACACAGAGCAAAACGCGTTGCGACGGTATACTGAACTTTCTAGGAGACCGAAGGTTTTTATTTAATGAATGTTTTTTTGTAACTTTATTTTATTTATTTATGTTATTTTATTTTGTCTTGTGGATGCCTAAAATAAACTTTAATCGTTTTTTGGCACGATATTGAGAGAAAAGTCCTCTCATCCTTTTGGAACTACATGTAAATTGATGCTTATTTATCAGAAAAAAGGATACCAAAATTATTACACTATATATTTTTCTTTTTTCTCTTTTTTCTATTTTAATTATTCAGAGGACTTGTCCCGGAGTGTGAAGTTTGATACAGTGACAGGTCAATCCTCACATTTAGATATATATTTATTATTTTTGTTACATTTTGTGCCTATAAGATACTTTGTGTCACTTTTTTTTCAGGGAAAAGAAAAAATGTCGGTGCGCTAAACTAGTCTCAGGCTCAAATAATACAAATGTATAATATGAGGCCTACCAAACAGTGTGAGCATGCTGCAAATACAGTGTGTTGGCTGTACAATGTATACAAAAAACAAAATACTGTCTGCGCTTCTCACCCTAATAAAGTTGGCAACAAATATATAAACATAATATAAATGAGAGCTTCTGGTTATATGAATTGGCCAAAGCATAATTAAGCTCACCCGCACGTCAAGGCACACTCTCAATAGGGTGAGAACCTACTCTCACCTCCTACATAGTGGGCACACAAAGCAGTTTATACTGCTACCAAAACCAGATTAATGTGTTGGGGGAGGTGCAATTAAACCTCCTCCCATTTTTTTTCACCATCAGCACATGAACCACTTTCTTTTGTTTCTTGGCTATTCATGTATTAGTGACATTAGGGCTACACCGGTTCACATGACAGCTGGCGAGTGGGTAGAGCGCTGTGTATATATACCCTTTCTTTCAGGTATTCTATTGGCACAATACCTGTCCACACAAAAGCATGCTCACCTTGCATGCAGTTTCACAGTTAGTGTAAGTAATCAATCATAATGTTACCAATAAGGAAGCAATAAGGAAGCAGACGGGAAATTATTTTAGAATAATACACTTATAACAAAAATAGAAATGATGACGTTTGTGCAAAATCTATTTACCCCTCTGCTCTTGTGTCTGACTCCTGGACAACAGAAATATTTCAATTATTTTGTTTCCGGGTGATTAATCATTAAAATGACATTGCCTGTCAATAATATTTTAACCTGGACAGACTAAATGGGCTAAACATTCAGCTCTGGTTTCAATGTTATTTCAAAACCAACCATTCTAGCATGTTCAGCAAACAACCCATAGAGGATCTGTTATTTCATTATTTTCTCTGAAGAACAAAAAAACATTTTTAATAACAACAAATATTTTTAAGTAGCTTTTTCAATTCCTATAGCAACAGCCTATTGGTGCCTCCTTTTTGCGTCATGTGACAATTAAGCGATCCCAGCAAAAATCTAAAGAAAGCTATACATGCATGATATTCATATTTAGGGGAATATGAATATTCATTAGTACTAGGAATGATGTTTATAATGCTCCATTTAGTTATAAAAGTGTTGATCTAATCATCATAGGTAGGGCAGCACATTTACCCCCTATTTAACTCCACATTAAACAATGGAAGACTTAATATTATCTTGTATCATTACGTGGAAGCACTGGAAGGTTATGTCACGCCGGTGCTCCACCAAAGAAGCCCCAGCGGAAGTGCCGGCAGCAGCGGGGGTTGTCTCCATTGCGCAGACGTCTACCCGCTGCAAAAGAGGAGGATTCCCTGCAACCCTGCAGGGGACCTTGGATCCTCCTCTTTGGCACAGACAACCTCCACTGCTGCTGGCACTTCCGCCGGGGCTTCTATGAAGGAGCGCCTGCATAGAAGCCCTGGCGGAAGTGCCGAACAGCGGCAGAGGTTGTCCACGCACATTGCGCATACGTCCACCGGCTGCCCCCGCTAGACACCAGGGAGTCTGGGGGTGCATTGGTAAGTCTGAGGGGGGGCATAGTGGCATATCTAGGGGGCATAAATCATATCAGGGGTAGAGTGGCATATCAGAGGGCAGAGTGGTATATCAAGGGGGCATAAAGCATTTCTAGGGGAGCAGAGTGGCATATCTATAAGTAAGGTGCATTATGAATTAAGAGAGGGGACCTTAAAATGGCTATTGGTTTTCCAAGTTTCTGTTTGTACATAAAATGTTAAAATACATGTATTCCTGTTCATTAGATAAAATACTGTTTTACTATTCCACTAATGGTTCTGTCTGGTGTTTGAAGTACTATGCTATAATCGCTGTTATTCCATTAGTGCTGTATTTCAACTCTGTGTATCCTGGGTCCTAGGTTCCTGTTCTGGGCTCAAGGAGCGGCTTCTGATGGTGTACCTGTCACAGACCCGTTAAGAACTAAGGCTCAGGGCCAGACTGGTCTACCAAGATACCAAGATCTTTATGCCTGCTGTATAATTATATATGCACCTATAGCTGCCGATAAAGGCGCAGGAGCATTTATAATTACTCGTATGTCATATCCCGAGTAGCAATGACTCGCAGACGCGCAGAGCAAGAACAGATTGACAGACTGCTGCATTCCTGCTTCTATGGGGCCCGGTCCACAGTTGTCCTGAAAGGGCTGATCCGGCCAAGACCAGTCTGGTCCACGTCGGGCTGGCACTTTGTGAATAATTTTGGACTGACATAGTATGCAAGCACTAGAGATTTAAGCTGTGGGCCAATGGCGTGCAGGGAGAGCAGCTTTAAAGGGGCAGATAGAAAGAAAGCTGCGGGTGAGGTAATGGGGTGCGAGAGAAAGTATGAATGTATGCATGCATGTTAGAATGAGAATTTATTCATAAGTGTGTTGACGTGAATGTTTAAGTGTATGTAAGCATGAATGTATACTTGTATAGGTGTCTATGTATGTAAGAATGGATGTGTAAGTGTATGAGGAGCACATGGCACAGGCAAGCTGATTGGGGGCTAAGATGGAACAGACAAGCTGTTTTAGGGGCTAAGATGGTACTGATCTCACAACTGTTTGCGGACAAAGGTGACATGTTGCTTGTGAAGTTGGGGGTCCACGGGGCAATTTTTGTGCTGGGGCCCTGTAGTTTCTAGTTATGCCCCTGTGTTAAATTGTATGAATTAATTAAATTTATTGTTGCATACATACATACATATACATTTTAACGTCATGCACTTTTATGCACCCTTAATGTTTGGTGCTATTTTAAAGAAAAGTGTATTTTTAAAGAAAAAATACACAATATTGAGATAAAACAGGAACTCAGTTTAATAGGAAACACACCAGTATTTAAACAGTATTTAACCCCTTTGTGACAATGGCTGTTATAACATTTCTGCGGGGCTCAAGTTTAGCTATAATTATCTTCTTTCCCGTTTACCAAACCCACAAAAGTTATATATTGGGTTTTTTTCAGCACAAGAAGGGCTTTCTTTATATGTCATTATTTTGATTGTATCACATCATTTACTATAAATAAAAGTATAAAATATGGTGAAAATAAGAGAAAAGGCCTTTTTTTTTTGCTTTTTTTCTGCACATAATGGGGCAATAAGTACAAGTAGCGTTTTGCTATTTCAAAACCATTTTTTCCAAATCTTATAATTCTGCCCCTATGTGCTATTTCGGGTATCTTTGAAGCCAGCCAATGCAATTCACCCCATCAAACCATATATTTTTGAAAACTAGACATCCCAGTGCATTTCAAATGGTAACATTTTAACTCTTTCCATTCTTTCTTTGTCAAACTTTGTGGCAGTCATTTTTCTTTTTTTTTTACACACAATTTACTTCAGGTATGGATTTACAGATCCTGGTATATGTCACTGTCACACAACACCCCAATATGTGTTCAGTAACATTTCCTGAGTACAGTGATACCACCCATGCATGGGTTTGCCTGGCTGTTTGGGGGCAAAAGGGCCACATTTGGGGCATGCACATTTTTAAATGTTGAACTTTGACATTTGGTGATCCTGTGCCCATGCCCTATTTGGTACATTTTTGAGCCTGGCCAATTCAATGTGCCCAATAAACCATATATTTTTGAAAACTAGACACCCCAGGGTATTTCCACCAGCCTGTGTTAACTGGGACGTTGTTGAACCCGGCCAATTCAACTTACACCATCAAATCATAAATTTTTTAAAAGCAGACACCCCATGGGCATTTAACATGCCAGTATTTTAACTCTTTCCATGCGAGAATTGTTTGAAGATAAAGCGCTGTTAGGACTTGCTCATGAAAATATTTATATATATATATATATATATATATATATATTTACTCACAGAGTCCATTGTACACCATTCCAAATATTCCAAGCCCGGTTCTAGTAACCAGCAGTTTCCATACAAAACACTTTCAAAAAGATGGTCAGCACTCCAGGTCTTTAAATTGACAATTTCATTTTATTCAAAGTCAAGTCGACGTTTCATGTCCTGATGAAAGTCAGTAATGACTGAAACGTCGACTTGACTTTGAATAAAATGAAATTGTCAATTTAAAGACCTGGAGTGCTGACCATCTTTTTGAAAGTGTTTTATATATATATATATATATATATATATATATATATATATATAGTTTTTTTATTATTCTTTATTATTTTTTTATTTATTAATTTATTTAAAAAATTTTGGAACTGGAAGGTTTCACTGATTCAGTGGAAAATTATTTTTACATGTTACCATTTTTTTATCAATTTTTTTTATTATTATTATTTTTTATTTTTGTGATTAGAAAGTTGGGTTCTATTGACTTGCATGGTTGAATGGAGTACCTGTATTCAACCTGCAAGAGGAGCCAGAGTTCTCAGGAAACTTTGCAAAGTTTTTTTTTTTTAAAGGACACGCTGCCATCTTGCAGAGCAATCACAGCGACACCATTGAAGTTGATCGCCTCCTAAACTCTTTTAAAACGGGCGTCCACCACCATACAGTGTATGGCGGACATTGATGCCCTGGGGAGGGGCCAGACATGGCCCCTGATGCCAATCTCGGTGTTGCTGAATGTCTCGACATTGAGGCATTACAGCAACACCATCTGGGTGCAGAAAGTGAACGTAGATCGCTTTTTACACCCGTTTAAAGCCATGACGGTCCTGGCACATCAATTGTCGCTAACTGGATGTTTGTGCATGACGTGCACGGACCGTCAATTGTCATCAAGGGGTTAAACAGCACAAAAGTTACAACAAGAAACACATATTTCTCAACCAGGCCCTCTTTTGCACACTGCTCAGCATTTCCACTCTGCCCACCTCAGCCCAGTAGGTGATTACTATTGTAGTCTGTGGGGAAGATGGCAAACACAAGGGGGTTCCTGCCTTCTGTCCAAAACCTGCTGATATCAGATCTTGGTGCAAATACTGGCCATAGAGGTCTCTGTCCTGACCCGAGGGAGAGAAAAACACTACACATAAAATTGCAGGTACCCCAAATCTATGTCCGAGCGCCACAGTCATTAGTGTCTCTGGTAATTGGGGAAATGTGCCACACTTTACCAGGGGGAAGAAGTTTATTTCCTGCTTTTGAGCTATTGTAGTATGATGTGACATCTTGTTAGCAACAAACTATTTATCAAAAACAGGATCACAACCTAAACCATAAATAGTGCGCTGAAATATATGTCTGTTTTACTTCCTTATAGGTTATTTTATATATGTCACAATATAAGTTACTGATCCGTACCTACAAATTCTTCATGTAAATTAGATTTACCCGAGAATGCAGTCTAAGGAACATTGCATTAGAACTGAAGAGAAATAAAGATGTGAAAACCATTCGTGCATAACCATTAGTAATTCTGTATGTTTTGTTTTCCTAAGCACAATAGAATTAGAAGGAAGGGCATTGTTGTGTGGGTGTAATATTTACTTTTCTAACAGTTGTAGGAATCTTTGTTAAAATAACAGTTTTGGAATTTTACTAAAGGGAGAAAATGCTATACAGAGCAAATGTGCTGTAAACCAAAAAATATGCATTTTTTTAAATGTATTTATTTCAGTTATTTCACATATGGCTTTGTATGATAGTCCCTGAAACAGTTTACAATACTATGTTGCAGCAGCTTTAGATAGTTATAATAACATTGTGGTCTCTAATACTTAATTGGCTACTGTCTACTCTTCCGATTTTCACATCTGACCCCTGTTTTAACAATATAATGCTTCTTCCCCTAAAGTTCATTAGTGACTTATTTGCCACTGCATCAAAGGGTTTTGCATGGGCTGAAAAGGGGACAATGAATCTAGGTTATTTTTATTTGAGGGTTTATGGCCACTTTCTATACTTTATTTTTGCTTTATAGCTGCCCTAGTGTTTAGCATAACAAGGATGTTAAACCCTGACTGGTTCTTTTCTTCAAATATTTAAAAGAGCATTAGGCAATGTTCTATAAATAGCACACTTGCAGAATGTGATTTATGAGATTTTGTGGGCTAGCTGCCATAACTAAGATTGACAGATTGACAGCTATGTGACCAGTTATTTTAGAACAAGTGAACAGTGTTAATTATATCTAGTAGGGGGGTGGTCAACAAATTGAACACATCGTTTTATCAAAATGGATTAGAAAAATTTAAACTTGTGAGTGTTAGACACATATACTGTATGATCTATCAATACTGATCTTTGACACTAAATAATCCCTTGAGTTTTAGCATTTGCTTTTGATATTTTGGCTAACTTTCCTTCCACCACACTAAGCTCATTTTTTAAAACAAAGGTAATAAGGTCCTGCTTGAACAATGGAATAATTTCCTATGTAGACAGTGTGATTCATTCAGGGTGTTTGTGTAGTAGAGTGGGCAAAAATAACTGTTTAACTGTTTAAAAAATTAGGACAATACCCTTGAAAGTGTATTATTATCTGATAATAATTTTTAGTGGGAGATTCCCCTTAAAGGTAAGTTCTAACCTCCTTTATTAAGTAAAAAGTGTTGTTATTTGGCAAAAGGTGCCATAGTGACCAACCTTTAATTTATTTTAGTATAAAATATTCAAGTATTCTTGTTTACCTTTTGATGTATTGTTCATGATCAATGCCGTCTCCAGTTGGTTGCAGGGCCCAGGGCAACTTGACTTTTGTGGGCCCCCCATGGGTGAAGGCATAACGACACCACCAGGAGAGAAACACTAAGAATGTAGGGCTCGGTGGTTTCTCACTGTGACTTCCCAGTAACTGCACAGCAAGTGAATTTACAGCAACATGTTGGGTATGTATGAAGCCCGTTTATGATTGAAAACACCAGCTGGTTTCACCAAAATATATATATATATTGTATAGATAGAGTATTATAGATTAAGTGGCTCTAGCACTTTAAGGTCAGTGGCTGTCAAATGTCCCAAGTGACGTTTTTATGCCCATGCAGGTTTGGCACTGTGCCGGGTAATGTCACACTATCCATTGTAGTTTACCTGTAATGTTTGGCTGGGTATGGTTTCCTTCATTTGTTAGAGCTTTATGATAAATAACACAAACAAAATGGGAAAAATATCTGTATATAACATGAAACATGCAAAAAAATTGAAACATATAGACGGTACATCTGGCAACCTAATATACCCCTTATGTTTCAGCAGATATACTTTTATGATCCATTTACATACTAAGGAAAAAAAACACAAAAGGCTGCTTTTAAAATTTAGGCATAGCTGCCGCCCCTCCTTTTGTTTGTTAACATGGGTCAGGGACTGTTATGCACTATAGCAAGATATATAGGATTTGGATACAAGATAAATTAATAAGCATATAGTTGTGTTGGGGTGAAGATGTCTCTTATGTTGTACTTCTGGAACTGATTTTCATACTATGAAACCACTGTACCCATTGTCCACTATAAGGACTCTACTTTTCTTGTTCCCTTTTAATCATTTAATTATTAGTAAAGACATTTTATTTTGCAATATATTGTGCCCACGACACAAAAGAGCAATACTTCCATGAATGGCAACAATTACAGTATAACAGAAAAAAACAAAGAATTGTGTTTGCTCAAACTACATTTAGTTCTTACACCATATTAGTTTCAATTTCCCATTGTAGGCGACGTGCCTTTCAAAATGTATTCAGCTCATTGTGCCATTTGTAAAATGTTTTT
Organism: Spea hammondii; assembly: GCA_029215755.1. NCBI lineage: Eukaryota > Metazoa > Chordata > Amphibia > Anura > Pelobatidae > Spea > Spea hammondii. The sequence goes on from JARDYJ010000003.1 coordinate 89,894,423, forward strand.
TTTTTACAAGAATTTCCGTGTTCCTCTGTGCCTGAGTGGCATTGAATGTATATGTGTCTGTTTCTGACAAAAGGGACATAAAGTTTTGTGACATTTTTTTACACATATAAAATATATAAAAATTTGAAATATATTCATTTTATTCTAAATCTGCTACTATACATTAAGCGTTAAAGGGCCATGTTAAGTAGGTCCTTAGGGGTTTGACCATTGACCTAATGTTTTAATTCTGATGAATAATGTACTACATATATGAGAACAAACAGGAAGAAAGGTAATTAAAGAAGATATTAGGAGTTTCTATGGGTGGCTGTCAAACAGATGTAACAGTATGCCAGCCCACAAATTCCCTACCGGACTATTTTAATTAAATAACTCAGTTTACAGAAGCTACAACTTAGGTTTCTATAATTACATGGTATTTATTCATTCAATGGATGAATAAACAGACCAGCAAATAATGTTGGGTTGGGTAACTTGTTTAAAAATTACTGTTCTCAAAGAGGATTTAAAAAGCCGAAAAACAATAATAAACAAGCTTATATGGTAAGATTGCAGATGCTGGCAAAGTGAAAAAAAAACAACGTTTTCACATTCCCTTCCCATCAGTTCTATAGTGTGAAAGAGAGGGAGTAGGGAGTGGTGGGTCAGTATTGAAAAGGGCATTTAAAATAAATGATGTAGTGATAATTAGCCAAATGTCAATCAAGAGACTTATTGTTCGCTAATCCTTTTAAGAAAGTTTTGTGGTGGGTAATTTTTCCTCATGTTACACCCATGTGACATCAGTCTAATAGATGTACTTGACACTTTAAGTTGTGTAGCTGGTCATTGCAGGAAGACAACATACACTATATGGACAAAAGTATTTTGCAGCTATCCCACTCTTTTGGGAAGGCTTTCCACAAGATTTTGGAGTGTTTCTGTGGGAAGGTTTGACCAAACTGTTTCCACAAAGTTGAAAACATAGCATTGCCCAAAATGTTTTAGAATGCTCAAGGGGTCATACCAAGACAGTTTGGACAATGCAATGCCCACTGCACAAAGCAAGGCCCATAAACACATGGTGGGATAAGTTTGGTGTGGAAGAACTTGACTGGCTTGCCCACAGCCCTGACCTCAACTGCGAGCCAGTCCTTCGCGTCCAACATCAGTGCCTGATCACACAAATGCTCTACTGGACATTTGGGCAAAATTCCCACAGAAACACAGCAAAATCTTGTGGAAAGCCATTGAAGCCTTTGCAGAAGAGTGGTCATCCCCAAAAGTCTTTAAGGAGTTTTAGTTTTTACATAATATAATGTTTTCAGACAATTGTATATTGTGCATGTTCTGTGTTATTTTACTGGACACATACAGTGCCTTGATTCTTTATCCCATTACATTGTTGTAAAGAAGCCTCGGCTGGCCATCTGGCACACAGCAAACTGCTGGCCAACTGTACCCTATACTTTCTTGATCTGCTGCTTCAGTGACACATTGGGATATGCCCAGCTGCATGCTACATGAACATAGAAATTCACGGATACACATATCCAGGGCCAGCTTGTCCTCCACAGTCTGGCCCTAGTGGTGAAAAAATTTATTTCATTGGATAAGCAGGACTTTTTTAGCAGTACCACAAAGAATCCACACAATGCAGTGTTTGAAAATAGTGACAACTTTTTTCTAACCACATATATTATTATTAAAAAGACTTATAGTTCTAGTGTTTGGGCACTTTAGGTGCAATGCATATTATTATTGTCACTCAGACACCAAGTCAGTCAGTTGGTGAAGTGTTTATGCTCATTATAAAGATTTGGTTACAATTTGTGTCACCCCCCCTTAAAAAAAAGCCATTGTGTGAAACTGCCGTAGAAACTTTTAAGTTAACAGCCGATAAGTACTATTCAGCCTGTCTAGTCCCCTCTTTCACTATGCCAAACCTCTTTTTTCCTCCCTCATATAGTTCATGTGTTGATCAAATAAACAAGACATGGAAACCCAGCATTGTAGGTCTAAATTGCAGACATAGATCATAGTTCATGCCCCCACAGGCCAGTATTGGACCCCAAATTACACACATAGGACTTGCCCCAGCACCCAGGTGGTATCCACAGCACCTGCCCAACACTCAGTATCCAGGTTGGAAGCATAGGAATTGTTTTCCTCAAACAGCATGCCTCTGCCATCTTTGTAGCCAAACAGTATTTCTGTTTCATCTGTACCCCAAACAGCCTGCATGTGCCATCTTTACCCTCAGTCAACCTATCTGTGCCATATTTGCATATCTACATCAATGCTATCAACACAGAGGTAACTTGCTGATAATTTTTAAGGAAAATAGAAGATACTATAAATACAGATAAGCATATTTTATACTATTATATTACATATTACATAATTTTATAAATATAACATAATTATACAGTAAGGGAGTGTGATACAGAACCAGCATTGGAAAAAACACACATACCATTGACTGCATGGCCCTTTTTGAATTCACAGACAAATATCCATCAGATATAATGTACCAATACATAAAAAATACATGTTTAATCAATTTGTTTACTTGGGTTTATGGTGCAGTAAAATGTTTCAAAATAGTTTCATTATCATCTTAAAAAACACAATGCATGTAAACAGAAACTGTAAATGTATCTGCCAGTGCAGAAGTTAGAAAGATATAATTGCATCTCTGTTTTGGCTGACATATGTGCCAGATACATATGTATTCTGGATACTTCCGTGTACCCATTTTCTTTTTTGTATTAACATTTCTGCTTTTGTATGTCTCTTATTTTTGTTTGCCTCATGCTGGTTTGCTATGACCATGTAATAATTGCCAAATCTATCTATGAATTGTGATTTGGCCCTGCAAAATATAATATATTTATTTAATAACAGTGACATTTTATTGTTTTCATTTTATGGAGATGATTAATAATATAGAACAGCACTTGTGTTATTTTTATATACTTATTATAGTCTTATATTATTAACCTTAATTTATACTAAAATTATACTACCTTAGTACATGTGGTGCTTATATTAATCAGAGCCCAAAGTTTTTTTAATAGTACTTCATGGAGAAAACTACAACAAACTGTTTGTATAACCTGCCCAGCCAAAAGCTCAGAACAGGAAAAGAAAAAGTTAAAACAGCAGGCAAGTATAGATATAAAATTCATGTAATGGTGTTGAAGTACCTAAAACATAAGGTTGAGCTGGCTGATAGAGACCTTGATGAAATAGGCGACTTCATTAAACCTACTTTAAATATAACCATGGTTATTCTAAGATATTTTCATTTCTGTTTTTTGCTGATGCATTACATTCTTGAGGACATTGTCATTTGTTTCTGCTTGACATCCGGTCCCCTGTACCGTGTCCCCACCCCCAGAAAAGATAAAGATCATTTTGTTAATAAGTCAACAGGCTTTTACGTAAGATTGGCCAACTTTCCACACTATGCACTGTACAAGGTTGGGCATTTTCATTTTTTTATGAAATGTTTCTACTGTCTACAACCTGTTTGATCAGTTGTACCATTATTCATCAGCCTTTGTTGTGATTTTGTTCCCTTTCATTTTGATGCAGCCAAGATAAGTAGATAGGAACAAAATACTTCTGAAAGAGCAATAGAACTGGTCTGTCAAGTACAGTAGGGGAACTCCACATGCCTAAGGGTTACATAGCAGAACAATGGATGCTTAGCAACTTTTGATTTGGATGAATCCAAGAAAGTTTTTAATAAACTTGACACTGTTTGTAGATACCATTGGTAACTCACAATTTCAGCTCAACTGAAATATTTAACCTTGTCGGCATTCTTGGACCATCCCGACCCTAACTGAATACAGCGCAGGTCAATAGGACCTCATGGCCCATGAAGCATTATCTCCTTCAAAAATAGAGTATTTATGTGGCCTACAAATTTGCAGCTAACTTGGTGTCAGTTGAAGCACATCCTCTTTTGGGCCCCACAACAGCTGCTCCATTTAAGGAAGAAATTGATTATTTCCCAGTGTTCAGCATCCCCAGAATGATAATTGCGCAAGGGAGTATTGGTGAGAACACCTGTGCCAACACATTCGATCACTTTTTATTCTTTAAATGCTGTTGGGCTAGTCTTGGGGCCAATTACGGGGGGCTGTGGAGGTTCCCAGGGCCCCATTATCATTACATTTCTGGCCTGTAGGTGATTTTGAATTCAGTTAAAAGGCAGGAGCACTAGAAAGATAATTCTTGTTACAGAAATTGTGCAGTGATAGCCAGTTTGACTGCCCAACAAGGCACAAATGCCTCTCTCTCTTCTAGTTCTATATCCTAGGAAAATCTGGAAGCTTCTGGAACTCTTTCTATTTAGGAATAACAGTGAGTAAGAAGGCTTTCTAATAGCTTCCCGTTAAAGCTATTGGTGCATTGGGAACCTTATGTAATTAATTTAGGTTTGGGTTACTTTTAGTGAATATCCAAGGCAATAATTTGCCTGTTGACTCAGGTCAACCTGTCCATTGAACATCCCTTATACAATCCAGCGAATCACACACCTCACACTTGTCCAACGTCCCAAACAGAGTTATTTATCAAACAGCTTTCATTAAATAACAACTCTCAAGAACCATAGCCAAAGTGTTTACATTTTCTATTTGTCTGTTCAGTTTTCTTTTCAAAAGTGATTTTCTTATTGGTTTCTGACAGATTATGACAGATCTGCAGAATACATTATATTAGAACCTGAATAATATTGGCTGCATTCTATAGGTTTCCATTCCATTAGGCTCATCAGATAGAATCCATGAACAAACACATGTAATAGAAAGGTCAGAGTCAAATTGTATTTTATACAATATCTTGGACAATCATATAGACTTAACACTGGCCTTGCATACATTTGGATGCTTCTTTTTGGATACTTTTTTGTTTGCTTTTAGAAGCTTCAACTTCTCTTTATCAAGTCAACATCAACACTAACCACAAAATATCTGCAGTATGTAAGACATGGGCAGAAGTACATGGGTCTAAGGTATTACTTAATGTATTACGTCATGTATACCACATGGTGTTATAATCTTTATTCGGGTTTTTACTAGACTTGCGCATTCGTCTTCGGGCGAACATGAAAACGAGCACGAAGAGGCCGTTTTTTTGTTCGTTCCGAAGACACGCCGAAGAGAATACAGTGCCGGCAAAACGTAGGAGAAGACGAAGACTCCCAACCACGAAGAATCTTCGATTCTTCGTGATCGTCTTCGTTTTTGCCGCGCAGCCGCCAAAATTTCAAACAGGAGTGAGCTGATCTCGTCTGTCCAATCAGCTCACTCTTGTGACGTCACGCTAAGGGTCTCGTCCAATGCCTGTGCTGCTGTTTTTTGAATTCTGAAGGCGCCTTTATAAGACCAGAGCTTGCCTGAGAGATCCATTCATTTTTCGCAGTAATATTAATTAATATAATTAATAATTGAATTCATTATAAAATTATATATATATTTGTCAGTTATAGTTAGTAATAGTATACTAGTGTAGAGTGTACTGTAGACATTCAAGACATCTACTAGTGTCTAATCTAAAATCAGTAATATCAATAATTCTATAATTCTTTCTTATCTTAATAGTTAATTAAATTAGCTATAAATAAAAGTAATAATATTAATTAATTACTACTAGTGTATAGTTCAGCTAATCTTATTAGTACTGGTGCTGCAGCTCTATAGTTTGTGCTTTGTTTTAGCAACAGCAAGAGACCAAGTAAATTTTTCTTAATTAATAATCTTTCATTTTATTTCATTTGTTTTGCTCACCTCAGTCCATCAGTGAAGTGAACTTGTTGGGCTAGTGAGTGCAGCCGCATAAGTGCTGTGGTTTTTTTTGATCAGCAAGCAGTGACGTTAACTGTTTTGCAAAGATTTTCTCATTTATTTTACATTTTATTTCAATTTTATTAAAAGTACCCTTAGTGTTTTGCTCACCTCAGTCCATCAGTGAAGTGAACTTGTTGGGCTAGTGAGTGCAGCCGCATAAGTGCTGTGTGTTTTTGTTCAGCAAGCAGTGAAGCTAACTGTTTTGCTGTGACATTTTATTTTATTTCTAATTCTTTTCAAGAAAAATTGACTGTGACGAGCTGTACTAAGCAAAGCTTCAAGCTACTAGCTGTAGTACTAAAATAATTCTAATCTTCTTTAATCTTAATCTATAATATATTATAAATAATATATAACAATATAAATTCTAATTCATAATCTATAATATAAGTAATTCTAATTCTAAATTCTAATTCATAATCTATATTCTTCTATCTATAATACATAATATATAAGTAAATTATTTCTCATCTATTAATATTATATAACTTAATATTAATTAATAAATCATACCGAATCTGATTTAACTTCACTTTAGCTTAGTGGGTTTGAGAGCGTCTGCCTAGAGGTAGACTTATAGTAAGGAAATATAGCTTTAGGCTAGCATAGTAGTAGGCTAAGCTCTTAGGCCCGTGTAAATTCAAATTAAAAATAAAATACTGCTAGTTATTAAATAGTTAATAATTTAAATAACTTTAGCACTTTGCCAGATTGCACACAACAGCACAGTGCAGTAGTGCATAGTTTTACTTTTTAAGCAGTAGCACTGAAGAGAACTTCCTCTAATTTTTTTGTCTTTAATTCATTTTTCCTTTTTTTTTATTTTTTTTTATTTTGTATTTTTTTATAGTTTTTTAAACACTACACTACACTACACACACAACACAAAATTTGAAATGGATCCTCCTTTTGGGACTAAGGAGGGACAAGCTCCATCTACCACCACCACCACCACCACCACCACCAGCACCACCACCACCAGTTCTAAGATGCAGCCTTTGCGTCAGTCTAGTCGGCCAAGTAGGCCAAGCTCTCGCTTATCATTTGGGGAAGCATTGCTTGAAGGATCATCAAGTAAAGGAAAGGCACCAAAAGCAGGCAGTAGTAGTGCGGCTAGGCCCACAAGCTCTATGGTTTTTTACGGAAAGCCTAAAGCACCAGAAGCACGTTCAAAGTTAAAGGGTAGCACAAGTAGTACCAGCCCAGTGACTAAAAAGAAGTGCCTTTTGCCCCAAGCAGCATCTTCCCCATCCACAAGCAGCATGCAAGGTACCAAGCAGAGCCAAATTAGCAGCAAGACTCAGAGGGGACCCAAACAAAAGCGATCTCATTCCTTTGTAGGGAAAACCACCACCACCACCGCCTCTACCACCACTAGTGCTGCACCTACTGTTCCCACTGGTACCGCCACGCCATGTCCTCCTAGTACCTCTAGCAAGCCACCAAGTCCTTACAACATTTTTGTAAAGACAGTTAGAGAGAGGGCTACACATAGTGGGACTCCACCTAGCGAGGTAGCAGAGGAGCCTGAGACTGAGAGGCCAAGTGCAGAGTCTATTCTTCCTGCTCGCACTACTACTAGTCACGAGTCTCACGACGATATCAGTCTTAGCTCCAGCCTAGCAGGAATTCCATTCGATCTGGCTAATGAAGAGCTAGACTATGAGCCAGAGGAAGTAGAGGAGATGAGTGGTCAGGAATCAGATTCCTCAGGGAGCAGTGTCCAAATGACTAGTGCACAATTTTCCCCTGAGCCTCCACCTTCTCCGCTACGATCATCATCATCACCACCACCACCAGCAGCAGCAGCAGCAAAAGCTAGCAAATCTAAAGCATTTAGCAGTCCCACTATGGCCAGTACTGTTACCACCAGTCCCACCACCACTAGTTCTGCCTCTGTTCATCCACCCCGAGCAGTAGGAGCAGCACCCAAGGCACACTCCAAGGCTATGCGCGCCCCAATTTGGGAGCACTTTGAAAATGTTGAAGAAGGGCGCTATGGAAAGTGCAAACATTGTGGGAAGCTAATAAGCAGAGGGAAAGTGTCTGGCCATTTTACCAGTGCTAGCATGAAGCATCACCTCAGCACTCAACACAACGCTGTGCTATTGGGGAAAGATGCAGAAGTAAAACTTAGTGCAGGCAGCATAGCTGGTGGCCGTGGAAAAACCCCAACAGCTTCTTCTTCTGAGCCAATAGCAGCAGCAGCAGCAGCAGCAGCAGCTAGTGCTTGCAGCCAGAGACCAAGGCAGGTTGGAGCACTGCATGTCCAACCCACCCTGGAACAATTTGTGGCATTCCAATCCAAAAGGTCAATGCCCAAACAGCAGGCCAATAAAGTAACGCGACTGATTGGTCAGTTCATTGCTGTTGGAGGGGCATCCTTCTCTATGATCGAAGGGGAGCCTTTCAAACAATTGATGGCGGCTGTGGCTCCACAATATACAGTTCCGTCACGTTCCACTTTCAGCAGGAACATTGTCCCCTCGTTGTATCGGTCCTGTGTTGCAGCAGTGAAAGAGGAGCTTTCCAAGGCTGCTGGTCAGTGTGTTCATTTCACTACAGATTTGTGGAGTGCACCTAGCGGCCAGCATGCCTTTCTTTCTTTGACAGCACACTGGTGGCAGCCCGGTGTGTCTAAGGAATCTGCTGCAGCAGGCTACCGATCTTTCCTTCTCCATGCAGAAGTGATGGATGAAAAGCACACTTCCCAAAATATTCTGCATGCAATGAGGAAAATGTTTAGCCTTTGGGTGGGAGCAGAGGCGGGCACCAATGTTGAAGTTGGTTTTGTGGTAACTGACGGAGGTGCCAATATGGTGAAAGCGCTGCGAGATGGTCATATTGTTGGTGTGCGCTGTGCAGCCCACATCATCCATCTTGTAGTGAAGGCAGCAATGTCAGAAGGAACTAATGTGGCAGCAGTAGTTCTGTCCCGCTGCAGAAAGATCGCTGGGCACTTTCACCATAGTGTTAAGGCTAGCCAACTTTTGAGGGAAGAGCAAGAGAGGTCAGGTCTTCCCGTACACTGCCTACGCCAGGATGTCAGTACACGGTGGAACTCCACGTTAGACATGCTGGAGAGGATTTTGGAGCAGCAGAGGGCAATCCATAATCTTGCCTCAGAGCACAATATTGGGATTACCTCTCCATTGAATAGGGAGGATTGGACAGTGATCGCCCAGCTAGTGGCAGTCCTTAAACCATTCAGGGATGCCACAGAAAATGTAAGCTCAAACACTGCCAGTCTGGCCCAGGTAATCCCAGTGTTCTCCCATCTAGGCAGCAAGATGGATGTGTTCCTTGGAAACCGTGAGGCTGTTCAAGGTGGCACTCTACATCCTGACGTAGCAGCCATAGCCAGGAAGCTGAAGGATCTGCTAAAAGTACACCTTCGCAAACGAATGGAAGAGAGTCCCGAAATGATGCTAGCGTGCCTTTGCGATCCAAGAATTAAGGGAAAGCTAGCTTTGAAATTTTATGTTCTCAGTAGCTACCGGGAGCAATTGGTCAACAAGGTGCGTGACTGGCAGCGTAAAATGGGAATGCTGTCCGAGGAGGGAGAGGTGCAGGAGGAGGAAGAGATGATGTGGTCTGCTACTCCTAGCAGCAGCATCAGCAGCAGTGCCACAAGCAGCACAACACAGCTGAGTGGAGCAGCTGCGTTTTGGGAAGAGGCACTTGGGAGTATAGTTGGACCATCTGACAGAGCTAGCAGCAGAAAGGAGAGTAGTGCTGCTGAAATGGTCAAACTTTACCTCTGTGAAGTTCCTTCTGCGCCTAATGTTGATCCTCTTAGCTACTGGGATGAAAAGAAGAGTGTGTGGCCTGCACTCTCATGGGTTGCGCAGCAGCTACTATCATGTCCGCCAACCACTGTTCAAAGTGAGCGCGTGTTTTCTATGACTGGAAACATACTGAGTCCACAGCGCTCACGCATGGCACCTCATCTGATGGAGCAGATTGCCTTTCTTAAATTCAATCTGCCCAAGTTGGGTTACCCAGCTCTTAGCTTGGAAAGTTAATTTTTTTTCTCTGTAATGTTTAAGGTAGTTTCTCCCCCTGGTTGCACGTGTTTGTGGTGTGGCAACGTCTGCTACCTCCGCCGGTGTAGCCAATTTACGCTAGGGCCTAGTGTCTGAGTTCTGGAAGTCCGCTCCCAAACGCCAAGGACTGACAGTCTTCGGATGCTTTGCCCTGGGGTGAAACAGGTGAGCGGGTCGTCAATTGCCCACTCATTCACCTTTTTCCGTTTCCAACGCTGCTGCTGGTGGTGGTGCCAGTATCTTTTGCCAGTTCGCTTCCTGGCTGAAATCATGCCTCAAATGTCCCTAATGGAGAGGGTAGTTTCTCCCCCTGGTTGCACTTGCTGCGGTGTGGCAATGCCTGCTACCTCCGCCGGTGTAGCCAATTTACGCTAGGGCCTAGTGTCTGAGTTCTGGAAGTCCGCTCCCAAACGCCAAGGACTGACAGTCTTTGGATGCTTTGCCCTGGGGTGAAACAGGTGAGCGGGTCGTCAATTGCCCACTCATTCGCCTTTTCCAATGCTGCTGTTGCTGCTGGTGGTGGTGGTGCCAGCGTCTCTTCTCTGCCAGTTCGCTTCCTGGCTAGTGTCATGCCTTAAATGTCCCTAATGGAGAGGGTAGTTTCTCCCCCCTGGCTGCGTCTGTTTGCGGTGTGGCAACGCCTGCTACCTCCGCCGGTGTAGCCAGCTTACGCTAGGGCCTTGTGTCTGAGTTCTGGAAGTCCGCTCCCAAACGCCAAGGACTGACAGTGTTTGGATGCTTTGCCCTGGGGTTAAACAGGTGAGTGGGTCGCCAATTTCCCACTCATTCGCCTTTCCCAATTCTGCTGCTGCTGCTGGTGGTGCCAGCGTCTCTTCAATGCCAGTTCGCTTCCTGGCTAGTGTCATGCCTCAAATGTCCCTAATGGTAAGGGCAGTTTCTCCCCCCTGGTTACACTTGCTGCGGAGTGGCAACGCCTGCTACCTCCGCCAGTGTAGCCAGCTTACGCTAGGGCCTTGTGTCTGAGTTCTGGAAGTCCGCTCCCAAACGCCAAGGACTGACAGTGTTTGGATGCTTTGCCCTGGGGTGAAACAGGTGAGTGGGTTGCCAATTGCCCACTCATTCGCCTTTCCCAATTCTGCTGCTGCTGCTGGTGGTGCCAGCGTCTCTTCAATGCCAGTTCGCTTCCTGGCTGGTGTCATGCCCAAAATGTCCCTAATGGTGAGGGCAGTTTCTCCCCCCTGGCTGCGTCTGTTTGCGGTGTGGCAACGCCTGCTACCTCCGCCGGAGTGGCCAGCTTACGCTAGGGCCTTGTGTCTGAGCTCTGGAAGTCCGCTGCCAAACGTCTAAGACTGACAGTGTTTGGGTGCTTTGCCCTGGGGTGAAACAGGTGAGTGGGTCGCCAATTGCCCACTCATTCGCCTTTCCCATTTTTCAATGCTGCTGCTGGTGGTGGTGGTTGTGGTGGTGCCAGCATCTCTTCTGTGCCAGTTCGCTTCCTGGCTAGAGTCATGCCCAAAATGTCCCTAATGGTGAGGGCAGTTTCTCCCCCCTGGCTGCGTCTGTTTGCGGTGTGGCAACGCCTGCTACCTCCGCCGGAGTGGCCAGCTTACGCTAGGGCCTTGTGTCTGAGCTCTGGAAGTCCGCTGCCAAACGTCTAGGACTGACAGTGTTTGGATGCTTTGCTCTGGGGTGAAACAGGTGAGTGGGTCGCCAATTGCCCACTCATTCGCCTTTCCCATTTCCTTTTCCATTTCCATTTCATTATTTTCCTTCTGATACACAACCAACCAACCAAACATAACACACACAATAACACAAATAACACAGTGACATAATACATAACACATATAACACACAGTGACAACACACATAACACACATAACACATACACGTACAATGCACAAATCACAAGGACCTTTCCTCTTGTTATTTGTCCTGGCCTTCACTTCTACACTCACTAGCATTAACGCTATAACTCACACTTCATACTATAACATTTTTCCATCCACATACCTGCCAACAGACCCAACTTTTTCAGGGACAGTCCTGCTTTTTTCCAGTCCTGTCCCATCTAATTTAGCTATCTAGGTATGCAAATACACGTTGGTAGTTATAGCTCGGTAGGTAGCACTAGTATAAACATTAAATAAATATAATAAAGTACTAAATAATAAATCTAACTTTAAAATACATTTAAATAAACCCCTTAATTTTTTAAAACCCATTAAAATTAAAATTAAATTATTATTTAGACATAATACATCTTTAACCAAACCAGTGCACTGCTACTAATCTTAAACATAACCGTACATTAACCCTAAGCTATTTTTTAGTTCTTGTCCAACATTTTTCCATCCGCATACCTGCCAACACACCTAAGATTTTGGTGGACAGTCCTGCTTTTTTCCAGTCCTGTCCAGTAAAAGTTGGGTTGTTGCAAAGTATGCCATTGTGAATAGGTAGCAAATGTTAGGCATGTATTACAAGTGGTCCAAAATCAATTTAAAAATGTAAAATAATCCCTATTCTTTTATTAAACATCTATGGATGTGTGACTGTGTCTGATAAACGGAGGCCAAGTTCCTTGGAGCATTTGTCTCTAGGTCATTTTGTGTACAGTACACCTCAGTACGTGTGTGCAACTCTATTGGTCGTTTCGGCAGGGGGCTGGCCTGCCATCAACGAATGAAGTGCGTTCTGCAATTCACTTGTTGATGCCAGACCAGCCCCCTGCGAAACGACCAATAGAGTTGCACACACGTTCCTTCACGGCAGCTGCTGCTGCTCCGATGTGTTGTTAACCCCGTATTAACCCCTGCTAGGCAACCGGGAAGGAAAAGAAGATTAAACGAGCACGAAGAATGTCCGCGAATATTCGCCCGAAGAGAAGACAGGCACGGGCGAATATTCGCGGAATACGAAGGTTTTTTTCCCCCCGAAGACGAGCACGAAGACGAACACGAAGCGCCCCCTGGTGCCCAAGTCTAGTTTTTACTAAGACCTATTGGTTAGAATGCAGCAAAAAGCAATGCTATTCATGTGCATGACATGTAACCATTACCTGGGAACTCCTCAGGTAGACTATGTGGAACTTTCCCTGTTCTTGGGAAGAATTCTTGTGAAAGTCAGAGCTAGCCAGCAGTGTAAGTGAGGCTAGCAGCACATAAGGGCATGGCAAGCCCCAGATACCATTAGGTAGTAGGGCAAGTGGGCAGGGAATGTGTGTGACTAGAGACCCTGGGAAGCAGCACTTTATTCGTGGACTCTGGGTCAAACCTGGAAAGTTCCCCGGTATGTCTGTAACAAAAGATGGCCATGCCCATGCTTTGTACGAATGTTGTAAATGGGCATGACGAGTAATATAACATTCCTAAAATTTCGGGCAGCCGATGATCACATGAACCAAGAACTACACAGTGCTAGTCGGTCCTATTAGAATCTTTCCAGTCATGAACATGACTTCTCTCAGACGGTGAGCAAGATGAAGCCAGTCTGATTCAGCCTTTTCTCAGCTTTTAGATGTTTTGCGTATTTACATGCTCTCCCAATGTGCTTAACACCCCACATAATGCAGTAGAAGGGCATTTATAAAACAAATGCAGTCTCAGGTATGACTTCTGTTTTCAGTTCACACAGTGGGATTTGCTATGCTAGTGCATGCTTCCCATCTACAGTACCCTGTACAGTTTTGCTTTTGGTATACAACCGGAGTTCCTGCAGCAGCCAAATTATTATTGAGCAGCCCCCTGCAGGGATCGGAGGCCTCCAGGCACATGTCTATCTGAAACTGCAGCCCATAGGGTGGGAGAAGAAAGGAGCGATGGACTATTTCATTTTTGTTTTATTTGTAAACTGCCTACTTCTTTTGACTCGCATACACTCACACATCCTGAATGAAAGTTTTTAAACTCATATTTTAGTGAATACACCTAATTGCCATTCGCAGAAATGCAATGTCCATAATTATAAGATCATGTGTTGAAGTGCGATTCTATGTGAGCACGGACATTTAAATAAGGAAATAATTACAAGAAAAAATATTTAGCACGTGACTAGTATGGCACATTTAACTTTTTTGTTGGAACATATAAAATTTCCTATATAGTTTAAAGGCTCATAAAAATGTTTGTGTGCAAGAATTGTTTAGCTTATGCTGCCACCTCAAAATATCCTTTTAATGTATAACCTTTTAAAAAAAAAAATTATAGTGTTTTAAAATATAGGCTACATGCATAAAAAAACAACCTTCACTTTCCCATATTGTTTTGTGGGGAAAAAAACCATCATTGAGAAAAGCTAGTAGCCAAAACTAGTGAAAGGTGTAATTTTTATAACAGTAGGTTATGTACTATATATAGAGATTTTTATTTTCCAGCTTTTGCCTATTTTGTACATTCTCCTAGTCATGGAATGAAAGACTGAAAAATGAAAGATCGGTTTATTCACAAAAGGGAGAGTCAACAGGAGAGTTTGCAGGACTTTACTATATATATATATATATATATATATATATATATATATATATATATATATATATATATATATATAATGAAGATTCAGCCCCAGTGAGCTTCTGCTGCAGGAAGAGCTTGGCTGGCTTTGTATAATGTATATTTAATTTAATGAAATTTCTTTAAAGTCTCTTTACATATTGAATTATGCTTGATAGATGGTGTTGGGAGTCAAAGCCACCTAGTGGACAAAATATCCTTATTTAATAAAAATGTAAACCTTCAAGAACAATGGTCGTATATTACATGTAAATGGAAATATATAAACTATCCATACTCTGCATACAGTATTTTTCTGAAAATCATTTTCCAGGAACTTTAATACTTAAAGTTGTACAGGCAGTCGATATATTGGTAAAACTTCTTTTGAAATTATTTGGGTAGAAGATTCACTTGATAACCAATATATGCAAAAATGACCAGAGCACATATGATACGACTGTCACTGCTCACCAGGTATCTTTCATACTGGCTTCATGAGCTATACAAAGCCATCAACAAAGATGCCAGGTCCATTTACATCCATTTACAACTCAATGTCAGCTTACGTTTAACATGTCTGACTGCATTCCTCCTGGGAATCCACAACCAGGGTCATCTGATGCAGGATTAATACTCTTCTAACGTGAATACTAGCAGGGCAATGGAGATATGATCATTTGCAAACAATCTTCTGTTTGCATAATCTCCATAAAAAGGAGTGAGGACTATATTGTGGCAATAGTCCACACATTATCTGAACTGGCCTGACAGAGTGACGCACCATCCCCTGCCAAGAGGGTGATTATTCCCGGGAGACTGTTAAACTTTTTATTCCCTTAGGTACAGACGGGGCAAATTTTAATTTTGCCTCTTTATATCCAGTGAAATCAACTAAATGCAGCCGAGAATACAATCCACCCAAGTATTCGGGAATCATCTGGCTTTTGTATTTTTTTTTTCAAATTCTTGTAGTTTCCAACTAATTGGTTATTTTGTGCGACAATCCATGAGGGTGGGACAGTGTAATGTTCCCTGGCAACATTCCTGTCTAGCCCCAGTGCCTAGACAAAGGTGAGTCTTTGGGTGACAACAGGATATTTATTATACTGTAGGTAATTAGCCAAACACCTAATGTTTACCGGGCCTCAAGTGCTATGTTATGACTATTGTTTAAATTGCTGAAGGAAACAAAACTTGCGTGAGTTTGTTGTCACAGATCTGTATGTGGCAAGAAAGAGATTTATATATGTCAATGTAGGTATATTTTTGTATTTACCACTCCAGTAGACACACGCAACTCTTTTTAGCTTACAGTACAATAAAAGGGAGCTGCAAAAGTGCAGTACATTACGAAAGTAATAGCATGAAGTACGTGCACAATAAGTGGCTTCTGATCCTTAAAAAATAGCCAAATATTTTATCATTTCTTCACCATAGGGCTTACTTCCTTTTCAACAATTTATTCAAAGAGGATATTGCACATGTAAAGTACAGGACAGAAAAGGAAATAAGGGCAAACCAAAATACAGCATACAAGGACAATAAGTATGCATTAGTATCATAGGAGTCCTGAGAGGTACATATTGATAGTAAGGAAGACATATGTATACGCATGCATAAAAAAGACATACACGAGGAGCCAACATAGAAGGCACACAATACCGGCAGCCCCGATGGTAGTAGGGGAGCATAATATAGAAGTAGCGTCGGTACAGAAGGCGCGAAAAGTGGATAGGACATCTAAAAAAATATAAGCAACCATGTGAAAATCCAGTTACCCCTTTAGCGTTTGAAGGCAGAACCAACTAGTGGAGCTAAACGTATTGTGGAGGGACAGCTTAATGGATTCGTCCATAACCACAATAAAGGAAGACCGTTTTTGGAAGAAGGGTTTAGCCTTTACTTCTCAATGCATAGCAGCTTCCAGCCAGTCTAGTCGAAAAATGCAATGTAGCCGTCTTACAGCCATGAGGGCTTACTTGCTAAAGCAGCCCTTCACAAGGAATTTTAAGGAGAACTTAATTACTAAAAAAGGTCCATTCTACCAGGTTTCTCCTAGAGTAGGTCCTGCATAATGCAGCGTTCATTGAATGAAGTGGCTTTCAAAAATTCTCACTGTTTTACTATGTATTATGCATGCATACAAGGAAGTGCTCAGGGGTATAATGACGTAATTGAGTTGCCGATGCACCTATCCTGTAAACTTCCACTTACAGGGTATTAAATAGTATCCAATGCTATGGTTACATAGTTACAACGTAAGGTTTGGTAAAGGCACATCTATATCGATGTCAATGTTTGCAAGATATTCCTAATTAGATAAATTATGTTGAAAACCCTTATTGGCTTGGTTGAGTATTTTGTGCACATATTTTGTCCAAGGTTCAGCAACTATTCTGCTCTGCATTTAGATTTGCATAGCAAAATTGTACCTATGCTTTAATACGGACCTCTTTAAAGGTGCACACATAGGGATGTCCATGTCAGTCATTTCTTTTTTCGTGGACACATTATAGGATCATGTGAAATTCAGGACAACTCAAATGATAGTTTGGACAAAAAGTGAAAACTACTATGATATAGCACCATCTAGTGGGCAAATACACAGCAAATTTCAGGTACTAGATGGACTAAAATAAAAAGGAAAGCATAGAAATAGGTGACTATTAGCCCCACAATAAATTACATAAATCTAAGATGGGTTTTCAAACTCCATTTATTAAATTATGATTATTAGGAAAACCAGAAAAAAACAAATAAGTGGGCTGTGTCCTTAAAATTTGACCTGGTCCAACAGGGCCAGTGGATTAACGTCCTGGAGGAAGATCAAGCAAATCTCCACAAAGCATTGAAAAGCATGGAAGATAAGCTATATACCCAGCAACAGACACTAACAACTCTCATTATGCATCTTACAGTCCTAGATAATAGAGCGAGAAGGTATAACATCAGGATCAGAGGCCTACCAGAGGGAGACACACATGAAGATTGGAAATCTGTCGTGCCTATCATCTTTTACACACTGCTGCAGAGAAGTGTGAGCCAGAAGATTTGATAATGTCCGGGGTTCGTTCCCAGGTGAGAGGCCGGAGACAACATCATGATTATACTTAAAGTAATTCACTGGTCCAATTTATGGGACATTCTGATGGCACAAGGTCGGATGAACCTCATTGTGGCTTTGTATCATATCCCCTTGGCTCGTATTTGAGTTAATGGAGAGTTGTCGTGGGCTCTGACTCAATAGAGCAGAAATACCTTTCGGTCCCTATGCCTGTGGTGGCCTGGCTTCCGCGGTGACAAGGGTATTGCGGTGGACCACTCTACAATACCTCTGACCTTAAAGGTATGGACAGAATTTACCAATAAGACTGAGTTAATCCACTCTCCGTAAAACATGGCGTTTCCCCCAGGGCAGCAGCAGGGTTATTTTGGGGTCAGCTTTATGGGGCAGGAAAGGGTAGAAAATCTTAATAATTACACAGAAATGCTCCGTATCAGTGGCCATTCAAGAGATGACCCTAGACAATCAGATAGGTGCTGGAGGTTCCTTGAGGATCAGGGGTCATACTTACACATTTGGTGGGGTTGGCCAAAAATGTAACCCTACTGGGCAGTAGTAATTAATGCCCGGCCTCGGTCTTGTTACACCACACACCCAGATCCCTGGGAACTTATAAAAGATCACTGACAGTCTACCTGCTTAATGCAGCAAGTGCTGTTATACCTAGACATTGGAAACACACCTTAGCACCCACTGTAGAAAAATGGGTGGAAGAGGTGGATAGGAAAATGTAGTTCAAGCATCAATTGGCAAGGAAGCTGTGTGAGCTTCCTGAAATGGCTTGCCTGGGCTCAACTCCTTAGCTCTGGGCAATTACGGGTCAACCAAATATTTTAATGAACTGTGGGTCAATTAGGTCCCTGCGTGGATGATGGAGATTTCAGCTATGCTTCACAAGTCCCATCTATTCCCAGGAGGAGGTCATGTGGTTGTAAGGGACATATAAACCAGCACAAAATGACAAAAACACTTAAACACACATTATATATATCTATACCTATGAATAAAGATAAAATAAAGTAAAACTTTTGACCTAACCTGCTCTACCTGACTGACCTTTGCATGACCCCTTATCCCCACAACCACATGCCGCCCTTATTGCTCAATTGAGCCAGGGCTATCCATTATGGGTCTACTTAGTGTTACAAAGGTTATGCAGGTTTTCTTTATTTATTTATGTTTAGTTTTTAATTTGTATTATATAAGCTGTATGTTGGTCTTCGGTTCTGGGAAGACCTTAGCTATTTCTGTTTCTTTGAATCTCAGAGTATTGTGATCTGTTGTTCTTTATACACTGTGAACTAAATAAAAAGATATTATACATAAACAAATCTCATGCACTATAGAATGTGATATCACACGTGACAATCAACAAATAGAATAATTAATGATAATCCTTCATTCAGTTTCCTCAGGTGTAAATAAAAAGTCCTGTTGTATTTCCCGAGGTCGCAGGAACTTTTGATTAGTCCATAAGGCATCCTTTAGTACTCCCTAAGTTCACCTAGTACCTGACATGTGCTATGTATTTCCCCACTAGGTAATGCTATCTCATAGCAGTAATCACTTTTTGTATTTGTATGTTTTTGGAAGGTGTTGGGGAGTCTTCTATGTGCAGCTGTCTTTGGATTCACAATTTGTTTGCTCTAATAGGGCTCTTCATTATTTCATAGTTATGATTATTAGAATCTATTGTCCTCTGATGTGCAGAAATGGGTTGTAAAACCAAGGATTACAAAACATTGCATTTAGAATGTGGATACCTATGACCTACAAGCCAACAAGTATAGCCCAACAGTATATATATTTTGTATACTGGAATCATTAATTATAATTTGCTGCATGGATCCGACCCCAGTAATTGAATTACTAATGCAGATTCAGATTTGATTTTAAATATGTTTACAGATTCATACATTTTTCATCTTGTGGGCAGCTTCCTCTCTCCATTGATCAATCCCACGGCACACAATAAATCCTCAGGAGGGGGCCAGACCGACAATAATGATGCCTGCAAAGCTCTGAGTCTGAGAGCGAGGGTATGGTATTATTATGCGCCTGGTTAAAAGTATCACATAAAATTTGCCATAATACACATCTTGACAGCAGTTAGGCCCGTGTGACACAATGCCTACCCCATACATGCTGCTTAAGAAGAAGAGGAACGAGTTAGAGAGAGGAAAAAAAGATGGGGGAAGAAAAAGAAGGAAACATGAAGGAAACACAGGGAACATGTCTTAAGAGGCACCTGAAGCAAAGGGGACCTGAAGCTCTTGTAAGTTGTGAACTGTGTCTGGGCAAATCAAGTCAACATATTGGTCCACAACTTGTTTTATCAATTCCTCTATATAAGAGTGTGGGGGAGGAGATATAAATCTTAACCCCTTAAGGACCAGGCTGTGTTTTACCTTTTGTACCATTGGGACCGAGGCTGTTTTAACACTTTTGCGGTGTTTGTGTTTAGATGTCATTTTCTCCTCACTCATTTAGTGAACCCACACAAATTATATGTTGTTTTTTTTCAGGACAAGAAGGGCTTTCTTCAGATACCATTGTTTTGATCATATTATCTAATTTCCCATAAAAAAAATAATAAAATATGATGAAAAATGTAAAAAAAAACCCCACATTTTCTGACTTTTACCCCAAATATCTTTTACTCATCCAAAAAAGCTAATGAAAAAACCTACTAAATATATTCTACTATTTGTCCTGAGTTTAGAAATACCCAATATTTGTATGTTTTTTTGCTTTTTTCTGCACGTTATGGAGCATTAAGTACAAGTAGCGTTTTGCTATTTCAAAACCATTTTTTCCAAATCTGGTAATTCTTCCCCCCCATGTGCCATTTCGAGTATCTTTGAAGCCGGCAAACGCAATTTACCCCATCAAATCATATATTTTTGAAAACTAGACACCCCAAGGTATTTCAAATGCTAGAATTTTAACTCTTTCCATGCACTAGTTCTACCACCAGTCTTTGTCAAACTTTGTGGTAGTAATTCATTTTGTGTTTTTTATCCCTAAAATTGCTCTTCTGGTATGGATTTACTGCTACTGGTAAACAACACCCCAATATGTGCCCGAGTACAGTGATACCCCACATGCATGGGTTTTTCGGGTTGTTTGGGAGGTAAAACGCCACATTTAGGAAGTGCACATTTTTGCATGGGTTTGACTGCTGTTTGGGGTTAAAAGGCCACATTTGGGAAGTTCGCTTTTTTTGTTCCCTATTTTGGTCAGTCTGTGCCTATGCCCTATCTTTGAGCCCGGCCACTACAATTTACCCCTCATTTTTTTAAATTAGACACCCCTTGGGTATTTGAAATGCTTGTATTTAAATTTTTCCAAGGTTTTTAGGGAAGACACAGCGTTAATTTTAGCACTTGCTCATAATAATAAACTTTCTTTTTTTATTTTATTCTTTTTGGACTTTTTTTCTTACATTTTGCTGGAACTGGATAGTTCCTCTGATGCATAATAATTTAAATGTTACCATGTTTTTTTTATTTTTTTTTTAAATATTTTACTAATCACATAGTGATTAGAAAGCTGAGCTCCATTGACTTGCATGGTTGAATGCAGTACCTGTATTCAACCTGCAAGTGGAGCCAGAGTTCTCTAGAGGGTTTGGAGACCATCTAGCGAACTTTTTCAACTTTATTATTTTTTTACAGGGCGGCCGCCATCTTGCGGATGGTGAAGATCACCAGCAGTGGCGGCTGTGACCGCTCTCCTGAGCGGTAACAGCCCGTCCTGGGGTAAGTGTTTGGTGTCGCTGAATGCCTCCTGATCGAGGCATTCCAGCAACACCATTGAAGTTTAGGAGGTGATCGTTGATCGCCTCCTAAACGCTTTTAAAACGGGCATCCGCCGCCATACAATGTATGGCGGATGTTGACGCCCCGGGGAGGGGCCAGACATGGCCCATGATGCCGATCTCGGTGTTGCTGAATGCCTCGGCATCGAGGCATTACAGCAACACCGTTTAAGCTTAGAAAGTGATCGTTGATCACTTTCTAAGCTTGTTTAAGTCTCATGACGTGTCAGGCACGTCATAGGTCGTTAAGTGACCATTTTGCATGACGTGCCTGACACGGCAATGGACGTTAAGGGGTTAAGGTTATTAGCCTTAGTGCAAAGCTTTCCAAATGAAGATAACTCCCTAGCCATTCTATGTTTTCATGGGATAGAACTATCAAAATGTGGTATGTGAATCAAGCGAAACCTCTACAACTCTGTGAGGCATATACTAGAGACCAGTTGGCGCAGAAGGATAAGCCGTCACAAGTCATGAGTTGAGAATCCCTGACCAGGGAGGGCATTTTCAGGATGTCCAAAGACCACCTTTCCAAGCCGCCGGAAAATCTGGGTTAGAAGTTACAAGGACAACTCTGGAGAGGGGTACGATGAGATCTGCCCCCTAACCCTCCTGACTTGAAAACGCAGAGTGTGGGCCAGAGAAATGGATTCGGAG
Source organism: Spea hammondii (assembly GCA_029215755.1). Taxonomy (NCBI): domain Eukaryota; kingdom Metazoa; phylum Chordata; class Amphibia; order Anura; family Pelobatidae; genus Spea; species Spea hammondii. Next base: position 89,916,310 of record JARDYJ010000003.1, read on the forward strand.
AAGGGGGGTGTCCCTCTTCTCCATGGTGGTTGTGGCTGAGGCAGACCTGGAGTGGAGGGGGGTCTCCCTCTTCTCCATGGAGGCTGTGGCTGAGGTGGTCCTGGAGTGGGTTCTCCCACTTCTCCGCATCAGCACTGCGGGAGCAGTTGAGCGGTGGAGGGGGATCTCCACCTTCTCCGCGTCGGTTGGAGGGGCAGTGAGGAGGATGGGGTCTCCCCCTTCCTTGAGAAGATGTCTAAGAGGAGTGCCCGGATTGTAGGTAAGTAACAATATGCTTGCAGAGAGTGTCCACCATCTCCCCAAGAAAGGACAAACCCTTGGTGTCTCTAGCAAAATATTTCAACTTCTCTTGACATTATCTAAATTAAAAGAAAGAGCTTAATGTGGCAACTAAGGCTTGAGAGCAGGAACCATTAAACACTTTTGATTTGTCCTGGTAATCTTGTTGGAAAGGCTCCCATACTGATCTAACTTGATACTTGTTATGAAAATGGGCAACAGGAAAACTGCAAAGAGCAGATCATCACAGTATGCTAATAATTTGTGATGTACACACAGGCATTGGATATCTGGGTTATTCCTAATTGCTTCCATAAGCAGCTCCAGAGTGACTATGAACAAGAGAGGAGAGATAGGGCAACCTTGCCTCGTACCATTTGAGATCTCAAAAGAGCGGAATAGTGCCCCATTAATTCTGCCATGAACTTCCAGTCCACTCTGTGGAAGGTCTTTTTGGCATCTGTGGGCAGCAACACAATCTCAATTTGTGGCTCTGGCCATATGAATGAGGTTCAAAACTCTTTAGAGTGTTATCCTTGGCCTTTCTACCAGGCACTGACCCAGTTTGTTCTGGGTGAGTTAGTTGGGGCAGTTCAAACCCAACAACCTAGTGTTTAATATGTTTATGGTGTGCTTCTCTGAGGAATGGCAGTGAAGTAAAAAATGTTAAAACAGTGCAAACTAGTCTAAAACATTAAAGCCATAATCCTGTATTCCACTATAGCAATAGTGAGTGGACATAAGGGCCTTCCTAGATCATAATGTCCAAGTAGGTCTTGGAATAAGACCACATCAATTGGAAGGGCTTTTAAGGCTAATCTGATGGCAAAAAGATTCACTTACCTTTAAAGTAAAATACACTGTTAAATATTTTTTATTGATTACCAGTGTCATGCAACCAATTTTTCTGCCATTATACTTCAATTAGCCTTTAGGCTTAAAATAATTAAATACCGTGCATCCAACAGAAGGCAATTTCCTGTCCGTTTTTTGGAATGAGCACAAAGATCAGGGTCAGACTTTAAGTAAGGTTGGAAAAGGAAGCCAAGGTGAAAATTCTTCATCTTCACTCAGGGTTACTTGGTACCCTCAAGTAAGACAGTTTATACTAGCTCTTTATATTGTTAACTCATGTAGTCCTCTGTTGGTGTGCACGTGCGTCCTAAAAGGCTTTGTTTAGAAGCCCTTTAGGACAGATACAAATGTCCTGACTCTGACAGCATTGCTGGCTTTCTGCTAACCAATCATTTGTAACGACAAATGAGCTGATGAAGTCAACCTTAAGGTTACAGGACGGTATATATCTCCTGCAGGGTCTGTCCCTACTGGCCGATCACACGCATTGCAATGTCAAATCTACTGGAGACTTGCTTAGTGATAGTAGTGTGATAAGTACAGGATGATCACGAGTGAGAAATAATGCTTCTCCCCCTTCCCAACAAGTGGAAAACGTTTTTTCATTTACTTAGGGAGAATAAAAAAACCACACAAAAATAATATAATAATAAAAAAAAACAACATGACATCACTGACATACATGACATGTTCCAGAGGTCCCTAAAGGGATCTCTATCCATGCTGTACCAGTGGGAAAAAAAACCTGTACATGTAGAGCTATGCCTTAACTGTACATGTAAAAAGTATAACTATTGAAAAGCCATAACTATTGAAAATAGTGTGAGGGAGAAAATAATTTGAGAGATGTGGATCTAGAACATGATAAAGCATATGTGTGGTGTATGTCTGTAATCAGGGGATGTTGCGGAATATACATTCAGTCAATGTTTAACAGGGGAACCTAAAGTGTAGAAGAAAATTGCAAAAACTTTTTTTTATATATATATATATATTTTTTTTTTTTACACATACTATCGCTCTATTTTTCACATGTCTCCAATTTCAAAGGAAAGCCCTGTTTGTTCTGGGGAATAATTTGTTTGGGCACATCAAACACAAAAAGAGTAATCTTAATTAAACCCACATATGGTAAAAAAGGCAAAATACCTACAGGACACAAGGTACAAAAACGTTTGGGACTGAAGGGATTAAACAATCATGTAAAGAATAGCATCTAATTTTTTGACACGTGTTAAAACATTTAACAATGCAACTTATTTTCTGCTTCAACACATTTGCTTTTGGGTGTCTTTATTCCCAACCCTGTAGACTTGTGCTTCTTGCTTACTTTAGGAATAGAGTGGCTAATTGCTGAAACAAAAAAAGAAAAGGGAAAAAGGTTTGTCCTGAGATACAAATACAAGACCACACCCCATACATTTTATATGGGTGTATATAGCACATGAGAGACTGGTGCTGGTGTTAATGGGGGAGAGTCCAATTTAAACATTGGGCAACTTGGTGAATATGTGTATATGGCTGCTTGGGATACATTTAAGTGTAGAGTAGCTATATTGTGCTTAACAATAGACATTCTATATGATTTACAGCTACATATATTTTTCTCTCTTTCAATTTCTGTATGTGCTTATGTTTAGTTTGTTATTTCCCATGTGAAGTAATTTTCCTTTCTTAACACAATAATTGCAGTTAAGAAATGTTTCCCTGAGAAATATGCTAGTAAGTTGTCAATAAAATACCATGTTACGCAACTAGATCAGAATGGAGCAGCTGCCTGTGAGAGATCTGCAGAATTATTTTCTTTTGGTATTCATGCTGGTCAGCAACAAAATTAACCCCCTCAATACCAATCCATGAAGCATTTTCACATTTAAGCTTTCAACAATCTGGTATTTGTTCAAATAAACTTTATATATCATATTTATATATTCATATATAGATATTTATATATATATATTAAAATTACACATCTTTTTTCTTTATAAAAACAATGAGTTATCCAAATGAACAACAGGGTGGGGAAAATAACACAACACATTAAAAGTGAGAATTCAACACCAACAAGTCCATGTAGCAGAACACTGGGTCGGTTTAGTTTTCCATTTTAGGGAAGGAAACCACTGTCCCGGCAGGTTCCAAGACAGCTTCACTTCTAGAATCGCCCTTTCTGTCAATGATATACTGAGCAGATGAGGAGGTGTAAGCTTGTGCAAGTAGGCCATGTATCTAAAGACTTGTCCAGAGGTGCTACCATCATCGTCTGAAAGAAAAAACAAGAGTGCATCCTATGAGACTTGGATTTGTTATTTCATAAACCCAGCTGCATATTTATCAGCGTAATTGCTCTCGAGTTGAAATGACTAGACCTGGAGTGAGCAACTATGGCTTGCTGTTCAGCTACTGTTTGCTACTGACTCGTGATGTTCAGCCAGAGGCAGGAAGGATGGGTTTGGTGGTCGTGGTGACCATGTTGTAGGAGCTGAAACATAGTCCATGGCTCAACAAGTATAATGTAGCGGATGTTGGCCTTGTAGAACAGCAGGCACTGTGTGTTATATAGCAAGACCTTTGTAAAACTTGCATCTTGAAGTATTTCACTATATGACGCAAAACTTTCAGCAGCAAAAATCTCGGACAATGTATCACCTGTTCAGGTACATATGGAGTATAAGATGTAGGCGTTTCTTTCTCCCCAAAACCCACATATTGCAGAAAAACAGCAACGTTAAGTTAAAAGTTAAATTCTCATATTTATTCCCGAACTGCACGTGAAATACTACATAAATTTAGTAAATGTATTTAAATCATAGTACTTTATTTTTAATTTCCAAAAAAGTTCTTAAAGGAAAAACTACTATATGAAAATATATATATATTGTATATTACTGTAGTCTATATTACTCTAGCTATGGCATTTTGCAGCATATGGTCTACTATGAATTACTTCTATACTAATAACTTTTTGCTGATAATATTAGTAAACAATCTAAAGTGAGCATACTTGTGCTGTCCACTGCTATAAGAATCTAGGAGATGGGAGCTGGCAGTCTCCAGATTCCAGTCAAACATTTCTAGAACTTTGTGGCACTCTACTCGGTTCTTCAGTCCAAGACAGAAGAGCTGCTCAACCTGCATCCAAAAGAAGAAACATAGAATGAATAATGTCCAGAGTAAGTCCGAAGACAATGAGTGGGAATTTAGTATAGCTTTCAGCACACAACGACTGCAGCTAGTGAAGATGGTAAGATGCTTCATAACATACCGTATTGGCTCGGATATAGGCCGCACCCTAAAAGTTAGGTGCTTTTCTAAGGAAACATTTTTCTTAGTTAAAAAAAAACCGTAGAATAGATCTGCTGCCACTCTGCCCTCCACCCGATATATATACTGCCACTCTGCCCTCCACCCGATATATATACTGCCACTCTGCCCCAAGATGTTCCCCCACCCACGACTTACCAAAGAAGACTCCCGTGTGTCTTGCGGGGCCGCCTGGGGACACCTACGCAATACGCGTAGACAACTTCCAGTGCCGGCACTTCCGCCGGCACGGGAGATTGTCTAACCGCATCGTGTAGACGTTCACCGGCTGCGGCGATGCGCGTAAACGACTTCCGCTGCCGGCATGTCTGCACGATGTGCTTTAACAATTTCCCTTGCCGGGAATCCCCCCCCCCCGTGGGAATTCCCGGCAAGGGAGATTGTTAAAGCACACCGAGCAGACGTGCCAGCAGCGGAGGTCGTTCATGCTCATCGTCGCAGCCGGTAAACGTCTGCACGATGCGCTTGGACAATCTCCCGTGCCGGTACTCCCCCCGTGGAAAGTGCCGACAGGGGAGGCTGTGAGAGCGTATCAGAGAGTAGGATGCAGATCCCCTGGACCGCTGCGGGGGATCTGTATCCTAACCCTGCTGCCTGCCCGGCGTCGGGCGCTAGACCCCTAATATAGGCCGCACCCCCACTTTAAAGATTTAAAGTGGGGGGAAAAAGTACGGCCTATATTGGGGCCAATACGGTAAATATACTGTGTAAATAGTAACATCCAGTATTCAGGTTGTATGAAATTCCACTACAATGTGTGTTAGAGTAGATGCCATCAAGTCGGTGATGATAAAATCTCTATATAACGGAAGGAGCAGTACCACTTCAGAGGTGCAATCTTTATATAAAAGTAGAAATACATGGTCACACTGGGCAGGGCTTTAAGCCAAGTGCATTGTACATATATTTGAAACTCCACTGAATTCATGCTAAGATTTCATACCACGGCTCTAAAGGACAGTGTTGCATGAAGTGAGGATGGGCATGAGCGGGAAGAAGGAAGGAGAGAGAAAGTGGAAGGAGAAAAAGAAAATGAAAGGGTAGAAAAAAAGGAAGCAGAGACAAGAAAGACAGAGAAAGACAAAAAAGTGCACATCATTTTAACGACTGCCATATAAGCTAGTACTAAATAAAAATTAGATGTCATTTTCATACATAATGTACCCATCTTAAAATAGTGACTTTAAACAATAACTACAATGTAGCTCCAGAGTGCTTTGGTAGAGTATTACCAGGAAGAGCATTTTAGGTAAAGGTACAAATGCACATCAGGAAACTTTCCAGGAGCTTTCCTCTGAACCAGCCACTCCTAATTTATTGACAATTTCCTGAAAAAATGCTAAGAAATGTGCTGAAGAAATTCCAGATCTTTACATGGGACACCACGTGTATTTCATTTCTAGTTAATATTTAACAGACTGGAACAGCTGTTGTATCACGGTGAGAAGGCAGCGGAAGGATGAAGATGAAAAAATTGCAGAAGAGGATACATTGAAAAAAATTAAGGAAGAAATCTCTCTCTGAAGCCTTTAGAAAGGCTGCAAAAACTGACACGATCCTTATATAAGCATACATACTGCAAGGTTTCATAGCTAGGGAACACAAATCAATTTCCCTTTAATCACAGCAAACCATTAATAAAGGAATTAGTCTCCCTGTGGACAAACCTTCAGATACTGGATTGCTTTCTGTACATTCCAGCCATGGTTCTGCAAAGCTGCTTGACATTCATCCGTGGTAACTCCATGGACCATGTCTTGAACCTGCACAAAAAAGAAACATAACCTCAAAATGTAACAGGCAGAAACATCAAGATTTGCTGATCACAAATATCCAAAGAATAGTAAAAATAATATCACAATAACAAAGAGCATGTCATTAAACACACATACAAATAGTTACTCAAAAACTCACTGTTACTGGTTAAACGCTGTTCGATTCTTAAAAGCAAATATGTAGAAAATTCCTATTTTAATGAACAATCATGCTTTGCTTACATGCTACTTGTTTGTGGTTCTTTCATTAATCCGACCAATACATCAGAAATAAAGTATGAGAATTTTAGGTATCAGAGCCTATGACCCCTGCCAGATTCTAGGAGGTGACTCAAGTTTTCTGTACAAGTAAATTACATTGAAGGGGGAGGTAAAGTTACTACCTATTGGGCTCTAAGTGCTTCCCCTCCCCACTGTATGCAGGAGAGTTTTTATTTTTAAGATTCATACCTTCCCCAACAATTGTTTGGGGCCTAAAACATCCCACTTCCAGCTGTGGGAAGTGGAGACAATGAAACATTCCCTAGCTCTCATCTAGTGGATACACCTGAGAGCCAACATACTTTTATTTCTTTTAATTTTCTTAAATATATCATTTATTTTTACATGTAGAGGAGAAAGTTGAATATATTCTTTAAATAAGTGAACTCTTCAAGTTGAAACTGTTTTAAAGGATTTTTTTTGCTTTTCAGTGAACAAAATTAACTTGGCAGATACTGTCATATAGCATGTACGCATTTTAGTAAAGCAACATTTTCCTCTATCCCTAGTACCTTTAAAACGTAAATAAAATCTGCAGACATTATCCTTCCAATGGAAAAAAAATCCTTTCAACTCTGTACCTATACAACATGACTTCAGGCTAGCGTTGATGAGAAGTGTATAAGGGGCAATTATTCTTCTGAGGGCAATCTTAATGCAAGGAACAAAGTTCTGTTCTCTCGTACAGCCTATTTTCAAGTAGCCATTTCTATCTATTCCCAAAGGTATTTAAAAACTAAAAAGACTATACTAGTGAGAGCAATGAAAAACTTACTAGTCTGATTTTTTCTGTAGGCCTAAAGCCACCAGGCCCATCGTAAACAATTTTTTGCAAGCTGCAAGAGGTTTTTACTCCAGCCTTGGCTGAATAGTTGCTGTTGTTGGATGAAAAGTTTGCTTTATAGTCTGTCTGCTGTACCATAGGTCTCACTGTTGCTGTGGTAATGTTCCTGCTGACAGGAGAATCTTCTGGGCTTTGAGCTTCTTTGAAAAACTTTTCATATTTGTCTAGGTAAGAAGGCCTCTCTGGGAGAAGGTAGTAATGTGTATTGCTAACCTTCTTACCGTCTTTGACAATAGGAAGGATACAAGGTCCTTTTGGAGCCTCTTTACCTTGGGCCTGTATAACTTTTGGGGTGGCATATTTAGGGTCAGATGCAAAGCTCTGGGTGGTTGGCATGGGCTTACATGGCGACGTAGAAAGGTAAGAACCTATGGACAATGGAGAGCAGAGGTTAGACCTCTGCTGTGGGGAGCCCACATGAAGCGACATAGGACTAGGTGTCCTAGAGGTGGGCTGAGACATTGGGTCACGTGGAGGTAGAAGTGGTGGCCTTCCCACTTCCTCTCCTCCAAAAGCTGGAGATAGATCTCCAGACCAGCGTTCATGTTCATTACGCCTAACAGGTCTTGGAGGTATGGGAATCCTGGGAGGAATTTGAGGTTTGTCCTCCGATACAGTCACACTGATGCTGGTAACAAACGAACTTGGGCTGGGTGAGGAAGCAAGGGAAGAAACTGGGACATTGAGTCTCTTCATGCATTCTTGCTGTAGTTCCTCAAAGATCTCAGATGTCTGAGAATGGTTGGGCTGCTTGCCATCCTTAGGAGGTAGAAAGAGGTTGTCCTCCACTTTAACTTTACCCTGGGGCTGCTCAGTCTGCTGCACACCATAGTAATTTTCTCCTTTTTCCCTGGCCTTCTGAAGCAGATTAAGAGCTACTTTCTCTCTCCGGGAAAGCGAATCAGTGCTATTGATTGTACACACTTCATAATCATCTTCATCTTGTGCCACCTCATCATATGCTGGAGGAGCTGGCAAAGGTTTAGAATCCCAATCCACCACTGGAGTTGGATGAAGAGGACGGGGCAGGGAGCGTGATGGGCTTTGAGGAGGTGTCTTGTCAAGCAATGAGAAAGCCTCCATGGCCAGTTTAGCTAAAGAGGGAGCAGTCTGTTCTATTACAGGAGAAATGAAACCTGGACTTAGAGGGCTGAGTGCTTCTCCAAAATCAATCAGAGCCACGTCTCCCGAAGAAAAACTACTGCTTTTAATGCCAAGGTGCTGACGATCAGTCACTTTAGTGCCAGCCACACGTGCTGAAGGTTTCACCAATTTGAGTCCTTTGGCTGGTGTTAGCTTCTTAAGCGAGAGCTTCTTGACGCCTGATGAAATGGAGTCGTCGTCCTCGTTAACAGGATTGTAGGAAGATTCTAAAATGCAGGAGTGAGGTTACACAATGAGACTGGTAGTAATTTCCTTTAAAAACATATATTCCCCAACAAACATATTAGTTCTTAGAATAATGATCTCAGAAACAGAAAAAAAGCAAACACAGATAAGGATACTGATTTAATATAGAACTACAAATGCTTACTCTGAGGTAGAGAAATAAAATATTTCCAAAGTAAATCATAGATAGATATCTACATGGAAAACTGATAAAGCCACATTAGAGGATAGAATCAGTTGAAAATCCCATCTGAGAAGCAGACTCCTTGGGTAGGAAAAGCTTATGTGAATTCACTTTTGAAAACTTGTTGTTTTCTATGTTGGCCCAAAATAATTGTGTACGCTTTGACAGCGAGACTTCTGTATTATGGACAGCCAAGTCAGCCATTTTTAAAAGAAGAAACTTGCAGAGGTTGGCACTTCAGAACGCATAGTGAAAACACACAGAAGAAATATTATATCTAACATCAACTCATTGTTTAGTTTATAGAACCTTCTATGGATTCTAATAAGAAAGTTTATATAGCAGTATTAATCTAAGAGAAGATTAACTCTAGTTTGACTTCATCCTATCATGGATTGGTAACACAGACACATTTACACTTACCACTATAAACAAAAATAAGTAAAATATAAATATAACTTAGTAGAATCCTACTAAATGTTTAATATTCACATTTAAAGTGACTGTGAAACATACAGTAATCGCTTCACTGATCTCAATGCTAAACATATAGTAGTTTCTGGCAGGCAGCAGTGCAGGGTCAAAAGCAAATGCGCATCCATGCACCTAAAATGCATTCATCCCTAGTAGAGCAGGAGGTTGGGAGAAATTATATATTTCTGGAAATTAAGCAGGTCAATTTAAAATGTATATTTCTGTTCCTTTAAATTATCAGCGGCAGGCAATACAGCTTGGTGTAAATATTCGAGGGTACAATCTAAAAAACAGTTAAACGTTTATTTCATGGCAGTGGAAACAGTGCCTTTTAATGGAAGTGGTTAACTAGTCTGCTAATGCTGCCTATTGACAGCTATAGTAGGTCACAACAGCAAACGGCACACCTAGAGGTACACAGTCGGTGGGAGATACTGCTCCCCCACAATGCTGAGCAGTAATAACTCTAGTAATGGCACATCCTACATCCAATGTAGTTAAGCGTGTTTTGATGTTTTACTCAAGGGGAACAGCCCTTCAAAATAAATGTAATATCCATAGTAAGTAATGAGATGTTACACCCTTGCACTCTACGCCTTATTAATAAACTGACATGACTTAAGACAGGTAACACAGCCTGTTCTCGGCATATTATGTGCTTCTGTCATGTCAGAGGTTCTGGGTGGAGCAATAAAAACAAGCTCTCGCTTCATTTCTGCCTGTTTTCACAGCTCTCTCTTGTACTAATTCTAATACCAAAAGCTTCTGCCAAGCAAAAAGGCGAGGTCAGAACTCAGAGACCATTCCCCAAACAGACTCACTCATAAGCATTTTGCAATAAAAAGCACCCTTCTCACCAGTTTTAAACACGTACCTGTTAGTCCAAACTACCACCACTGCAAACGCATTAGTGTAGAAAACACGGTGGTTCCAACAACTAGCAGGCACAACAAACAAGCACATGTCTTCTGGAAATTTTGACACAGAAAGGGTATTCTCTTTCCAGGACAGTAATGTGTTCAAGGGGTTTTTATTGATCTAGTAATCAAGATGTATTTGTTTAACACAACCCAATGCATTGGGTTCTTACAGATCAAGGGAATTTGAGGTGAAAGAGGCCTTGATGACAAGTGCACTCCATAAAAAATGATTTTGTCAAAGAACAAGAAACTGCGAGAAACAGTGGGCAATTATAATTAAGCTTAAGGTTTTGCTTTGTAAGACTTAGAAAGCAGTCAAGAACATCACTGCACACAGGTCATGCCAAAGGCCAAGCAGTGTGGAGTTGGTTTGCAAGCAAATAACTCTGTACCTTGAAAGAGAGGAACTACAAGAGCACAGAGTGGGCAGGAACATGGCGCGCGCAGAAGGGAGCCACGGAACTTACTCTTAAACGGGGCAGCCGGCTGAGGAGGGCGTGGCGGGGGCTCTCCTGAGAGAAGAAAGGCCACGAAGCATTTAGAGAGGGTGGCAAAGGACATGGGAAAGAGGGAGAGAGGGGCAGTGGATGAAAGAGGGTGACACAAAAGGTAAATAAATTAGTACAACTGGAGATGAAAAGGAGCAAGTTAAAAAGAAGAGACCAAAAAAAAAGATATATATATTGTTTGCCACAAAATATTAAGCTATAAGACAGCGCAGGGGAAATAACAAAAACAGCAAGTGAGAGTGGAAGGAAAATATGAGAGTTAATGAAAGAATTCATGAAAAAGAAAAAATTACGTAAACAAGGTAAACATGGAGCTCTGAGTAGTATAAATATGCTTACATGAGCTTAAAAGATGGGTGAGTCAGTTATAGCACTCATGCGTAATGATTGCTAAACTACCTAAGATCACCTCTTGTAGCTCTGCCATACCCTAGTAGTTCAGGGAGTGATGGGAAATAGATTTAATAGCTGGGGCAAAGTCACTGTGGAAGGGAGTTAAGTTCATTATGAAGTAATTGAATGTAGGGTCTAAAAAAGTAAATTTCAATTAGAGGAAAACAGCAATTTGTGTGTTAATTGTAATCTAACCTGGGTTTAGATTATGCATGTGCTTTTCGTAGGATGGCAAGCAATCTCTGTTGGCTTTGGGGGGGAGCGGGCTATGTGTATGATCTTTTTTTAAGTTTGTGCATAATTGCATGTAGCCATGGGGTCCTGAAGTACTTCCATTAAATGAGCTGCACACAAAACATGACGCCTCAAGGAAAATGCCCGAGAGAACAGTCACATTTCAGAAAGTAGTTGCTAATATACTCACAATACAAGAAATTGTCTCATAAATGCTTATCTTATTCTGTCCATTACAAAGGGTTTAAACTGATTAAGCTATATTAATTACGATTCTGTTTTTGTACAATCTGTCACTATACTGTAGCATATCGAATTCTGATTACCGTATTTGCTCGATTATAAGACGACCCCGATTATAAGACGACCCCTCAAATTTTGGATCTTATTGGGGAAAAAAAAGAAAAGGCCTGAATATAAGACGACCCTAATGGGAAAAAAATCAAAACCACTGTTTTTGTGTTTTTTTCTTTTTTCTTTCTCACCTGTCAGTGGGAATAGCAGATCTATATGTCCCATCAACATGTCCCATCAACTTGTCCCATCAACATGTCCCATCAACATGTCCCATGCTCCTCAGTCACGCTTAAAGGGGTCTGGGAATCATGGGAAATGTAGTTCACTAGGTTGTGCCCCTAATTGAACCAGCTATGCAAATCATTCCTACCTGACAGTCTATGCTCCTCTTCACAAATTGTGAACAGGAGCACAGACTGTCAGGTAGGACTGATTTGCATAGAATCATAGGCACAAAACGTAAAAAACGAAGCTGGGTCAGGTGAGAACAGCGCGACCCACGTGACCCGCGCATCTGTTATGGTCACAGCTTCCGATTCGGCCGCATCGGAGGATGCTGAAGCCGCGGATTACGGAGGCGGCGGCTGCTGCCGCGGATTACGGAGGCGGAGGCGGCGGCTGCCGCGGATACGGAGTCGGCGGCTCCCGCGAATACAGAAACGGCGACGGCTGCCGTGAATACAGAAGCGGCGGCGGCTGCCGTGAATACAGAAGCGGCGGCGGTGGCTGCAGCTGATACGGCGGCGGCGGCTGCCGATGGAATTGTGAGGTATCGTGGGGGATGATCTGAGGCCTGATTACAAGACGACCTCGATTATAAGACGAGGTCGGTTTTTCAGAAGTTTTTTTCTGGAAAAAACCTCGTCTTATAATCGAGCAAATACGGTACATATTTTTTGAACAAACAGAGAACAGGCTAAACTGCTTGTATAAACAGACTTTTCTACTCGTACAAGAAGAGTTTGCATGACTAATGTACATATTTCTTAACCTGTGCTGGCAACACAACATTTACTTACACTGCATGATTGTCGTAGCTGCAGTTCAGCTGTGGGCAAGCTTGTCATTTTATATGAATGACAAGTCTGTTGTCAGAATTACCACCCATTCAACATTATTAAAAAAGCTTAAACAGAAACCAGTTTATCTTCACTTGTATTGTCACTACTTACTCTTCATACGTGAATAATACTGCTACATATTTTGACGCCGTATGTAAATACTCATTTTAATTGCTAAAAACAAAAAGCATTTGCCTTTATGTGGAAAATGAGCTACAGAGCAATGTCACATTAAGAGGTTACTTCACTTACTTTTTGCCCTTCCAGGGAGCCGAGTTGGACGAGTAGTACCTTGATCCAATCCTAGTATATCAGGTGGGTCCATGGGATTTCCCAGGTACAGCCTGTAGGGGGAGGCAGAGAACACCTAATGATATACGAGTGTTAAACTTCTGTTTCAACTAAAGAAAATGCATGAGAGAATTGAGAAACAGATAAATTGACCACTAAGTAACTTAACTTACCTTTATAAAATATATTCAGTTTGGGTTTATTCATTTTTTAAAGTAGAATTTAACTCAATTGGTAACTTGTGATAATCAAGCCAACCAATACAATAATACTGAGGTGCATAAGTGTAGAGCATTATAAAAGGTATAAGCTGCCATAAAGGTAATAGCATTGTCTCACTTTCACTGAAGGCAGTCTTCATTCACCAACTAAGCATGATATCTCAATCTCACTTGATATGGAAAGGTGTTAATGTCAAAACCCAGTGGTCACATAACAGGAAACGTAGAGGAAGGAAAGACAGACAGGGGAAGCTGTGACATTCACAATCTCTGCTACAGTTCATCCAGTCGATCACATGCTCTGACAAATCACAGTAAGGTGATTGTTTTCCTTACTCATCAATCCGGTCCGGGTAGCCCCAGCAGTGGGCAGGTACAGTGTCTCCATGGCCTGTGTGGATGAAGCTATTTTTAAGTGGCCGGCTGATATCGTGAGCAGACAGTCCTGCCACCGATGTTACAGCGTTCCTTGGAAATTGCCCAACTTTCAACGTTCGCTTGTTTTGACCTCTCCACCAGTAATTCTCTGCCCTGTGGTTAAGACAAATTCTCGATTATAGAAGATGCAACATCAAGCAATGAAATGAACATAACACCCACCATTCTGTAGTAGTAATTTTCTTTCCCAAGTCAATGCAGGCTGTAGCCTCTAACAAGATTACAGTATGTGCTCCTTTTAACTTACCTTTTAAAACATGGTAAAGTCTGTGACTACTAGAAACAACTTGGGTACAACAGTGTTTTCTGCTGAAGTGCCTACGTGTTCAATGTGGCTGATTAACTCTCTGCCCAATTAACACGTGGGTGCTTGCATAGTAAGAGTGAGTCAGCCCTTCTTCCTGTCATCCCTGGAGAAACACGCTCAGACAAAGCACAGAATGCGAGACTTTAATCTGTCACAAGCACTCCTTCCTGCCTCCTCTGGAATTCCTTCCGCCTTTCACTAATTACCTTTCAGCGGACGTCAGTGGCCAGAGGACACCAGGCAAGATGTGGCAGGCCTCCTCCCACTACAACTAGGTATACCGGATTAATTAAACATGGAAATTAAATCTCTGTTTATACGAAAGATCTAACTGCTTCATTGCATTCCTAAATAGGCAAAAAAATCAGGTAGGTGTTTGGAGCCAGAGAAGAACAAAGTCTAGATCATGGTTATTTTAGGTTTCTGTCTGGAGAGAGAGCTCTTGATGTTTGAAGACGCTTTAATACAGTTTCAGCAAAGACCAGCAGGATTAAGTCTCAGAGATTGCTCAAAGGTTCTATGACCTTAAAAGATACAAATCTATCATCATAACATATGCTGAGTGCTACACGCAAATCTGGAAACCTTTCCTGAAAAGGTGAGTAAAGCATCCTGCTCTGGAGAACCTGCCTCTAGAACTGAATAATAAAAATGAGACAGGCGTTAACTATTCTAATTGACCAAGGGAAAAAAAAGGAAAGAATTATACTGAAGCACGATTACTGTCATATTATAAAGTGCTATTTATGAAGGTATAAAAAGCAATTAAGAGCATATAATTGTTTACACCTATATGCCCAACATCTTGTTCTCTGGTGTACGCTTAGATACTTGAAAAAAGTTTTATTAGATATTTACGGTTACATTTAAATCATGGTGGAGATAAAACTGACATATTAGTAAGAAACAGCAGAGAACGCAAGTACATGAATATGCAAAGAAAATTTAATAAGGGTGTTGCTGTCAATGGAAAACACTTTTGTAATTTATTGAGAAAAAAACTGGCCTAAAGAGAGTTAAGTGGAATCGGTTACTGGAGCGGAGAGATAGACAGGGAGCAGAGTTGCAAAAGAAACTCTGATTCTCAATATTTAGATTATTTCCTAAGCATGCAAGAGGTTAAGGACGCAGCCTTCGAAGGCTTTCCATTTGACACAATGCTTCATTCATTATGGTCAAAAGATCAGCGACAATGTTGCTGCAAAGCAGGGACTTCTCTGGCATCCTTGATATATCAGATCTGCAACTCCCATCACGCTGTGCAATTTGGCAGATTGTTTAGTCTAAGGAGGTAACAATGCCAGATAATACATGTCTCTGCAGCCCAGTGTCAATCCTTTGCTCATACAGGACTTCTGTCCTCTCTACTCCAGCACATCTCCTCCTCCCCCTGTACGATAACCCATCCCTTCTCTGAAGATCTGCTCACCTGCCCCCGCCGCACTGTTGCCAGCAGGAATGGGAGCAGTGTGTGGGTGTGTTACAGTGTAACTAAGCTGCAGCACGCCATTGGTACACATACTGGGTCAAAGGAAATGAGTGCATGTAAGTTCGCTATTCCTCATTTAACCCTTTCTATAGATTTCAGAAAAGCTAAGCTTAAAATAAACGCACATTTTTCTCGCGCTGATGTGCTCTGAAACAGAAGTGCTGTCCTCTCATACTACAGGTGCCAGTCATATGCATTTGTCCCACATTTTTTGTAACATAAAATGTTAAACATATTCCAACCGATGCTATATTACTTAAGACAGAGGTAGCTAGCAGAGAGTTCCCCATATGTTATGTAATTATATATATATAGTAGAGTAGAGGTTGTAGCCGTATTAGTCCAGTGGTGTCAATATCAAATAACAGATGGAATAAGTATCTTGTGATAATACCTTTTTTATTGGACTAACAGAATTTTGGAATGACAAGCTTTCGGGAGCTCTTCTCCCTTTCTCAAGTCAGAAATGTTTTAGACTTGAGAAAGGGAGAAGAGCTCCCGAAAGCTTGTCATTCCAAAATTCTGTTAGTCCAATAAAAAAGGTATTATCACAAGATACTTATTCCATCTGTTATTTGATATATATATATATATATATATATATATATATATAGATATATATAGATATATATCAGTTTAGTCTGTTCCAGGAATAGCTATAAAACAAAAACTAGTATTCCCCTTTCAACTTTTATTATATGGGGTGGCTCTTCCAATATTTTAAGGGACACTTCACACATCATACTTTCATGCACTTAATAGCTGTGTGGTCCCTTTAAATGTTCATGTCAGTTTTGTGAACGCATGGGGGATTCTGCACAATCCCTTTCCCATCTTCATTTGTCCATTTTACGCCTCCCAGCGAAATGTTTTGAGGGATATCTGTGCAGTTGAACATACATCGATCAGCCATAACATTATGACCGCTGACAGGTAACAGCAATAACACTGATAATCTTGTTATCATGGCACCTGTCAGCGGGTGGGATATATTAGGCAGCAAGTGAACATTTCATCCTCAAAGTTGATGCGTTAGAAACAGGATAAATTGGCAAAGCTTTAGGATCTGAGTGACTTTGACAAGGGCCTAATTGCGATGGCCAGATGACTGGGTCAGAGCATCTGCAAAACTGCAGCTCTTGTGGGGTCTTCCGGGTCTGCAGAGGTCAGTACCTATCAAAAGTGGTCGAAGGAACAAAAAGTGGTGAACCAGCGACATGGTCATGGGCGTCCATGCAGGTGGGGAGAAGGCTGGCCCATGTGGCCAAATCAACAGACAAAATGCTGTAGCTCAAATTGCTGAAAAAGCTAATGCTAGTTCTGATAGAAGGGTTTCAGAGCATACAGTGCATCACAGTTTGTTGAGTAGCCACAGGTCAGTCAGGGTGACCATATCCTGTTGTAGTAGAGGCAAGAACATATTGTAAAGTACAAAACTATCAATGTAGGTTGGTTTCCATCAGGTCTGTGAGAATATTATTGTAGATCATAAACGTGGAACTTAGATGCACCACCCAGGGCACTTTGAACGGACAGTTTAATGTCCCCAATATGCCCATTAAAGGAGTACCCTGTACTGGTTCCCCATGGTCTGACATTTCCTGCCACGTGCCGGCAGATGTGTTCAGCTCCATGGATTTGCAAAAAGAACACCAGAAAAATGTAAAGGGACCACACAGCAGCAATCCTTTCCACAAAGGCTGAAAATATGAAAAGGGTCACTGGGTAAATTGCAAATTTTTATTGTTTTCACTCTGTTAATGTGACAGAAATAGACCCACATATACAGTGCTTGGGAATTGTGTCGGCACCATTATAATAATGCAGACACATTGAACAGCTCTTCTTCAGTAATGAAGAAGTTAATAATTACATAAATATATTCCAGTACAGCAGGGCAAGGGTTATGTACCTGTGCTGCCTGCCCTAAAGCCTGGGCATATGGGGTGTGGCTGAGATTGGTGCTCCTCTGTGATTCATTAGCAGCTTTCCACCCAGAACTGATAACCTAACCCACAAGGTAAGTCAGTAGCATAATCACAGCGTAACTCATATACTACCAGAGAAGCCTTGCGCAACAATACAGGTGTTGCAAGTATACTATTTCCTCTGACAAACACAGGGTTAAAGTCACTTAAGAATATGGAAGGGGTACCTGCCCTCGATGACCGTTATGACATCGTTGATCTGGATGTTCAGTTTGTCTGGTTCCTGGAAGTCCTGCAATGCACGCATATCTGTTGGCTGAGCCTGGGGTACAAAGGATAATAAGAGTGTGACCAGCCTGTGTGTGTGACAGAAGCATAAGGTAGAACTACCGCTACTACAGAACAAGCAAGGCCAGCAGGGAAGCAAAACCTTTTTTTTTTATTCACTTATCATAACACCAGGTAATCAGATAATACCAACTGCTAGCACTATATGAGTACTTAACGACCTGGGTCCCAATGCCAATCACTAGCATTGCTTCTAGATTTCAGATTAGCCTAGTCTATATACAAGACACTGCCTGTCCCTAATATAGGTTACAAATTATGCAGAAAGCTGGGAGTTGGCTGAGACAGCTTGAGTGATAAAAAAAAAATCTTCTCTTTGGCCCCTGGTCTCACCTCCACCAGAAAGTCTCTGAGTGCTACAAAGGTTGGCCTGTCCTCAGGTTTGTGTGCCCAACACTGCAGCATGACATTGTAGATGTCCTGTGGGCTATCCTCGGGCCGACTCAATCGCTCTCCTTCCTTATCGATCTTATGAAGAATCTGTAAGGGTTACAATACATTTATTTAGAAATGTAGTTCTCAACAATAGAGGCTTCTATAAATCCAAAGCCATTAATTAAGGCGCAAGACGAATATCATATTCCAGTTATATATAACATTTCCGGAAATCTTGAAGCCATGGAAAAGTTTTTTTCCTGACAAAACGCAGGCTGGAGTAGTTTTACAAATTAAAAATAATTTTCTTGCTATGCTATCGCCCAAAGACCACAATAATCCTCTTGATAATGTGACCCTACGTACTCCTACCAGTTCTCTCACCATGTCCTTTCTCTATGGGCAAATTCGCCCTATTATTACATGGGGGTCCCTTAGACAGGGCCTGCCTGCTTGGAAGAAGGACCTCCCGGAGATAGACCTGGATACCTTGGTTGACGCCACGGTGTTCAACTCTAAGCTCTTGGTGTCCCGCTCATATAGTGAAATGTTTTTGAAAATTCTCCACAGAGCCTATATGACTCCGAAACTTTATGTTGCGGCCCGGTTGGGTGATAGCTCTAATTGTTTTAAGTGTGCAGAGCCTGATGCCGATCTTTATCATAACCTCTGGGCTTGTTCCTCTATTACTACCTTTTGGAAAGCCGTTCACCAATATGTTACTACTGTTTTGGGTTTACCCCTTCCCCTGACAGTGGAGTGGGCTCTTTTTGGTATCTTGCCGCCTTCCAATACTCGTCCCTTTTCTGCTGCAGAAAAAGCTATTCTGCTTATTGTATCAGCGGTTGGTAAAAAGGTCATACTGACCCAATGGATACAGTCCTCCCCGCCTCTTCTTGACATGGTTCTTTCCCGACTGAATAGTATTTTTCGACTAGACTGGTTAGAGGCCGCTATGCATAGGGAAGTTAAAGCTAAATTCTTCTTCCATAAATGGTCTTCCTTTATTGCGGTCCTAGATGACTCTGTAAAATTGTCCCTTTATAATTCCTTTCATTCCACTGGTTGGTTCTGTCTTCAGGCGCTGAGGGGGATCTACCCCATTCCAGGGTTTCGTCCTTCTCAGGCTATGGTTGGGGGAGTGCTTCAGGAGTTGTGATGGGGCTAGGTTAATACATGTTCGCTACATTTTTGATTGTCTTGTTTAACAACCACGCCTTCTCTACGGACGTCGTTCATAAACCGCTACTGTCAGACCTGCCTGTATTATGTATCCTTCCTGTTGGTTCATTCTTTATATGTATTTTCTTACACATGGGTCTGCCGAGCATTCCGTCCTGCTGTTTTGACCCCTTTTGGGCCTTTTGTGATGCTGATACATTCTTATTGTATTTGTACACTGTATTTCAGTTTGCCCTTTATTTCTTTTATGTACTTCATCTGTGCATTATCCTCTTTGAATAAATTGTTTTAAAAAAATAAAAATAATTTTCTTATGCTGGCAATATGAAATGCAGTGTATATAAAAGTAAGTACCGCATTTGCTCGATTATAAGACGACCCCCCAAATCTGAATATTAATTTAGGAAAAAAAGAAAAAGCCTGAATATAAAAGACGACCCTATAGGAAAAAAGTTTTACAAGTAAATGTTAATTCATCTAAACAATTTTTTTTTTAATAAAAGCTATGATTGAGAAAAATATTTTGGTTTTATTTCCTTCTATTTTCCAACCTGCCCCCCAGTTATGCACATCTGCCCCAGAAATGCCTTATACCCCCTATATGCCACTGTGCCCCATGATATGCCTTTTAACCCTCTAAATGCCACTGTGCCCCATGATATGCCTTTTAACCCTATATGCCAATGTGCCCCACGATATGCCTTTTGACCCCCTATGTGCCACTCTGCCTCCAGAAATGCCTTATACCCCTATATGCCACTCTGGCATTTAGAGGGTTAAAAGGCATATTATGGGGAAGAGTGGCATATAGGGAGGTTTAAGGCATTCAGGAGGCAGAGTGGCGTATAGAGGGTTAAAAGGCATTTCACAGAGCGCTCTGCCTCCAGAAATGCCTTATGCCCCCCATTTAACACTCCCCCGCCCTCCCCCCCAAACTTACCGGTGCTTCTGACTTCCCTGTCATGTAGCCGGGGCAGCGTGTAGATCCCCGGTGTGTAGCTGGGGCAGCGTGTAGATGTCTACGCGATTCGCGTAGACAACTTCTGCTGCAGCAGGAAGGAGGCGTGGCTAGCAGCGGGGGTTGCCTGCGTCCATCGCGCAGACCTTCCCCGACTGTCAGAGATCAGAGTTCCCCGCACCGGGAGAGTTCCCCGCACGCGATTCGCGCAGACAACCCCCGCTGCTAGCCACGCCTCCTTCCTGCTGCAGCAGAAGTTGTCTACGCGAATCGCGTAGACATCTACACGCTGCCCCAGCTACACACCGGGGACTCAGAAGTACCGGTAAGTGGGGCCTGGCATGGCAATTGTCATCAAGTGGTTCATGTAGATTATATTTCCTTACCTGGCTACCATTGAGTCCAATCCAAGGCTCTTGCCCATAGGTGAACATCTCCCACAATGTTACTCCAAACATCCATGTGTCACTTGCATGTGAGAAAGTGCGAGTCTTTAGGCTCTCTGGTGCACACCTGATAAATATTAGCACATGGACAGAGAAGTATATAAGACAATTATCAAAAGGAAATAATAGTGACATTCAAAGGCAGTGTGAAAAGGAACAACAAATGGAGGAGAAACCTGGGCCAATGTCTAAATGTTTACTGAGAGAGTGGTTCATAAATGTCTCCCTGTGGGAGTGGTACAGGCTAATAAAATGAGGGAATTTAAACATACACGGGGTAGGCATAAAGCTATCCTGAATGCATGGCAAGACCAACGACTGATAAATGCCTTTACTTCAGAAAAAAATGGTAGACTACATAGGTTGAATGGTTCTTTTCTACTGTTAAATTTTATGTTTCTATGAATGAGCATTTTTATGCACTTAATAGGAGAACAATCTAAAATCAAACTAACCAGGCAAAGGGCACTTTGCGATGCTCTTGCATGACATAATGATCATCATTCTTAGGTAGTGCCCTCATAAGGCCAAAGTCTCCAATCTTAACCAAATCATTGGA
This sequence comes from Spea hammondii, assembly GCA_029215755.1. Taxonomy (NCBI): domain Eukaryota; kingdom Metazoa; phylum Chordata; class Amphibia; order Anura; family Pelobatidae; genus Spea; species Spea hammondii. The sequence continues at coordinate 89,937,651 of JARDYJ010000003.1, forward strand.
GGAGAGAAGAATGTTCCTGGCGGCAAGATCCCTGTGGATGAACCTTTTGGATTCCAAATAAGCCATGCCATTGGCAATCTGAATAGCGTAGTGACAGAGTGTGGAGATCAAGAAATAGCCTAGATTCTTTCGCAGTCGGTCTAGGAGAGAGCCCAAAGGAGCAAGCTCTGTTACCTGGAAAAGAGAGACTTTAAAACTTTAAAAATATACTTTAGGACACAAACTCCAACCAAATTAGATAAGTGGTTTTATAGTATCGTGTTTTAGAGTATCGAGTTCTAAAACAAAATATTGGATAGACATGAAGGGGATAGGGAGATGAATTGAAATTTAATACAACAATAATACCTTGCATTATACTCTTGTTACTGGATGTCACAGATCTTGGACTTATGTGGCAATGTTATTTAATATAAAAGACACTATGCCACAGCACTAGATTGCACTGTATTTTATTTATTATTTAAAGGAGATGAAACAGTCAATAAGTACAAAACTCCTTCATGCAAACACCATTCTCCCTTCTCTTACCATCTTCATGGGGTGTGTGAGGACTACTCCATATAATCGTATGAGATTTACATGGTCAAGGGAATGCATGGCATTCACTTCTCGGATGAAATCGTCCAGGGCGTCTGGCTGCGTTAGGACATCGGTCTTCAAACACTTTACAGCAACATTCAACTTAGAATGAGAAGAATAAAATTGAATCATCAAGAGGATGTGATTAATTACAACTTGTTGATCCAGTTAGAAATGATTTTGTAGTCAATACAAAATAAGTATTTCCTCTTTTTTAAGCAGAATTGGGAATTTTTTTTGGGGGGGGGGTTTGAGGGTTTTGCCTTCTTCTGGGTTAACTGTAGGTTTGAACTTGATGGGCTTGTGTCTTTTTTTTTTTAAACCTAAATTACTACCCAACTGTGTTTTAAAGAAATGCTTAAAAATTAAACTCAAAACATCGGCAACGTATGCAACTATTTGACTCCTTGAAGATGTAGTTTTACTATATATGTAAAAAGCTGAACGGTATCTGTACCTTAAAAAAAGGAAGGATTGAAAACTATCAATGGTACCTACCAAACTGCTCAATGCTAGGGTAGCTAACAATATATTATAATGAAAGCTACATTAAACACAATATACCTAACAATGTGCCTATTGAAAACACATAGGAATAATGCAATGATGCGGCCTTCATCAAAGTATGGGGGTAAAATCTAATTTGTAACCTACCAAATTGCCATTAGGAGTGCTCCATTCTCCTCTCTTGACTACGCCAAAAGAGCCATCTCCTAGCTTCTCGAAGAGGGAGATGTCCTTCTCTGTGATGAGGCATGTCAAGGCTTGCTGACCTTCAGGTGGTGGTGGGCTTGGAGGTTTGCGGAAAGTAGTCTGGGGCTGTGGTGGAAATTCTGAATCTAGACGCTTGCCACTAAACACCTGGGGACAAATTGGCAGGATGTTTTTTTAATGGAAAGGACAAGAAAAACATCACATATCTGGGAAACGTGGATGCATATATTTCCACATATAAAATTGCAGTAATAAATACAAATAACAAGATTATATTCATACTGTAAAGATAACACCAAAAGTCAGAAGTCAGAGAGATGTAGGCTACATAGCTATGGTGTAATGTGGGGGTACCCATGGGAGCTATGAATTTCAGCCTCTAACAAACTTAATACTTATAGTGTGCTGAGTTTCCTGAAAAAGTGCAACAAATCTCTCAACTAGGATTATCAGTTTCCGCTGCCAGAGTCCTGCAGCTGAATCAATCTCTCCTTCTCCTGCTAACTGTCCCTAGAAAGGAAATCCTGGGACAACTGCTGACACTTGTACAGTATGTGTGTCAACAGTCCCCAGCCCAGCTCTGAGACTAGAAGGTAATCCGATACCTTGAGTGGGTGGGTTCTATTTTCAGAGTAACCCCAGACCCAAATATTCCAACACTGCAGACAAAGGATTCATGGTGGCAAGATTAACATCTTCAGTGCTATATTATTTTTGTAAAGTGCTAATTCTTATATATATATATATATATATACATATATATATATATATATATATATATTTCTATTTTAGTTTGTGTCTGGGGTGAGCAGTATGAGAACCATTCTGGGTGTTATGATATATAAAATGTGAAACCAAACATCTTAAAGACAGAGAACACAATTTGCCTTTAATAAACTATATATGTATGTATATGTATATAAATATATGGCCCCCCTGCAAACCACATAATAGTATCTTTTCTTGGACCAATACAGCAATATCCATGTTAAATTACAGACCTGGAAAATGCGTGCCAGCCTCATATGTAATGCCAGGCTAGGCTTACTGCTTGTCACTAAATATATAATTTCTATTCACCAAAGATTCAAATATTATTATTGCCCAGCAGTCAGCACTGTATGTTACACAGCGCCTGCCTGTGAGAGCTTAGATATCAGAGAGTGGTGGCTGTACTAAACCTTAAGTTGAAACATTGTGAATAATACCCTCAGGGACAGGAATGGTCACAGCCATGTATTAAAATACAGCTGTGATGCCTTTCCCCCCTCAAATATATATTTCCTGTTTTGGAACAGTGCCCAACCTCTGTTAGATTGTACAATAATCACTGAAGAATGTGGATTATCAACCAGATTCAGGTCTGGGCTTTGACTGACCACTGCACAACACTAAGGTTCTTGCTTTTAATCACTGGTAATTTAGTAGCATGTTTAGTGTCACTATCCTATGAAAAGAACCGCTTTTATCCCCGGGCCAGGACCCTTGTAGATTAAAAATGGTTTTGATCTGAAAATGGTCAGTAATTTTCTCTGTTGATCCTCCCCTTTGTCATGGCCGTTATCTCATTTGGTGCCAATAAAATAAGCACCCCTATAGTATGATGATAACACAACCATAGTTCAATTGGGAGTGGGTCTACTCTGGTCGATGGCCAGTCTCCACACATAGAATTATGTGCAAAAGCCATAAACATTTTGGCCACATCAACCTGTAGTCATGGATCTTTACAAAAATGTATGCCTTGGTTTTCTTTTCTGCTTTACACCCTCCTTGAATTTTATTCCGGAAATGTTTCGATAACCTGTAGGTCTTCATGATGCTATTTTTATTGATACTTTTTACAAAGCCTGCCGGAAACGAAAGGACGTGTAATTAATTATGTGACTTCTCCGTTATTGGAGACTTTATTTAGAGGTAAAGTGAGTGAACTTTAGGCTGAAATTTAGGCTTCACAGTTCGCAACATGTACACACACTCTCAACGGGATCATTTAATTTGTGTGGATCATTGACAAAACAATCTATTTTATATCTTGGATGAAAATATGCAAAAAAAACTAAATTGTAAATTTAAGTACTGTACATTTCTTGTAGATTTATGCCAGCAACTGTAGACAATGTAACCCGGCAGTGCAAACATTTGTAAAACAGAATAAGAAATTAACTAAACCAGACAATGAAGGCTTGTTACCTTGCTCATCCAAGATTTCCGTTTACACATAGCTTTTCTCCTCTTTACTGCTTCCCATAGCCGCCTCTGGCCTAAGTAAACAGAAAAAAAAGAAAAATAATATGAAAAAATAAAAAACACAACAAATCCCCAATTCAACGAAGAAAAAACCAATGAATGTGGACCACAGACTTTTGTTTCACACTGGTAATTTTCTATTAAATAAAAAAAAGGCACAAGGTAACGTTAAACTGGGCTGTCATTTGGATTGTAATTACCTTTATTCTTGCTAAACTGTAAAACCATGTATGTCTACTGTCACTGACTTCCCCAATGCTCGGTAGGCATAGTGCTCACGGTTAGCTAGTACGCCTTCCATTACCAATGTTCTGCTGCAAACCTATCCCTGAAAGGTAGTGGATCATCAACCTGGCATAACCATGTGTAAAATCGCTGGTTTCTTGCACAAATATCATAGCTGACGCCAGGCACCTGTGTTAATACTGGATATGTCACTTTTTTGAATATTTTAGGCTCTGCAATCTTATTATGAAAAGTAAGTCAACAAAATTTAGACAGCAGCAAGTTAAAACTCAGTATAGCTCTGTGTTTTCACTATGTTGCATATCAAAATTATTTAATATTTTTTTTTAGTCTTAAACAGTATGTTTTTTATTCCAGAAATGATTGTGTTGGCCACTCCACTGCAGTATTTTTTTTTGTCCGATCACAATTTATTAGGATATAAATCAATATCAGGTACTTGTCTAGCAGACAAGCATAACATACATTTTGACCTACGGAAAGCTACCATACAACTTTACAAATTTTGTGAAAAGAGAAAATTGCACTACATTTTTAAATTAGTCCCACTCAAAAATGTGTTTTTTTTAATCATCTCATTATTAAGGCAGTAAAATATACCATGTACTGTGATGAGCTCAGGTACTAAGGTACAGAAAATATACCTAGCACATATTTAAGGACAGATATGCACAGGATGGCATTACCTTTTGTGTACAGTAGTACTGACATGCCAACACTTCAGATTTACTAATAACTGAATTGACAGACAAAATCCATGACACTATCTATTCTGATACACAGCAAAAGTCACTACTGCTCTGAAAACAATATGGTAAGAAAATATGATCAACTTCTTTGCACATCAATTCCACACTGCACATTTTCATATGAGGGAAAACAAAATGATTAAAAAGGAGCACCTCTCAATGAAATACCTAAGAGGATTTATGGCTCACGAGAGGTAACAGACTAGATGAGCTAGGAGTACTTTTTAAAGTCTTTGTTCTGCTCACCAGGCCGGCCCATGCCAATCTTCTCCAGGTCTTCATTCTTGACATAATCAAAATGGGAAAGCCGCGTGATGTTGAGGTCATCGCGTATGCGCAGGAAGTACTGCTGTAACTGCACTTCGCTCAGGAGTTCCAGAAGCCATTCTGAGCCCTCATCTGAATGCATGTTACTCCCCAGCCTCTGTATACAGGACAAAAGAACGTGTTTAAAGGAGAGACTGGCGAACTGTGAAAACAGGAGCAACCAAATGTGTACTGCACAGTTAATCCCAGAAGACCCAAAAGAATAAGTATTCTCTCACTCTAGGATGCTTTTCAATTTGCCTAAAACACGCAGGAGGATATGACAGAATGAAAGTAGGAGAGTAAAAGTTCAACACAAAGACAAAAACATTGGCAGGCATGAGGTTTGATAAATAACTTTCTTTCTCCTCCGGACTCCATGTGTCACATCCAGGCAAATCCGACCTCCTGTGTGAATTTTCACACTATTGTGAAACATACTGGGGGGGGAGAGGTTACCTAACGTTATTAAGAAATCAAAACCCAAGAAACAACTTATTTGATTAAACAGAAGAAAAAAATGACAAGTAACTGAGCACTTAACCCGATACCACACAAATAAAAGGAAACTTAGAAGATGAATTCACATTCCCTTGACTCCAGGCAAGTCAGATTACCATGACTGTTTGTCAAGGCATAGGATATATTTGACCTAAGAAGGACTGGTTTTGGGCTGGTTTCTTGCTTAACCCATTAGAATAAATACTTACTGGAAATGTCAGTGCTCCATTAATATACTTCTCCATAACCTCACTAAATTCACTAACTAAATTATGAAGGACAGGTCTAATCTGCAAAAAGAGCCAAGCTGGCCCTGTAACATGTATAGTGAAATCCACAAAAGCTCTTGAAATTTACCAACTGAATTATTATATGGAGTACCTACTGTCTTTTTGCTGGGGAATGTCCCCAGGAGTTGCATACTGCATACTAAAGTCTTGGAGCTGAAATCAAAAGGTCCTAATTAGTCCAATTAGTTAAATATTGATGCCTGTTTGCTCCTATTTGTATTTTTCTGATATAACCTGACTTCATTTAACACATGAAGTTGCTGACAGTTTCTTAGAAACTAGCCAATTTCCTGCATGTGGGCTCACATGTCACGTGTTAACAGCCACGGCTACTTACTAAAAGTTTACATTAATGCTCTATGTGCATGAAGAGGAAACAAAGCCTAGTTAGTGATTGCGGCTCTATGACAAAAAAGGTCCTGTGCCTGTCAGGTTTTCATGTTCAGGTCCCATAACCTCCTGGAGCTACTCCCTCCGATAACGGGAACCACTGTAGATAATCCACCATAAAGGTAAAACTGCAGAAGGCTGAGCAGACTTTTATTCCATACGCATTCTCCTGTATGCATTCTTCATAATGCCATTATTCACTACCATTATATATCATGTTTAACTAGATGTAGGACAACAGTGGGTGAAAAGAGGAAAAAATGCTTTTGTAAGAGATACCCAAAAAGGCAGCATTTGCTCCCTGCTTTTGAAGTAATGCCACTGGAATCACAGATTAGTACAAGAGTGAGCAGAAGCAGGCAATTTCTACCCACTAACATTGCGGTTCATGTGATGTTTCAGTTGAGATGTCATGAGCGGTCAACCTGTTGTGATCTATCCTTACAGCGAAAGTAAAAAATTATGGAAAAATATGAGCGGTCAAGTATGGTTTGTATCACTGATGAACATCCACAATGTTTATTAACATATGTAGTGTTCATGGAAAAAAAAGAAAAAAACACATGCATATTCACCAATGCTGGTTTGTTATTCAAGTCTACTCTGTCCACACTAGGTTCCCATCTTCTCCCCCATTCTTTGAGCAGCACGCACAAGATTGTATGCTTGCTTTTAGATACAAAACAAGGGACGACTGCTGTCATTGAGAGGAATTCTGCCTTTTTTGTACAAGTTGTATGATTGGGGACACAATCAATTATCGCTACCAATAGTGCTACATTACAGCAGGCAAATATAACAACTTACAACAGGAAATCAATGAATTAAATTTATGCATCCTGCATAATCCAGTGGAAAACTTTATAGGTGGTCTTTTGCAACATGCAAAAACAATGGCTGACATGTAAGCCCTTCTCCCAGTAGGCTCAGTACCGGCTGCTCATCCTTCCTAAGTTCCCTCGTTACGAATACATCAAGTGTAATGGGAGAATGACAAAAGTGTAATATAGTAATACACTGTGAGATACAAAGTACTTTTGTTTTATTCGCATGCTTGCGGTGTAAAAGCTCTGGTGTGGAGCATACCAAACACTCCACATAGCGCTACTTTGCAGCTCCGCTATGGATAGCAAAATTGCTGGTTGAGGCTTATGTATTTCATCCTGCAATTGACTTTACAAAAGGCACTAGACCGGTAATTTACCGTGATCACCATTGAACAACTGAGAATTAGTGCCGTGTGAAGTTTTATGCTAATAGCAAAGTTTTTCACTGTAATCACTCTAAAACACATCAAAGAAACAAAAAACTCTCCCATCACATTTGTTGCGTCTGGAACACAGGAGTCGTTCATTGGAAGAATTTACCCGCTATACATGCCACCATTTGGGAAATGTCAGCAGCCGGTAAGCAAAGCTGCGGCAGTTATGAACACACAAATAGAGTTGCAGACAGGAGGATTGATAGATATATTGGTTAGATGGTGCCCTCACTCATCTAGAATCTACAAGAAAGAGAGAATCCCAATTACTGATTGAAGTTGAACCATGTATTGTACCAGTGTGGCTTTCTCTGAGGTTTTGCACTTTGAAGGAACAGAGGACGAGGTTATAACCTAAAGGGCACAATGGACCCAAAAACCATAATAGTGCATCATGAGCACTGCACCATTATTACTGATTTGATGCCATGTTATTGACGATCATTGGCAATGTAAATAATATTTCCTTACCAAAATCACTGCTTAGTCAGTGACAGGGGAGAGGACTGGCTATAAAGCCAGGGGATGGGTAAAAATGCAGAGATTTTATGTGGTTTGTGTTTTTTTATTCTGGCCCCAATTGTCTCTTGAGAACATCCTCTGAGAGATATCCAACTATTTTCTACATATTTCATGGCTGAGACGTTTTTTTTTTATTAATGAAGAAATTAATTCCATTTAAGGCTCAGTGAAAAACAGGACGATCCGGCCACAATTAGTCTCCAGCGATAGTATTTGGAGAGTAAAAGAAAATCAAAACACAAAATTGGAAGTGTGATCAGCTTTCTGGTACACGAAAGCAGGCCAAGGCCCAGTAAGGACGGGGGTCCTCTGTGATATATCAATGGAGGGTTCAACACAATACAGGCTATATCTAACGCCCTCTAGATTGTAAGCACGTTTGAGCATTGTTATGGTATATACTACTTGTTATGTTATGTCTACCCATTGTATACTGCTACAGAATATGATGGCGCTATATAAAACAGTAACTAATAATCAACCTTTGCATCCTCATCAAGATTAAAAAAAAAAGTGTACAAAGCCTGACATATGTATATGAATATGTTTAATGTGCATAGTCCTCTTTACGACCAAGCACAGTAAATCCATGAGATTTCATCATATATTTATCTATGAATGATTCTGCTGTTTGACTCTGTCTCCACCTTCATAATCCATAGTGATACATCTCACGGTGGCCCAACCTGACTAAATTCACGGTTTGCCAAAAAAGCACTAAAAGAGGGGCACAATTAACATAAATGTAAAAAAGACCCTCATGTGAGAAAGAGTAACGCATAATATGTTATTCTTCCTAGGCGCCCAAAAGGCCGCTAAGCTTTCCCAGACACCAGAAAAGTTACTGCTCCATCCAATGCTAAATACAGAGAATAAAATCTGATTTGTTTTCCTCTATCTGGCAGAGATATTCAGCTCGCATTACATTCATTTTGTTTAACAGTCCAGTGATCACACAACATGATGGACAAATTCAGTGCATTTCCTGTAATGTAATAATTCACCACTTCTTTAATAGTCCGAAGCAATTTAGTGCAATCTAATTTTATCCACAATTTGTTTATCAATTCCAATGCGGACAGAGCTTCCCAGAGTTGGGAAACCAATTGATTAACCGGCATGCCAGCCACTGTGGGATCTTTGGTAGCATCACCGCCAATCCAAGGACTGAGGAGTCTTGCTTCAGAGGATTTCATACATTTAACTTGCATTAACACGGCATTAAACAATGCTTTGAACGATTATAAGAAAGGGGACAGGACAGGATCTTTCAGTACTGCATTCTGTTTTGTTACGAACCATAATGAGAATTTCTGGCACTATCCACTGGGCACAAAGGGAGCATGAAAAAGTCAAGCCTGCAGGAAATTAGGATGGTAACCGCACAATGCCCTGCGACACACATGCCCCCGAATATCATTAACCATCTATACATCTTATATCGCATGGCAGCAAAAACATGCTTTATTTGACTTAAAACAAGGAATCCGGGATGAGGAACATGTACTGATATAAGATCAATTTCTGCCCAAGAACAGTAATGGTTTTGCAGAGATTATTAAACTGTCAAAATCGTAGGGTTGACTTTGGAAATTCAATCCCATTATGCTCAGCCAGCTATAACACTCTCGCTTTAAAAGGTCATTTTTATTTCAACATGTCAATTGCAAGTATTTTAATGTTCCATTAAGAAAACACATGCATTTCACATGCCTAGTTATAATATTTATAAATATTTACTTCTATGTAAATATTTCGAAAACTAAGCTCGCCACATACATGAAAGTAAAAGTATCCATTTTTGTGCTTGCACTGTATTACTGCGGGAACCTTCCTTACCAATAGTAGTCTGCCGGTACTAAACAAGCTCGGTGGCCTTCCTGCATTCAAAAGATTTGTTCACACTTTCAATTGCATAACAGAATGTTTTTGTACTTACTTTATAAATCTTAAAATGGGATAAAAAGGGAAGAGAATTCCTCCAGGCTTGGAATCGCTTCATGTCTGTATAACAGGTTATTCCATCCCCCCCCAAAAAATCACGTGAAGAACAAATTTAACAATGCAACTTTTTCTTCTCCAACTCATGGAAGTTGTCAGCGTTTTCCCCGTGGCATGGAGAGGTGACGAGGTGACTGCAGGCCAGTAACTTACACATTCAAATCTCTTCTTCTGCTTCTTCTTCCCTTTATGGGATCAAATACAAGAGGACCAGAGGAAGGCAATCCCTGTGTCCCTTGATTGAGTTTAAATCTTTACTGGTCGGCTCGCACACTGGCTTCAGCATAATGTTTAATCCCAAAAAAGATATGTAAAAATGCTGACCGAACAAAAAGATCTCAAAACCTCTTCGCCTGATTTTTGGAACAAAATCATTTTAATTTATCAGAATTTCAAACTGTACGAAATTATGTTTTTAAGATGTCATTTCAGGGGTTTGGGTCAGTAAAAAATGCCTTTGCTAAAGCATATGCGGAAAATTATAGCAGTCAGATTTCATACAAAAATAACCACCGTAAAATATGTGCAGTTTACAGCAATTAAACAGGGAATCTAAAGTAAAGCTGCTTGCGAGCAAATCGCTTAGTCTTGGATAATAAAACCCATAATGCCAGAAGAATTACGTAAATGAATGTGCTACATCCAGGTTCCAGAATTGCTATGTGCTATAATTGAAATGTTGTTTCCATTTTTCCATGTTATATCTGTAGAAAAGCATTCGGGGGATCAGTAACAGTCTCACAGTATCATTATCTGGATGGCTAGTTTCTAGAACTCCATACACCCAAAACTTCTTCCTGTCGTGTTATGACATCCAGAGGGAGGAGGACTATGACAGCAAAGCTAGACATGGAAAAGAGTGAACTAGTCCAGCAGAAAGCAGACTTCCACTTGTATACCTCTGTAACTACGAGGCATGCTCTCTCCAGGGTTGTGGCTTCATGAGTACAGATCCTGCGGGATGAGGTGTTTCCAGATATCATAATCCATTCTTAAAGCAAGCAAATTGCAGCAGGGATCAGAGCTGAATGAAAACTCCTGTGCCTCCCGTTCTCACTGGAATCCCTGCATCCCAGCCGTCTCTGTGTGTCGGACAACACACTCGGAAATAAGTTGTTCAGGGGGTGTAGCCTCTGGTCCCAGCTCTTTCCTAGAAGCACAGTCCTCTTGGATTGTACGTCTGCCCAGCTAAAAACAGATACTCTATGGTGTTCACATGGCTAACTGTTTGAACCAGAGCCAAGGGGTCAGATTTAACTGCAGGATGGAGAGTTAATTTCCTGTGGAAGCCTCCACTGGGATTTAAACAAGTCCCATTCTCTCGTCTGTCAACATCGTTTTAACCCCCACTCTGCTAGAGGAAGAACTGTCCTGTTTGACTAAAGTGAACTATGTGACAACCAAATGAATGCAAAAATACATCTTTTCTTTTTGGTATTTAATTATTTTGATGGCATCAGGATTACTGTTAGGTTGTGGAAGCACACACCTAGAACATAAACTAAATAAGGGATCGACATTAGGACCAGAACAAGGTTAATAGTTACAAGAATATGGTAAAGTGTGTCTTAATTTTTTTGGCAGTAAAGTCTTTGTCTTGGGCTATTACGAGGGCGTAATTAATTCACATCCTAATGTATAGTCAGCTGTGTCCATTGCACGATTACCTGATTTATTTTAATACATATCGCCTCTCTACAAAAGTCACCACCACAGTAACTCAAAGGATCATTCAATCAGGAGGCACATTCTACTGGTTGCTATGGTAACAATACCACTTTACAAATGTAACTGTCTCATCAGTACACTCAGTGTGATGCGTGAAATCACACTGGCATTCTAAATAACTATAGCTATAGCTTTTTCACAAAAAAACCCTTTTTTGTATTAATCAGCTTGTTATCAGGTGTTGCCGTTCTTTTTTGTTTTTTTATCAACATTTTCTTGCCCTATGTATATCAGCGTCACTGACTCCAACGTGCATTTTCCCAGGGTCAAGGGTTAGAGGACTTTGTTAATCATCTGGACCCATTGGACTGCTTGATTTAATAAATAAAAGAAAGAAAAAAAAAAAAAAAAAAGAAAAAAAAGCTGTACACTTTAGAATGAGAACAGAAGGTTAGTGCTATAGTGGGAAATGTCTATACAGATCTGCTACCTTGCCCAAATTTAAGGTACTACTAATTTGAGGATACTCTGTCCCATTCTCTAATAACATTTTGGACTTCTTTAGTGGATATACCTATGCCATCAAGGCACTGGCTGAAAACACCACGTTTCTTCTAGTTTGTAAGCTCATTAGTGAAGGATCCCTCTAGCGTTTTGTTTCTGGATGTCCAAATTGTTATGCGATGCACTACCTGTTGTGTCCTGTTCAGCCATAGTACAGCGCTGTGGAATATAATGCACAACATAAATGAATACATTACAGCATTAATCTGGGGGATTCCGTCACCCTATATATGTTGCTTAGCCCGTGAGTCCTTATTGATTTTTTATGGCTATATTGCTTACCAAGGACTTCACTGCATTTTTACCCAAATGAGACTCTCAAGCAACTTAAAGCCTTCTCTGATTCAACTCCTGGTACAGGCATGTAAAAGTAGATGGGATTTGCTAAACGTGGGATACATTGATGGTGGGCCAAACAATATATGGCCATTTTTTTTTTTTTTTTAATAGTATTCGCTGGGTATGTGCTGAATTCTTGCTTTGTTTCGTGTATCTTTTGGTCATTGTTATTGTAGCAGCAACCTGGGAATCTGAATGTTTATGCCTTTTTATGATTTTTTGGTTGTGTGCTCATGTATATGTATATTTTTTAGGTGTGAAAACATGCTGTAAAGTAAGAATCCTTACAAAAACAGACATCTTCATTTATTTTTATCACTTACCAAAATGCAAAGTTAGTGAACAAGAAAAATCTAAATCAAATCAATACTTGGTGTGATCACCCTTTGCCTTCAAAACAGCATCAATTCTTATATCTACACTTGCACAGGGATTTTGACGGCATATAGTTATGTGTATAATTCAACAACTATACTAAACAGTCCCTAATGATCATTAATTTAATATATATAGTAGGTTGACAAAAATCATTAACTGAAACAGCTTTGTAGGAGCAATACAACTGGGTGAGGAACAGCCAAAGTCACTTACAAAGTGAAGTTGCTAAAAGGCAGTTTAATGTCAAAAGCCATACACCATAGCAAGACTGAACACCGCAACAAAGCACATAGTAGTTATACTGCATCAGGAAGGACATTCTCATGTAGACATTTCAAGGCTGTGCAAGCTCTTTTAAAGAAACAGGGATGGTTGAGGACTGCAGACGCAGTCTTTGGTCAAGGTAACTTAGTAAAGCAGATAAAAGTCACATCAACATCAACTAATAAAATGGGAATCAGACTACTTTCTTGTGACAGGAGATGTAACACCCTTATACACCAGCATAGTTCATGATAAAAGGATGTGAAGCCTTAAGAAGAATTTTAGAAATAGATAAAGAGGAACCGCTTTGGGAACCGGGTTCGTCCCAGCTATGCAAACATATTTACGGCCGAGAACCATTCGGTCTGGGATGGGCATGGCCGGGGTGCAAACCTGGTCCTATATTGTAGATACATCGATGATGTATTCATTATATGGAAAGGAAACCACACGTTTCAAAACGCCTTAATAATAATGTTAACATAGAGCTCAATAGCCAAGTTAAAATCCAAACATTGGACACTTGTAGAAGATTATTTAATAAAAAACAAAAATAAAAAAAAAATGGATGTGAACATTTTTATTAACCAAAGATCTAGACAGAAGTGTTTAGAAGTGCACCAAATCTGGAACAGAAAATCACAAAAAAATAAAAACCACAAAAAAAATCATGCTACTAATTTTTTAGCCCCAAAAGTTGGTTTTTATTCATGTAAAATGTGTGCGGGCTGCAGTATAGCAGATAAACTATAAACCTGAGAAACAAGAAACCGGTGTGGAAAGCATTTTTTATGCTTTGTGTAGCTGAACCTGTCCTGATGCGGGTGCCGGTGTGACAGAGCCTGTCCCGGTGTGTGTGTGTCAGTGTGACAGAGCCTGTCCCGGTGTGTGTGTGTGTGTCAGTGTGACAGAGCCTGCCCCAGTGTGTGTGTGTCAGTGTGGCAGAGCCTGTCCCGGTGTGTGTATCAGTGTGACAGAGCCTGTCCTGGTGTGTTTGTGTCTGGGTGTCAAAGCCTGTCCTGGTGTGTGTTTCGGTGTTGCCTTTAAAAGTAGCCAGTCTTCAATAATCACATTTGTTGATATGACTGTGCATAGCTCAAGACTCCCTCAATTTTTGTTGATAACAATATTACCAGTATATAATATGTTAAATTAATGCATCCCACGGACTTGGTTTTATGCTTTGATATAACTTACTATTCCTGTGTCTGCACCTTTAACAATACATTTTTGTAAGGAGGCTGCATTCCCACGCTACACATAAACAAACACGTAGGAAGGGATATCCATGTATACCAAACACGTGCTTCAAAATGCTATGTTATCAGTGGGGCACTAAGTTTAACCCCTGCATTGCTACAGCACTGTGCTCTGCTGGATTTCAGTGAACTGGTGCAGGAAAAAAAACCTGACACCCTACCTGCTCCATGTAATGCTCTGAGTCCTAATGTTCTGGGAACTGGCATACACAACAGCTTGTATCTAGGGCTGAAACAACTAATCGATAAAATCGATAATAATCGATAATGAAAATCGTTGTCAACAATTTTCATTATCGATTAATCGAATCGATTTTTATCGATTATAAAAATTATAATCCGACCTCAAACAGAGATCAGATTATAACACTAGAATCCAGATCCCCCGCAATGCTGCAGGGGACCTGGATTCCCCTCACTGTCGGCCGGTCTCTCAGTTCCGTCTCTCTCCCCCTCCCATACACCCCTCTGACTCCTCCCCCCTCCCATACATCACTCTGCCTCTCTACCCGGCTCCGTTACTGACTTCATAGAAGCCTCAGCGTAAGTGAAGGGCAGTAACGGAGGCTGTCTGTGCGCATCGTTTAGACCCCCACTGGCTGACAGAGGATCATCCTCTCTGTCAGCCGGTGGGGGTCTGCATCGCACAGACAGCCTCCGTTACTCACCTTCACTTACGCTGAGGCTTCTATGAAGCTGCAGGGAAAGTTCCTGTCAGTAACGGAGCCGGGTAGAGAGGCAGAGCGGTGTATGGGAGGGGGGAGGAGTCAGAGGGGTGTATGGGATCCACCCTCCCATACACCACTCTGGCTCCTCCCCCTCCCATACGGCAGAGTGGAGTATGGGAGGGGGGAGGAGGCAAAGTGATGTATGGGAGGGGGAGGAGGCAGAGTGGTGTATGGGAGGGGGAGGAGCCAGAGTGGAGTATGGGAGGGGGAGGAGCCAGAGTGGAGTATGGAAGGGGGAGGAGCCAGAGTGGAGCATGGGAGGGGGCAAAGTGGTATATGGAAGGGGGAGGAGGAAAAGTGATGTATGGGAGGGGGAGGAGGCAGAGTGGTGTATGGGGGAGGAGGCAGAGTGGAGTATGGGAGGGGGGAGGAGGCAGAGTGTAGTATGGGAGGGGGAGGAGCCAAAGTGATGTATGGGAGGGGGAGGAGTGAGTGGTGTATGGGAGGGGCAGGAGCCAGAGTGGTGTATGGGAGGGGGAGGAGCCAGAGTGGTGTATGGGAGGGGGAGGAGCCAGAGTGGTGTATGGGAGGGGGAGGAGCCAGAGTGGTGTATGGGAGGGGGAGGAGCCAGAGTGGTGTATGGGTGAGTTATAGTGGTGTATGGGGGGTATTATGAATTTCAGGGCATATAGGGGGTATAAGGCATATCGATATTAGGCATATCAGGGGGGCATAAAACATATCTGGGGGTAAAATGTTTATCAGGGGGCTCAGTGGCATATCACTGGCATATAAGAGGTATAAGGCATATATGGGGGCAGAGTGGCAAGCTGGGGGTCAGATGTGCATAACCGGGGGCAGTTTGGTAAATAAAAAAAATATAAACAAGGCTTTTTTCTCATAGTTTTTATTAAATATGAAAAATAGTTAACATATGAATTAATATTTACTAATAACTTTGTATTAAAACCTAGTTTGAGAAACACTGTGTTTGGGTTCTTGTAGCTTTTATTATTATGTCAGTAAAATAAGAAGGTGAATAGAGAGGCCATTGTGATAAAGCGATGAAAGTGTAAATTGTACGTTTTTTATTACATTATTTTAAATTGAAAAAAATGTAATTTTTTTATCCGATTAATCGACAAAATAATCGGCCAACTAATCGATTATTAAAATAATCGTTAGTTGCAGCCCTACTTGTATCACAATTTATACTTACGTATGTAAAGGAAAAAATACTAAACAGGAGTATTTACAACTTTTGGACATTTACATCCAGCATACAAACTTATTTTCCCATAGGGTCGTCTTATATACAGGCTTTTTCTTTTTTTCATAAATTAATATTCAGATTTGGGGGGGGGGTCATCTTATAATCGAGCAAATGGGGTAATATTCAGATTTTGGGGGGTCGTCTTATAATCAGGGTCATCTTATAAATCGAGCAGATACGGTATGTGAACTATAATAGTTCATAATTAGATAACTACACTGTGGCTAAAGACTCCTATTCATAAATGACCAGTTTATGCAAAGTCATTAATCACGATTACAATGCAAAAAATGAAAAGAAAAAAAAAAAAAGATAAAGCATTTCCTTTTCCCCGTTACTTCTCAGTATATGCCAAAAGAAATAATCGAAAGTAACTAAAACTAAGTATTTTTCTTAAAATCCTTTGTGTGTAGAACACGATATGTTCTACAAATAAGTACACACAGAGCCAATGTAGGTGACAGTACACAATGTATTGCATGGTAGACATACATAACTATAGAAAAAGAAACACAAAACCAATTCTCATCTCACATGTAAATGCGAAGCTCCACAACGTATTGAAAGGAAGTGCATCACAGCCCAGGAGTCTACATTCTTACACACTCAGGGCACCGGCTCCTTTCGACATGCCCATGTGCATTATCAACAAAGCAGCAAGAACGGAAACGTTTTTTACCCCTAGATGAGCTAGTGTGGTGGTTTTGTAACACAGATAAGACCACAGCTGCTACCTAGACTGGAGCCTGCTCCACACACGCTTTGGGATATATGTATTCATCATTACATTATTCTTACCCTTGTTCATTACATTCCGACATGGAAAAGCTCTTTTAGAAGGAAAAAATATTTCCTTCCCAATACCAGCATTCCTATGAATATATCTAACAGTGAAATATTAAAACAAGCACTATTAGTGACATATACTGTACTCCCGTCATCTGATACATAGTCTTCTCACTTACTTCCTCCTTATACACGTGGCACCGCTCGCCAGCCGTCTTCACATGCGTATGAGAATTCAGGTAGGTAGTCCCAATTCTCCATTCATCAGACACCAGGATACATTCTTCTTAACTGTCCTTACTTTGCCCATCTCATAATTGCCTTCCTTTATGTCCTCCTAATCAACTGACACAGAAATAATCTTATCTCTTACTAGCGAAAAAGGTAGCAAATCAGCTCACACAATTACGATTTACTCTACACATTAAAACAACCTTATTTTAGACTAATTCACACATAATCCCAGTGTACAAATAACAGAGACCACGATTTTAGATAGATTGATGTTAGTCACATACCTCTTCTTTTCTCCTAATTAAGGCAGAGCCACCTGCTACCATCCTCGTAACATTGAGGTAACAGAACCTGTCTCTTGTCCCAATGGACAGTTAACACAGCCGAATACCTCTTGTAACCAATATTTTTAGAAGCACCAACCTTTATACAGTGACCCTGCACTGTGTATATGAGTTGTCGTTAAAGCGTGTAGGCCATGTTTGTTCTTTCGGGGGAACATGCCTCACATAGGCCCATTAGAGGTCTGACATTGCAAGCATGTGTGGCATTTAGCACGAGATGGTAGAATAAAGCCTTAACTAGGGTACTTACCTTACATCACTGTACATAATGCACTAATAGAAAGCATCAAGATATAATCAAGGCTTTTAGTGGCATGGTTACTAACGTACTGCAATATAGTCTAGCTACTGACCTGGCATTAATTTTGGGATCAGTCTTGCGTTGCTGTTTCTCATCTCTCTTTTACAATAGACATGTGTTTCTGAATACAGATTTTCAGTATGCAAAGCAGTTCGCACAGGAAGTAGACTTGTCATTAATATAGAAAGCTGGTGTTCAGATTTACGTGTGTGTAACAGAGCAGAAAATTCATACTGCACTATTAAGAGAAACCAAACTCTTGTGTATAGTAAACTGGATGTTATCCCGAAACAAAAGGTTTTCAACATAAGAGGTTTACAACTTACAGAAGCAAACATATAATTTATAACGGGGTATAGTGATAAACACCTCCATCTAATCTACCAGTACAAAAAGAAAGCATTAAACTTTGTTTTTAATAATGTTTTATTGCGTCACTTGGTTTTTAATAAGACCTTTATTGAGCCAACAAACAAAAAGAGGAAAAAGAAAAACAAAAGCCGCATGAGCTGCTTTTAGGACCTCAGTGAGTTCTTTTTCAGATCGAAGGTTCATTCCATGTATCTTTGACTAAAAAGACTTCAAAATATCATACATACATAAGTATACATACACATATGTAAACTGTCCATAGGAAATGCTAACACTATAAACACACTTTAAATATGCTTTATACAGGGCTATTCTTGGAGCAGAGGCTCACTGGGGTTTGCCTATAAGTGAAGACATACAGTGAAGACATATGGAACTGCAAACTTTCCTGCCAACTACTCCTTTAGTGAATAAAAACACTATGCAGAGATATAGGAAACCTACTGAAAATTTCAAGTAATTAGGTAAATATTTAACCTGGACACACTCGCTTCACTGATCAGTGAGCTAGATAAACTAAGAATTATGTAGTAGATCTCTGTGGTCTTGAAAGCTTATGTAACTCCACGGTAGAGTCCTGTGTGGGACTGTTCTCTTAATCCCGCTCCCGCTGAATTTCTGACCATTACCGCCCGATCCCGCAACATGTGTGTTCCACTCCCGCCTGCTATAAATATGCCAAAATATGTATCCAATACCGCCCGCTCCCTCAAACATTCACAAAAATGCATTCACTCATTCATTCCCTCATTCACAGATACTAATCATACTCAGATACTCATTCATTCCCTCAATCATGCATACTCGTTCATACAAACTCCCCCACCCCCTTAGCTGATTGGCAGATTTTGCACGCACTCCGGCAAGGCTGCCTTCGAGTTGCTCGCACACAGCGTCTCTTCTCTTGTCCCGTCCAGGGGGAGCAGGAATGGAGCAGAGTCATGTGACGTGACGTAAATTCACGTGACACTGCTGGGTTCCTGGGCGGAAAAAGAGAAGAGACGCTGTGTGCGAGCAACGCGAAGGCAGCCTTGAGGAAGTGCGCGGGATTACTGGGACCCGCAGGTACATTGTCTCACCGCCCGCAACACCGGAAAAAAACGCACGCACCGCAGGTTTTTTGATGGGTCCCGCATCCTGATGCAGACCTTTACTCCAAGCAACTTAACCTCTGTAAAATATGTATATTACTCTGTACCCATCATCAGCTATGTTACAATGCAAAAGCAGACTACACAGAGAAAGTCTCATATGTATATTTATATATATATATATATATATATATATATATATATATACACACACACACACACCATATATATATATATATATGTATATTTTTTCATACATACACACACTCCATGGGATAGTCTCTGAAAATTTCACTGCTGAGGCATCAAACAGTGCTACAGTGCTTAGGCAGACTAAAAGTTTAAATACATTTACATTTAAGGTACATAGATTTGAATACAGCTAGGCAGCTACTCTTCTTAGATATTAAATAATGCAAGAGGAAATACAACATGTATCTTGTGAAATATCCTTAGATTTTAGATTCTTACAATTGATTTTTGTACAGTATATGTGCAATATATATACAAGATATGTATATGTAATACAAGATTCTGCAACATTCTGTTTTTTTGCATTCTTATACACCGGACTAATACGGCTACCCCAAACACATACATACATACATACATATATATATATACACACACACATACACATATATGTACATACACATACATTATAACATAACATAAAGGTTCCCCATCGCTATAAACCCACACATGTCGCAACAAATATCACAAATCAACTAATTCACATTAGCATCCTTCATAGGGGTGAGAGCTATGTCATACCTACCAGTTTATGTATTGAATCTGATTATCTAGTAAGTAATTACATAACTTAAAGGGACAATACAACCACCATATGCACTTGCTGAGAGGTGCCTTTAAATTTTCATTTGGCCTCCTTTGCAAATCTATAGAGGGATTGTGCAATCCTCCATATGCATTTGTCTCATTGTTCTGCCGCTTTCCTTACCCCTACCCCATCTCCTAAGCTTGCACTGTGAGTGTTCCAGGGGCTCTAACAAGACGGAATTCAATGTGAGCATTTTCCTTCCATCGACAGGCTGATCCAAGCACCAACAGTGGCAGGAAAAGCAGGGCAAGTGATTCATTTTTTTTGGGTTGAATAATGCATATTAAAGTATTTACAAAGTATTTGAATACATATTCTTCATTGATTGGTCTGCTTTTGTATAGTAACTGGTTGCAAAACAATTGGCTCACCTCACTGCTTACGTACCAATTCTCTCACATACAGAGCTACACGTTTCTCATGGAGAGCCATATACTATGATGCCCTTATAAATAAACTCACCACATATTAATCATTGAAAGCTGAATTCCAATTCAGTTTAATAAACGGATACATTTATTATCTGCTGTAGTTAACTAAGAATATCGTATATAATCTCTACAACCAACACTTAGCCAGATAATTTTGCGTGTGAGAAAAGGGTTAAAAAAAAAAAATTATTACCATAGTGAGGATATAATTGAAAATGCTGTTTAATTGGTTCATGGTACAAGACTGCAACCAATCAGTAGTTAGCAAATGATTAGTTACTATGGAGACCTCAGGGCAACCAGGGAGGAATTTCATTACTTAACAAGCATGGAAGGAGAGAAATAACAGAGAGGGATGGTATCTATAGGGGTGAAAAAGGAAAACAAAAAACCCATGAACCTTCTCATTTTGTATGTCTATGTGTTAATACAAAAAAAATGGATGGAGCTAAAGACCGTTTAAAAAAAATCCCTAAGGAACAGAAATGCTTAAAAATTCTGTTTTCCAGCTCAAGCTCCATCCAGATGTTACTAGGAACATAAGAATAACAAGGTCAAATGTTTTATTTGCAATGACCTACATATTATTTGCCAATGAAATGCAAATGTTAATCTCAATGGACATTTGCATTGCCTACAATAAAAAAGCAATAGACACACAGCTTTATGGTAAATCACTAACTAATCCCTGTGATACACAGTGTTAGCGCACATTCAAACCGATTCGGGCTGTGCATTTAGTAATGCACATTGTTATTGGTAGGAATAACAATGATCCTGTTACCTCTTCCTCTTCTCTGCCCTCTGTGCATGGAAGCCTCTGGTAGTCAGATTTCTCCCCCATGTTCTCCAGGGATGCCAGGACAGCGGCAGTCTGGCATCAAGGTGTCAATAAGACAAAATCCAGTGGATAAGATATACATTAGAATGCACATAAATGGACAAGGACAGTGAGCACACATTGCTCACACCATTTCCTTTCAAAAGAAAAAATGTGGAAAATGTCTCAAGATACCCAGATATCATATCTCATATATTTTCTGCCGCTAAAAAAATCTAATTTTTCCTTTGCAATGATGAATAGCAAGAATCAAAGGAGGGAAGCAGAAGATGAGAATCTCAAAAACCGAAGCAAGCAGAGTAATATAGGTTTGCAATTGCAGTCAGTCACTTCTGTGTATATTCTGAGCATGTCAAGTAGCCATAACAAGAGGTTAGAAGCTTTTAATGCCGGCTAACAGAAGTACCGGTCTTCTCTGCAAAAAATCATGATCCTCTGTTACCCGACAAGTAGCTCACGTGTAACAACAAAAACACAGGGGAGTTGTAGGTTCAGTCCAATAAGATAGTCGGGTCAGCGTTTAATCCATGTCCTTCCTCAGGGCTGATCCATGGACACCAAATATACACTAAAACACAAAGTGTTATTGCATCAATACACAGTCATAAGAAGATGCACCTTGTGCCGATGTAGCTTTCTCAACAAAGTCCAGCACGGCCTGTATACATGACACAGAATCTAGGAGTTATGAGTCTGATTGCTAAAGCATTTTCAGTGCATCCTTTTGAAGCAGAGATAGGGCTGTCCATACAAAAGGCTGTCGCAGTTCTGCACTGCAGCTTCATGCCCCCCCCCCCCCCACTGCTGGGTACACAACGCACCCTCCCTCTCCGTGTCACTGGCAGCAGCTCTCTTCTGTCTCCACCTCTCACTGCAGATTAGTGAAGGTTGAGCTGAGCCTCCCAACCCAGCGGCAATCACTCTGAGCACATCTGCTTGGTAGCACTGCCCCCAACATCCTAGCAACACAGTGGTAATATAACGTGTGGGGTGGTGGTTGGGGCAATGCTGTGCCTGGTGTGTCTTACCATGCCTTCAACCACTAACCCTGGGCATTTGACCATGAGCGAGACTAACACCTGCACAATGGAGTAGTAGTAAAATGGAGACGGCAGATAAAGACAAAGAAGGATGTCAGAGGGTGGAGGCGGAGGCAGAAAGACAGCAGAATGGAAAAGCACACACCTGGATAGGAGGAACCTCCAGAACATTTTATAAGCCTCATAGATTCCTCTATAAAGTGCTATAACAGTTCAAGAATCAACATGCCTTTACTTTTACTTTACTTAAAAAAAAAAATGGCAACAGGCATCATCTACGCTAACT
This sequence comes from Spea hammondii, assembly GCA_029215755.1. Taxonomy (NCBI): domain Eukaryota; kingdom Metazoa; phylum Chordata; class Amphibia; order Anura; family Pelobatidae; genus Spea; species Spea hammondii. The sequence goes on from JARDYJ010000003.1 coordinate 89,960,443, forward strand.
CTGGCTGCAACTACAATCATTCTCATTCATGTGCTGGAATGTCAAAGAATGAGTTTTAAAATAAATAAACACAAAGTAAAACTGCCTGGTAGTTTTGTTTATGATTTATTTTGTACCCTTCAAAATGACTTTTTGGGATAGAATTGACTATAATCTGTCTGTAATAGAGAACTGTATTAAACTAACCAGTGCTGTGCAATTTTAGTTATGTTTCAATGACTTGTGATGATTATTTCATTGCAAACATTTACTGAATTTAATTTAGAGGATGACAGAAAATAACCACTGCTATGCATTTATGAATGAAGTTCAGATAACATTCCCTTAAGTCCTCAGGTCAATAATATTTTTTCTATTAAAATATGGGTCCTACAGCTTAACCTATAAGTCCTGTTACCATGATTGATGAACACATTAGGTCACATACCACCAAAAGCAACACTCCCAAGCTGAGCTCCAGGTAGGCCGGCGCAGCAGGTAAGAAGTTATGACTTGTACTTGACAAGTATCCATGGAAATACACGGCTAAAAGGAAATAAGCTATGTATAAGCTAAACAAAATAAAACAATCAATGTTACACATAGTATTAATAGTATTATTAATCATAAGGAGGGGTATCAGTACCATGGACAGGGTCTGAGACAAAGCTGACCTGACTGCTTAGAGCCATGACCCCCAAGGAGTAATCTAACCGAGTACCTGGACATTGACTTTATACGCTATGCCATGTATGGCGACATACTTATTTAGTGTATCTGGCCATCAAAAGTACAGAGAGCCAAAATGTGGATACATTCTAGGGTACACTGCACCATTTTATTTATTAATTTATATATTCGGAAGCGATGTACATCTGAACGTAACAAGTAGCACATGACATAATTTATAGACTTTTAAAAATGAAAGGCAAGGAGGCCCCTGTTAAAACCAGCTTTCAATTTGTATCATTCCCTTTGCAGCTCTGCAGTCTAACAAAGGCAGGCACGACACCGACTTGGTTTACTTTACAGTTTTTCACCTACTGTTGGTATAAACAGCAGCCCTACAATCAATGTGTGTGTTTATCAATGAAACAATCACAGACAAACTGAATGTTTTCTAACTAGTTAGTTCCGTTCTAACACTTAAGAATCATTTATTACTCCTCACCTCTTTTTTATATACACAAGGGCCTCTTGTTTACTTTTTATTTTATCTGGGGAATTCAATATTTTATATTTATGCACACGACAAACTGGTACAGATTTATACATAAAAATACCCAGTCATAATGTTTACATTTGTAGTATCACAGCAGCATCTCACATGCCGTATTTGCTCGATTATAAGACGACCCCCCAAAATCTGAATATTAATTTACAAAAAAAAGAAAAAGCCTGAATATAAGACCACCCTATAGGAAATTTTTTTTTACCAGTAAATGTTAATTCATGTATAACTATGTGAACATTTTTTTAATAAAAGCTATGATTGAGAAAAATATTTTGTTTTTATTTCCTTTTTTTTTCAACCTGCCCCCCAGTTATGCACATCTGCCCTCTGGCTTGCCACTCTGCCCCAGAAATGCCTTATACCCCCTATATGCCACTGTGCCCCATGATATGCCTTTTAACCCTCTGAATGCCACTGTGCCCCATGATATGCCTTTTAACCCTCTATATACCACTGTGCCCCATGATATGCCTTTTAGCCCTCTATATGCCACTGTGCCCCATTATTTGCCTTTTGACCCCCTATGTGCCACTCTGCCTCAAGAATTGCCTTATACTCCTATATGCCACTCTGGCATTTAGGGGGTTAAAAGGCATATTATGGGGCAGAGTGGCATATAGGGAGGTATAAGGCATTTCACAGAGCACTCTGCCTCCAGAAATGCCTTATGCCCCCCATTTAACACTCTCTCCCCCTCCCTCCTCCAAACTCCCCGGTGCGTGGTCCGGGCAGCGTGTAAAGCTCTACGCGATTCGCGTAGAAAACTTCCGCTGCAGCCGGGAGGAGGCACGGTTAGCAGCGGGGGTTGTCTGCGTCCATCGTGCAGACCTTCCCCGGCTGTCAAAGATCACGGGGAATCACGTAGAGCTCTACACGCTGCCCGGACTAAGCACCGGGGACTCAGAAGTACCGGTAAGTGGGGGGGAGACAGGAGGATCCAGGTCCCCTGCATCGCTGCAGGGGATCTGGATCTTAGTCTCATAGTCAGACCTAGTTGAGGTCTGATTATAAGACAACCCCGATTATAAGACGAGGGGTATTTTTCAGAGCATTTGCTCTGGAAAAAACCTTGTCTTATAATCGAGCAAATACGGTATATTACTACTTATATGGCCACTTCACCTATACTTTATAGGTATTAAACTAGGGCTGAAACAACGAATCGATAAAATCGATAATAATCGATAACGGAAATCGTTGTCGACGATTTCCGTTATCGATTAATCGAGTGATCGATTCGTTGTTGGCTCCTTTTACTTACCTCCGCGAGCGTTCCCTGCTTCCGCTACACGCTCTGCACTGCGTGACGGATGTGACGCGTTCCGGAGGTAAGTATTCTTCATGTCTGTGCGAATCGCTCTGTGCGAGTGGCTCCGTTCGCACAGAGCGATTCGCTCTGTGCGAGTGGCTCCGTTCGCACAGAGCGATTCGCTCTGTGCGAGTGGCTCCGTTCGCACAGAGCGATTCGCTCTGTGCGAGTGGCTCCGTTCGCACAGAGCGGTTCGCTCTGTGCGAGTGGCTCCGTTCGCACAGAGCGGTTCGCTCTGTGCGAGTGGCTCCGTTCGCACAGAGCGGTTCGCTCTGTGCGAGTGGCTCCGTTCGCACAGAGCGATTCGCTCTGTGCGAGTGGCTCCATTCGCACAGAGCGATTCGCGGGGGTGGGGGTGGGGTTTCAGGGGATGCAGGGCAGAGTGGGGGTGGGGGGGCAGGCCAGGGTAGGAGACTGAGTGCAGGGCAGAGTGGGGGTGGGGGTGCAGGGCAGGGTGTGAGTGTGGGGGCAGGGCAGGAGACTGGGTGCAGGGCAGAGTGGGGGTGGGGGTGCAGGGCAGAGTGGGAGACTGGGTGCAGGGCAGAGTGGGGGTGTGGATGCAGGGCAGGGTGTGAGTGTGGGTGCAGGGCAGAGTGGGTGCAGGGTGTGAGTGTGGGGGCAGGGTGTGAGTGTGGGGGCAGGGCTGGGTGCAGGGCAGAGTTGGAGACTGGGTGCAGGGGCACAGTGCAAAGTGCTGGGTGCAAAGTGCCAGGGCTGGGTGCAAAGTGCCAGGGCTGGGGCTGGGTGCAAAGTGCTGAGTGCAAAGTGCTGGGTGCAAAGTGCCAGGGCTGGGGCAAAGTGCTGAGTGCAAAGTGCCAGGGCTGGGTGCAAAGTGCCGGGTGCAAAGTGCTGGGTGCAAAGTGCCAGGGGTGGGACAAAGTGCTGAGTGCTGGGTGCAAAGTGCCAGGGCTGGGTGCAAAGTGCCGGGTGCAAAGTGCCAGGGGTGGGGCAAAGTGCTGGGTGCAAAGTGCCAGGGCTGGGTGCAAAGTGCTGGGTGCAAAGTGCCAGGGCTGGGTGCAAAGTGCCAGGGCTGGGTGCAAAGTGCCAGGGCTGGGTGCAAAGTGCCAGGGCTGGGTGCAAAGTGCCAGGGCTGGGTGCAAAGTTCTGGGTGCAAAGTGCCAGGGCTGGGTGCAAAGTGCTGAGTGCAAAGTGCTGGGTGCAAAGTGCCAGGGCTGGGGCAAAGTGCTGAGTGCAAAGTGCCAGGGCTGGGTGCAAAGTGCCGGGTGCAAAGTGCCAGGGGTGGGGCAAAGTGCTGGGTGCAAAGTGCCAGGGCTGGGTGCAAAGTGCTGGGTGCAAAGTGCAAAGTGCTGGGTGCAAAGTACCAGGGCTGGGGCAAAGTTTCTTGAACAGTAATAGTCCACCTCTTTTCAGAATGTTTGGGGTTATTTTGTTTCATAAATATTGTGTTTGGGTTTTTGTACTTTGAAAATATTGTTTTTTTATTACATCATAACAAAATAAGAATGTTAATGTAAATTTTTGTTTTTTAACATCCAGTTCATTAAATTATTTTAAATAAACTAAAAATTTGCATATTGGTTTTTTTATCCGATTAATCGATTAATCGAAAAAATAATCGGCCAACTAATCGATTATTAAAATAATCGTTAGTTGCAGCCCTATATTAAACATTTAGAACTAAAAAGATCCGCATAGTATATTTGTAGGAAGAAAACCAAAAAAAAAAATCAGTCATATTATAATTCACATTCTGACCCCTAAAAAGGCAGGAAGAAAAAAAATCAGGAAAGACAAAGGGAGTTCAATACGCATAGCTTAGAGGAAAGATGTGAAAAAAATTGCCACTAAAGTAGTTTAATTGACCAAAACACATTGAGTTTGGAAATGCCTTACATGAATGAAAACAATAACCTAAAAAGTGCCTAAAAAATTAGACAACCTCAATTTTTACTATGAGATTGTAGGCTATTGTCATGCAGCCATTTTTATTTTTTGTGTTTTTCAAAAAAAAATAAATCATAATACAAGGTTATTTGTGGGCTACAACTCCCAACACTCTTATCATCAGACTGACTGAAGGTGATGGAAGTTGTAATCCACAGATGGCCATCAGCTCATTTACATAAAAAAAATATAACAACATTTATAAAATGTGGTTGTAGGGTATGTTTTTTTCAAATTTTTCATTGATTTTATTTGTGATTTGCAGGTGGAGGGAGGGCGGTAGCTGGCTGTGGCATAATGGCTGATCCCCTAGGGATCAGATAGCTTTTCCAGTGTGCCAGAAAGTTGATTTAACCTGTTGGCACCTGTTGTAGCGGTGTACACAGATGTGCATGTCGCCACTATCATCATGAAAACATTGGCTGGCATGCAACATCATGATTAACCCCTTCATGACAAAGGCTGATTTTACTTTTTGTACCCTTCGTGACAATGGCCGTTTTAACATTTCTGCGCTGCTCGTGTTTAGCTGTAATTTTCTTCTTTCCCGTTTACTGAACCCACACACATTAGATATTGTTTTTTTCAGGACAAGAAGGGCTTTCTTTAGATGACGTTGTTTTGATTGTATCATATTATTTACTATTAAAAAAAGTATAAAATATGGTGAAGAATTTCTAACTTTTAGTTGAAAAATCTTTTACTCATCTATAAAAAGTAATGAAAAAACCTGCTAAATAGATTCTACTATTTGTCCTGAGTTTAGAAATACCCAATGTTTTTATGTTTTTTTGCTTTTTTCTACACATTATGGCAATATGTACAGGTAGCGTTTTGCCATTTCAAAGCCATTTTTTCCAAATCTGGTAATTCTTCCCCCCATGTGCCATTTCGGGTATCTTTGAAGCCGGCCAATGCAATTTACCCCATCAAGTCATATATTTTTGAAAACTAGACAGCCCAGGGTATTCCAAATGCTAGTATTTTAACCCTTTCCAAGCACTAATTCTACCATCAGCCTTTAGCAAACTTTATGGTAGTAATTTTTTTTGCATTTGTTTTTTCACACACATTTTACTTCAGGTATGAATAAACAGGTTCTCGTATATGTCACTATCATAAAACACCCCAATATGTGTTTAGCAACATCTCCTGAGTACAGCGATACCTCACATGAATGATTTTGCCTGGCTGTTTGGGGGCAAAAGGGCCACATTTGGGGCATGCGCATTTTCAATGTTGAACTTTGGCGTTTGGCGATCAACTGCCCATGTCCTATTTGGTACATCTTAGAGCAGGGCCATTTCAGTGTGCCCAATAAAGCCATATATTTTTGAAAACTAGACACCCCAGGGTATTTCAAATGCTAGTATTTTAACTCTTTCCATGTACCATATCTACCACCAGTCTTTGTCAAACTTTGTGGTAGTCATTTTTTTGCATTTGTTTTGTCACACACATTTTACTTCAGGTATGAATTAAAAGGTTCTGGTATATGTCACTATCACAAAACACCCCAATATGTGTTCAGCAACATCTCCTGAGTACAGCGATACCTCACATGAATGATTTTGCCTGGCTGTTTGGGGGCAAAAGGGCCCCATTTGGGGCATGCGCCTTTTTCAATGTTGAACTTGGGCATTTGGGGATCCACTGCCCATGTCCTATTTGGTACATCTTTGAGCCGGGCCATTTCAGTGTGCCCAACAAAACCATATATTTTTGAAAATTAGAAACCCCAGGGTATTTTAAATGCTGGTATTTTAACTCTTTGCATGCACACATTTTACCACCAGAATTTTTTCAAAGTCTGCAGTAGTATTCTTTTGTGTGTATTTTTCCCCCACACACCGATGTTATGTATGAATTTACAGCTCCTGGTATATGCCGCTGTCACACAACACCCCAATATGTGTTCAGCTACATCTCCTGAGTACAGTGATACCCCACATGCATGGGTTTGTCATTTTTTGGGGGAACTAAAAGGCCACATTTGGTACGTGTGCATTTTTCTAATTGGAAATTAGATGTGTGGCCATCCTTCACCCCGTGTTAATTGGGACATTGTTGAACCCAGCCAATTCAATTGACCGCATCAAATCATACATTTTTTAAAAGTAGACACCCCACGGGCATTTAATATGCCAGTATTTTAACTCTTTCCATGCGAGAATTGTTTTAATCTAATATGCTAATTTTAGGACTTGCTCACAAAAATATATTTTTTATATATATATTTTATTTTTTTTCAACTTGAAGGTTCCCCTGATAGTGACATCAGTGGGAAATTATTTTTACATTTTACTGTTTTTTTACTATTTTTTTCTAATTATTATTAATTTTATTTTATTTTTTAATTTATTTTTACTAATCACACTGTGATTAGAAAGCTGGGCTCCATTGAATGGCATGGTTGAATGCAGTACCTGTATTCAACCTGCAAGTGGAGCCAGAGTTCTCTAGAGGGTCTGGCGACCATCTAGCGAACTTTTTCATCTTTATTGGGTTTTTTTCCCGGGCTCTCCGGAGCGGTCACAGTCCATCCCGAGGTAAGTGTTTGGTGTCGCTGGATGCCTCCTGATTGAGGCATTCCAGCGACACCATTTAAGTTTAGGAGGCGATCGTTGATCGCCTCCTAAACGCTTTTAAAACGGGCGTTTACAATGTATGGCGGATGTTGACGCCCTGGGGAGGGGCCAGAGATGGCCCCTTAGTACCGATCGTGGCGTTGCTGAATGCCTCGAGGTCGAGGCATTACAGCAACGCCGTTTGGGTGCAGAAAGCGAAAATAGATCGCTTTCTGCACCCGTTTAAAGGCGTGCCGGTCCTGGCACGTCAATTGTCATAAACGACATGTTTTTCCGTGACGTGCCCGGACCGGCAATTGTCATCAAGGGGTTAAGGAGTGGCATGCACACCTGTGTACACCGCTACCTGATGGTTCATCCATCCTCTCTTCGCTGGAAGACTTGGTCGATCATGTGATGAAGGTCATAAAGGTTTTAGCAAACTAAAAATGCATGGCATGGGCATAAAGCTAGACAAAACCAAGGAATGATTAAGGGTCTTTACATCTGGAGAAGCGGGATGACTAGATGGGTCAAATGGCTCAACCATCAAATTCTATGTTTCTAAAATAAAATCTGATTTGTAAGGTTGGAGAATGACAGCTATACTGCATATGCCACTAAATACAGCATGTCCTGAAGATTGCTGAAATCCGGGTTCTAATTCAAAATTCTAAAATTGGAATATTTTTGTGTCTGTATAAAAAGTGTTTTTTTTCCATATTACTCCTTCTATGCCACTTTCATAAAACACATTTTCCAGTGAAGTACAAAAGAAGTTATCCAAAAACACAAATGAATATCAAACTAATATGCATTTTTTACAATGCTTTACAATGCTTTACCATGCTTTCAAAACATTGTTGCATGTGTTACTGTAATAGCCACAAATACAATGTAAGGCTGTTTCTTTGGTTACTAGGTTGTGCTTTGATCTCATTTGATGCAGTTCATGCAGTATAATAGATCAACCTTTTTTCATTACTCATTGATGCTATAATTCTGAAAACTGCGATATGTCAGCCCTTTATTCCCGAAAGTACAGAAAGACAAACAAAATAAAGAGGAGCTGAGGTACTTGTTGCTTTTTTGTTTGCAGATACAGCCCACTCTGCTGGTTAAAACCTAATGTCGACTGCCTGCCTTGTTTATCTAACGTTGAGAAGCCGTCACAGCTATGTCACGACATCCGTCACGTGTGCTGTGAAGTGGTTAAAGGACGAGGCATGAGGAGGGATTTGGTGCTGAGTTGTAGGTTTCTTACCTCCAGCATGATGCTGAGCTCGAGCGTCTAACCTGAAGCAGCTTATGCAAACCCCTGCTTGTGCTCTAGGACACGTGAGTGTGATGTCACAGCCCTCTTAAAGGAGCCATTCATGGCCAGGCTGTGATGTCACCATGCCTCCAACATTCTGTGGGCTTTTTACAATGTTTACCAGGCTGAGAAGTTTCCTTGCAATCTGTGCGCCCACTCACTAGTCTCTGAGGATACTTGGCAAGGAACCAAGTATGAGGAGAAATTGAGCATACAGCCTGCCTTTTTTGGGAGAAAAACTCTAATCCTAGGAGATTTTTGACATTATCCGTGGGTTTAGTATGGAGTATAGAACAATCTATCCTGAAACGCCACACCAAACGATTGAATGAACTAGAATACCATCTATGTTTAGCTTGATTCCTAGTTTATTTTGCTGCCTTTAAAGGTAAAGGTCTCTGCTAACACCAAACAATTTGTGTGTGTAAATATATTATTTGGTATAAATATACATTTCCTAAAGCAAGGAATATCTCTCAGAAATTATGTGATTCATGCCTCACCACCTCTGCTAGAGGGCTAATCTATGCAAACATCTTCCAATATCTTCTGTTGAACAGGGTATCATACCGTATAAACATTTCTATAATGACACTCTAATAGCACTGTGCCCATGCTTGGTTTGCCTTGAAAAGAAATCCTGCAAAACAAACTGTGCCACAGTCTGGACAGGCAGGCCATTCTTAGTGGCATAACCAACTGATTTACCCAAACAGAGCATTCCAAAAGTATATGTTTCAAATAAAATCAGAGTTCTCCCACAGGTTAAATGCACAGTGGCCAGTCTTGCCCAAATTTCAAAACATAAGACAAGCCATAGAAAAGCTATATAGAAAGAAGTGATTCAACTTCTTCAATTAAAAGTTCTACCCAATACCTGGGTTCATGAGGTGTCTGGTGCCCCAGCATTTGAACATAAAAGTACCTACTGGTGAACAGGGGAAACGGTTTACCAGTGACCTCTGAACCTAGAAGCTCCTTTTAGTGCACCTCCGCAGTGAGTCCAAATACAAGAGACTGTGCACTAAACCACGTGTTTTTAGCTACCGAGATAGGTTGCTGAAAATCAGGGCACCTGTTAAGACAACCAGGTCAAGAACAGTTTGGTAACCAGAATGACAGATCCACTTTAAGTATAACATGAGATAAAACAATCCACATTTCATTTTAGAAAATTCCTATAAAGAGTTCTATAAATATCACTTGATTACACATACATAATAAGCACATGCACTCCACACAGGGAAGGATTCGCAGTACACACAAGATCAATTAGCAGCAGAACAGGCTAGTCCCAGGAAAAGCCTCACGTTAAGATCCGTAGTATAATCAGCTTTTCCCAGATAAAACCCTCCATATGCTAGACATGGTGCTGCAGGCCTGAAGGACACGTGAGAGCTCGGTTCATACCCAACTTGTGTCTAGGGGGACATGCACGGGAGAGCTAATCACACAGTTAAAAATATACTTACTATCTTTTCACTAACTTTGCCTTGTCTCTCACTTCTCCCAACACCACCACAAGAAAAAAGTACTGTTAAGTTCATTATGTATTTTCATATTATTGTGGGAAGTCAGCCAGAATGGAATACAAAATAATAATAAAAAAATATTGCAAAGTGCAGCCACTAAATCAAGCTGGTTTGTGCGTTGTGTAACGCGACAAATTTGGCTTGAACCTAGAAGCCAGCCATAAAAAAAAGTTAATAGCCAGTTTTTTTCTTTCACAATCATATTTTTATTTTCCTGGTGCCCGTGGTTTGTCGAGCCTTGTCATACACTAACATACATTTACATTCTAAACACCATACAGCAACAGACATACGCTAACATTATACACTCATGTACACACGTGCTACCACCATACACACTAACACTATATGCGGACATACGGTCATGCTAATGTCACACTGAAAAAAACAAAATATGTATTCTGCAAAGATACATATGTTAGAAGTTACCCGGACCATTTCTCATTAAAAATTTACTTTTTAACAAAAAAAAAACAACCCTCAAAACCATACATATCACAACCAACAAAGAATATGTTCAAAGAATGACACGTGTAACATGCAGCCTGTAATTAGCAGGAGGCGGTAGAAAGCCACACTGAGCGGGTATCTACAGTGGAATGCTCCCAGGAATGCCGCCTGACTTCCTGCCTGTCCCAGGTACAGCGAACTTGACCTAGTAATGAATGTGGGGAGGGACAAGCAGGAAGTACTTGCTACCCGCATACTGGCTGCCACTTTCCTAAACATCCAATGTCAAAAAGCTAGAGGGGCAAGGGCCACTCCTGTTCAGTTATTAAATGTTGAATTTCACATTCATGTTATTTGGCTGGATGTGTATGCTAAGATTAGTACTCCATTTACCCTTATTTTATCAATCTTCCAACAAGAGTACTCATTACTTATCTACCAAGAAATACTTTATAACTGTGCAATGCTCAAATATCCATGCCTAATCAAAGCTGTGATTAACTTCATTTTTCCCCATCTCACTCAAAATAAGGGGTGGAACAATTGGACTTATAAATCATCAGAGACATAAGAACAGGGCCGGCCTTAGGGGTGTGCGACCGCACAGGGTGCCATGGTAGCAAGGGCGCCTGCCCGGGACTTAACTTAAAACATGGTATTTTTTTTTTTAGCTTTTTTTTTTTTAACTTTATTTAACATCATTCATGTTAAATAAAGTTTAAAAAAAAAAACCAAAAAAAAAAACCGATGCTTTAATCTAAGTCCCGGTTGCTCGTGAAGTTCTCAGCAACCGCTCGGCGCCCCTTACTCTCCGTGACTCCGTCGCGGTGCCGGCATCTCATGTTGAGCGCCGGACTATTCCGGCGCTCAACATGAAATGCCGGCACCGCGGCAGAGCGAGAAGACAGATGCCTCCCGCTCTCACCGCAGGACTCCGGCAACAAGGTAAGTGGGGGGGGGGTGTAGTTTGAAGGGGCAGAGGGGGGTGGGTAGTTTGAAGGGGCAGGGGGGGGGTAGCTTGAAGGGGCAGAGGGGGGGTAGTTTGAAGGGGCAGAGGGGGGGGTAGTTTGAGAGGGGGCGCCAGAGGAGTAGTCCGCACAGGGCGCCACAAAGCCTAAGGCCGGCTCTGCATAAGAATATATAACTAAAAGGACCCTACTATATAAGAATTAAACACATACTTCCTGATAACAGCTGCAAGTCCATGTGATCATCTACTGAATAAATGGAAGGGAGTAGATTTAGTATTGTTACAACACCACTGACACTATGAGAATTGTAAGCTAACAACACCCTGTATTATTAGTCCTCATTCAAGTCAATATTAGCAGAGGTTCCCTCAAACTAACTTGATATTTATATATAATGTAGCACTTCATAAAACTATCAATGCCCAGTTAAGAAAGACCTAAGCCATCCAATTACTTACCCCAAGTGACCCTCCGGCTTGAGTTGCCTCTCTGCCAGTCTCCTGGCTACAGTGTTACTCCCGCCACCTTAGTCAATCCTTGTTCACAGTTATGTGTTAATTACACAGTGCATATAATAGATTGCAAGCTCCTGTGCCCAAGAGCTGCTGTTGATATTCTTCATGTTTTAAGAGTCGTAAAGGAACACATTTCTTGCCATGGTCACATGATACTACTTGTTAAACACCAGACCTTAAACCGCTCTTCTCACAACGTCCTCAGACCTGAATTACATTCCATGGGTTTGTATTCTCCTGCATTGAGTTTTCCGGTTGTGTCATGGTTTCCTTGTGATTACACAGAATCCTAAAGTGCTGTCTGGGTCCACACCTATACGCCTGAAGACAGAGTGATCATGTTAATAACAACATCGCCATTACTTCATTCTTAGTCACTTTATAACATATTACTACCAGCCAGAGTATTTAAAATCTATTGCCAAATAAGATAACAAAACTACTATGTCACATGGTACTGGGGAGGTTTTTTAAAGGCTACACGTTAATAAGGAATGATGTGTACATAAATCACTCCCTTTACACAAACTATCCACATCCAAAGTTTGGGAGGTGACTGAACTTTGTTCCTATACAATACTTAAGTTTTCTTCCTTTTAGTAGCTTGTGGTGCTACATCATAATGAGAATCTATTTCAGGTCTGACAAATTCATGTGGCTTGTAGTTCATATTACTCATTGAACAATGAGGATATTATTTATACACACACGGTTGTTTAATTCATAAGCAAATATCCAAACGTGGTTACATGTGAAATATCCAAGGTCTGTCAGAATATTTAGGCAGAAGAAAAAGATCAAGAAAAATTATAGATCTAGTTTTCTAAAACTATTTTACTAAATCCCAGAATTGCTGTTCAGCAGTTTCTATATTAATTGCCCAGTCCTCTGTTTATGTTACTGTTTCTGTATGCAGGACATAGAGGTATGTTTTGTGGGGTTCATGCAATTCATCGGAGGGGGAGAAGGCATTGCGTATCCACTAAAGAAAGTCTCACATCACTGCCTAAGTTGAGAAGTTACACATCTGTCACATTGAAAGGTTCTTATTTAAGTGAAATGCATTGAGGCAGTAGCCAGACTAATATACTTCTCTTCTGTCTGACATAGAACTATCCTCACATCTGTCTTGTCAAGACCTGCAAATGAAAAAGCTTTCACTTACTAAATTCAGATGTTCAAGTTAATCCACCAGGGAATGCTGGGCAGGGGCAGATAAATTTGGTTTAGGAGCCAGCGAAAAAAATTAGCATTTTTTTTTTTCTTTACTAACACAAATACTAACATACTTAAACACACATAATTACACATGTATACTAACAAATACACAGACACATTCGGTAAGATACTTACATACACTAACATACTTACACATGTACAGTAATTTGTACTTTTACTTTTGTTGGCTCAGGACAGCTCTTCTGCTGCCTGCACCCTCACAGTTGTCACAAGCCGCTTGCTTCTGAGTGCTCGGAAACGACGTCATTAGCCTGCACTTAGACTCAGTCGGCATGCTGGGACAGAGGAAGTGTGGGCCAGTGTATGTCAGGGGGCAGCAGTGTTGGCAGTAACAGGCAGGGGCCCCCAGCAATGTGAGGGCCAAATTAGAGTGCTTCCCCGCAAAACCCTATGCACCAAAAAGTAAAACACCAGATGTTTGTCAAGCCCTGATTAACAGAGGTTGACTTTTTGTTCTGGTCAATTTTTTACCCCTGGGAGGCCAGGAAATTTTCAAAAATGTTTAAATCCTTTCGTTTAAGAACTGTAGTAAAAAAAAATGTCTCTTTAAATCCCATAAAGCTTATAACAAGTGCTGTAAAACTTGATGGAATGATGGAGAGTGTTGGGGGCAGTACACCTCAGCTCAGAAGTAATATGCATTCAATGTGATGAAGCTATTTGGGTCAGCATACTGTACCTTTAAAACCATAATCTCAAATATATGGGTGACAGGTGTTTTTTCTCTGCAGGATTCAATTAGGATTTTATCTTAGATATGAGAAACCAAATCAAATGCATACTTCTTCCTTTGTCCTTCACAGAATGTAATAATTGTTTTTGTAACAATGGAAATGTAGGTCTCATCAATCAGTCTGTTTTAACCATATGTCTATGTGTGCAAAAAACTTAAAAGAACAGGTGAGTATTGTAGGCCTATGGACCAATCACCACCAGGTTAAAATGATTTAAAATTATACATAGGGTATCAGAATACCATATTTGCTCAGTTATAAGACAACTCCCCACACACTTTTGGAAGAAAAGGTCTGAATATAAGGTGACACTATGGGGGAAGGGTGACCTTTATGTACAGTAGTGTGGAGGTAGGACTAGGGTAGAGCCCTGCACGGGACTGTTTTCTGAATTCGCTCCCGCTGAATTTCTGACCATTAAAGTCCACTCCCGCAACGTGTGTGTTCCACTCCCGCAACATATGTGTCCAATCCCGCCCGCTCTTACCCTTAAATGAACTGCGGATTTCCCACACGCTCCCGCAAGGCTACATTCGCGCTCCTCGCACACAGCGTCTCTTCTCTTGTACCGCCCAGGGGAAGCAGGAACGAAGCAGAGTCATGTGACGTGTAAATTCACGTGACTCCGCTGGGTTCCTGGGTGGAACAAGAGAAGTAGGGCTGAAACAACTAATCGATAAATCGATAATGAAAATCGTTGTCAACGATTTTCATTATCGATTAGTTGAATCGATTATAAAAAGGAGGTTTTTTTTGCAGGGGACCTGGATTCCCCTCACTGTCGGCAGGTCTCTCACGTCCGTCTCTCTCCCCCTCTGTCAGCCAGTGGGGGTCTGCGCGATGTGCACAGACAGCCTCCGTTACCGTCCTTCACTTACGCTGAGGCTTCTATGAAGCTGCAGTGAAAGTGCCTGTCAGCAACGGAGCCGGGTAGAGAGGCAGAGCGGTGTATGGGAGGGGGGAGGAGTCAGAGGGTTGTATGGGAGCCACCCTCCCATACACCACTCTGTCTCCTCCCCCTCCCATACGCCTCTCTGCCTCTCTACCCGGCTCCCTGGTGTCTTGTGAACCTCCGTTGCTGACAGGAGGCAGAGTGGAGTATGGGAGGGGGGAGGAGGCAGAGTGGAGTATGGGAGGGGGAGGAGCCAGAGTGGTGTATGGGAGGGGGAGGGGCCAATGTGATGTATGGGAGGGGAGGAGGCAAAGTGGTGTATGGGAGGGGGAGGAGCCTGAGTGGTGTATGGGAGGGGGAGGAGCCAGAGTGTTGTATGGGGGGGATATTATGAATTTCAGGGCATATAAGGCATATCGATATTAGGCATATCAGGGGGGCATAAGACATATCTGGGGGTAAAAGGTATATCAGGGGGCTCAGTTGGATATCACTAGCATATAAGGAGTGTAAGGCATATATATGGGGGCAGAGTGGCAAGCTGGGGGTCAGATGTGCATAACTGGGGGCAGTTTGGTAAATAAAAGAAAATATAAACACGGCTTTTTTCTCATCGTTTTTAATAAATATGAAAAATAGTTAACATATGAATTAATATTTACGAATAACTTTGTATTAAAACCTAGTTGAGAAACACTGTGTTTGGGTTCTTGTAGCTTTTATTATTATGTCAGTAAAAAAAGAAGGTGAATAGAGAGAGGCCATTACAATAAAGAGATGAAAGTGTAAATTGTACGTTTTTTTATTACATTATTTTAAATTTAAAAAAATTGAATTTTTTTATCCGATTAATCGAAAAAATAATCGGCCAACTAATCGATTATTAAAATAATCGTTAGTTGCAGCCCTAAAGAGAAGAGACGCTGTGTGCGACCAACGTGAAGGCAGCCTTGCGGGAGTGGGCTGGATTACTGGGACCCGCAGGTACATTGTCTGACCGGCCACGCTCCCACCCGCAACACCCGAAAAACCGCCCGCACCAGCAAGTTTTTTAAGGCAGCATGAGAATCACAGAATATGTGACCCATAAAGGTTTGCCCCTACTTGAGCCAGCTCCTCTCCACAACTTGTGAAAAGGAGCACATACTGATAGGCAGTACTGCGGGAGATTAGTTTTAAAATTTTAACTGCAATTATGGGGGGGGGGGCGTGCACATCTGTGTCTTTTGTAGGGGTCAAAGTTCTGCTTTACGTGGCTTGGAATGAGTTACCATATTTTGAAAGCCAAACTGGTTATTATTGTAAGGGTATAAATGGATTATAAAAGGTTGTGTGTTCAACGATGTATAGTGTTGTTCAGTGTCACTGTTGTCTCATGCCTGGCACAGAGTGTTACAAGTGATGCAAGGAAGATATTACAGATTTGCTTTTCTGTGACAGAAAAGCCAATCATCACCGCCACGCTCACACCACAGCCTTATCAATGGGTGAGCGGGTGAAGAAAGGCATCACAACTTGGGGAACGACAAAGGAGGGCAACAAACCCCTCAGCTCTGTCCAAAGACACACATAATGAATTGCTGTAACTATAATCATCCTACTTTAACTGAAAAAAAAATGGGACAGTGTGTGTTTCAGCTATGTGCTCATTTCTCCAATCAGCAGTAAAACATAATCATAAGGAGATATTTTGCTCTAAAAGAATGTCAAATAATGCACTTAAGTCTTTGTCACTTAGTAAAATCTGCAAAGCACATTGGAGTATTTAACAGCAGTAATCACATAAACTAGCTTAGAAAGTGAACAGGATGTGGATGCGAGGACCACTCTTCCAAAAAGGGCACATACAAACAGTTCTCTAACTGGCCACTTGGGACTTTACATTTATGCTACTCCTCGCTCACCAAAGCAATAAAGCAGCCTGAAATTCCTGTTTAGAGAATATAAGTGATTGAGGGAGATCAGAGAACATATAATGATGACTTTTTCTTGGAAGTCCTAATTAACTGAACCGCAAAGCGTAGGAGAATTGTGTATTTTGCTCAATATTTTATGTCTATCTACTTCCCATGGATGGCCTTAGGCTACTGGGGATCATTTTTAGTGGGTCATTCAGAGCTTATTAGTGATGTCTTATTTTTACATATTTAGCTTGAGCTTCTGCAATCTAGATTGCATACAGCAACACGACCAAGATTAGTACATTGCTATGTAGGGGTGACCACAGCATTCTGTAAGGTTATTAAGGGGCCTACCTATTTCCAGTGGAGGACAACATTGGAGCCACACAGCCTCTCCCTTGAATCGAATAAAAGTGACACTTCAGAAATTTCACAATATTAAGATAAAAATACCACAGACTTTTACTGCAGCAGAAAAACAGGTTATGGAACCTTCTTTCTGTAAACACACAGAGTTAATACAATTACCAGGGGATTGTTATTTATTTAACACAGTTTTGTGTTTATGGGCAAATGTGTTGCTTGAACAATTTTTTTAAACCATTTTCAAACTAGAATATAAAAGCAGGTGAAAACACTGGCCAAAACTCCAGCACCCCTTCCTTAGTATTTGCTCCCTCCCAAGAGCCAGAGGGCTATTGCTCCCCACTGTCTACACAGTGACATTACAATTTATTCAAGGGAAACTCTCAATGGCTGGCAGAAAGAAACCACAATTCAATAGGTACATTTTAATGTTTTTCAGAAAGTAATTACCGTATTTGCTCGATTAAGATGACCCCGATTATAAGACGACCCCCCAAAATCTGAATATTAATTTAGGAAAAAAAAGAAAAAGCCTGAATATAAGACGACCCTATAGTAAAAAAGTTTTACCAGTAAATGTTGTTAATTCATGTAAACTATTAAATTTTTTTAATAAAAGCTATGATTGAGAAAAATATATATATTTTTTTAATTTCCTTGTATTTTCCAACCTGCCCCCCAGTTACGCACATCTGCCCCCTGGCTTGCCACTCCAATATGGCACTGTGCCCCATGATATGCCTTTTAACCCCCTATGTGCCACTCTCCCTCCAGAAATGCCTTATACCCCTATATCCCATTCTGGCATTTAGGGGGTAAAAAGGCATATTATGGGGCAGAGTGGCATATAGGGAGGTATAAGGCATTTCAGGAGGCAGAGTGGCGTATAGAGGGTTAAAAGGCATTTCTGGAGGCAGAGTGGCATTTAGGGGGTTAAAAGGCATTGTATAGAGCACACTGCCTCCAGAAATGCCTTATACCCCTATATGCCACTCTGGCATTTAGGGGGTTAAAAGGCATATTATGGGGCAGAGTGGCATATAGGGAGGTATAAGGCATTTCAGGAGGCAGAGTGGCTTCAAGGGGGTTAAAAGGCATTTCACAGAGCACTCTGCCTCCAGAAATGCCCTATGCCCCCATTTAACACCCCCCCACCCCACACACACTTACCGGTGCTTCCAATTTCCTGTTGTATTGCCGGGGCAGAGGGTTGACGTCTACGCGATTCGCTGCAGCCGAAAGGAGGTGGAGTTGGCAGCGGGGGTTTGTCTGCGTCCATCGCGCAGACCTTCCCCGGCTGTCAGAGATCAGAGTTCCAGCACCGGTGCGGGGAACTCTAATCTCTGACAGTCGGGGAAGGTCTGCGTGATGGACGCAGACAACCCCCGCTGCTAGCCACACCTCCTTTCGGCTGCAGCGTAAATTGTCTACGCGGATCGCATAGACGTCAACCCGCTGCCCCGGCAATACAGCAAGAAAATTGGAAGCACCGGTAAGTGTGTGTGTGTCTGTGTGGGGGGAGACAGAAGGATCCAGGTCCCCTGCAGCGGTGCGGGGGATCTGGATCTTAGTCTCATAGTCAGACCTCTATTTGAGGTCTGATTATAAGACGACCCCGATTAGAAGACGAGGGGTATTTTAGCAGCTGCAAAAATAATAATAGCTAGAAATTGGAGATCTACTAACCCCTTTTAAATTGACCAGTATTCAGCCCAGTTGATTCATCAACTAAGCATGGAAAAGGATATTAGCTGGTCTTTAGATACAACCGGTAAGACTGCTTGGACATACCTCAATTGGTTAAAAAAGCCCAGGACATTGTAGAGACAAAAAAAAATAAAAATAAAAAATCACATGAAAATGTCTCTCTCTCTTCTGGGACTCTCCTCCACTTTCCAATCGTAATATTTTTTTAATTTATTTATTTTCTTTTGGGTTTGTTTTTTGTTTTGCTTTTGCGCTTGTTATTTGATGCCGGAAGTCGTTGTAATCGATGTGTATTATGGTTTTTTATGTTTGTATGTATCTAGACTTGTTTAATAATAATAAATAAAAAAATTACAACTAATACAAACATATCATCATAATATTTCAAGTAACAAATGGAATGACAACAGAAAGTGTCAATATGTTCAGATGACCTGTGTCTCTAAGGAATTCTGTTTTCACATGGATGCCATTAACCCAAGCGAGCATTTCCTTGTCACATAAAAAATATTTTTATCCAGTAGTATATTGTTCAAAATCATAGTCACTACACAAAACTACAACGGAAAGCTGGAATGCACAAGGGCTGAAAACACTACAATAGAGAGATCTACTAAGGAACAAATTAGTTCTGCTAGTAGTAAGGGTAGTAGTGGTTGTTACGCTTTGCTGCATTAGCGTAGAGAGATTGTGAGAGTGGTTTATTATATAAAGCGGGAACTGCAAATGAGTTGCAGTTTAAAATCACTATGCATTACAAAGTGCTAGCCCCAGTGGGCACGTGCTGCAGGGTCAACATACCTCTTCTTGCAGGAGAAGTTAGTCTGTGCTGGCCCTTCATAATGCAAAATGCCATTCTTTAAATTCAAACGGCAACTCCCCTGCAAACTCACGGTTTATTGAATAAACTACAAGTAGTTTCCGGAATGTGTGTTCTGTAACAATTAGCATTCCAATTTGTGCGCTGGCAGCGAGAGGTGGTGTCCTAATATCTGTCCAGGGGTTGGAGGGGATACCCCTGACAGAAGTAACAAGCTTATGTTGTGTATTTCCCTGATGTTTCAGTAAGTGTGGGTGAGGTATGTGTCCCTGATGTGATTCCGTCCTTGCCTCTTACACTTATGAATGGGGTGGAGTGTTTAAGTTGAATGAAACCCTGTGTTGCTTGTTTCACTAACCTCACATACAGCTGTACTGCCTGCTCCGGGGGAGGACTTGGCTAATTAGATGATTCCGGGAATGCTTGTTAATAAAAGCAGTGTCTTTGTAGCAGCTATTATTTTTCTTTTCCTCTGGCCCTAACCAACTGATCTATTATAATGTAACATATGAGTACAGCATGGACACAAGCATTAACCCCCTGAAGTGCCACAATCGTGTCATGGAGCGATCGGGGAGTCAGAGATGGTCTGTAGCTGCCTGTCCCACCGGGCCACAGCAAGTAGGGCCTGCTACATTTTAACACGGGAGATATATATATATATATATATATATATATGTCCACATGATCCTCGGGCAGCTGCACCTTGATGTCAGGGGGGCACATGTTGGATGCCCCTGGCTTATTGCTTTTTCCAAGTGGACATACCCTGGGCAAAAAATCTCTTTTTTTTTTTTTTTGGGGGGGGGGGCGGATGAGATTCGTGGGGAAATGGATAGACAACTTACGTCAAAATGGCCATTGTGCAATACCCGCGTTGTGTACTTTTCAGAAACATATACGTAGCAGTTTTGTGATCTATCAGTGTTATTGAAGTTAGAGCCGCAGAACACCAAATTTGAAAATATTAGATTTTTGGAAAAAAATGACACACCTCTTTTAATATTTTTTTTTAATAATGCCAACATTAAATGAAAATCCTAGCCATATGGGGTGTATTCAAACTCAGGACAGGTATATGAATATATTTTGGTATTTCCTGTCTCATTTGCACTAGCTGTGTAAAAACTTTAAAACTTGTTGTTTTTTTAGATTTTATTTAATTGTTTTAAGCAATTACGGACGAACAAGCAAGTAGCAGAAATGTTGAAAGTACCGCGGTCCACGAATGTAAAATAGCTTTTGTCCTGTAAGGGTTGAGGGTAGTGATGTCCGGATCATGAACGAATCGTTCATTTGATCCGGTTCTTTTTAGTGATCCGGATGAGTCGGTTCACTAGACTGAACGATTCGTTTGTAGCGGTTCAGTCTGTGAATCATCATGCAGCTGTAACCTGATCCTAGAGCTGTGAGTCATCTGCAGAGCACTCTGGGGTCAGGTTACAGCTCATTAATTCTCACAGGAACGATGACTCATAGAGTCAGAGATTCGTTCAAAGAGTCGAATGATCCGAAGAGTCGAATGAACCGAAGAGTCGAATGAACCGAAGAGTCGAATGAACCGAAGAGTCGAATGATTCGAATCTTACAGGGATCCGGATCTTACAAGGATCCGAATCTTACAGAGATTCGAATCATTCAGAGAAAATCACTGATACCATACTTTTATAAATAAATACATTAATAATGTTCACACTGCCCCCAGGATTTAGATTCCCCTGAGTTTGCCCCCCTTTACCTATAACTGCACCTACAGTTAACTTTATTAAATTAATTAAATTAACCCTCAATCATCAGCATAAAATTAACCCTTATACCCCATCAACCATAACTGCCCCTGAAATTAACCGTAAAGATCCCATTAACCATAACGGCCCCTGAAATTAACCCTAAAGACCCCATTAACCACAACGGCCCCTGAAATTAACCCTAAATACTCCATTAACCATAACTGCCCCTAAATTAATTGCATGTACTCCAGATAAATTACCTAATAAATTGGTATGGTTGATGGGGTCTTTAGTGTTAATTTGGGGGCAGTTATGCTTAATGGGGTGTTTAAGGATAATTTAGGGGCAGTTATGCTTAATGGGGTCTTTAGTGTTAATTTAGGGGCAGTTATGCTTAATGGGGTGTTTAAGGATAATTTAGGGGCAGTTATGCTTAATGGGGTCTTTAGTGTTAATTTAGGGGCAGTTATGCTTAATGAGGTGTTTAGGGTTAATTTGGGGGCAGTTATGCTTAATGGGTCTTTAGTGTTAATTTAGGGGCAGTTATGCTTAATGAGGTGTTTAGGGTTAATTTGGGGGCAGTTATGCTTAATGGGGTTTTTAGTGTTAATTTAGGGGCATTTATGCTTAATGAGGTGTTTAGGGTTAATTTGGGGGCAGTTATGCTTAATGGGGTGTTTAGGGTTAATTTGGGGGCAGTTATGCTTAATGGGGTCTTTAGTGTTAATTTGGGGGCAGTTATGCTTAAAGGGGTCTTTAGTGTTAATTTGGGGGCAGTTATGCTTAATGGGGTCTTTAGTGTTTATTTGGGGGCAGTTATGCTTAATGGGGTGTTTAGGGTTAATTTGGGGGCAGTTATGCTTAACGGGGTGTTTAGGGTTAATTTAGGGGCAGTTATGCTTAATGGGGTGTTTAGGGTTAATTTGGGGGCAGTTATGGTTAATAGGGTGTTAAGGGTTAATTTTAGGGGCAGTCATGGTTGATGGGGTGTTAAGGGTTAATTTTAGGGCAGTCATGGTTGATGGGGTGTTTAGGGTTAATTTAATGGTGAGGGTTAATTTAATTAATTTAATAAAGTTAGCTTAAGGTGCAGTTGCAGGTAAAGGGGAATGTAAATCCTGGGGGCAGTGATTATGAATGTATTATTTATAACAGTATGGTGACATTCTCTGAATGATTACAATGCCAATGAAGGCAGAGAGTCGTTCAAAGATCCGGATCTTACAATGATCCGGATCTTACAATGATCCGGATCTTACAGTGATCCGGATCTTACAGTGATCCGGATCTTACAGTGATCCGGATCACTGTAAGATTCGGATCCCTGTAAGATCCGAATCTTTGAACGACTCTCTGCCTTCATTGACATCACTGGAGGCAGGGGGGAGGATTCATAATGAAAGGGGCGGGGCCAATCGTTAGTGTGCCTGCACGGAGTTACTGGAAAACAGTAACTCCGTGCAGACACACTGAGTGATCCGAAGATCCGGATCATGAATCGGATCATTTCAGTGAACGAATCGAAATGATCCGATTCACTTTAATGATCCGAACTTCCCATCACTAGTTGAGGGCCATCATACCGTATCCAGCTAAGTTTAAGGAACCGCCTGGAATATTCTAAGAAAAGATGGACAAGTTTTCTTCCTCCGTTTGCT
This sequence comes from Spea hammondii, assembly GCA_029215755.1. NCBI lineage: Eukaryota > Metazoa > Chordata > Amphibia > Anura > Pelobatidae > Spea > Spea hammondii. The sequence goes on from JARDYJ010000003.1 coordinate 89,983,267, forward strand.
AATTTGCACCCAGATTTTAGTCGATAGGAGATTAGGTCCTGTTGAAATCAGCTTGTTGGAACAATTTACAATAAATTATCTTCAAAAATAGGTATTTATTTTTATATATAAATACTCTCAGTATGAAAAATACAAGATTTATGACGTAAAATGCGATTACAGTCCAAACTACTTAATACTGACACATAGTGAAAACACATGGTTGGTTTCCATGGTGACAGCTTAACATCCGACCTTTTCATTTTGGAAATGCTTATGATATACATCTCCCCCATACCATCAGGATAAATTACAAATGAAACACCTCAATTAAAAGGCCAGTATCACAATGCTGTCATTTACGTGAACCAACATCGCCATAGTTGGCCCACTTACAGGCGAATCTGGGCTAAATGTTTCCAAGTATGTGGTTAAATTGGAATAAATATGAATTTATCACGTGAATTAAATAATGCAATAAATATAGTAATCCAGATTATTAACAGACACTTTCTGGGAAGAAAAAAAATATTTATATATAAAACCAGACGTATCCATTTTTGACAAACTACTTGACATGTATTGTAGTAATTCACGTAGGGCAATATCTATTAGTCAGGGTTAGGCTGCTTAATGCTGCAGTAAACTCTACTGACGAGTAGCCTCGCCTACACACAGACCTACCCGGTAAATCGCCTAGTTTCCTCGGTAGCCTCTCGTTAATATTCCCGGGTATCAGGCCGCGCTACCGCCGGCTTCTGTAGCAGAGGCATGAAAGCGCGCGATCCACAGCACCAGAAAATAGCGCGCGCGCGTTGCTTTCAGCTTCAGCAGCGCCTGCACATCAAGCGTCGTGCTTGACCTGTCGTAGGTCATGAAAGGCGCCAACAAGTGCGCAAACGTATACAACAGAAGACCGTGTGCCCTCAGGAAGTTCCATCCGATATTAAAACAAACCTCGGTTTTATGTATATTATATAGTAGTATAGCATTAACCATAACTTTGGTACAAAAACCGTTTGCAATTCTGCAGTTAGGCATATTTAACTTTTTTGTGTTTGAATAGGATGACTTTGTATAAGGACCAGGTCGTGTACATATTATCTGTTATCCTTAATATGTTAACAAAAAATTAAGTCGACTAACAGAAAATATTGTCATTAAGGAGGGTGATTAAAATTATTGGCAGCGCTACTGCTGTTTTCTAAACCTTCATTCTCATTTATTTTATTGATTGATTTATGTAGCAAGATGGTGCTGTACAGTGGGTAAAAAAAGGACACAATGGGGTATATTAAAATTAAAATGTTCTTGCCAGGGGCCTAACTAGAAATCACTGGTCCCTGGTGCAGAAATTGCCCCTGCCCCCCCCCCCGAACTTTACCAACCAATGTGTGCCACCTTTACAACAAACAGTTTGTGAGTGCCTTTGTCCCCAAGCAGCTTATTAGTGCCATCCTAACCCCCAGCCTATCTGTGCCGTCTTTGCCCTGAGCTTGTCAGTGTCCCAAACAGCTTATCTGTGCCATCTTTGCCCTGAGCTTGTCACTGCCCCAAACAGATTATCAGCAACATCTTTACCCCCAAACAGCTGGTATGTGCCGTGATTGCCCCCAAACAACTCCCCTGTCCCTTGGTTGCCCCTTGCCCTTTCTCATCAAACCTACACAAAAAAAAATTCTCACCCCTATGAGTGGTATGTGTCTTCCTCAACCTCAGGTCTTCTACCAGAGGCCTGGGAGTGTGAGGGTTCTGCACAGTATCTTAGCTGTTCTTAGCACTGTACTCTTCTGGACAGAGTGTTCTGATGTTCCTGGAATCTGTTGGAGCCACTCTCCCAGCTTAGGAGTCACCGCCCCGAGTGCTCGTGTAACCACTGGGACGTTTTTGGCCTTCACCGTCCACATCTTCTCTAGTTCTTCTTTCAGGCTATTTCTTCTGAACGTTGCTCTCACTTGGCACTGCTACATCAATCACCTCCGCTGTCTTCTGGTCCTTGTCTACCACCACAATGTTTGGTTGATTGGCCACTAACTGTTTGTCCGTCTGGATACGGAAGTCCACCCGGATCTTGTCCCTGCTTTTCTCTACAACCTTCTATGGAATCTCCCATTTGGACTCAGGAGAGTTTAGTCCATAGTCTGTGCAAATGTTCCTGTACACAATGCCAGTTACTTGGCAATGCTATTCAGTGTACACTGTTCCTGCAAGCATCTTACACCCCGCCACTATGTGTTGAACTGTCTCAGAGGCCTTTCTACGTAGCCTACCTGGGGCGGTAGATGCCTGCCTCTATGGATCTGGTGCTTAGTGCCTGCTCTTGTGCTCCCATTATCAGTGCCTCGGTGCTGTCCCATTAGCAGTGCCTCAGAGTCCAGCCACCGGTAGGATTCCCCAATGTCGGCAATCTCCGCTATTTGTCAATGGTACATTCCATGCAGGATCTTCCTTGCCATGGTACCTCCTCCACTTGATCTTCTTTGATCACCTTTTGCTGGTTCATGCATTCTCTTACTACCTCATTTTTGAGTGCCACCTTAATTCTGACACCTGGACTCACTTTTCATAATAGAAATTAAAAAAATGGTTTCTCCAGAGTTAGGACTGTCAAAGAGGTGCAGCAGCATTAGTAATAGGGTATTGGCCCTGGGCAGGCAGACACTGGCAGATGATAGGCACATGCAGCTCTGTGGAGCAGGAGTGATTTAGTCCTAACTTAGATTTTTTTTTTTTTAAATGTTCCCCGAGAGTAAAGATGGTCACAGAGGTGGAGCAGTAGTAGTAGGGAACTGGGCCTAGGCAGGATGCAGCCTCGGGGAGTAGAAATAAATTTCCCCAATATTATATATTATACATATTATATTGTCACCAATATTTATCAATGAAGAATAATAGATTATATGATAGAAAGATAATACAAATTAATTTGTCCACAAATTATGGATTTGGCTGGTAGCATAAATGGCCACCTGTGTTAATCAACTACACTCTACTCAGGAACAGGGGAAAATGTCTTTTGCTCTGTAATACACAACAGTAGACACGACAGCTTCTCCATTCCACCCAACAACAGTATATTTCCTGCACTGAAATAAACAACAGTATGGTACAATGAGCATTAATGTCAGTCTCTGCTAATCTGTCACTGTCTCACACGCCAACTCAGTCTGTAACTGCTGCTACTAAAAGGGTAAAATGCTGTCAGCACATTTACGGTATTGGCTCGAATATAGGCCGCACTTTTTTCCCCCACTTCTTTAAAGTGGGGGTGCGGCCTATATTCGGGGTCTAGCACCGGACACCCAGGACATGCAGTCCCGGGTGCCAGGCAGGCAGCGGTGCAGGGGACCTGTATCCTACTCTCGGATGTGCTCAGACATCCTCAACCTGCCAGCGCTTCCCACGGGGGGAGTGCCGGCACGGGAGATTGTCCAAGCGCATCGCGCAGACGTTCACCGGCAGCGGCGATGCGCGTAAACAGCCTCCTCTGCCGGCACGTCTGCACAATGTGCTTTAACAATCTTTTTAAAGCACATCTTGCAGACGTGCCGGCAGCGGAGGTTGTTTCTGCTTGCATCGCCGCTGCCGGTGAACGTCTGCGTGAACAATCTTTCTTGTCGGTACTTCCCACGGCGGAAGTGCCGGCACCGGAAGTTGAATACGTGTTATGTGTAGATGTCCCCCGCCGGCCCCGCAAGACCCCGTGGAGTCTGCAACGGTAAGTCTGGTGGGGGGGACATCTTGGGGACAGAGTGGCAGCTTATCTCGGGGGGGGGGGGGTAGAGTGGCAGCATATCTTTTTTTATCTTCATTAAAAAAGCACCTAACTTTTAGGGTGCAGCCTATATGCGGGTGCGGCCTATATCCGAGCCAATACGGTATATATTTATTGCTTGTCCCTTCCCTTTGTAAATGCTGAGTGGCCAGAGTAAAAAAAAAAGTTAGGAAGAAACTCCCACAGGTCGTTAAACCCATCAATCACAGCAATTATCATGAATGAGACCGCCCCCTGTTTTGGCTATTTCTACCTATTAGTCATTGATATGTACCCACCTATACACAGTCCCTTCAACTTTACGCTATCAACAAGTGCCAAAATGGCTTGTAATGGCGGCTACACATGGCAACAAATGGATGAATCGTGATGAATTTTCAGAATTTTGCAGTTCGTTTTCGTCAGTTTCATCGGAGATGGCCCTGTTTTTGTTGATTCATACAAATGCAATTTTCGTTAAAAATAAAGTTCTCAGGAGTTGACATCCCAGCAAGTTCACCCCAAGGTCAGACAGCGCAATGCTCAGAGAAATTCCCTCAGACTCTACAGTCTTCTACAGGTACAAAGTGGATATGTTTGGCCATAATGCACAGTGCCAGTTAGTGAAAACTAAACACAGCACATCAGTAAAAACACCTCACACCAACTGTCCAACACAGGGGTGGAGTGGTGAGGATTTGAACTTGTTTTGTAGCCACAGGACCTGGTAACCTTGCAGTCATTGAGTCCACTATGAACTCCTCTGTATACTAAAGTATTCTAGAACCAAATGTGAGGCCATCTGTCCGACAGCTAAAGCTTGGGTCATGCAACAGGACAATGATCCCAATCACACCAGCAAATCTACAACACAATGGCTGAAACAAGAAGGTGCTGCAATGGCCCAGTGAAAGTCTAGAATTCAATGCTGAAATGCTGTGGCAGGATCTTAAGAGAGCTGTGCATAAACAAATGCTCGCAAACCTCAATGAACTAAAGCAACGTTGTAAAGAAGACTGGGACAAAATTCCTCTGCAACCATGTGAGAGACTGATGAACTCATACAGAAAACGAATTCTTCAGGTTATTGCTGCTAAAGATGGTTCTACAAGCTATTGAATCATAAGGTATACTTAGTTTTAGGGCTGCAACCACTAATCGATAAAATCAATAATAATCGATAATGAAAATCCTTGCCAACGAATTTCATTATCAATTAGTTGAATCGATTTTTATCGATTATAAAACGAGGGTCTTTTCCAGAGCAAACGCTCTGAAAAATACCCCTCATTATATAATCCGTTTCAGTGACTCACAGCAGCAGCTCCTACTTACCAGCCCCTCCCTGTAATCACTGTGACAACTGGCCCCGCCCCTTCCTTCTCCCAGAACCACATGGATGTGACACTCATCTAACTGTAAGTATAAAATTAATATTTGGGCTGCTGAAAGTTAAGGGAGGTGGGGTAATTTAGGGGCAGTTATGGTTAATGGGGTGTTTAGGGTTAATTTAGGGGTAGTTATGGTTAAAGGGGTGTTTAGTGTTAATTTAGGGGCAGCTATGGTTAATGGTGTGTTTTGGGTTAATTTGGGGGATACTGTGGTTGATGGGGTCTTTAGGGTTAATCTGGGGCAGTTGTGGTTGATGGTGTCTTTAGGGTTAATTTAGGGGATGCTGTGGTTGATGGGGTCTTTAGGGTTAATTTAGGGGATGCTGTGGTTAATGGGGTGTTTAGGGTTAATTTAATGATGAGGACTGAGGGTTAAGTTAACTTAAGGTGCAGTTAGAGGTAAAGGGGGGGAAACTGAGGGGAATCTAAATCCTGGGGGCAGTGAAGATTAACCCAGTACTTATTTATAAAAGTATGGTGTCAGTGTGCTGTGAGTGGGTCTGTGACTCTATGAGGGGACTATGAGATATCTGGGGAGGACGGAGTGACATATCTGGGGGTATAAGGCATATAGGGTATATAAGGCATGTCTGGGGAGGACGGAGTGGTGTATCAGGGTGTATAAGGCATATCTGGGGTAGAATGGAGTGGCATATGTGGGGAGGGCAGTGTGGCATGTCTGGGGAGGATGGAGTGGTGTATCGGTGTATAAGGCATATCTGGGGCCACAGTGGCATATCTGGGGGTAGAATGGAGTGGCATATGTGGGGAGGGCAGTGTGGCATGTCTGGGGAGGATGGAGTGGTGTATCGGTGTATAAGGCATATCTGGGGCCACAGTGGCATATCTGGGGGTAGAATGGAGTGGCATGTCTGGGAGGCAGTGTGGCATGCCTGGGGAGGATGGAGTGGTGTATCAGGGGCCACAGTGGCATATGGGGGGGTAGAGCGGCGTGGCATGTCTGGGAGTCAGCGTGGCATGGGGGGGGCTGGTTGGGAAATAAAGACAAGAAATGCATTTTATCAAAGTTTTTTTAATGGTGCCGTTTGTATTTAACATAATTTATTAAATTTTAAATAAATGAAAAATTTATATTAATTTTTTTTATCCGATTAATCGAAAAAATAATTGGCCAACTAATCGATTATGAAAATAATCGTTAGTTTCAGCCCTACTTAGTTTTTCACACATGGGTTCTCAATTTTGACTTTATTTTTTTTTTTCTCTTTTTAAACTTCTTTATTCCACGGAGAAGACAAAGCATAAAACATGAGAATAAGTTTACAGCCAGACATTTTGACATGTTAACAAATCTTGACATTTACAGAGACAAGCGATGTACAGTTTCAGTATAACATACAGTACAAACAATGATCTGGGAGACCAAAAGTAAGGGTAAGTGAAGGACAATCATGAAGGCAAACGTAAGGTACAAAATGTTCCCCTTTTCAAAGATGTCAGTACCCCCACCGGCGCAAAACCTCAGGTCACAACCTGCATCCATCCCGCCCATCATTAAGATCAAAAGCCCGGGACAGGGCGAGTACCTCTCAGGACCTGAAGGCAGTACCATTCCGTGGTATTAAATGTTTGGTATAACGACAACCTGGTATTACTATCCAGCGTTGCGATAAATGGGGACCAACGGTTAAACAAAAATGTAACCTTGCTTTCCTTATGGAGAACGGCTTCAAGCCAATCCATCTGAAACAAAAGGCGTAATCGCGACAGGACCATAGGCAATAAAGGTGGCTGAGGAGCAATCCATTGGGACAATATTGCCCGTTTGGCCACTGCCGAGATAGTGAGCAAGAGAGATTTAGCTCTTGCTGCAGAGGGAGGAACATGATCAGGGAATATACCAAAAATTGCCCATTCAACAGAAATTACAAAACGAATGCCCAGAGTATCTGTGATGTACAACTGTAGGGCATTCCAGAACGGGACAATAGAACTGCAGGACCACAAGCCGTGAAGAAGATCCGCCTCAGGTGAGCGGCATTTCAGACATCGGGAATGATCAGCTAAACCCATTAAGAACCAGAGTTTGGGGGTGACATACGCTTTATGCAGGATTTTAAGGAACATTTCACCATAATCCCTAGACACCAAAAGTTTGGAATTGCGGGAGTACGCCTGGAGAACTTGTTTTTGACACAGATTTGGAAAATTAGTTTTCCAGGAGGCAATACCCGCCGTATGGGTCTCCCAATCGATAAGTGGGCGAAGCAGACATTGTGAGCATTGGGGCAGACGATAATATCGTAATCTGGTCTAAGGGGTGGTTGGAGTTAGCCCCAGAGAGGTGGGGAAGTAGCGCATTAACATAGTTACGGAGCTGGAGGTAGTGAATAGGATGAATTCGAACCGTAGGGAATTTAGCTTGGAACCGCGAGAACGACAACAGTTTACCCTCTCGGGGGTCAAGGAAGTCACCAACGGCACGACCCCCCACCCGGGCGAGTCTTCTAAAGACAACATCCTTGACTTTATTTTTATTGAAAAAAACATGTGTAATATGGCATGTGATGTTGTTCCTCTGAGGTTGTATTTACCCATGTTTTAGATCTGCTAAGGAACAGATGATCGTTATGTCCTGATATGTAAAACTATAATTCAAAAAGGGTGTACATTCTTTCACACGACTGTATATTTTTGGAGATATCATAAGCGCACAAATCGCCATTGTCTTTTGTTTTTTATGTTATATATTTTGGTGAAAGGGGAGTCACATTGATTCGCTGTGCAGCTTGGGTTGGTTTAAGCCCTAAGTGTCTCTGTACAACATCCATAACATGGTTCCCTGTTGACAACAGAATGGTCTGAAGGAATACACCAAATATATATACGTTGAAGATATAGTATATGTATTAGAAACACACTCCAGATAATACATTATTTTAACCATCATTTTCTGCCTGCTAAAAGATTCTCACCTTGCCTGTGCACTGGCTTTGGCTTATGCTTATCCATGTGTAAATTTCCTCAATGTATTATAACTTAAAAAGAGTGCCTTGAGCAGCCCAGGCTGATTGGCACTGGCTCTTCTTAATGTATTGTGAATTCACCTGCAAACTCTAGGGTTAATATTGCAAATTAAAAGAGGTAAACAACAATATTTGCACCTGAATTGAAAACTGGCTTAAATATTCAAATAGTTATAACTGTTTTTTTTTTTCCTAGCGACAAGGGCAACTGCAAGTATGAAAGAAACAGGCCTCTAGAGTCCCATTCCCAAGAAAAGGAAACTGTGGATATAAATTCAAAAATTATAAAACACAAGTTCAAGCCAATCACTAAACAAAGCAAGTGCAATGCGTTCACACAAGGGGGTGAAGCTACTCTGTATTGCCATTGAAAAAAGAGAACAATTGCTGCAATGCTACTAACTTAGACAGGGAAGAGAGGACTGGCAGATGACCAGCAAGGGAGCCGGAGAACCAACAAATCCTGCAGGAAAGAACTAGCCAGCTAGCATCAAGATAGACACCCGGATAGGTTAGTGGGGTGTATTCAGAGGCTAGGCCCTTCTGGCTTCCACAATGCTGTGGGGAGGGAGAAAGAGAGGATTATTAAAAAAGAAATAGCTAAAATAAGAGTAGGGAATCCCTATATATCACAAACAATAGGGAAAACTAACATTCAGTTACTTAGCTTTTTGGGTGGAGCGAAAGGGTAGCAATGGGACTGGTGATCTCCACCTTCTTACCTTATTATGGGATTGAGGAGGATTTACGTCTAATATACGATATAGGGTTGCAGTTTATGGTAGAACGTCAAATTAGTAAAACAAATTACGCAAAATTAGTGTCAGTGTGAGCAGTTGTAGCTAGAGGTCAGTATTGGCCATTTTTAAATAAGCCTTAAACAACCTTTGATCATGTCCTACTTTACATACGGATCCACTAGATGGAGGTATAAGCAAACTTATGCATATTTGCAAAACCTGTTTGGATGCCCCGCTGAGTGGGAGTCTATGGAGGCCAGAAGTACATAGCAATCATGTTAACCTGCAGCTAAATATACTCAAAAAAAAAAAAAAAAGACAAAACATGTCATACCAGAGATAACAAACAATATAAAAATAATTTGCATACGCTGCTCATATGCGTCTTCGCCATAGCCAGTGATATTGCTTGCATACCTGCCTTACTTGAACCAGCTTTAATCCTCATCCACTTGTCTGTCAAATACCATTATATTAGTAACCATAATTGTTTGTTAGAAATGTGTTTTTCTGTGGTATAGGATCAGGGTTTTGGGTTGCACATGAAATACACCACCAGCGCGAAGCCCCAAAGATTGTTTCTTTTGGCAGTGTTGCGTTGTTTTGGTCACCACTCAGACTACAGTGGTCCCCTCAACTCAGACCTAGATCTGCCCCCTTAAAAGATCACTGATTCAGCTTCCATTGTTGCCTTACCTTACTGGAGCAGGTACTACATTCTTCACAAAATAGAGGAAGCAGAATGCGCCCGAGGTGCGTAGAGAAGGGGAAAAATATTTAAGTTGAGACAGAACCCCCTTTTACTCTGTTTTTATGAGGTAGAGCATGCGTTTACGAGGCCGTGGTGATCATAGCACTTAAGCCCTGGTGGACCATTCCTTGCACATTTTGGCATCTCTTAATTGCCCTGTCAGTAGACTTGATCCCATAATTCAGCATTGTGGGTTTCACAAATAAAACTTCCATTCTGAATGGAATGCAGGATAGCCTGTTTTACTATTATTCCGGACTGAAATATGGGACAATATAATACTTGCCCTATGTATACACACACACACACACACACACAAATACAAACACCTTTAACGAGGTTGCCTCAATTTACAGTTTATAGGAATACATACACCCGGAACACAAGTCAGCAGTTGCAGCAGTTTATTTAATCACATAGCAACAAAACCTAGAAATGACAGAAACTGAAGTTTGACAAGATATCAGGCACATCATCGCTATTAGCAGGAGAGAAGCTACTGCCTTAACAAGGATCAATACAGGACAAACAGTATAGTTAGATTTGGAAACCAGAAGTACGAGTATAATTACTACAGAGTACAATGTTCACAGCTGATGGCTTGGCATACAAGTCAACTCAACCTGTTCAGTAGTGTAATGGGTTAACCATTAAATGCCAGAAGGTTGAGCATTGTGATGGACACCTTCATGGCATTCAGAGGTTGAGCATTTGGAACTAGCTTACCCAAAAGACAATGTACACTAACCAAACAGTATTCATTGTTTATTTAACAAAGTTGCTGTAGGTTCCCTGTTTTATAATGTAGCTTGTCAAAACAATACAGTAAATAGGTAATAAAAGGGTTTTTCAGAATCACTTCCTAGCATTTTTCTACGAAAGCATTAACACGTAGAAATAAAAAAGCAGTTTCAGCTAGTTAACAGAAAAAGAGAATTACACCGCACAACACTAAAGCATTAAATATCAAATTTCTTAGCATAGCAAAAACACTAATAATTAAAGTTATGGGAAACACTGTCCCCGATAATAAACCCCTTCGCAGCCAGCGACACCTGCACTACAGCCAAAACATGTAGTACAAATGCCCTCTGGAAGCATCGTGATTACATACACCTGTAGTGCAACATGAGGGTCACTGCCCCCGATATAACACAGTGGTAGACAAAAACTACCGATTTTTTGGTAATCCATTATGGAAGACACTGCTTCCGATAATGTTGGCTCGACTTCATGATATAGCATCACTGGAATTTCTGCAGTCCATCCTATTACACCCAAAACACTAAACACATTTGTTAGTGAAGCAAATTCTAAAAAACTCTGTTTTGGTTTTTTTTTTTTTTCCTTTTAGAATTAATCCCATTGCAAAGAAGATTTTACTACCAGTTGTCATTTTCACTTCTGCACAGTAACCCTAGTACTGTACAGCATGTCCTACTTGAGAACTCCCACGAAAATGAAAAATCAGTCGCACGGCTTCACCAGCAGGCGAGAACATGGGCAATATTAGAAGATACCAGGTATGCGGTAATTATCTGGTCAGATGCTTAGTGTGTGTTGCAATTTCAGTATTCAGCTTGATAACCTGCCCCAAAGTTGTGGTGTGGAGGTTTCAGCGCTGAAGATTCCTGAGTAAATGCACTCAAACTATGCCCAGCCATTAGTAGATTTCCACATGAATGTCCCTTAATCAAATGCTATAAAAACATTAAGCATTACACACAAGATACAATGACTAAAGCTTAAATGTGAACTACCAACATAACTAGGGTCTGACCATCTTATATCTAATCCTCCATAACGAGGCCTTGCTTTTCTTAAGAAAAAAAATTTACTTGAAGGCATTCACCTCAGATAATCCGTAAAGATGTTTGGGCCTGGTCACGGCGTAAAGGGCTGCAGAAATTTCAGAATCATGTTCGACCAAATAAGCAGATGCTGCTTTCATTTTTTATTAAATGTAAAATAAAAATTCGACAGTATAACCGTCAATTATGGAAGGCACTGCTTCCGATAATTACAAGAAACAAAATGAACACCATTTATAGTGATCACTGTCACTGATAAATAAATAATTACAAAAAGAACCAGTTTCAGTGCGATCCAAGTCTGTAACATGAACTCATTTATCCTCTGGTAAGAGTTACACACGCATCATAAGAGTGCTTTATCAGGGAGACTATATGGGGACCAAAATATTGGGACACAAATTAAATAATTTCAGAGTCAGCTCTTACAACTGGACAACTTTGAGCTGCAATTGCAACACTTGACAGTTTAAGCCAAGAGGGCAATAAAGAGCTGTTTCAATAAAGCCAACTTAATATTTTTGCCATTCTATAGCAAACATGAGGTCCAATCGCGCAGTGCTTCAAGAATAAATGGGCTGGGACCAGCTTTTTTTTTTTTATGGGAAGCCCTCCTAATCTGAAAATAGAAGGTAGGAAAAAGCAGCCAAAGACAGAGGGGAGAACCATTGAAAGTCCCCAAAACCAGTGTCACGTAAACAGTTTATACACGTTAAATTCCTGCCATAGGCACCTTGAGGAGGAGGCTCCCGTGCTCTTCCTTTATCACCCTATTGTTTATCACCGATGCCACTGGAATAAGAGGTTGGGCGGTAGAAAACAATTCCTGAGTACAAAACATACAGCCATAAGAAAACATGTTAACCCAGGAGCACCATGACTTTGTAGTTGGGGGGGGGGGCAGTTAACTAAAGCATGAAGGCCACAGGAACTGCAAGGTCCACATGTGAATGACCAACTGATCACCACTCAGGGGTTATGCAAGGTTAGCCGACAGTCTTAAAATACAACTCCAGTAACCAAGCAGAGAGACATTGACATCTTGGCTTCACTGGCACTGATTGGCAGCCGATTACTAAACCTATATTCAGTCAAGAACCATAAATAATTAGAATTAACTTACTTTTTTGAGATCTGTAAATTACTGGCAATGCAAGAATTGGGGTTGGGGGAGATCTACTATAAACAAATAAAATACTCAAATACTTTCAGTCGCACTTGCAAGTAACATAGGCCAATATATGCGGCGGTCACCTGTGAGATACAGACCTTTAACATTAAGTGCCAACACAACTGTTTATAAAAAGGGGCTCACTCCTAAGCGAGTAGCATGGATATGGTAGAACAAGTGTTCTAAAACATTTTATAAGTGCTTTTTGGATTGGGGGGGGGGGGAGAAGAGAAGAGAGAGATTAGATACTATCCTACTTAAAACTCATTGTCTATCTCCCATATCTCTCCAGCCATTCCATTAGCTGCCCCTTGGATTGTCCAAGTAAGCATGGCTAATTGTTTTTTGAAGAGTTCTCTGTCAAACTTCGCCTTATCCGTATTCAGCAGATCCAAGTGTTCCATCAAAGCAACAAATGTGTGGTTGCCAGATCCGTATATAATGTGCCGGAATGGAGTGTCATTGGGAGAGGCGTAAGGAGACAGTAAGTTGTGTTCAACCTTAAAAACAAGAAGCAGACATTAGCAAAAGCCAAAGTGACTTGAATGCAACTAGTCAGTCCTGAAACACTGAGAAATCAAATTTGAAGAGTTTCAGGTTTTGCATAATTCATTTTGAGGTGTTCTAGCTGTTATCTTTAGTCTTGACGTGGCGGGTGAGCTTAATTATGCTTTGGCCAATTCATGTAACCAAAACCTCTCATTTATATTATGTTTATATATTTGTTGCCAACTTTATTAGGGTAAGAAGCGCAGACAGTTTTTGTTTTTTGTATACATTGTACAGCCAATACACTGTTTCTTGCTGCATGCTTACACCTGTTTGGTAGGCCTCGTATTACATATTTGTATTATTTGAGCCTGTGACTAGCTTAGCGCACCGACATTTTTTCTTTTCCCTGTTTGCACATATTTGAGGTTGTTGGCTCCTCATCAGTCTGGTTGCAGCTTGCTGTCCAGGGGTTAATGAGGAGGAGGTTTAATTGCACCTCCCCCAACACATTAATAAGGTTTTGGTAGCAGTATAAACTGCTTTGTGTGTCCACTATGTAGGAAGTGAGAGTAGGTTCTCACCCTATTGAGAGTGTGCCTTGACGTGGCGGGTGAGCTTAATTATGCTTTGGCCAATTCATGTAACCAAAACCTCTCATTTATATTATGTTTATATATTTGTTGCCAACTTTATTAGGGTAAGAAGCGCAGACAGTTTTTGTTTTTTGTATACATTGTACAGCCAATACACTGTTTCTTGCTGCATGCTTACACCTGTTTGGTAGGCCTCGTATTACATATTTGTATTATTTGAGCCTGTGACTAGCTTAGCGCACCGACATTTTTTCTTTTCCCTATCTTTAGTTTAATCCTACAGAAAAGGACCCTGGCCTGTGGTGAACAGAATGGCTTGTTGTCAGTCACTGAACGAATGGACTTTGTTAGCATTCTCCAGATCTGCAGATAAAAGATGGGGGCTGGAGAGATGAGACAAGGTTTTTGCCAATGCCCATACTCCATTCTGTCCACCTCACTATTTTATGCCCAGAGATAACATTTTCCTTTGGATATCCACTTTATTTAAGAACTGTAGCATTGTACAGGGTTTTGTGTCACATCTGCCTAATTGGTGCACTTAATGAACTATGAGATCTGGGAAACTGTCTAGCTGAGCATTATCTGATAAAGTTAAATCTTGCTCATGCTATGTAATATAGAACCATTGTGAATTTTGAGGAAGGAGAAGGGGTCTCTAATTTACACAATTTTTTAACGTTCGATTTTAAAATATATATGGTAGATCAGAACGGATGAAGCAGGTACCTTCATGATGCGGTCATTTAGGGAGCGTAAGAAAGGCTTATTGTCCAGGTCAGACTGTGAAAACTCAGTGTTAAGGGACTCGGCAGCCCTTTTGAAGTCCCCCCGGGCAGAGGAAATCCATGTAATACTTAAGCCCATTTCCTGTAGAGAAATATCCAAGTTTAGAAAATGGTATTACTGTATTTGCTTGATAAGACACCCCACAATTTGATTAATTCAGAAAAAAGCCTGAATACAAGACTACCCTATAAGGAAAAAGTTTAGTAAATATTTCACATGGAATTTTTTTCATATTTAATATAGACTATGATATGGACTCTGTCCCCTGATATACCTTATACCCACTTTCTGATGCATCCCTAGACTTGTCCCATGTGCTCCAGACTCTCTGATGTCAAGCGGGGGCAGCCAGTGGACGTCAGCACCACGCGTGCAGTTAACCTCTGCTGCTACTGGGACTTCTATGGTGGAGCACCAGAAGGTCACTGAAGCCCCGGCAGCAGCTGAGGTTGTCAGTGCGCAGATGTCCACCGGCTGCAAGAGGAGGATCCAGGTCCCCTGCAGCAGTGGAACATAAGAATTCTACAAGCTTAAGAAAGCTCCCACCCCTAAGACAAACACCTACCTTTAGAGCAGCATATTGCTTGAATAGTGCTACAGCCATCTGAAGTAAAACAGTGCTGTACTGGTTGATTTCCAGTGGAAGTTTATGCCAGTGAGTCAAGCGCAATACCATCTGACCAGCAAACTCTGCCACACTTCGACACATGACATCGATGTCAACCAGATTCTCAAGATTGTCTAATGTATCCATATCAGTGTCAAGGTATGCGTAAGGCTTATTATCCTGTAGACAAAAGTCAGCAAGTGATCAAATGTTCTGCAAGCATATGGTTTATAAACAAAATCACAGCTTTCAAATATCTGATAGGATTTCTGAGCAAATATGTAAGCTACAAGGAAGATGGCGAGTTTTATACAAAGCTGAAGAGCTCTGGACAAAACCACATTCATGGTCAGGCCCTAGCATAACAGCACAGCGGTCTGGAGAAAGCTGCACACACTGCTGTTTAATCACTAAAGGGGGAGATTGCAGGAGTTGTGGTATTAATACAACCAATTCAGTGTGTAAAAAGACCAAAGGATTCCCTTTGATGAACTATACACTGATCACCCATAACGTTATGACCACCTGCCTAAAATCATGTAGGTGCCCCTTTTGCCACCAAAACAGCCCTGACCCCACTAGACCTTTGAGCATATTCTGTGGTATCTGGCACCAAGACGTTCGCAGCAGATTCTTTAAGTCCTGTAAGTTGTAAGGTGGGGCCTCCATGTATGCATCCTGGTGACGTGTTCTCCTGACTGGTCTACGGCTACGCAAATCCATATGCAACAAACTGAGATGCATGGTTTTCTGACATTTCTTTATTAACTTTTTCAGCAATTTGAGCTTCAGCAAGTCTTGGTCGCCCATGAACCCATCAATGGTTGCCCGCTTTTCCTTGCTTGGACCACTACAGACCGGGAACACCCCAGAAGAGCTGCAGTTTTGTAGATGCTCTGACCCAGTAGTCTAGCCATCACACCCTTTTCCTGCTTCTAATACATCAACTTTGAGGATGAAATGTTCATTAGCTGCCCAATATATCCCACCTATCAGTGGTCATAATGTTATGGCTGACTGGTGTATTTTATAAAGAGCCAGTCAAGCATTTCACACAATACAAAAAAAAAAAACAAAAAAAAAAAACTTGCCTTCTGAAAACGGAAAGATACGGATGGAATTCCAGAGTATGTCAGGAATGGATAGGCAGTATCTTCAAAGGTAAATCGCGTCACACTGGAGGAAGCACAAAATAATTTAGGAAACTAGTGCTTAGGTGTGGGCACCCTCAGACTATAAGCTATGATTTCTTACATGGGACAGCAGTAGTTATGACCACAGCTGTGATTGTCTGATACTTAAGGAACAGAGATCACACCATGCCATGGGTAAACTCAGGCCAGTAGAAGAAGTGTATCATTACAGCAGTGACTATAGAGATTAAAGCAATAGCAGACCTGATTTGGAATAACCTATGGAACAGCCAAGTTACATCAAGACCAAACTATTTTTTCTTTAGTACAGGGAATTAAATGCACAAACTAGCCTGTGCAATACTGCAGATGATCACTGCAAATAGAAACACCTAACCTAGAGCAACAAGAGGGATTACACACTTTCATGTAAGATACACAATGGTCTGTAAATATATGCTAATAAATCTTACATAGTCTCTGTCCACTTGGAACCTTTCACAAATTGAGGATATAGATGGTTGGATGAAGCAGGATATTTTACCTATATAGAAGAAACACAGTAATAAGCAACCTCTATTCAATGGACAAGTATGATTTGCTAGAATTATATCCTTACAGCACGATATATGAAAATGCAGTAGGGCTGCAACAACTAATCGATAAAATCGATAATAATCGATAATGAAAATCGTTGCCAACGAATTTCATTATCGATTAGTTGAATCGATTTATCGATTATTAAATGAGGGTTTTTTCAGAGCAAACGCTCTGAAAAATATCCCTCATTATATAATCCGTTTCAGTGACTCACAGCAGCAGCTCCTACTTACCAGCCCCTCCCTGTAATCACTGTGACAACTGGCCTCGCCCCCCTTCCTTCTCCCAGAAGGCCAGAACCACATGGCTGTGACACTCATCCAACTATAAGTATAAAATTAATATTTGGGCTGCTGAAAGTTAGGGGAGGTGGGGTTAATTTAGGGGCAGTTATGGTTAATAGGGTGTTTACGGGCAGCTATTGTTAATAGGGTGTTTAGGGTTAATTTAGGGGCAGCTATGGTTAATGGTGTGTTTAGGGTTAATTTAGGAGCAGCTGTGGTTAATGGTGTGTTTAGGGTTAATGTAGGAGCAGCTGTGGTTAATGGGATGTTTGGGGTTAATTTGAGGCAGTTTTGGTTAATGGTATGTTTAGGGTTAATTTAGGGGCTGTTGTGGTTCATGGGGTCTTTAGGGTTAATTTAGGGGCAGTTATGGTTAATGGGGTGTTTAGGGTTAATTTAATGATGAGGACTGAGGGTTAATTTTATTAATTTATTAGAGTTAACTTAAGGTGCAGTTAGAGATAAAGGGGGGCAAACTAAGGGGAATCTAAATCCTGGGGGCAGTGAAGATTAACCCAGTACTTATTTATAAAAGTATGGTCTGTGACTCTATGAGGGGACTATGAGATATCTGGGGGGTATAAGGCATATCTGGGGAGGACGGAGTGACATATCTGGGGGGTATAAGGCATATGTGGGGAGGGCAGTGTGGCATGTCTGGGGAGGACGGAGTGGTGTATCGGGGTATAAGGTGGAGTGGCATACGTGGGAGGCAGCGTGGAGTGGCATACGTGGGAGGCAGCGTGGAGTGGCATACGTGGGAGGCAGCGTGGAGTGGCATACGTGGGAGGCAGCGTGGAGTGGCATACGTGGGAGGCAGCGTGGAGTGGCATACGTGGGAGGCAGCGTGGAGTGGCATACGTGGGAGGCAGCGTGGAGTGGCATACGTGGGAGGCAGCGTGGAGTGGCATACGTGGGAGGCAGCGTGGAGTGGCATACGTGGGAGGCAGCGTGGAGTGGCATACGTGGGAGGCAGCGTGGAGTGGCATACGTGGGAGGCAGCGTGGAGTGGCATACGTGGGAGGCAGCGTGGAGTGGCATACGTGGGAGGCAGCGTGGAGTGGCATACGTGGGAGGCAGCGTGGAGTGGCATACGTGGGAGGCAGCGTGGAGTGGCATACGTGGGAGGCAGCGTGGAGTGGCATACGTGGGAGGCAGCGTGGAGTGGCATACGTGGCAGGCAGCGTGGAGTGGCATACGTGGGAGGCAGCGTGGAGTGGCATACGTGGGAGGCAGCGTGGAGTGGCATACGTGGGAGGCAGCGTGGAGTGGCATACGTGGGAGGCAGCGTGGAGTGGCATACGTGGGAGGCAGCGTGGAGTGGCATATGTGGGAGGCAGCGTGGAGTGGCATATGTGGGGGGCAGCGTGGAGTGGCATATGTGGGGGGCAGCGTGGAGTGGCATATGTGGGGGGCAGCGTGGAGTGGCATATGTGGGGGGCAGCGTGGAGTGGCATATGTGGGGGGCAGCGTGGAGTGGCATATGTGGGGGGCAGCGTGGCATATGTGTGGGGCAGCGTGGCAAGCCTGGGCTCAAACATGCATAAATTGGGGGGGCTGGTTGCGAAATAAAGGCAAGAAATGCATTTTATCAAAGTTTTTTTATTATGCTGTCTGTATTTAATATAATTTGTTTATTACATTATTTTAAATAAATGAAAAATTTACATTCATTTTTTTTATCCGATTAATCGAAAAAATAATCGGCCAACTAATCGATTATGAAAATAATCGTTAGTTGCAGCCCTAAAATGCAGTATAAAAAGAAAGATTGGTCCAGTATGGCATTTTCTGCCCATTCTAGCTTTCCCATTGCTTTGTTCCTTGAGTAAGCTTTGGTTCATTTACTGAATGAACCTTTATAGCTTTTACCAATCCCCAGGATTTGTTACCCCTTTAACTATTGCAGGGATGTTGCGCGACAAACCACCCCGCGCCACACACACACTGCAATAATTACCAAACTGGCCCAGAACAGTACGACGTGTTACACAATACTTTTTAGGTTATTTTACCACTTGCCTCTTTCATGGAGTCTTCAACTATGGCGTACATAAGGGGGCTTGCAGAGACACTGAAGGTTCCAGAACCTGTAACAAAAGGTTAACATGAACTGTAGTGTCCTGCCTAGGTGTAGAAATCCCAATGACGGTCTCTTGCACTACATTCCACGGCCTACAGGCATCTAATCAGCTTTGATAGAATTCCATTCAGACCATGTTTTATAAGGCTCTTGTGTAGTATTGATTACGTATCATAATTGGATGTTATTCTATTAGGCAGTTGCTTTAGATGAAAACACTTTGGCTTTTCCATACCTTGAACAGCAGAATCAAGACTGATATAGGATATTGCCTTCAGATGTAGAGTGGTTAGGTATCCCTAGAAGAGATGAAGTGTTAAGAATGCGCTATGACAAAGCGTGAATTTCAAGGGATATCATCCTGCGGAAGGCTGTAAATCTTTACCTCCAGCCACTCTGTAGCACCAACCGATCCAAATTCACTGGCACCCCAGCTGGCAAATACAATGCTTCGCTTTGGCCTATAGCCATCTGTGGAGAGCATACAAACATAATTACATCATTGCTATTGAGCAAAAACATTTAACACAAGTTGAAGAAAAAGGTGAGAAATTCAATTAGACAATCGGCCAAATTGAAACCAGATACATTTTGATGGCTGTACATGCGCCACACACTTCCAAATAAAAACGCAAACACAACAGCACACAGGAGGAAGTGTAAAATCTTGCGCACCAATACCCATATGGCAACACTTATACAGCCTATGCAAAGCTAGGTGAGGAGGGCTGTGAGCAGGGGAGGGCTGGCAGCCTAAGGCCTGGGGGGCAAGTCAAGTGAAGTGGCTCCGCCCCCTCGCACTCACCTTTCACCCCTCACGCTGCTCCCATCAGACTGCTGGAAAACTTATCTAAACGGCCGCTGGGTGCTGATGCCACCGGCGGGAGCTACTTTAATCTTTTTTTTTTTATTTATTTAAATATGCCGGATCGGCTTGCCATATTAAAAATAAATAAAGTATTAAAGTAGCTCCGGCCGTCAGCATCAGCACCCAGCGGCCGTTTAGATTCGATTTCCAACAATCTGATGGCCGCATAGTGATGGAGCAGCGTGAGGGGTGAAAGGTGAGTGCGAGGGGGCGGAGCTTTCACCCCTCACGCTGCTCCCATCACTTGGCGGCCATCGCATACGGCTGCTGGGTGCTGATGCCGCCGGCCGGCGCTGCTTTAATACTATTTTTTTTTTTTCATTTAATAGCCGATCCGGCTTGCCATATTAAATTTAAAAAAAAAAAAAAAGTATTAAAGTAGCGCCGGCCGGCGGCATCAGCACCCAGCGGCCGTTTAGATTATATTTCGGGCGGCCTGGGGGGCAATTGCCCCCCGGCCCAGCCCACCCCTGGCTGTGAGATGATTGAAGAGCAAGTCACTGCACATACATTAGACATCCATATTATACACGTATTTTTATTTACCTGTTTTCACCATTTCTGACAACATACTAGCCAGCTTGAGTAAAATGGAAGATCCCACAGCTGACTTGGCTGCACCTGGGCCCTGGGCATCTCTCTGAGCTCCCACCACAACATAACGATCTGCAAGCCAGATGTAGGAAAGGAAATTAGAATAAACACCGTAGACTTAAACCCCGGGGTTGCAGAATTCAATACACAACATAAAGATAGTGGAAATTGCATATTAAGATACAGTACATGCATTAAGGACAGGTATCTTCTCAGGATTGCCATGATTACGCCTCAATTCCAACTTCTGTTTAATTGTTTAGGTTTTTGGAAGGGTAAGGAGTAGAGTGATAGCATGAAAGGAAGTTGTTGAATAATTCTCTGTCATACTAAGACACAGACCTCAGCCTTCCATGAACGTTTAAAACCCAAAAGTAAATTTAAAAGAGTATACCGACTGACAAACGCACATTCTACAATGTATGAGCATTTATAATCAGTCTGATCATTCCAACACTCCCAATATAGCTAATGTTTACCTGGTTCATCAAAACCTCGTAGAACACCAAAAACATTGTAAATTTTCCTCTCTGCAAGAACATTCTTTACATCAAGTTTAACAGATTTGGCGTCTTTAAGTTGCGGACCCAGCATACACTGAACCTTCCAAGAGGAGGGGCAAACAGCTCCTCCAAGGCTCCTGAATTTAAAAAAAAAAAAAAAAAAAAAAGCAATGTAGAATGTTATTTCATTGACGCATTGTGTATTGAAGTCAAAGGTTATACAGTTGGGGTGCGTAAGCACATACAGTGGATATAAAAAGTCTACACACCCCTGTTACAATGCCAGGTTCTTGTGATGTTAAAGAATGAGAAACGAAATCATGTCATATCCACTGTAAGTATAAAGTAGACTAAAGCGCATTCTTACTGTAGAAGTTTCCTGCCATCTTCACTAGAGATGGTTTGAACTGGAATTTTAGGGAGTCCTGAAGATTCAACGCTGGGAAACTGAGTGTTATTAAATGATGGGAAGCCAGGAGTGTACGGATCACCAGTTCCATAATGAGCCTAGAGGAAGAAAAAAAAAAAAAAACCTGAAAAATGTAGCTACCACCAAGGGCAGAAACTCCTACATTATGTTTCCTTCCCCAAAAAGAACTTACATGACCAAAAGGAGAGTTTATCGTACGGCTCTGTGACATAGGGAAAGTAAAGTCTGAAGGTTCAGGATAGATCAGTACCCCAAGAGCTTTGGCAAGTTCTGCATTTTTAACCTAACAAAAAAAAAAATATTTTTATTTATACACACAGAAAGCAATGAGGAGATTCTTAGTTTATATACAAAAGTCTTGAAAGTCACCTTCTCAGAAAAGCTGATTAATCCAGATCGCACTAGAACCAGGCTTCCGGAAAAATCAATGTTCAGGTCTTGCAGTGTTTTGAAGTCTTCCTTTCTTCCATAATGGCAGTACAGTAAGCCTCCCTTGGAGAAAAGAAAAAAAATAAAAGCTTATGTGATCAGGTGGCTCCAATACATTTTTTGGTCTCATAGCCCATAACATACTTCCTTATGGACATAAGGGGGGGTTTACATTAGATTAATGTCCCTAAACATATGCCTCAAGACTTCCATAGATTATAGATTAAATACAGCGTCTCTTAAAAAAGAATCATTCAGTGACAGAAAAAATGCAGCATTGGAAAGGGTTTGCAAATAGTGTTAAAATATGTAAAAAAAATGTTTTAAACTCAAGTATACTCACAGAAACAGTGGCTGAAGCACTGTAGGCCACGTACGATGTTGGGGTTAGGGTGTCCTCTGCATCATCATTCTTAAAGATGGTTATTTTGTTTGGTGAACTGTATATAAAAAAATTTAAAAAAAAAAAAAGTGATTCGCTGCAACTTTTTTTTTTTTTTTATTTAACTTTGTTTAGTTAAAAATCCCTTTGGGGGGCATGGTAACATACTCTCCATTGACTTGCAGCCGGACATAGTGTTCATCATTCCACACTTTATCCAAAGACATGTTGCTGAGTGCATTATGCATCATTAAGGCCATACTTTCCTCGTTTACGGAACCAGCTTCACGAGAAATGTCAGTCAGCTTCCTAAAACAGCGAATGAAGAGTTAAGAATTTCTCTGCAGATTATGACGTGAAAAATAATGCTTGGGATTATATTATTCACAACCCTACATTTCCACTGATAAAAAGCTCCAATACCTTATGTTATCTTTGAAAATCAAATTGTCAGTCTTTGATGACAGCAATGACTGCAAGTCGCCCCAGTGTAACACATTGGACATTTCAGGGACAGATTGAGTTTCTGCAGGAGAATCCAAGCCAACAGAAGATTCGGGTACACCATCGTCCTTTTCTTGGTTCTTGAATACCGTTTCAACGCGTCCTCTATAACTTAAGTAGCCGATAAGGAATCCTGCGCGACAGAGGCTTTTGTTACCATTACACATATCAAAGAATCAAAAACAAGACATCAGACATGATCTACCCATGTACCAACCTGTCAAGAATAAGAGAGATGCGGCAAGAATTTTAAAACAGGTGCCTTTACAATTGTTTCCTTTTCTATGCTTCACAACATTATCGGCCATCACATGATCTCCACATTCCTCCTCATCAGCTAGCTTCATTTCCACTTGGCTAGAATCTCCATCTGCCTGCGGCGTCAGACTGAAACGGGTATACGAGAGAGGAACCCTGCCAAACTGATGGGAAACAGAAATTAAGTTATATGCTCCTTCAAGCACATATGAACAAAATGCACGGATTTTAAGCTTACAAGCCGACTGCAAAATAGTACATTGAGTTACGTTCATGGTAAGCAACCTTGTTATGCCCAACAGATAACTGGATTCTCAACAAATTCAGTTAGGGAATATGGACGAACACTGATGTATTGGATGGGATTTGCATTTTAAAAAGGACATTTTCTTTTAAACATTTTAGATTTAAGACAGTTTTGTCTACCAAGCATTACATGTATAAACTACAAGACAGCAACCAATCCCACGTTTGAAACGATATAATGGTTTTATGCAGCAATATTTACAGCAGCAAAACCAAACCTCTTAGAGGTTGAAAGCATTGTATTTAAATAGACGTTCATCTAGCATCCATTGATTTTGCATGTACATCTTACAGAAGGATGACTAGTATTGGAAAGTGCAGCAAACTATTAATAGCATTTTGCTGGGTGTTTTTCTGTTGGATAACAAACTTTATTTTGGGTACCTACAATTCCATCTTGTCTTCCTTTAAACAACCCACCTAGTTATCTGCCTCACAGGAGGGTTCTTAACTCCTTAATGACAAAGCCCGTACATGTACGCACTCAAAATGCATGGTTTTCAATGGGTTTAGGGACTGCCAATTGTCCTTAAGGGGTTAAATGGAAAGGAGAGAGATTACCAAGTAATAGGACAGAAGACAATTTTGACTACACTGGGGTATATTCACTAATGGGAGAGTCAATATTTAACTGACTTTACTACACTGCAGCTGGTCCTGTATATTTATTCTTCAAACTTTCCTGACCAATTAGATTATGCATTATTTACAGCGAGCTCAGCTCGTCTTGTGGGACATACTCATCAGCGATGAAAAAACCAAACTCAGTAAATACTTACAAAGTTAGTGACCGTCGACCGGACTTGCTCCATCTTCATGCAACCTGACTAAATCTCTAAAATGAAAAGACAAATATATAAGTGTTGGACTTTAAAATAATAAAAATAAAAAAAGTTGCAGCACAACATCCACTATTCACATCAGTTTTGGTTGCTTACAGTGACTAAACAGCCAGGTCATTCATTTCACATGATTTCGCTAGAAATTGTCAATAAATACTGGAATTGTTTTAGTTACATTTGAAGCCGTTTCAGGTCACTATTTGAGTGTATCACATTTTCTTTGTATATACTTAGTTACAAGTGTAACAGGTTTTGTTAAAAAAAAAAAAAAAAAAAAAAGGTAGAGAGCTCATTTACCTACAAAATACTGTAATACACTATATGAACAAAAGTATTGCAACAACTGACCTATACACCAACAGGGACTTATGATATTGCATTCTAAATCCATAGACAAGATTAAGTTGGCCCCCCTTTGCAGCTATAACAAAGTTGGAAGCATAGCATTGTCCAAAATGTCTTGGTATGTTGTCCCCCTCAGCATACCGAGACCTTTTGGACAACGCTATGCTTCCAACTTTGCAGTAACAGTTTGGGGAAGACCCTTTCCTATTCCAGCATGACCGTGCCCCAGTTCACAAAGCAAGGTCCATAAAGACACGGTTGGATGAGATCGGTGAGGAAGAATTCCTTTTGGGATGAACTGGAATGGAGATGGCGAGCCAGACCATCTCGTCCAACATCCCCCGACTGACCTCACAAATGCTCTACTGGATAGATGGGCAAAAATTCCCTCAGAAATACTCCAAAATCTTGTGGAAAGCCTTCCTAGAAGAGTGCTGGGAGGGTGACTGGGACAGTAAACTGTTCTTTTAAACCTGGTTTCCCTGTACTGCACAAATACAAAACCGCTAATAAGGTCTTAACTTATCTACCTTAGTGCCATTTACAGAAAGAGTACAAGATGATGAATTCCATGAAACTGCATTTGTTATTCAAGAACTAAAAAAACCAAACCCCTGCATTCACAGGTTCCATGGCCAAATTTGTAACAAGTAAAATCTCATTTCATCTGAAGTTGCGACGATTTGGTAACCACCGTTTGTGTCTGAGACAGGTGCGTATATGCCTTAAATTATATGTATAAATGTATGATGAAACTAATGGAGGGGATATTTTTGTTGACGCCTAGTAAAGGCATCACATGTAACTGATTTACAATAACGCTGAATGATTATCA
Organism: Spea hammondii; assembly: GCA_029215755.1. NCBI lineage: Eukaryota > Metazoa > Chordata > Amphibia > Anura > Pelobatidae > Spea > Spea hammondii. The sequence continues at coordinate 90,008,728 of JARDYJ010000003.1, forward strand.
GGGACAGACATTTGCCTCTTCTGGATTTGTGCATTATATATATATATATATATATATATATTTGATAGTATCCAACTGCGTATTTAGTTAATACGATCTATATACCATTCATTACTTTTTAAACGTACTGGTTGGTTTAACAGACTACACTCAAAACGACACCAAAGGAAGTAAAACATCTTTGTTCTGCCAGACGGACTCAACACAATGCAAAGAGGAACATTGTACAAAGAGAATGTGGTTTGTTTTTGTTTTTCCCCATTCTCACTAAACAAGTTAAGATCCCAAGAGGGTGCCTGTTAGAGCAGGCATAAATATACTAGGCAAGACATGAGCTTAGTCAGATCTTAGGTGGGTAACATGCATGTTAAATGTATTCTAAGCAATATTAAAAAGAGCGAGTTCTCTAGATGTTTTTGGATCATGAAAAGCTTTCTGATATCAAACTAAATAATGCCGGTTCATGCTCTGTTCGCATAGCAAAAGAGTTTGATCTGGATGAGATAATCCTCTTTACTGCATCGAAGAAAGTCTATGCAGGCAAATTATTGAATATAGATTGGGATAGCCATGTGAATCCAGTAGTGTAAATATAAAATACAAAGTACTGCAATACAGAACACCTTTTTATTGGTTTAGGATTGATAAAGGGAGGATCTTTATTGCAGTACTTTCTTTTCTTTGACACACAAGGAAGGGAAATCAATATGAAATGCTGGAACAGTCACGTATGCGATGAGTTGCAATATTCAGCGATAAGAAAAACAGGTTTTCTTAACTGCAGCTGACCCATTTAGTTTTACTTTGTGACGCAATAACTGTAGAAATTAACATGAGTATCTAAAGAGTTTGTTTCTTTTGTTTAAAAAGCTTTTATAAAACATAAAATATTAAAATATTAAAAATCACTACAGCACAAGTCCCGCTAGATTGCCATGAGCAGAAACCACTATCCATAGGGATGCCCTAAATGTAAGCACCCTGTGACTAGCATTAAAGCTCTGTGTAAGCAGACACAAAATGTAATTAAAGGAAGAGTGTTTTAAGCACACAGATCAAATAGGATGACAAGAAAAGAGCTTTATAAATAAAATGTAAGGAACATGTACTTGAGGTATGTGCCGGGTAACCTTAGACAAAAAGCTTTGGTGCCGGCTGGGGGTAGACGCCTAATGATAACTAATTTTGACATAAAGGACTTAATTACGGTTAGGGTATCTGTCAAGCTTTCCAAGTTGTACTGTACCTATACCAGGCCTTTAAGATAAGCATTTGGAAGAGCAGTGTTCTTGGGTCACCTTAAATATTTTACAGATACCACGTATAGCTCCCATTAACGGTTTCAAGGGGAAAATAAATAAATAAAAAATGACAGCAGAACAATTTGGTCCATGCAGTTTGCCCATTTTCCTGATGTAAAGATGCATACCTTGGTCTAGTCTTAGATTCAGGATAGCTACGTGCCAAGCCCATGCATGTTTAAGTTCCCTGTATTAGCCTCTAGCACTTCTGATGGGAGACTGTACCACTTATCTACCGCCCTCTCAGTTACATAACATCCTTACATTACATCTAACCCTACAGTTTTAGATTATGTCCTCTTGTCCTAACATTTCTCCTCCTTTTGAATAAACTTTGCAGCGGTGCCTTGTTAAATCCTTTAAATGATTTAAATGTTTCTGACGTCTTGCTCCCTCTAGCGATAGGATAGGAGGTCCGATACATCAGAAACAAAGACTTATAAACCATGATGCTCTATGTCCATGCTGTTTAAAGTCCCATCTACTGAGCATCATGGAAGTTGAAATTCAATTGCATTGTGAGGTTGAACAATAGTCAGCTGCTCTGGGGAAGTCCTCTATCAAAAAGGTGCATAAAATATGTTAAATAAGACTTAATAAAAACTTCTAAATGCCTGTCACAATACAGATCAAGGTAGGAAGACTTGATCAGGCTTAGGGCAACAAAGCCTGAATACAGTGCCAAAGGAGATAGCGATTTATATCAGTAGTGTTTAAATGTTATATGCATCCATTATGTTTCATTCTCAGGAGGAATCCATTTTTTTTTTATTTTGTTGATACATTGCAAATACCACCTGAATCTTATGGCGGTTTCCCCAATTCCGTGCACAGGTACACATTCGACGCACGCAAAGAAATGTGACGGCTAGACTTAAATGTCTTGTGTCATGTGAAATGTATACCGCAGCACATTTTATGGTGATTCGCCATAAAATTAACAAATAGCTGCATATATTTGCATATTGAACATAGAAAAACAAACTTCTGTTTAATTTTCCTCCACCTAGCTGCCCCTACTGCTTAAAAGGGAAGTCCCATAAAAAAAATCCTTGTGTCTAAAATACACCGCTGTATGCAGAAAGCAGTAACAAAAACCGGTTTTATTTCTCATAGCGTTTCTTTATCTGCAGACCTGCTGGCTGCCATTATCGTCACTTTCCCTGCTCAAACACCACGCTCTGCCGAACTCTTTACGGCAATGCTGATGAAGTCGGCTCCTCCATAGATTCTCCTTAGAATGTCTGGCAGGGTGATTTATGCTGTTTGACTGTTTAGCGCAAACAGTAGGATAAGGAGTCAAGGTGTTTGTCTAGTAGATTGGGATAACACAAACAGAGCTCATACAAATGACTAATATGCAGTTTTCTTGAAGCATATTGAAGAAAAAAACAAGCAAAATCTTTGAATTTTTTAGTGTGTTATTAAATAGGTAAAAAGGATTATTCCCACAATTATTTTGACTAAGCCTTATTCCATTCATCAGTTCCAGCCAGGTTAAATGAATTATGCTTTACCTCCCAGCAAGTACACAAGCCAGATATGCACTTTGATTTAATAACGCATGGAGAAGGCTGTTACTTTACCCTGAATTCCAACAATCACACGAGGGTCACATGAGAACTTGAAATTACAATGTAAGGAGCCATGCAGCATTGAAGTACAGTATTAATGACTAAGCCGATTAAAAAAAAACAAAACACTAAAATGCCTCAGAAGTGTTAGCAGCACTTAAAAAACCACAGACCCAATATCGTCTTCTTGTAAGCATTTGATTTCAGAGATCAGCAAGCCTGGTACAGAGCAAACAGCCTAACCCTGCAATATGTTGGCAGATAATCAGGTTAAGAATCACTTCCTTATAGCAATCACTTCCCAGAGTGCAAAGCCATGCGCTCATCAAAAGCCACATGCTGGTATCAGATTTCCTGCTCTACAGGTTGAAAAGATGTACTTGACCTTGACTGAATGATACCGATCTTTCGAGATACACATTACACCACTAACACTGTAGAATATATATATATATATATACATACATACACACACACATATACACACACCTCTATTAGGATGAAACTACTATTTTAACACGTGTTAAGGTTACTTAAGGTGTAAAATGTGGTATATAAATTAGTACATAGTGTAATATATATATATATATATATATATATAAACTAATGCACCTTTAAGAACATCAAGTACTCCCAACAGGTTATATTATACATTAAAATTTTTAAAAATATTCTACATCAATATAAAACACTAAGATAAAGCACACCATGGTTCCTATCACCATCCCCATTGTTAATATTAGTGTAAAGAAATATTAAATAAAAGATGCATAAAGACACATCACGGCCTATCAGGAGTATGTATTCCTGTTACTGGACATTCTCAGCCAGGGTGACCTTCAACAGCAGGGTCATTCTGACACACAAAAAGTGCCAGTGACTATCGAACTAATATAAATTATAATATATATATATATATATATATATATATATATATATATATATATAAAATCAAATAGAGCTGCGTGTAGAAGAGCCGGCTGCAGGCTGTATCGTTGCATGCACCCTCCACACAAAGACGGTAACCAGCCTGTCACATGCAGCACAAGCAGTATAAGGTAGAGTCGTTGTGCTATACCCATCAATAAAACCTCATCTTTACATGCATTACATGACAGGGAAACCTATACATCACAAGATGCCATGCTTTACTACCGGGGTGGCAGCCGAGCACGTAAGCCTCAAGTGCCACAAAAAGACACAGCTACAGAGATAAATATGCAGAAATAAGGAAACTGCCACATATTATATACAGCAAGGCCGTCAGTAAACGGAGAGCCGTGTGCAGTGACCTATATACAGAGAGCAATCACCCCTCACCCATACTCACCTCCCGCGCCGTACAGCCACTGACTGAACGCCGCATGCAGACTCACATTATAGACTATTCTAACCTCACGTACACACCTAGAGCCCCGCCCACACCGGAAGCACTCCCTCCGAGAGGCTCGCCTCGAGAGCGCAATGCCGGTTCGATGCCAGTACTCGGGCGTGTGTGTGTGTGTGTGTGGATGATTTTAATCGGCTGAGAGAATGATTACGTCTCCCACGAGCGAGGGATTTGTATGTCCTGAGGATGCTGTGGAAAAATGAATAAAAAGTAATAGATACGCGATTCTGCTACCACGCCTGAAAGGCTTGTCTTCATAACCAACGAGAAAATGTCCGTGAGAAGATTGAAAATGTTAACAAATGACTGACTTATGTTACAGAGTCACCTGGGTTTATTTACGTGATAAAAATTCAGTTAATTTACGGGAAATCGGAATCCTTTAGTCTGCATACGTCTCTGGAAACTTCCGCTTAATTAAACGAACCACATTAGATGTTGGCCTGTTGGTGGTAACCACTAACCAGGGTATTTTGACAAAGAAATTGACAGCAAATAAGTTCCATTCAGCCCATCTGTTCTGCCCATTTTTTCTGATGTAAAGACTCAAACCTTAATCAGCCCTTGGTTTCACCTTATATTTAGGATAACAATATGATTATGCCATACATGATTATCACCTCTCTGTATCAACCTCTACCACCTTTGCTGGGACACTTATGTGATGATGTGTGATGCTGGGAATGTTCACCTTGAGTATACTCAGACTTTACAAAAAGAGGCTAGATTAAGAAACAAAAAGCCTAGTTTCTACAAACGATGTTAAATGGGAACTCCACGCCAATTTTTGTATTACCATTAGATTAAACAAATGTTTTCAAAAGTTCTAAAGTTTCTAAACTACTAAACAAACACCCTGACCGTTTATTGTACTGTCTGTGCTAAACAATAGAGTAGGACACTCTGGCCAATGAAAGACAGCGGAGAAATTGATTTCATTAATATTCCCATAAAGCATCAGCTCGGTGCGGTGACTGAGCAGGGAAAGTCACCCAGAATATCACATGACTGACAACAATGGCAGAATGCAGATAAAGCAAGTTTATTGGGACTAAATGAGATAAAACCAGATTTTTGTCGATGCTAACATCCTCTACTGTATACAGCACTAGATTTTATGGTCGAGGAAAAATATATCATATGGCTTCCCATTTACGTTTCAGAGGACATGTTGTGAAAAAAGCATTTTTACATATAAAAACATAGCTTACCTCACCATTTCAACTATGCAACATACACGGCCTGCTCATCCATTCACGTAGGGGAAAGCTGCTATGGTTGTCCTGTCATTACACATTATAAGCTGCAACTCTCCCTTGGTGAATGTGTGCACCCTATGTGTACATATGTACATACAGTGCAGTGTCTGTACTGTATGGTGGTTTTTTATCAAGCCAATACACAAAATGTAAAAAAATGAGAAATTAACATAAATGTTTCCATTTTGTTCTTAATCATACATTTACAGACAATATACCAACCTTTCTAAGGTGTATTTTGGTACAGAGCACATACTGACTTAACACTGATGAGATGTAAATTGATTTCAGTCATAAAAGAATGGAGATACCTGGCAGGGGAGGGCTGGCAGCTTAAGGCCTGGGGAGCAAGTCTAGTCAAGTTGCCCATTGCGCCGCCAAATCAGCCCACCATCCATGCCCATCTTTTCCTGATTTTCTAACACATATTGATCTAATGTGATGGGATTGGGAGTACATCAGTACACAAAAAAGTCATCATACGTGAGATGCCTGAAGCCACAATTTAGTGCTACTAATCCTTATTAGGAAGTGAGTTTATTTCAAAGAAGAAATACTACCACAACAGGAGGACATAGCCATACGCAAGAGGGGCAAATGTTTAAAGGTAACATCAGGAAATATTACTTTATGGAAAGGGTAGTGGACAAATCGAATAGCCTTCCAGCAGAAGTGGTAGATGTTAATACAGTAAAGACATTTAAGCAAGCATGGGATAGGCATAAGGCCAAGCTAGATAGAGGATAAGGTCAGGTACTAAGGAAAGTACTCTGAGGTTGGGCAGACTGGATGGGCCTAATGGTTCTTATCTGCTGTCACTTTTTATGTTTCTATGTAAAATATGCAGATTGAAATAGAGTAAATAACACAAAACCTTTACTTTTCCTCTTGCTGATTTTTGGGCCTAGACAGTTTTGTCCTCTGAATTGACTACAAATTCAGGAGGGCGTTTTATTTCTGGATAAGTGAAAAATAAATAGTTCCATTTATTCCTACAGTAAGTAAGTAAGTAAAGTGGCAGGAAACAGATGACCATATACACACCAGGACAGGCACTGCCACACCAAAACCCAAACACACATACACCAGGCCAGGCTCTGCCACAACGACACCCAAACACACACAGTAGGACCTGGCTGTGCCACACTGACACCCAAACACATACACCAAGACAGACTCTGCCACACTGACACTCAAACATACACATAGCAGGACAGGATCTGCCACGCGGACACTCAAACACACACCAGGACAGACTTTGCCACACCCAAACACTTACACCAGGACAGGCTCTGCCACACCGATAGCCAGACACACACAGCAGGATAGGTTCTGCTCATGTCTGATAATAGGGCTCATTGCTCTAAAACTTCTCATGTCTGATAATTGATAAAGACCTCATCGTGAGGTCGAAACGTTGTTGTTCTTCTCCTTCAAATAAACCTGCCTGAGTGGAACCCTTGAGTGCCTGGAGCCTTTTTCTATTTTGATTTACTGAGGAGCTGGCCCTTCCTGGCACCTGAGTTCCTGTGGTGTGTGCAGATTCCTTATTCTGGTGACTTGATAATAGAGGGGTTTATTCTTTGAAACTGCTCATGTCTGGTAAATATATTATTAAATATAAATCAACATTGTTCTCAAGGCTTACTTATAATTTGCATAATATGAAAGGTATTTTATTTGTATGTGAAATGTGTGTAAAGAAAAAAAATTCCCCTTTTTCTTGAAAGACACCGCTCCTTTGTTACGTGCGATCTAAAAATATATCTGTAACATATTATATTGCCTGCAATACTCACACACTAAACTGTCTTTGCCTAAAGATACGATGAAAAACAAACATCTATATATTATATGTTAGGCGTATTGGCAAAGAATGTGATTTCATAATCCATTCTTGCAAATGGAAAAGGATATTTCATACATGACACAGGGGAAACCGTCAGTTTTACATATCGGCCCTGGGCTGTTGTGTACCCTTTTTAATTCCAGTGCTTGGGTAACATACATTTTATTTTTATGCTGTTGAGTCACAAACTACTATAAATGAGGAAAAACATATTTTATTTTAAGATTACCTTGTACACTGCCTCATTACAAAGTTTGTTGCTTTTAGCACATAGGTGTAATTGCAGCTACAAAAAAGCAGTTGCTGATCAGCTAAAATGTAATGTGGGTCTTCTGATTTAGGAAATACTGTGAGACAACTTCTCTGATCTTACCATTTACAGAGAAAGCCGTTTTTATGGGATCTTCTAGATCTCCTTTGTCAGTTGAGACAAGGGTGGGAAGAGACCCTTTATGAGAAAGAGCTTCTAAAGTTGTTGGACCTCTTTTAGAAGAGAGAAATAAAAAAACTTTTTTTTCAATGTGCCGAGTAGCCATGTGATTTTCCACTGGATTTTCAAACAGATGTATTATCAGCTGAATAAATTCCATATTCAGGCACTAATTTGATTAATTATCCGTCCCCGATAGACATACCAGTACATCCATAAAACGCATCCCAAGAAACCCCTATGGACGTACAGGTACGTCCTGGCCTGCACGGGAGATCAGGCTGTCGTTTGACAGCCTGGACTCCCCCCTGTCCAGGCATCTGCTGCCTGATCTCCTGTAACAGCTACCGGTGCAAAAGCCGGAAAACTGTTACAGTTTTAAATGCCCGATCGCGCGATTGGACATTCCCTTCCAGGTCACTGCCGGAAGGTCATCAGAGGGCAGGATATCCCCTGCAGGGTCTGTCCAGACCCTACTGGGATATCCGATCGCTCTGATGAGGCACAGACACTGTGATCTCTATGCTAGTTTTCGCTAGTTTTTACTAAATTTCTCATCCTAAATTTTCAGCTAATTATCTAACTATGGTATCAAAAGAAAGCCCTCTCTCCTTGAAAAAACAATATATAGTTTACTTGGGTACACTATTCGCAGGAAAGGGGAATCATCGCAAAAATGGCAAAATTGCTCCAGAACTTGAGGTACCAAAAACTCCTGGGACTGAAGGGGTTAAAGGTTGTGTAGGAAAATAATAGATTAAATAATGTGCAGATACATCTAGCAAAGTAAACTGTATTTATATAAACTGAGGACCTGTATTTCAAGAAGAATGGCTAACTAGATGCTTGCAGAAATGCCTGCTAACCTCAGAATTGTGAAAGCTTATTTTACTGTAATAGTCTTCAAAATTTTACACAGAATTTAAACTAGGAAGCTGAGGGATAGTATGTTCTAATATGTGGGGACTCTTTTGAAATAATGTACAGAATACCATGCTACAGAATACCTGTGCTAGAGACTTGTACAGGGCAAGCAAACTAAATTTTAGTTTTGTTTTTGTAGCGTTTTCAGGTATTGAACTTCGTTTTCCAACTTTTCGATTCAGACAAAATTCTGAGGCTTTTTTTCGGACATTCAGGGGAGGTCCCTGGCACCTTCTGGACTCAGCATTCACCTCAAGCAGCACCATCCCAAGGTTAAGAAAGAGATCCAGACTCGATTTTGGACTGCAGGACCAACACAACCAGCAACAACAGCACTGCACCAATTGATACATACATTCAGCCGCATGCTATGGGATTGACATTCTCCAAAAATTGGACTATTTTGATTAATTGACAGAGTAAGGAAGGTGATATGGCAGCAGCAGCAGCAGCAGTAGGGTACTGGAAGTAGGTAGACACTGGCACATATCCACCCCCCACGGTACAGGAGTAAGGATGGAGCTTGGGCAAAAGGCACGGCAGGGTACAGGACAGGCACTGACAGGCAGACACATCCACCCATAAGACTTTATCCCCTCCCCCAAAAGAAACAAAAAAAGACGGATTGCTCCCCCAAAGTAAGGGTGGGTATTGGGGCGCAGGGCAGGTTAAAGGCAAAGCACTGACAGACACATCCAGCTACATGACTCCGCAAATTAGAAAAAATAAGAATTGATTTTCCAGCGTAAGGAAGGAGACTGGGTCACAGCAGCAGAGGCAGGACAGCATAAGGCACAAGGCACGCTCTGCCAGACAGGGACCTCCAGACTGTACAGCAGGGGTTCTCAAACTGCGGCCCTCCAGCTGCTGCAGGACTACATCTCCCATACTCCTCAGCCAGCCCCTTAGCTGAAGGAGCATTATGGGAGATGTAGTCCTGCAGCAGCTGGAGGGCCGCAGTTTGAGAACCCCTGCTGTACAGGATTGTAGAAAACTAAGATTAAGGAAGAGGCGCAGTCTAGGGCACATGGCAGGCCAGGCTACTGCAACTGCTGCTGGAAATTTCCATTTCCAACTCAATATGGACAAGCATGTCCCTCTAAGTTTTAACATTATTATTATTATTATTATTATTATTATTAAGGGTCAAAAATCATTGTTACACACCCTATCTCATGCTCTCTTACACTCTCTCACACTATCACTGTCTCACACTGTCATTCACTTTCTCTCACACTCTCTCTCTCAATGTCTCCCTACCTTCTCCCCCAACCACTTCTTATTCCCATCTCCTTTTTCATAGCTCCACTTCTGTTCTTGCCTCTTCTTATTCTTTAGTCTTCATTTTTTGTCTCTGTCCCTGGTATCAGCTCCGTTAAGCAGGCCTCCTGGAGCACTTCTGCAAAAGGGTGGAGCCTCCACACACACCTTGTCCCTGATTGAAGGAGCAGGGGAGAAGTTGTCCATGTGATGCACATGGCTCCATCCTTTTGCAGAAGAACACAAAGAGGTTGTTGGGGGTCACGCCTCATTTTCAGACATTTATACGAAATTGGCAAAAACAAAATTGGCAAACAGACAGGTTGCACATCCTTATCCCCATCCTTAAAAACGTTCCAGTTTTTGGCCACATCATACTGTCATCCAGAACCACAACGCTTGTTCTGTGCCCAAAATAAAATACTAATAAGTTTGCCAACCTTTTTGTAGTTCGTTATTAGCTTCCAAAATGCTGTAACATATTCATGATAGAATGCAAGGTCATAGATTGGTGTCCCAGATGCCCTTGTTCTGTTAATAAGGGAACATGCTTCATGAGCGGATAAAAATAGCCTGGAATCATGCCTTAGTAGTTTACTTAACCGGAATCTCAGCAAAGCTATTTGTTCCATATTATAGAACCTATGATCCATGATATACACATGCATTTTCATTTTTCCATACTTCAAATTATCCTGAAGCGCCATGTGGCTGAACAACAATATACCGGAAATTATACATTTCCCACAATTATTTATATTTGTTTACTAGAGATTACAGGGAAGCTTTATAAATGAATAAAGTTTAACTCTTGGCGTGCTTGTGGTGGGGACACATTTGTCCACATCAGGGGCCAGGCCAATTTTCAGAGTTTGGCTTAATTACATTAACAATCTTAGATACTGCTTGTACTTTAACCAAGGAAATGTATATATTATTTTTTTCAAGACAAGTTAAACTATGTATAGATGCCTAGTTTAGGGTTTTATCACTAAATATATTGGTAAAATACAAAAAATACATTTTCTTCCTCATAAATTTTAAACTAAATTGTAGCATTTTACCACCAAGTCACATGTTACAATAGATCAGCTGTCAACATACCGGCACTTTAATCATCACATGACTTATTTTAGGCTGTCTGCTCCATGGGCCCATTGTTGCATTCGTAAAGGCAGTGATCGAACTTAAATTATTTTTATATATATTCATTTTTTAAAGAAGCTGCTGATCAATCCATGACCTATCTCTAGCTCAAGAGCTCTTTAATGGAAGTCTTGAGGATACTGTTAAATGTTCAAGACTTCAAAAGAAGGAGGTAATTGGCACTCTAGCCCTTTTGGACCAGCTATATACCACTTACATAGGTGACAATGGACAAGGATCCGTATAACGTATTTCAGTTACCAATGCTTTTTATTTGATGTGTCTTGATACATAACAAAATGAATCGATGTTAATCTTTAAGAGTTACTGCAACTCATCTTCAAATTCCAGCTTTAGTTCATAAGTCCTGTTATAAAGAGTTTATTCACGAAGGAGGAATTTACTTAATTATGCATTTGGAAGGCCATCCCTGGCAGTTTTCTTTTGCAGGAAAGGCTGAACTGGCCCTGCATAGTGTGTTTGTCAGTGGGGGGTACCTAAAGGAACACTGGAACCATCATATGCCTGTTTATTCATATGACAGTTGAGTGTCCCCTTTAATTTTCGACACCTACAAATCTAAAAAAGTGATTCAGCAGAATCCACTTTATACATTTGCCCCTTTCCTTACCCCTTTGCCCCTCTTCTTATCTTCAATTGAAAGGCAGGTACCTGCACTTGCCACCAGCCTGGTATGTATAAGGGGCCAGGGGTCTAATGAGCCCCTCTGCACTTGCAGAAAGAACTCCCATTGATTTAATGTTTCATTGGCTGATTCAAGCAGCCAATATTGGTGGGAAACTCTGCAAGTGGAAGTGGCCATGTGCTGCAGCTTTGAGGCTGCAGCTTCACCTAACAGCAAGTCTTGTTTTTTTTTCTACAGGTAACTAATGCATATTAAAGTACTTACAAAGCAGTTTAATATGTATTATTCATTGGTGGGGCTGCTTGGGCCAATACATTTTCCCTTTAAGAACTCTCAGTGATGTAACCATACATTTTACACATTCAACCATGATGATCTTGCAGGAGAGGGCTATTGTTAGCTATTCATAATACCATCAAACAGTCACTGATATATACATATCTTCTTTTTTTTCCTTGTGTTGAACATTCTATGGGGCAAAATAATCAACAGATAGCATCTGTGAATTACAATGCTAACTATGCAGTCTACAAGGAAGTGTTACAGGAAGCTGTGCCATAAATCAGATTCTGAAGAATTAACCCATTTAGTTCTAGCAGAAATTTGTCATATGCAACTATATGGTAGGATGACCAGAATCATTATGTCCAGGGACTTTGACCTGTACAAAGCTACAATTGTAAAAGTTCTATTAAATCACAATATTAAAAACACAGAACTAAATGATCTTTTATTGTAGGTGCGGAACATCTGTTTGATGGCAGCACCTTAATTTATAGTTTTTTTCTTATCTACATGGGCGTGACTAGATGGTCAGAACAAAATTATACTGAAATTAGACCTGAATTGCTTGCCTCTGATGCAGGTAGCTCATCTCATGCTTCCATGCTGTTCCACTAGTAAGGATTGCCCATATTCAAGCTACATTAATATGCACGATGAAGCTACTGCTATTGGGCCAGAGGTGGTACATAGGCCAGATCATCGACTAGAGCAAAAGACCCAATCAACCATAACTGCCCTTAAATTAACCCAAACATCCCCATCAACCATAACTGCCCCCAAATTAACCCTAACGACCCCATTAACCATAACTGCCCTTAAATTAACCCTAAACACCCTATCAACTAAAACTGCCCCTAAATTAACCCTAAAGACCCCATTTACCATAACTGCCCTTAAATTAACCCTAAACACCCCATTAACCATAACTGCCCTTAAATTAACCCCCACCTCCCCTATTAATTTTAAACTTACTGTTAGATGAGTTGCTGAGCAGTGTGGACGCTATAAGGAAAATAGTGACAGAGTGACTGCAGGGAAGGACTGGTAAGTAGTAACTGCTGTAAGTGACATTGAATGAACTGGATTATAAAACGAGGGATATTTTTCAGAGCATTTGCTCTGAAAAACCCCTCATCTTATAAATCGATAAAAATCTAACTGCTCCGTGAACTAAACATGGGTTGTATGACTACCCTGTGACAGGAACCACCTGTACCCTGACTGCCAGAAGTTCCTCCCCATGGCCAACCAGGAACACAAAACTTCAACAGTCAGTCAGGCAGGACTAGCGTCGAAGACAGTAGGAAAGACAGCTCTTTGGGAACCTTGGCGGCACTGTAGTATACAGAAGCATAGCAATACAGTGCTTTACTGCCCTGACAAGGGCAACACCGATGCTTACCACAATAACAAGACAGGACTTGTATTGAGGTAAAACAGGAACAAACTTTATTGAGGAAACAATCACCACCAGCCTCCAGGAGCCCTTTTAATAGGCTGGCGGTGAGTTATGACCAGCATGCATCACATCATATGTAAAACACAGTATGCAGATCATATGCAAATTAGTTATAACTGAAAACCACACCAATTTACACAATCCTGCTATCAGAACCAATGATATTGGTCAGACAGGCAGGAGGAAGGGGGAAACTGGGAAATAGTGTCATGACCCTGGTAAGCAGGTTGGGTAGGAGCCCAGTTGCAGGGGATACAAGGGGTTCTGTCTGTACCCCACGATGCATGACAGCTAGGGGGATGGCAGAATACTTTGTAAGGTACTGTATTAACGAAGGTGACAGGAACAACAAGTACAGGCGGTAAGTCTCTAGGCAGGAGGCCTACTGGCAGGGCGGACGGCAGGAGGCTGTGGAGATGTGGAACAGGAACTAAAGCCTTTCTGCAGGTTTTCTTTAATAAATTGTTCCATGGCCTCAGTCTACGCAGGGGACAGAAGACAAAACCATCCACCGGGGGAAACTGTTCCTGAAACTCCTGATATTGCGAAGATTCAGATGGAAATAGATGAGGAGACATTTCATTTTCCCAACCAGTTCTATCTACTAGACTTGCATATAAGTTTTTCATATGAATTGCTTTCTTTGTGCTGTATATTACCGTTTCGTCTGTCTGAATGTGCACAATACGAAAATCTTTGTTCATTTGTTTGTTTTCATAACCCCCGTTTCCTATAAATGTGTATAGATGGTATAGATGGTACAGAATAGTAAATGCTACAAAAACTGGAAAAAATGTTTCTTAGCTACCCTGGTAAATGCTGGTGAAGCTGTTGGAGGAGGGGCACATTTATATATACATAATTATCTTGACCTCAATTTGAACCTTTGTGGGCCCAAATTTATGATATTATTAAGCAAACAACACAAATCAAAGAAACTTTTCTACCAAAATTGTACTTTTGAGACTGATTCCGAAAAAAGCCCAACACGTCATCAAGAGTTTAAATGTACTAATTACATTTTAAGAGGCCGGTAAAATAGCCACTACTCAAAGGTGGAAAAATGTGCAAACACCCTATACAGAAATGCTTGTCATAATAATTTATATACAGTATAACAGATTTTGATAGATTTAAGGTTGTCTGCTACCTTTTCAAGCTGACACGAGTAATATTAACATTTTTATATGCATTCCCAAATGCCAAAGACATAATTAGCATAATGTTTAAATATTTTGTGTGTTTCAAAATTAATGTACGGTAATAACATTGTATACATGCATGAATCTCTGCACTGACTATGTAATTAACAAATAATTGTCAATAGGTAATGTTGGAAAAACTGTATTGTTTTAATTCAGACAATTAATACAGTTTTAGAACAAAAACACAAAAAATAATTAGCTACTGCAAAAAGGGGACCTGCATAGATATGCTTTTAGATATTAAAATTTTTCTGAGCACCAGGGCTGGACTGGCGATGTGAAGGTAGCCTGGCACTTTTAGTCTAGTGGCTGCCTGATGACGTTGGTGCAACCGATGGTACGCCACGTTTTTATGCTCAAGTACCGTGTGGCCTGGCAAATCCAGCCAATGGGTGAACACTGTGGCATCTGATCTGCCTTTGGAACAGCAGAACGGGTGAGTATGGGGCACCGATGGCTAGTGGCCCGGTATATGTCTAACAAGCACCCATTGATTTACGCATATGCAGTGGAGTTAAACTAAACACAGTTGCCATGAAGGCGTTAATTGTTTTTTTGAAACCAACCCAGAATCACTCAATCTGCTGCTTGTGTGACTGTCTGGTTTTCAATTGCTTTGTTAATCCCCAACCTGGGAGGTTGAGATTAGCTATTAAAGCAGGTAGCTCTGTTCCTTCCTGCACTAAATCTAAAGAGCTTTACATTTCATTCCTAACACATACCAATTCACACGAATATTTTGCAACTAGAGTTGGGTTTATTCAATCAGCATATACGTTGGGAATCATATATATATATATATATATATATATATATATATATATATATATATATATATAAATAAAGTCCAAAAATAGTTACCGGCACTCCAGGGACTTTCCAAATAACCACACAAACAACTTCGGTTTTCAAGTCAACGTTTCAGTCTTGTTTATTTCAGACTTTCATCAGGACATCATATATATATAATGCCCAATGTTTCTCTCACATCATTAAGTCTGTTTCCAGATTTAATAAACTTGCACAAACTATACATCATTTCTTTCAGGGGTAGGACCTTCTTTTAAGATAAGAATACACAAAACATAATAATTATTAATGATAATAAAAAAGTGGAAACAAAAAACATTATACTAAAATAGGAAATAAAATCACATTTTCGCAATTACTTACATTTTCTTCTATACTGTGCAACAGCTGAACAATGACCCAATATATGTTCAGCAACATCCCCTGATTACAGTCATTCCCTTTGGGGATCTCTCATACATTTGTTTAATGTCAGTGATGTCATGGTGACATCACTGGGCTCCCAATCATTTTTAAAAATTTTTTATTTATATTTCATTTTTCCCTTCATATTTTAGGTAAATCATTTTTTATTGTTTTAACATGTCATACAGGAAGAAAAGGGGTAAGAGGGAGAGCAACATCAGAGTGGATGATCCAGCATAATACAGTTCGGTATGATACATACAGCCATTATGTGACAGATGTTGGGCGCGACCAGTGGTTATAGATGTGATCATAACATGAGGATGCGAGGTTCTGCAGTGCACCGTGGCCCGCATGGTGTCACAACAATACAATTCGGTACACTACATTCAGCCACAATGTAACATAATCAATAGGTACAGGTAGAGTCATAACCTGAGGATGCCACGGGCTGTGAATCTTCAGTGTGCGCAAGTATCCAGATTAATACAGATTGGTGCAGTACATACAGGCACAATGTGACACAAAATGAGCCCGACCATTAGTTACAGGTGTAATCATAAAGTGAGAGTGTAGCGTTCTGTGGAGCACTGCGATTCATGAGTTGAAAGGACTAGATCCAGCACGTTGCTAAGAAAAAAAGGGGGGGGCAGGGGGGGAGAAAGGGGAGGGGGAGGGAGGGTAAACACACTAGGTGGGCATATGGGGGATAGACAACGAAGTCTGGGCAATAGGTGGGAACGAGCCATGCGCTATTGGATGCATTCAAGGCTGTACGAAAAGAGCCCGTAGCGAGTCGGATGACTTTTCCATTTTATCATGAGACGTACGAATGAGCTCCTCCATCACTCTTATCTCCTCTACGCGAGATACCCAAAAGCGCAGGGAAGTGGTCTCTGGGCGTGTCCAGAATAATGAAATTAAGCTGCGGGCCGCATCGAGAAGATGACGTAGTACTGTGGTTCTAACCAGGGTCGGTGAGGGCCTGCCGTGCAGGAGAAGACCAAGGCACGGGGAGAGCAGAATCAACCGACCCACCACTTCCCCTAAACCTCGAAATTTTCCCTTCATATTTTATGTACATTTTATTTTTTTTTTAATAGGATAAACAATTTTTCTTCCTCTTCTCCTCTTCCTCATCTGTTTGTGCTGATTACAAGGTGATCAGCAACCTGGGCTCCATGCAGATTACAATGATTGCGAGCAGGGCCGGCCTTAGGGGTGTGCGACCTGTGCGACCGCACAGGGCGCCATGGTTGCAGGGGCGCCTGACCGGGACTTAGATTAAAGCATCTGTTTTTTTTTGTGTGTGTTTTTTTAAAACTTTATTTAACATCATTCATGTTAAATAAAGTTTTAAAAAAAACCCGATGTTTAAATCTAAGTCCCGGTCAGGGGCGCCGAGCGGTTGCTCGTGAAGTTCTCGGCAACCGCTCGGCGCCCCTTACTCTCCGTGACTCCGTCGCTGTGCCGGCATCTCATGTTGAGCGCCGGACTATTCCGGCTCTCAACATGAAATGCCGGCACCGCGGCAGAGCAAGAAGACGGATGCCTCCCGCTCTCACCGCAGGACTCCGGCAACAAGGTAAGTGGGGGGGGGTGTAGTTTGAAGGGGCAGAGGGGGGGTGTAGTTTGAAGGGGCAGAGGGGGGGTGTAGTTTGAAGGGGTAGAGGGGGGGTGTAGTTTGAAGGGGCAGAGGGGGGGGTGTAGTTTGAAGGGGTAGAGGGGGGGTGTAGTTTGAAGGGGCAGAGGGGGGTGTAGTTTGAAGGGGCAGAGGGGGGTGTAGTTTGAAGGGACAGGGGGGGTGTAGTTTGAAGGGACGGGGGGGTGTAGTTTGAATGGACAGGGGGGGTAGTTTGAAGGGGCAGAGGGGAGGGGTAGTTTGAGGGGCGGTAGTTTGAAGGGGCATGGGGGGGTAGTTTGAAGGGGCAGAGAGGGGGGGTAGTGAGGGGGGGCGCCAGAGGAGTAGTCCGCACAGGGCGCCACAACGCCTAAGGCCGGCTCTGATTGCGAGTGCCATTACACACGATCAGTCGGCAGGAAGACTGTGATGCTGGCTTTTGCCGACAGTGGAGAGTCCAGGCTGTCAACAGACAGCCTGATCTCCCGTGTAGAGGCAGGAAGATGTCCCTGCCGCTGCAAAAAAGTTTGAACCTTTACATCCTAATGGGCTTCTTTGCAGAAGTTTGAGACTTGTACATCCTAAGGGGACTGAACGGGCTAAATACAATCCACCAATTATAAAAGCTATGCATTGAACTGTCATTTTAGAGACCAGTTATACTTTCACTGTAAAAGTATTAAAGTAATACAACAGTATTAAAGTAATATATTTTGTCCACTCCCGTAGAAAAGATAAAGGTGTCACTGTAACTTGCCAACCTAGCTGCCTCCACTGTGCTGATTGCAGTACATGTTGCAAGAGTGAGTTGATATGTCCTTTCATTAGAAACATGGTAACATGATATGCTGTATCATATAGAGACACAAAAGCAAAACATTGGGTGTATTTCAAGGGCACAATAGGTGCAATGCCTAAAACTGTACTTGCAGTATATGTATAATTTGCCATTATCATACGCCCAACAGGGGCAGGTCCTGGAAGTAATGGGACCAGAAGCAGGGCCACCTTACCAAAAGACCCGCCTTGCGGCACCCTTAGCTTCAGAGGGTTGTTAGGTGGCTGCATAGGAGCTGCAATAGATTTCTGTGCTGCAGCCTGATCTCTACTGCACGCAAATGAGACTGTCACGACAAAATAAGGACTTTAGGTAGTGATGCATTATATGTATGCTAGGATAAAGCAATATTGCCACTTTGGATATGGTGTTTCTGTATTTTTTTTTTAATATAAATGCAAAAATGATATATATGTAGTGACTGTAGCTTTCCATCAATAGACCTAATGTTTAGGGGCGCATGTTGTAGACAAGAGAAATATGTCACTAATAGGATGACCACATCAGTTATTTCCTTTTATGTCACATGTTGTTGTCCAGCGCATATAAAGTGTTACTCTGCAGCATGTGAGATGTATAAGAGTAGCTGATGCTATCCCACATACTGTTAGAGGTGCCTTTACCTCAAGTGCTGCCCTAGGCCTGACCTCAATCCACAGGCAACTATCCACAGACCTGCGGAGTGCAGCACCTTTCACTGTATCCTATCGTAGAGGCTGTGCTAGCTTGGTAGTCTTCCCTAGAGTAAATGGGCTAATTTTGGGAGATCAAGGTTTTCCCTTGTAACAGGCTCTTTGAGCAGTGGCACACCAGGGGCAGTATTTTACATGTGCTGCTAAGCAACAAGTAACACGTATATGTGTCCTGGAACATTAGTATAACTCCCCAATGCAGATCACGAAGAGCAAACAATACTGACCCCAATGCCTACCTAAGCAGTTTACTCTCTGTAAGACATGCAGCACAGTCTGCGGCTAGGAAATAGGCTAATTACATGAGTGCTGTCTAAAGCATGCGTCATGTAGAACATAAGAGTGTATATTGCTTTTTTTCCCGGTATGATTAAGTTAAACCAATGAATGGTTTATTAACCTTTCTGCCACCTGCTTCTGAAGCATATGTAAACTTCGGATTTTCCTCATATATCTGTTTCCCCAGGCAATAAAACAGCAAGGAAAATGCAATAAAAATATCACGTGTATGCTGAAGCTTGAGAAGCTGTCTGCACCTGGGAAAACATGCATACTAAGACCTTATTTTGACCACAGATCAATCTGTTTGGTGCTTCAGCAGCCATTATGTAAATTATCAGTACAGAGAGACTAAAGGATGATGTTGAAGTATCCCACACTCATACCGATAATGCTAGTAATATACACACGCAGAAAAGTAGTGCTAAGGTTATATTTCTGTGGGTGGCCACTGAACCTTGCTGTATGTGCTCAGCTTGCAAACTCAACTAGAGTAGCGTCTTTGTTCTTAAAATCTTGAAAGGAATGCTGACTAGGCATACATCAATGCAATGGTGGATTATTCCTCACCACAGAGGTACAGGCAATAGGAGCATATGGCTGGTAAACAGACAAGACTGTAATTAAGATGAGCAGATTGGCAACTACATCAGTTGAACTGTGAGCCCCAACTGTAGTTCTGCTATTTTATTCAGGGATCATGGAAGAAAACTATTTTATGTTTGCTTTACAGAACTATGTTTCTTTGCAGTCTGAGCATCATTTCAACATGAATGAATTTTCCTCATGATGTCATTCAGGCAGCACCCATAGGTGTCTGCTCAGGCAGCACATTTGTACTTCGACATTGAAACCACAGGTTCTTATAGTCTAAATGGATTCTTCACTTGTGGCTGGGTTCAGCAATGAACTTAGCAGTGCCTTGTCTGTTTCAGTGGCATGTTAGCCTTCTTGGCAGGCTAGGTTCCTAATATAAGGAAAGTGGACAGCCATACAGCCTACACTTTCTCATGGAAGTTCTGACTAGATTTGTTATAGGAAAGAGAGTTGGCTTCACTCTATTAATACAAAATGTTTTTTTTTATTGTATTGTAACATAATACATAATACAGAGTTGCAAACTGTAGACCTTTCACTACAGTTAAAAATAATTTTTGTCTAGACCTTTACATGTTTTTTATTGTTCTATGGAACAGGCCTTGATTTAAATGCATGTGTAGACTATTAATTGGTCCCACATTTGATTAAAACAGAACACTACATAGCACAAAATGTGACAAATGAAAAATACTAAGAAGAACACCATGACCTTCTAGCAGAAAAAACAGATAGTTGAATGAATTCCAAGACGCAAGTCCCAACCATCATGAAACTAGCATACATATCACCAACAGGTAAAAATATACATTCCAAGATATTATCATTAATTAAAAGGGAATGAAAGATTATTTATATTAAATTACATTCTGAATTGTATTCAGAACTTTATATTTCATAACTATGCTAATATATTTAGCAGGTGTTTTAAAAGATTTAATAGCTTTTGTAGATGAGTGAAAATTTTTCAATTAAAAGTCAGAAAATTTGCTTATTTTTAAATTTTTCACCATATTTTAGATAAAATGATCAAAATAGTAGTATCTAAATAAAGCCCTTCTTGTTCTGAAAATAAAAAAAATATATGAGGGACATTCAAAAAGTTTCCACACTTTTTTAACTCAAATTAACTAATTTATTTTCATTTGAAAACGGTGAAGGCAGGTAGTTGTGTCTTAATGTGTCATGTGACACAGTGACATAGTTCTGTCTGGCAAGCCCTTGCAGCTGAATGTGAGTGTTGGATATGCCTATGCAGGGCTGGCCCTACAATGTAGCAGAGTGGGGCAATTGCCCCAGGCGGCACTTTTGAAGAGGCGGCACTTTGCCGCCCCAAGCGCTTTTTTTTCTTTTTTTAAGTGGAGGAGAGAGAGCGGCGCCGAGTGGCTTACTAAGTTGTCAGTACCTGCTCGGCGCCCCTCTCCTCTGCGAGCCCTCTAGCTCGGTCTCGGTGCCGGCTTGTAATGCTGAGCGCCGGAAGTGACGTCAATTTCCGGCGCTCAGCATTACAAGCCAGCACCGTGGCAGAGCAGGGAGACTCGCCGCAGGACTGTTTAAAGGTAAGCACAAAAGGGGGGGATAGGGTAGATAATAGGGAGGGAAGATAATGGCGTCGGCGATGTTTAAAATGCCCCCCCTGGCGTCGGCAGGGGGGGGGTGGCATTTTAAACTTCGCCCCAGGCGGCATTATGTCTTGGGCTGGCCCTGTGCCTATGCCCTGATTCATGACAGCCGTAAGTTCAGTAAAGTGTGTGCCAGGGGGTGCCTAAGCAGCTGACAGAGGAGCACAAGCGCAAGCGCCTACACGTTTGTTCCCGACACATGGCCCGTTTTAGTGAAGAAGGTGATGATTTTCTGCAGAAGATAGTCACTGGTGATAAAACGTGGGTTCACAATTGCGAGCCAGAACGCAAGCGACTGAGTATGCAGTGGAACCATTCATCATGATGATGATGTGGAAGCAGCAGTGCATCAGTGGCTACGCGTTCAACCAAAAACATTTTTTGCTGATGGCATTAAAAAATTGGTTCGACGTTGGGAAAATTGCATCGCAAAGGGTGGTGACTATGAAGAAAAGTGATGTAATTTGTTTTTGATGTCATTTGTTTTGAAATAAATAGAGTTAAAAAAGTGTGGAAACTTTATGAATTTCCCGTGCATAATTACCCTACAATAAAAAAAACAGCTCTGTTGTTAAGGGGTTAAAATAACCCATATGCTGGTATGTTGGTTGAGTGTTGGATCCATTTTATTTGTAGGATGTAATAAAGATTGGGCAATTTGGTTGGGCATGACCATTAACTGAAACCTTTAAACCCTACCTTGTCTTCTGTGTATAACATCCAAAGAACTATAAACTTTATAATTACCCTACAATAAAAAAAAAACAGCTCTGTTGTTAAGGGGTTAAAATAACCCATATCCTGGTATGTTGGTTGAGTGTTGGATCTATTTTATTTGTAGGATGTAATAAAGATTGGGCAATTTGGTTGGGCATGACCATTAACTGACAGCTTTAAACCCTACATTGTCTTTTGTGTATAACATCCAAAGAACTATAAACTAAAAAAAAAAAATTAGTATATTGTAGCAATGAAAGACTAGACACGGACCACATGAATGGTTAACAGGTGTCAAAGACAGGCTTTTATTCTAAATTCTAAAATAACTTATGTCTTACAATTAAAATTTTAATGTATTCAATGACGTATAGGTAAAGGGCAGATGACCCTAAAAAGGATCAACAGCAGAAAAATGTGATTAAACGATTTCATGTAAATGAAACTAACGTGTGTGTAAAATTAAATAAAAAGATAGATTGTCTGTGTTTGCAAGTAAACAAGACACATGAAGATGTATTGCCAAAGGGCCAAAGAACCAATTTTGACAGAGGGATCAACTGATCAATGTTCACAACTGTCCTATTAGCCTATTTTATTATATAGTTCAGTACTGGAACACTGCTTTATAGCATTGCATATACTGATCCGTAAAAATGAATGGCATTTAGAGTTCTTTTTATTTATTGTGCTTGGAGAACACCACCTTCTGACAAAACTGAATAACTACAATGGGCCACCTTTCCAATGAATGTAAATTGCAATTTGATTACAAACACATACATTACTATCATTATTACTACTTTATCAAAGCTGCCTATGATTTGTACTTTTTCCAACAGTGTAATTATAACTTGGGATATTTACTCCGAAAAGGGGGTGTATGTAAACTGAGATCGATGGCAAAAAAGTGGCAAAACTATTATATTTAATAACATTTTTGTGCTGAAGCTAACGCCTTTCAGCACAGTTGCCCTCTTACAATGGTTGTTTTATCAACAACGATGAGCAAGAACTCAATGGGGAGGAGTACTCATACAGATGCTTAAACCAGAAGTTCAGACACATGTGTTAAACAAACTAACCAGAAAAGATAGACTATTGGAGTGGTAATACTGTAAACAGGCTGGTAGGGGGCACAGTGTGGCAAATATGCAGTGTAAAATAATGTGCTATTCAGTTAAGAAGCATATTGTTTATGGCAACTGGAACTTACTACTGTATATTATGCTGGAGAACTGTGTTACTGGTTCAGTATTGTATTAAACATATAGAATTGGCATTAGCTGAACATCTTCCTTATGGCAGTCACAATTAGCCAATGGCATGGGTTAACGCAGCCCAGTGGGGCAATGATCAGGTTTCTTAAATTGCATTTGGGAGCTAAGAATTCATTCACTCTAATTCAGACTTGGAGCATTATTCTGCTTGAGATGTCGTACAAATTTCAATAGGGCTGGCAAATACCTGCATGATATGAGCACCGGGCTCACCCTACTCCCAGTTATGGGACCAGCCAGTGGCTGAGGAGTATGAGACCTGTGTCTCTCACAAACCTTCTCTGAAGCTTTACCAATGAAGGCCAATGTTATGTGTGCCCTTCATAGGCCCTAACGTTTCTAGAACCCTAGGTGAACTATGTCTTTGTGGTTACCCTGTTGCATGTGCTTGGCTACTAACATCGGAAGATGTCTTATGACAGTGGCCCTTCACGCTAAATGTGAATAATATATTGAATGTAGTGTAATATGAGATGGTGAGAGCTATTGCCAAAAAGTTTTTGTCCTGTTAGTACGAATAGCTGACCCCAGAAATTCTGGAAATAGGGATGTCCCCTCTTCTCATAACATAGTTTGCAGCATGGCTTTTGGTCCTCACTGATGTAATATGGGTGATTTTGGTGCAGTAATCACACTGGTGAATAATCCTATGGCTACTCTTGTTTTTATAAAGTGGTGTTAGGGAAAATGGGCCTGAAACCCAGAGTTTATAAGGAATATAGATTCAATAGGAATACCCAGAGCCTATAACGGTCTAAAAAATAATACTATTGCCAACTCCGTTTAATGATGACAGACCAATAAACTTGCTAGAGTTAGATGTGCTTGGAAACTTAATGAATGTGTATAGGAGAGTAAAGGTTTGTATGAGAAGCAATTTAGCACTAGAAAGGGTTCATATGATGCTTATGAGAGATGTGTATCATGGAGGAAAAGCCTATAACATGTATTTGTATTTGTATTCATTATCATTAGTCGTTTGTCTTTGACCTTCAAATGCTACACTTACATTTAAAATTAAATAGCTCCCTAAATGGCCATTTGTATTACTATAGCCAGGATGCTTTTTTTGGACAGCATTTTTATTTCTATTTTCTCGTTACCTGTACACTTAACTCACCCGTATACAAAGACCTTGACATTGATCCCTAAGACCTATGTATCATATCCACTTACAAACATACCATTCCACGTAGGCCAGCAGAGGTGGATTTGTCAGGTCATTGTCCGGGAGGATAAATGAAATCTCCAGTGCACATTAACCCCCCGAGAATCTGTTCTACTATGCAAACTAAAGCAAACATTGCTTTTCTAGCTTTCTGAAATGCTTCAGCATGCACTACTGTGGAATATGATAATTTAATACATGATAATTTTTAATTATA
This sequence comes from Spea hammondii, assembly GCA_029215755.1. Lineage (NCBI taxonomy): Eukaryota > Metazoa > Chordata > Amphibia > Anura > Pelobatidae > Spea > Spea hammondii. The sequence continues at coordinate 90,033,702 of JARDYJ010000003.1, forward strand.
TGTTTTTTTTGAGATATATAAATGTCTTGTTTAGGGTCCAAGATGTTAACCCTTTCAGTACCAGCGGCACTTAGTAATGTGTAGTTTTTGACAATGACCAATTGCAATTATAGCTTGCCCATTGCCAGTTCTATTTAAGAACTCAGAATTTGTACATATAAAAGGGTACATAGAGAACACTGTGAGCAGCCAGTGAGAGGCACACAGTTCAGAGAAATAATTTCTTAATGGCCGCACCTGGACACATTTATCTTAAGCTTAATTCTCATCCCATAGCGTGCCAGCAGTATTCGCCACTATTTTCTTTCCTGTCTGTTTATGTGAAGATTCTGTTCTCAAGTATTTCTAAATGTATGTTATAGTTATGTCACTAGTATCAGATTCTGTCAACGCCGTACTCCTGAATCAATTTTAAATCAACCTTTTGAGATTACATAGGTAAGTATGACCTGATCACATTGTCTGTTTTATCCAGGACACATTGATTAATACATGTAACACATGTAAAATTGTTACCCCGAAGAATTAAAAAACCAAAGAAAATGTCTTATTATTTAATCATATTATTAAGTACCCTCAAGACCCACCACCAGTACCCACAGAAGCTGTAACCCAGCACAAAATCTTATTTTTATAGAGTTATTTAGAAGTTGATGGCACAGTCTATTAATTTTTCCTGGTGAGAGACTCGGATCTTAATCAATCCTTGATCTTGTATTAGATTCAGGATAGTTTTATGCCTAACCCATGCATGTTTAAATTCCCTTACTGTAGTAGCCTCTACCACCTCTGATTTGAAAGTTTGTTCCACTTATCTACCACCCTCTCGGTAAAGTAAAACTTCACTACACTATTTAATCCGTGTAACAACATAGCAGCACCATCGAAGAGAATACATATATCCCACATGTGTGCACATTTAGGTGGTGCTACCATATATGCAGACAAATCAGCTGCTTAGAACCATGATTTTTGGGGATGAAAGGAGATACTCGTGAAAATAAGCATAGACTCACCATAATGCTAGATCGATATAATTGTCCTTACGAAAACCATGCTTCATCATATTAGGGACTTCAAAGAGGAACCCAGTAGATATTAAATGTGTTTATTTATGAGGATCAATGAACTCAAAGCCATGTCCTAACAAGCAAACAGTTGATCCTAATGCTTTACAGACACTTGGACTAGACAAAGTTCACCATTTCTCTGCAGAGCAATTGTTGCAGCTGTGGGCAACAGAGTAGTGCAGAAACTGTGTGAATATGGCATCACAAGATGACTTTAAAGCAGATCCAAGGTAATTTGTGAGTCTATGCTCTCCATAGAACTTTGTTTTTATAATGTTAGCCGTTATATAAAAAAAGAATATATATATATACACATTGCTCATTCTAATGCTACTCTAATACTACTTGAATTGCACAGATGGGGCTACTGGTTATATCTTGACCCTCTTTAAATTGAAATACTGAGTATGTTGCATTTTATCCTGTACAAAATGTAGTTTAACCTTTAAGGTAATTTGGTCATTTGTGCCTGTTGTACCTAGGGATTTAAAACACATTTTCATTTAGTTTGTGTTTAGTCCTCTAGATTCCAAGTTTGATTCTAGTTATAATACCGGTCCAGGTGTCATATGCCAAGCAAGGAGAACAGCAAATCCAAAGCATTCATATAAAAATCATAACAGACACAGAAATGGATTTCAACTCTGTTATTGTAGTTTATCGTGCCATGACAGTGAACAGGCTTAGTAGAATTGTTTTTGCCATCAGGAATTCTATTTCAGAATTAACAGGGACTGTGCCAATAAGGGAAAAGCTCTCAATGGGGTGGGGGGGGGGGGTCGCAGAGACTATCCCAATTAAACGGAGGTTTTGCAAGTTTGGGAATAAGATGAATTTTGTTTGTTATTGTTTGCCAACTTTTGTCTTCTGCCATTTTCCATTGCCGAGAAGGCCACAGGAGACAACCAGGATATGGTTAAACTGATTTCCGTTGTGCAGAGTCTCGCCTCATAAAAGGTCCATAGTATACAATTTCCTGAAAAAATAACTTATTGAAATTTGCTTATTGCAAGAGACGCACTGGAGGAGAGATGATAAAATCACATTGGGGGGGGGACTTCATCGTTCAGATTTATACTCTGGTTAATCTCTGTCTTCGTAATACAGCTCCAGTGAGTCTCTTGAACAAGATTCTGTAAATCACTGATGAAATTAAGCCTGGTTGCTGTATTATAGCAGGAGACTTTAATTGTGTATCAGACCCAAATATAGATTTTTTTAAGTAAAATAAACTTTGGAAAACAAGCATTAAATATTCTTATTATAATTATTATGAATACATTTGATTTGTTTGATATGTGGAGGTTATATCAACCTAAAGAGAGGGACTCTACTTACCTATCAAGAATTTCTTACATATATTTAACTGTTTTAAATATAGTAAGAAATATTGTTATAAGATAACACCTGGTCTGATCACAATATCTCAGTGATGGAACTTAAAGAACACCAAAACTTAAGAGACAGAACAACTTGTAGAATGAACAAGTCTTTGTTTCAAAATGAAGATAATGTAGAATATTTAGCAAAATTGATTAAGTGTTTTTTAGGCAAATTGCCCTCCTGAGGCTTCACTGGCGAATATATGGTATGCTTTTAAATAAACCTAATAACAATTAAATAGTAAATTAAAAAAAGAAAGACATAAAAACATCTGAAAATAAAAAAGATCTATCTCAGGAAAAGTACAGTTTGAAATATGGAGATGTTAAAGACAAAATATTATTGCAGAGGAAAATTAGAGCTGACAAAATCCTAACACGTAAACAGAAGTAATAGAGCAAGTAATCATATCAGAAAACGTATTAATGACAAAGATATTTATATGACTAGTATGGTAAATTATATAAACTACAGAAGTCTCTGCTAATAAAATAGAACAATATTTGACTAGAACTAAAATCACTAAAAACTCTGAAGCTCAAAGGGAAAAACTAAATACTCCTATGAAGGTCAGGAAGTACATAAAGTAATAACTAAGCTGGATAAACACAAGACCCCAGGACCCGATAGATTTTGCAATTTATTCTATACATTGTTTTAGTCTAAAATAACTGATAACCTTACAATGACCTTTTAACAATATGGAACAATATGGTTACTTTCTATAAGAAATATTGAGAGCAAACATTGTTCCGCAACAATAGATTGAAGAAGATCTTGTTCTGGGTGGATCAACCTGTTGCAATACCAGAAGACTAATTGCTATTATAGATTCTGCCAATAGGAGAAAAGTACCTATTAACTCTGGTGTAGGACGCTGAGAAGGCTTTTCACAGAGAAGGCTGTTCCATTCAAGAATATGGATACACAGGGTGTTCATGTTGCTGTATGCTAATCCATTAGATAGAACAGTTGGACCTAATATCTTGTCAGACTAAGTAATCTAATGGTACTAGACAGGGTTGCCCACTATCGCCACTCATTTTGACTATAGAACCACTTGCCATTAATATTAGGAATAACTCTGGTATAAAAGGTTGCCCTATAAAACTAAAATAATCAGTATGCTGATGATATACTAATTACTATTACTGATCCAGTTAACTCTCTAGAGCATCTAATGGCATAAATTCTTGCCTATGGAAAATGTCAAACTACAACATAAATAAAACTACCTTACAAGCTAAACATATTAGATAAAGAGACGATCAAGCAAAAATACACAATTCTATGGGCAGAGTTTCATTATTTTGGGTATAATGATAACAAGAGATATAAATACAATTAAGGGTAAGATTAATATAATTAAGAGGACTTACCTCTTTCATATGATTCCATTGAAAATCTTTGATAAGATTCTATTAAACCTGGTAATGCATTGCTTTATGCAATTGCAGCTAAAATATTATAGCCTTTAATTGAAAAAATGATGTAATTTTTTATGTGGGGTCCAGTAAAAATCAACTGCACCAACAACATCCAATATATGGTATGATGCATATACACAGAAAATATACAATCTATAACATTTATAAAATATATTTGCATGTAGTTGCCAATCCACTTACTAGTGATTTTAGTTACCAAGTGTGTCTATGTTTCTAACTCCTAATTGGTTTCTCTTCCCCACCCAAATCCACCTTTACAGCTAAAGTTCTTTGCCTTGAGGGACCTAACCCATGAAGTAACAGGGTATCCCTGTGTTATAAAAGAGTTATGTGTGATATGGCGGATTATTCATGACAGTTGAACATTCAACTTTTAAACTCCACTGCATATTATAAAAGGTGGACAGGGAGTGATTTCCCCTTTTGCCTCGCAATGAGCCATGAGAACGGTTAGTTTGTAGCTGCTGCCAGATAGTTTGAAAGTGGGGGGTTTCAAGGTGAATGTGACAGAAGTCCACCAGTTTCTATGATGGAGTTTCAGCTTCTTAGCACCATTATTTATTACTGGAATCTAACACAGCACCAGCTAGCATAGCATTCTCTTTTGACAGCTACTGAAACAACCTCTGTTATTTATTCCAGGATCCCCATACAACAGGTTCAGCTCCTGATTAACAACTTCAGCATACCAGGAGAATGCCTCTCCTTACCACCATCGTCAACACAGCTTCCATATTGTATGTCCTATCATCTTTTCTAGTTTTGCATCAGTGTGTCTTTTGAATAGTTATGTTATTCTGTAGATGCTAGTATTCAATCTGATAAATACAATCTAAGGAAATGAAAGCTAAAAAAAAATGTTTAGACCTCGCTTTCTAAATATGTAGATTTTCTGAGAATTTGAGGTTCCTATGATGTTCTATTAATTCCACATCACACATATCCCTTGTTTGAATATATATAATACTTTTTCAAGAGCACACCAATGCACAAAGTTTGCAGTAGTAAAAATGTACTGTAATGAAATCTAAGAATTTTTTTTCTTTTTATTTGTTATAGTGTTGGACACACTGCAACTCTGTATTTTGGGAATCCTTACCCTTCTCAGCACTTTGTCAGTTGCTCTTTATGTGGAAGAAGCTTTTTATCTTAAAAAAAAAGTTCGCTGTCCAGTCAAAAGAAAATCCTTGCTATGGAGCAGTGGGGCTCCCATGGTGAGAGGACATATATTGGGCAATATTGGATAGAAATGCAGTACTGTATTTTAACTATTTTAACTGTAAACGCATCCTATGCCTTTTATTAAAACTATTCTGAGAACTACTAACGTTCTTAAAAATCACCAATAGACTCCACAGGGGTCTTGAACTATGTATATTTTAATGTCTGTTTTTTTTTTTGTAAGTAAGTAAGTATGTGATTGCATATATGCTATGGTTGTGATGTGTAGATGGAAGGAACAATTTGACATGGTCATGTTGCATATATTTCATTAGCAAAATTGCTAGCAGATATATAGATCAAAAGATCAAGTTGCACTTGAACAATGCATTAAGGTTCTGTATGTACTTGCTCAACAAGCATAGTTGTAGGGGTGAACACCATACCAGGAGATATAAAAGTATCAAAAATTTCTATACAGAATTTCTCCCTTGTAAGTTTTATATGACTGTTGCCCCTTTTCAGAAGTATGGGTACTACATGTAAGCACACATCTATTCATTATGAATAAACACCCATAAACCGTAATTAAATTAACGGCAAAAATCATCACAGCATAACATTATGCTAAAGTTCACACTAAATCATTTGATTGATTTGTCTGGTAGTCACACCAAACTACAGGATTATGTGTAGGTGTAATTTCTCTGAAGCACCATTGTGCAATAAGGTCCAATAATTATAATCATTCCTGCAGTAAATCATACAACAAAAACAACATTTTAAAGCAGTTGGACAGTAAAGTTAGTGAAATCATGTGACGTGCCCTCTCTTACCCTGTCAGGTTATTTCTGTCTTGACCTGTTTTGGCCTTTGGATCCCACGGGCCATTCTGTTTGTGGATATTGCCATTGGCACGTAAGTAGCAGCAAAGTACAAAGAGAAAAATCAGCACTGCACTGGTTTTTTGTATTCTTTTTCAGTGTCCTGTTTAATGGTTATTTTCATAAAAGGTGTTCTTTTGTTTCTCACATTGTATTGTGACTACATTCATCAACAGAATTTGCTACTATTGATTACTGATTTTCATCATCACATAGATATTTTGCAACCTGTTTCTACTTCATATTGATGGTCATTATAGAAGGTTTTGGTGGAAAGGATGCACTGGTCAAGAAGATGGAGAACACTGATGTTCACATCAACACTGGGCCCTGCTGCTGCTGTTGCCCCTGCCTACCTCGCATCAAATTAACCAAGTAATAACCCACATAAGCTTCTTTTTACAGCTTGAAAATCATAGAAAATGTTTAAAACGAGATGGCCATTGTCCATGAATTAGACTTATAGCCAATTACATTTATATATATATATATATATGTAATTGGTTATTTAATACCAACTTTATAAAGTGATACCTTAACTGGCATGGTATAAAAGCTGAACTGTAACTTTCTAGTTTTGCTTCTTTGGAACCATTAGATTAGAACCGACCAAGTTGTTCTCATTAGTTGTCAGATTCTAGATTTGTTACCTCTGTTGAATACACTACTTAAGCTACATTTGCTAATGTGATGCTTGCCTTGCAGAAAGAAGCTGAATCTATTTATCCTAGGTGTTTTCCAGATGTCGTTCCTGAAACCGGTTTTCAATTTCATTGGTTTGGTTCTCTGGTCTGATGGGATCTTTAATCCAGATGATGTAAGATTCATTAGGCTTTGAAATTTAACTTAATTAAGCAATTTTACTTTTTTTTTTTTTATTAGCAAGCTCTAAGCAGTCATGTAATATATGCTTATTGAATAGTGAATTTACTCTGAAAAAGCAAGATCTAGTTGTGTAAATCTGTAAACGTGTTTGGAATAAATTCCATATAATGTGTATATATTTTCAAATTCTGCAGCAAACAAAAATAAAAATTAGCATGGGCTTCAAAAAATACTATGGTATTGTAATGGCGAGTATTGTAAATAATATTATATGTATTCCCCACATATCCGCTATGTTAATACCAAAAGCCAGAGATATTGCAAATGTGACCTATAATATTGTATCCCAGCCAGCTGTCTTAATACTAATATATTAATGCATTAGATCAGGGTGGAAAAAATGTTGTTTGATACAGACCTCTCATCACCCTTAGCTAAAGCTCATCAATGTTTGTTCAAATAATCCAGAACCGATTATATCTTTTATTTTTTATACAGCTCTCAGCTCGTAGCATTGCTCTCTGGATGAACACAATGCTTGGATTTTGTACCGTTATGGCCCTGTGGCCCATTGGTATTCTGTTCCGTGAAGCCAAAATCCACTTGGCTGAACAGAACATAGGGAAGAAATTTGCAGTTTTCCAGGTAATTACATCAATTTCTTTTTCTCACTTTATTGTGTTTAAAATTGTTATAACCTAAGACTATATATATATATACACACTAAATTTTATAGGTCCCTTTAGAGTAGTATTATCAAAGCATTAGACCAAACCACAATGTGTTTCATGCTCCAGTGGGGATCATATATAGCAAATTCTTAGTTCTGTTTGTGACACAAGGTCTTAACTTTTTGATGAACATTTTCTTAAGAAAAAGATTGTATTGTCAAAGTTGTCAAGGTCAATGTTGTGTTGTACACAATTTTATCAGAAAATCAAGCTGGAAAAACAAATCTTGCAAAGGGATTTGAAAATAAAAAAAATATTTTGTTTATAACCTTTTTTTTCTTGCTTGTTAATTGTATAATGTGCCAATGTCCTTTCTCTGCTAGTTATAGCCATGTCTAAATACTTATTTCAGATCCTCCTCATCCTGACTACCGTACAGAACTCAATCTTTAATATCTTGGCCAACTCTGGACAGATTCCATGCGTCCCACCATATGCATTTAAAGCCAGATCTCAAAGTAAGTCACTGCAAAGTGTGTATGTCTTTTATTTAATATATATGAATGAATGGAACGTACATTACTATCATCAAAAATGATCAAATCCAGGTACCACTTAAATGATGAATACACCGTTCTCAAAGGTTTTGTTCCATTACCATAAGGGGGTTATATACACCCAACAGTCTATGTCTTAATCACCTTTCTTAATGGCACTGAACATGTCCTTAGACCTGCCAACCTAGGCAACAATGTACCCACTGTCTGGGTAAATTATGGAAGATCATAATATATTTCACACTACTTATTGCTGGGCTGTTTTGATAACATGTAATGATTCCTTCAGTCTATGAAGCTGGAAGTGAGTTAATACTTAGGACAGACACAGATGTTTACAACATTGGTTGGCTAGGTGCATCTTAGGCATGATGGACAGAAACAGCATTTTTAGTAAAAAATTTTTTTTTCACTTTTTTAAATTGTTATGATACCACCTAACATTCCCTTGTCTTGCTTGGTTCTAGTGATGAACAACCATTTATTGATCTTAGAAACGTTCCTCCTTGCTGTTTTGGCCAGAATTGCCTACAGGAAGAGGGATGACGAAGTAGGCTACATCCTTAAACCACTGGCCGTGTGATCCAGAAACAGGCTTACTCGTTTTAATAAACACTGCACGTTGGACTGTACTGGAAGACATTGTAGATTCCTCTGGGAGCTTGTGCATAGATTACGGAGCGCGCAGCTGTGTGTCTCTATCCATACGTCATGCTGGATCTATCCTATACATATCACACCCCAAGGCTGTTATTGTTATTAACATTTGTTTTGCTAAATTCCATTCTCAATTACAATTAAAGTGCTGTTTTTCACATTTTCTTCCAGATATAACAAACTTTTAATTGTATCTCCTAACTCAGTATACTTTATCTCAAATCCACAGAATAGCAGATTTTGTTCTCTCTCTCTCTCTATATATATATACATTAACAAACATTAATCTTTGGATTGGGGAACTGCTGCTGCTTCATTGTGTTTGAAGTGATTTTCCAGTTTCAATCACGTTTTGTAAACGCTCTGGGTATAAAAAAATTCTAACTCTTCTTCAGATCTTAAATACTGAAATGGAACCTCCAGTGAAATCCTACCAATTGGCTCTTACCCATGACTTCTGCAAATGTGACCAGTCTGAGTACACACGTGCACGCCCGCACACTCTGGTGGTAGAAACAAAATCTAGATGGATCATTTTTGGGTGCAAATACAATACTAAAAAGCTATTTTGACTCTGTTATGCTAGATAACACTCATACATTAGTAGATTAGTAGATCCCCCTACTCATAGATTTGGTTAAAATGTGAACTGTGCAATATACAAAATCAACATTTTAAAAATGTTGCCAATGTCTCTGACATGATACTTTGGAATGAATACCACTTTTAAGTACTTTAATCAGGGAGGAATAGAACTTTTTATTGTAGTGGCTTAACTGCCATCACTGTAAGGAGATGAGAAGACACTTAAATATCCCACGATGATGTCACAGTTACATTCACGTAAAATTTGTGTGTAAAGAAGAAATGGTTTGATTTAAAGTTGATGGCAGTGTGTTGGCAACAAGTAATATCCCTTGATTAAAAAAAACTTATAAAAGGACATTATGGAATTAATTTTGTAATTATGCAAATGCACATGTGTAACATTAAGAGGTGATGGATTTCAAGTTCTAGAACCTTAAAAAACATCGTTGGAAGCTTGTTGGGAGTGGAGCGCTGATTAGAAGGCAGTTTATAAACTAAGTAATTTGCCTGTCCTTATTTCTGGCATGGACTCGGAATTCTGGGGGAATCCATTAGATGCCTGGGATGCTCTGTAAATTGGGTAACCCCTTTGTGTATAATTTGGCAAATGAAAAAATCCTACTTGCGTGATTGAAAATGTTAAGACTTTTTACTTCAACTATTCTTAATACCTGTATTTGTTAACCCTGCTGTAGACAAATATTAGACCTCTAATTACTGGATCAATGGAAATATCAAATCGATGGAGGCGTTTGCAATGATAGGAACGCTGGTAAGTAACTGTATAGGCATCAATGAAGCTATTGTTGACTTTTTGGCAGAGCATAACAAATATTTAAGACCAAGTGGTGTATAACCTTAGAAAAGAAAATGGAAGGTCAGGTTGGCACAATCAAACATCAAAAAACAATTTTAGAAGTTTTCTTATAGAAAAAGTATAGGCCTTAAAAGTTGGGTAGCTGTTTTGGCTTTTTAGACATGGTGCTTCACATGGGTAGACATTTTCTGCAGTATCCTTGCACAATGAGGATCACTTTCCTTGGTAAGTTTGTAGAAAAATCAAATCGACTGAATCTTAAGTAGTTGGTATAAACCTAACTTGATCTTTAAATCACACAACTCAATTGAGCCAAGTGAGTAAAGTGTTTTTCATATCCAGATCATAGGCATTTTATCCACAGCTTCAAACTGAAAAATATGGACTTGCAACAACTGCAAGCATTGCGGTAGTATGTGCCATTCATCCCTTAGTGATTTGTACTATAAAGAACATCAAGTCATGGTTTGTTGTCTTGGGAATATTTCACGTGTCTACAAAAAATCATCAATTATGGACCTTCTACTGTTGTTGGACTATATATGCCATTCGTCAGACAAAATCTTTCACTTTTTGAAATTCTATTTTAAATTGAGTTGATAAAATTGCAGCTGATGTCTGGAAACAAAATGTAAGCAGGATCCACTTAACCCACTTAACAATTTAGTTGGAAGAAAAAAAATGCAGAGCCTGCTACATATAAGTATGACCAGATTCATAATTTCAGTACTACAGAAGTCTGCGCAACAGAGGGAATGCACACATCACATAAATAACTTATGACAACAGGCACTTTTAATGAGTAATGGCTAGACTCCAAAGGGGTTAATTAAATACAGATAAATTCTTCCGCTGGTCACTACCCCCATAATCTCTGTTCAGTGGTGGACTTAAATCAATGCCTCCTCCAGCCTAGACAAGTTCAAAAAACCTCTCTGGATAAACTCCAGTTCTAGAACTCTTCCCTTCTTGAAGAGAATGCTCTACTGCCCTTCGAAGAGGGGACTCACAGCTGAAGAAATGTGCAAGGAAGTGGCTTAATAGCAGAGGACAACCGTTACAAACAAGAGGCAAGGTTGGCCTTGTCTGATAAAACTTCTCCATTAAACATAATTAAATCTGACAGAATTATTGTTTTGCGCACAAAAAGTTTGTTAAAAAGGGAGCAATGTCTTTTAAAAGATGCAGAAAATATATACTGAGGACATTTGTAGTAAGTACACTCCTGCTCAAGATTTTTGATGCCTGGAGTTTAGACTGAATGCAGTTTTCATAACCATGTGGCTGTTTTCTTAGATCTCATGAACATGGAATCAGCATCTAAAACGGAGAGAAAATGGTTAAGAAGGTCTCCTAGTCTTCTTCATCTTCACTGATGTCATAGGCACCGGTCATGGCACGTGAACGTCTCCCTGGAGAAGCAGGTGGAGAATTCTTAGCGGAGAAGGGCCAACGGAAGGATGGGGAGGGTGAACGTTCACGCGTTGGACTACTGCTTGGACTCTGCTTTGGGCTAATGGCCTGGAGCATTCTGCCCTTGCCTTCTTTCAACATGTGTTTCTGCAAAAGAACAGTGAATTAAATAACAGGAACTAAAACAGTGCATAAACAATATATTGTGTATTTATAAACACCTATTCATGCACTTTTTTTTTTTTTTTTTAAACACATTTCAGATCATATCATTCCTTGGAACGCATTATGCCTGCAGTGTGTTTATATATATCCACATACACGCATTAGATTTCCAAGGAAAGGTACATAGACTCAAAACCTTAAATCAATCCTTGGTCTCATCTTCGATTCAGGATAGCCATATGTATATCCTATGCGTCTTTAAAATCCCTTGCGTCAACCTCTTCCACTTCTACTTGGAGGCTATTCCAATTTATAATATATCTAATAAACCAGCCAGCACATATATTCTCTCTAATCAGACTAGTATCAATTCTAAAAATATTAGACATATTTAAAAATACAAATAAGCTGAGAAGAAAGAAGATTTGGTGCATAGTGGTTGAAGGTACCATGAGATGGCAGACCAAAGATAGCAAGTAGTAATTAATGAAAAACGTATTAAAGTCAAAGTTATACATCACAACATATGGGCTGTTTTTGTGCTCCGTTGTAAAGTTTAAAATAAAACGTAAGTATTCAGTATCATGAGCAACAAAAGTACTTACAAAAATGCACCGATTTATTAGATAAAATATGTCTTTTGCCACAAAATGCGTCAGGATCTGAGCATCTGCTAACTATAACATTATTATTTCCAGGGCATGGTTTGCCATCAATGTCAATAACATCCCTAGATGTATCAAACCATGTATTAAGCACTCTGTCTAGGAATACAACTGTAATTTTTTTATTATTGTAAACTTTATTTTACCGTATGATCAGGGTACTCTGCATTCATTGCATGACCTGTCCTTGAGTATAATGCATGCCTGGCTCTGTCAATGGATGCTACTTCTCTGCTATGTCACAGTACGTTGTGAGGTTTACGTATACTATTTGCTTAGAAAAAGAACCACCATCTATTAAATATATAAAAAACAAAAAAGTATGAGTGGTCTTACCAAAGCTCCCTCCGGGCCAAACATCTCCAGGAAGTTTCCGATGAACTCTCGTGACTTCTCTTCCCACTTCTGGATAAGGTCTATACTTTTCTCCTCCACTTTTTGCACAAACTCCTTTGATTTCTCCTCTACGTCCTTTACCTTCTTCTTTACCTTGTCCACTCGCTCCTGCAGGTTGAAACGCTTTTCCTATAATCAAACACAAAGCTTAGTGTTTTCACTTGTAGTCCTAAAATACCCTATTTCTTTCAGAAATATGAGAGTTCCTATGAGCGTCACTCAGTTACAATGTAAAGTCACATTTGACCAGATAGAATAAATCTAATTCTGTAACAAAGGTATTACATTTTGGGAACTTGGTACTACAGTTAGTTGTAATAATCAGTATTCTCACATTGATGAAGCTGACATTGAGCTCCTTGGCGGTGTACCCTCGCTGCAGATTACGGCGGACATAAACGTCATAATCTCGTACAATTCTGGTTATAATGTCCGATGTAGAAATGCCTTCAGTGCGTTGGGTGGGTGCAAACATTCCTGCAGCAACAAAGGTCCTATTATTATATTTATATCCATCTAAAATATATATTTACATTTTTTGTTTACAAAAACATACATACAAACAGACAAATAGCTCTGCTCACATCAACTCATGACAACATCATTTTACGGAAAGAGAACAACAAAAATGATAACAATTACCAAGCTCAAATAGGCCACACAAAGGATTTACTGACCTAAATGAGTTTAGAGCGCCTATGAACTAAGCTCACCAGTAGGCCAGATGTCCCCAGTAGCAAAACTCAACTGATCCAAACTCTGTACTATGGCAGAGGTTTTTAACGCCTTATTAAAGTAAATTTTAGATTGATGGAATACCAATAGATTTACATGTCTTACATGCTATTCACATGACAACATATCACTATGCAGAGGTCTCCAGGGGTCAGACTCACCTGCCTCTTTTATGTGCTTGTATACATCATCACTGCCAGCCGATGAATAAGGAATATCATCATGCGCAACAAAGTCAATCTGTGTAAGGAAAGAACAAAGCATTAAGAACAATAAGTGGCATGATGATTATTTATAGATTGTGGGATTCAGTATATATGCGAGACAAATCTTAAAGGCACATCACCTTACTGCTTGGGGACTAACACTTTTCAAGTAACATACTTCAATTAGTGACTAAGTCATACGTGCGGATGCATTGCAAAGCCTATATAGAGATGTACTAGAAATGCATTTGTTATATTTATATAAGCTTGCATGGTGAGTAGCAAGCTAGGTAGAAATAAGCGTCAGACCAGGCAGCAAAAGCTATTGTAAGAAAGGAAGATTAACCTTGTGGTTAATCTATAGATATAGATTATAGACTATAGATATAGATTAACCCCTTCGAGACAAAGGCTGATTTTACTTTTTGTACCCTTTGTGACAATGGCCTTTTTAACATTTCTGCGCTGCTTGTGTTTAGCTGTAATTTTCTTCTTTCCCGTTTACTGAACCCACACACATTAGATATTGTTTTTTTCAGGACAAGAAGGGCTTTCTTTAGATGACATTGTTTTGATTGTATCATATTATTTACTATTAAAAAAATTATAAAATATGGTGAAAAATTTAGAAAAAAATGACTGTTTCTAACTTTTAGTTGAAAAATCTTTTACTCATCTATAAAAGGTAATGAAAAAACCTGCTAAATAGATTCTACTATTTGTCCTGAGTTTAGAAATCCCCAATGTTTTTATGTTTTTTTGCTTTTTTCTACCCATTATGGGGCAATAAGTACAGGTAGCGTTTTGCTATTTCAAAGCCATTTTTTCCAAATCTGGTAATTCTTCCCCCCATGTGCCATTTCGGGTATCTTTGAACCCGGCCAATGCAATTTACCCCATCAAGTCATATATTTTTGAAAACTAGACAGCCCAGGGTATTCCAAATGCTAGTATTTTAACTCTTTCCATGCACCATATCTACCACCAGTCTTTGTCAAACTTTATGGTAGTCATTTTTTTGCATTTGTTTTGTCATACACATTTTACTTCAGGTATGAATTAAAATGTTCTAGTTTATGTCACTATCACAAAACACCCCAATATGTGTTCAGCAACATCTCCTGAGCGCAGCGATACCCCACATGAATGATTTTGCCTGGCTGTTTGGGGGCAAAAGGGCCACATTTGGGGCATGCGCATTTTTCAATGTTGAACTTTGGCATTTGGGGATCCACTGCCCATGCCCTATTTGGTACATCTTTGAGCCGGGCCATTTCAGTGTGCCCAATAAACCCATATATTTTTGAAAACTAGACACCCCAGGGTATTTCAAATGCTAGTATTTTAACTCTTTCCATGCATCATATCTACCACCAGTCTTTGTCAAACTTTGTGGTAGTCATTTTTTTGCATTTGGTTTTCCACACACATTTTAATTCAGGTATGAATTAAAATGTTCTCGTATATGTCACTATCACAAAACACCCCAATATGTGTTCAGCAACATCTCCTGAGTACAGCGATACCTCACATGAATGATTTTGCCTGGCTGTTTTGGGGCAAAAGGGCCACATTTGGGGCATGCGCTTTTTTCAATGTTGAACTTTGGCATTTGGGATCCACTGCCCATGCCCTATTTGGTACATCTTTGAGCCAGGCCATTTCAGTGTGCCCAACAAAACCATATATTTTTCAAAACTAGACACCACAGGGTATTTTAAATGCTGGTATTTTAACTCTTTGCATGCACATATTTTACCACCAGCATTTTTTCAAAGTTTGCAGTAATATTTTTGTGTGTGTATTTTTCCCCCACACACCTACTTTATGTATGAATTTACAGCTCCTGGTATATGCCGCTGTCACACGACACCCCATAATGTGTTCAGCAACATCTCCTGAGTGCAGTGATACCCCACATGCATGGGTGTGTCATTTTTTGGGGGAACTAAAAGGCCACATTTGGTACGTGTGCATTTTTCTAATTGGAAATTAGATGTGTGGCCATCCTTCCCCCCGTGTTAATTGGGACGTTGTTGAACCTGGTCCATTCAATTTACCCCATCAAATCATACATTTTTTAAAAGTAGACACCCCACGGGCATTTAATATGCCAGTATTTTAACTCTTTCCATGCGAGAATTGTTTTAAGCTAATATGCTAATTTTAGGACTTGCTCACAAAAATATATTTTTTATATATATATATATATTTTTTTTTTTTTTAAATTTAACATTTTTTTTCAACTTGGAGGTTCCCCTGATAGTGACATCAGTGGGAAATGATTTTTACATTTTACTGTTTTTTTACTATTTTTTTCTAATTATTATTAATTTTATTTTATTTTTTAATTTATTTTTACTAATCACACTGTGATTAGAAAGCTGGGCTCCATTGACTTGCATGGTGAATGCAGTACCTGTATTCAACCTGCAAGTGGAGCCAAAGTTCTCTAGATGGTCTAGACTATCTAGCGAACTTTTAAAATTTGTGGTTCCTGTTACAGGACGGCGGCCATCTTCCTTGATGGCGAAGATTGCCGGCAGCTGCGGCTGTGACCGCTCTCCGGAGCGGTCACAGCCCATCAAAAGGTTAGTGTTTGGTGTCGCTGGATGCCTCCTGATCGAGGCATTCCAGCGACACCATTTAAGTTTAGGAGGCGATCGTCGATCGCCTCCTAAACGCTTTTAAAACGGGCGTCCGCCGCCATACAAAGTATGGCGGATGTTGACGCCCCGTGGAGGGGCCAGAGATGGCCCCTTCGTGCCGATCGCGGCGTTGCTGAATGCCTCGAGGTCGAGGCATTCAGCAACGCTTTTTGGGTGCAGAAAGCGATAGTAGATCGCTTTCTGCACCCGTTTAAAGACGTGCCGGTCCTGGCACGTCAATTGTCGTAAAGCACATGCTTTTCCGTGCCGTGCCAGGACCGGCAATTGTCATTAAGGGGTTAACCACAGTACATCTTGCAAGCAACACTCATACCGATATTCAAAGAAAGATATTCCTAAAACTGGTTCTGGCTCATGGGCCATCCCTGCTCCAAATACTAACTCAGGGAGGCAGCCTTGACGTGTGTGAGGTGTGGATCCGCTCTCACCCTGTGCTCGTCTAAGAATTTTGGGGAGAGTGTCCATGGTGCGTTCCTCACAACCTCATCCACATAGCGGCAGTGCTGGACCGCATCATATCGCTCTGCCTCGTTCATCACTGTGAATCCCTTCAGGTTGTGCGTTAGTTCATCACTGCAAACTGAAGACAGGATAAAACAGTTAGAGGTCAGACTTTCCCTGACAAGCTCCTTTCAGCACAAGTTATACAAAAAAAAATAAAAAATCAACAGCCGCAGGCCAATTACTGTTTACTGCTATCCAATCTCAAGCTCAGGACCTGGTGTCCCGATAAAACAATTTTGCAAGCACCCTTGACGGCAAATGTAACTACCAAATGCTATTACTTTTTTCAGCGTTAAACAGGACCCCCGTTGCCCTTATACACTAGGGGTACACATACAATTATACAGCACATTTGAAGAAAACCAGACTTATTAATGCACATACTCTGTGCATTAGGGCTGCAACAACTAATCGATAAAATCGATAATAATCGATAATGAAAATCGTTGCCAACGAATTTCATTATCGATTAGTTGAATCGATTTTTATTGATTATAAAATGAGGGTTTTTTCAGAGCAAACGCTCTGAAAAATACCCCTCATTATATAATCCGTTTCAGTGACTCACAGCAGCAGCTCCTACTTACCAGCCCCTCCCTGTAATCACTGTGGCAACTGGCCCCGCCCCTTCCTTCTCCCAGAAGGCCAGAACCACATGGCTGTGACACTCATCTAACTAAGTATAAAATTAATATTTGGGCTGCTGAAAGTTAGGGGAGGTGGGGTTTAATTTAGGGGCAGTTATGGTTAATGGGGTGTTTAGGGTTAATTTAGGGGAAGTTATGGTTAATGGGGTGTTTAGGGGCAGCTATGGTTAATGGGGTGTTTAGGGTTAATTTAGGGGCAGCTATGGTTAATGGGGTGTTTAGGGTTAATTTAGGGGCAGTTATGGTTAATGGGGTGTTTAGGGTTAATATAGGAGCAGCTGTGGTTAATGGGGTGTTTGGGGTTAATTTGAGGCAGTTGTGGTTAATGGGGTGTTTAGGGTTAATTTAGGGGCTGTTGTGGTTGATGGGGGTCTTTAGGGTTAATTTAGGGGATGCTGTGGTTAATGGGGTGTTTAGGGTTAATTTAGGGTAGTTGTGTTTGATGAGGGAATTTAGAGTTAATTTAGGGGTAGTTATGGTTAATGGGGTGTTTAGTGTTAATTTAATGATGAGGACTGAGGGTTAATTTAATAAAGTTAACTTAAGGCGCAGTTAGAGGTAAAGGGGGGCAGACTAAGGGGAATCTAAATCCTGGTGAAGATTAACCCAGTACTTATTTATAAAAGTATGGTGTCAGTGTGATGCGAACAGGTCTGTGACTCTGAGGGGACTATGAGATATCTGGGGGTATAAGGCATATCTGGGGGTATAAGGCATATACGATATATAAGGCATATGTGGGGAGGGCAGCGTGGCATGTCTGGGAGGCAGTGTGGCATGTCTGGGGAGGATTGAGTGGTGTATCAGGGGGTATAAGGCGTATCAGGCACAGTGGCATATGTGGGGGTAGAGTGGAGTGGAATATGTGGGAGGCAGCGTGGTATATGTGGGAGGCAGCGTGGAGTGGAATATGTGGGAGGCAGCGTGGAGTGGAATATGTGGGAGGCAGCGTGGAGTGGCATATGTGGGAGGCAGCGTGGAGTGGCATATGTGGGAGGCAGCGTGGCATATGTGGGAGGCAGCGTGGCATATGTGGGAGGCAGCGTGGCATATGTGGGAGGCAGCGTGGCATATGTGGGAGGCAGCGTGGCATATGTGGGAGGCAGCGTGGCATATGTGGGAGGCAGCGTGGCATATGTGGGAGGCAGCGTGGCATATGTGGGAGGCAGCGTGGCATATGTGGGAGGCAGCGTGGCATATGTGGGAGGCAGCGTGGCATATGTGGGAGGCAGCGTGGCATATGTGGGAGGCAGCGTGGCATATGTGGGAGGCAGCGTGGCATATGTGGGAGGCAGCGTGGCATATGTGGGAGGCAGCGTGGCATATGTGGGAGGCAGCGTGGCATATGTGGGAGGCAGCGTGGCATATGTGGGAGGCAGCGTGGCATATGTGGGAGGCAGCGTGGCATATGTGGGAGGCAGCGTGGCATATGTGGGAGGCAGCGTGGAGTGGCATGTCTGGGAGGCAGCGTGGAGTGGCATGTCTGGGAGGCAGCGTGGAGTGGCATGTCTGGGAGGCAGCGTGGCAAGCCTGGGCTCAAATGTGCATGTGGGAGGCAGCGTGGAGTGGAATATGTGGGAGGCAGCGTGGCATATGTGGGAGGCAGCGTGGAGTGGCATATGTGGGAGGCAGCGTGGAGTGGCATATGTGGGAGGCAGCGTGGAGTGGCATATGTGGGAGGCAGCGTGGAGTGGCATATGTGGGAGGCAGCGTGGAGTGGTATATGTGGGAGGCAGCGTGGAGTGGCATATGTGGGAGGCAGCGTGGAGTGGCATATGTGGGAGGCAGCGTGGAGTGGCATATGTGGGAGGCAGCGTGGAGTGGCATATGTGGGAGGCAGCGTGGAGTGGTATATGTGGGAGGCAGCGTGGAGTGGCATATGTGGGAGGCAGCGTGGAGTGGCATATGTGGGAGGCAGAGTGGAGTGGTATATGTGGGGGGCAGCGTGGAGTGGCATATGTGGGAGGCAGTGTGGAGTGGCATATGTGGGAGGCAGTGTGGAGTGGCATATGTGGGAGGCAGCGTGGAGTGGTATATGTGGGAGGCAGTGTGGAGTGGCATATGTGGGAGGCAGCGTGGCAAGCCTGTGCTCAAATGTGCATAAATTGGGGGGCTGGTTGGGGAATAAAGACAAGAAATGCATTTTATCAGTTTTTTTTTTTAATTCTGCGTTTGTATTTAACATCATTTGTTTATTAAATTATTTTAAATAAATGAAAAATGTACATTCATTTTTTTATCCGATTAATCGAAAAAATAATCGGCCAACTAATCGATTAGGAAAATAATCGTTAGTTGCAGCCCTACTGTGCATGAAATGAAGTAAGCATTAAATGGTAAACCAGCTATCATAGACTGCCAATGGCACAAAATATGATTATTATTAAAGAGGGAGTGTATGCAACACAAATGTAAGCATGGTTAGATTTATTAAACTACCTATAAGCCGTCCTTGAAGGCTACAAACAAGCCACAATATATGACTATCCCAGCTTCAGGACATGCATCTAATTTAAAACAATTGTTATCAGGAAAGGGTAGACAGATAACCCGTCTGTGGCCCTTTGGGAGTTGAGCCCCCCTGCCTGCTTCTAAGGCTGCCAGATGCAATAGCGTTCCACCAACAGGATGGCAACTCCCAATGGCATAAATTAAAAATCTGAGTTTTCAATACATATATTTTGTTTATCTGTTAACCTTTGATAGGTTTATTAAGCATGCCAATCCTCTAAAATGTATGACTTTGGACAGTAAATTTTCTTTAATTACACGCAAAAGTTCAGAAAACTCCTTGTCCCACACTGGTCATAAACATCTGGTTTTAAGATACCTCACACAACTGTACTTTTTTTTAATTTTAGCATGAAAGGGAAAGAGAAAATAATTTTATATAACAGAGTTAAAAGGCAGCTTCTGAAAAAAGGGGTTATGTTTAATTTTGTGCTTTGGATGGTACCCATGTACCGTGGTCAAGGAATCAAGGATTCCAACCCCCCACATCCGGTCATCATCTGGATGAGAGCTTTACTGGAAACACAAGCAAACACTGCCCTGGAACATTTATGAGTAGGGCTTTTGTGCGTGGTATATATGCTTGGCACAGAGAACACAAAGTTTGCAGTGTTCTTGTGCATGATTATAAATTCTGGGAAACTTGAATATTACCATCTGCCTCTAGGATGGAATATGCGTTATGCTTACTACTTATCCTACCTCCTACAATCAGGTATGTGTTAGGAAAAAGGTTCTTTGCTTGCATTAAAGCCCGGGCATGTCCGGAGTGGAACAGGTCGAAGATCCCATCAGCGTAAACTCTCACTGGCCTGTTAGCTGCGGAAGAAACAAACACAACCAAAATAAATATAGTGTGTGGTCATCACAGCCCAGAATTTGTGCAATATCGAGATTAACTATTGTGGTGACATAATATCTCATTTTGAATAATACATTTTGGTGTGATCTGAAAGGATTTAGGATCAGAGATAAAATATAGGGTATCTCTTTAAATTCATATTGCGGGTGCGATCCTACAATAATTAAAAGCGCCGGAATTTCACGTATGGGATAGAATATTGGTTTTGCCTATTTTATCTCATTAACATCCCTAACATAAGTCTGCTATGGTAAAAGTCTTAAAAGGTCTGAATCATCCTTTTGCAAATTTGATATATACGTTTACCTAATCACGCAGAAGGTCACAATAACGTTCAGGATTTTGCATCCTCTAATAATGATGTTGCAGAAGTCACAAGATGCCACCATCTTTTTAAGTAAGACACATATGCAAACTATAACAACAGTAATAATAATAATAACATTATCTCAAAGCTACATACACTGTAAAATATTGGGCATAATTTGCATATCTGTGTATACTACGTGAGAACAAAAATGTACCCTGATTTTTTTTGGGGAAAAGTGTACATACGTATAATACTCATCCATTACTCCAGCATCACAGATTGTTCTCATACACAGGTTTACATACAAACACATGCATATTTCTACATTTAGGGTCCTCTCCCAGTTTATCTAACTGTGTAGGTTCAAGAGGAGGCTCTTCTCTTGTGGTCCAGCAGCTGGTGACAGGTCTGGTTTACTACACCCTTGCAGTCCTCACAGGCAACGTGTGAAGACTGTGAGGGATCAGGACACCAGGCGCACACACAGCGTAGCAGTCATGTTTTAAAAGGTACATTTTTCAATGTTTTACAGTATGTTTACATGACCATTCTATGCTTCTGACTTACGTGGTGTTCCCCTTTTTGCTTCTTCCATGGTTACTCTATGATACAGCTTACTCAGGTCAATCTCCAACTCATCAGAAAAAGGTGCAGGCTGAGAAACACCCTGTAAAAATATTGGAAATGAACATGGTTTACTGGTGGTTCCTTCTCACAAAACACTTTATTTACCATATTATTAACAAGTAATCCCAAAACAGTAAACATTACTTAAAGGGACACTCCATCCATCATATGAACTTTAATGAACAAGTTTTTGATGTCCCTCTTGCAAATGCATAAGAGATTCTGCAGAATTGATTTTAACGAAGGAACTTTCCTTTTTAGATTTCCTTTTTTTAATTATATATTTAAATATATAGACACACTATTAAGTTAATATAATATTGATGTACATAAATATATGTAACTAGACATAGACACGTATAACAGTCAGGTTTTGTCTGTTTAGCAATGGGTAGAAGTCACTTCTGTTCCAAAGTATAAAGGACATAGTTGCCAAAGGGTTAAAAAGTTACATTATATTTTATTTATTCAGAAGCAGCTGATTTCATAGCACTATTGCCACAGGGGAAAGCGAAAGTTAACAATATACAAAACTGACACTAACATTAACACATGTGGGTCACGCTGGTACAGAATAGAGCCCTGCTCTTACAAGCTTACAATCTACTGGTCCTTTACGACAGTCCACTTTAGAAAAATGAATCAATGAGTTCTATTGGAACATATGGATTTGAATCAAGTAAAAAAAATTAAAAAATAGAGATTTCTCTAGATCCTCACAAAGTATAGTAAAGTGCTGCCACCACGTGGCTAATGCTTAGTATGTAATTAAATAAAAATACTGGATTTACAGAGAATGCTTAGATAAAACGCTACTGGCATGAATGAATACAAGTGGGGGAGCCATTTAACATGGCCTGAACAGCAATAAAAAAAAAAAAATAAAAATGAAAAAGTAATGGTTTCTACAACTAGTGCTATTAACCTGCGTTTGGCGGGGCATTTTTGTAGGCACGGAATCCTCATCTGCTGTCCCGTTGGGTCCTGTGGCATCTTTTCTTCTCTTCCGAGAGTGCGGTTTGGGAGTGGTATGAGCCTCCATTAGTGCAATATTGTGGGAGAGTCTTGGGGAAGACTGGAAACACAAACACATTATCAGAAAGGAATCTGCAAGACCTGATGATAACTCGTTAAACAGGAATGTTCACATATTATTTTGGAACCCTTTTATTGAGAATTTTGTGATATAAACATGCATACTTGAATTAACATCAAAATTAACCATCTGTCTTGATACAGTGTTTATTAATAAAGACGGAATCATGTTACAATCATGTAACCCAAATGAATGTATGTTTACTTAGTAGCAGTGTGCTAACCATATATTAGCAGCCATGACGACTTGCACCAAGAGGCTACAAGTAACTAGGTGGCTCTATATTATATAGATATATAAAAAAACCAGACACTTAGCTACCCCAGTACAGCGTCCTAAGCACTCCAAGTGAATGATTTTGTATAGTCAAGCTGAATTCAATGTGATGAAAGAGACAGGAATAAAACATGGAGGTACAGATTTAAGTAGGTGACGACAATAACACTGATAATCTTGTTATCATGGCACCTGTCAGTGGATAAGATTTTGATATTAGTCAGCAAGTGAACATTTCATCCTCAATGTTGATGTGTTAGAAGCTGGGAAAATGGGCGATGTAAGGATCTGAGCGACTTTGACAAGGGAGAAATCGTGATGGCTAGACGACCGGGTCAGAGCATCTCCAAAACTGCTGCTCTTGTTGGGTGTTCCCAGTCAGCAGTGGTCCAAGGAAGGAAAAGCAGTGAACCAGCAGCCAAGGCTCATTGATGCGCTTGGTGGGTAAAGGCTGGTCATTGTGGTTAAATCCAACAGACGAGCTACTGTAGCTCAAATTGCTGAAGTTAATGCTGGTTCTGATAGAAAGGTGTCAGAACACACAGTGCATCACAGTTTGTTGCGTATGGGGCTGAGTAGCCACAGACAGCTCAGGGTGCCCGTGCTGACCCCTGTCCACTGATGAAAGAACCTACAATGGGCACGTGAGTATAAGAACCGGACCACAGAGCAACGTTGTCTTTTACATCACATAGATGGCCGGGTGCATGTGCATTCCCCATCTGGAGAACACATGGAGAGCACCATGGCCCCACCTCACATCTTAAAGGACTTAAATGATCTGCTGCTTACATCTTGGTGCCAGATACCACAACACACCTTCAGAGGTCTAGTGGAGCCCATGCCTCGATGGGTCAGGGCTGTTTTGGCAGCAAAAGGGGGACCTACACAATATTAGGCACAACCCAATGCACAACCAGGTTTTTGACCATTTGGAATTTTTTAGTTCTCAAATGAGCTGCATCTCAACATGCCTGATGCTTTTAAAATGTATCCAGGTATTAGTATACCTTGCTGGTGTGAATTTAGCTATCTTCAAATGCTTGATCAAGTTTTTTTAAAGACATAATCTGTGTATCTGTACATGTCAACATACTTAGAAATCCGTGAATGTCACTGAAACGAGTTGCCCTCTCTTCAGTAATTTAACCCCTTCAATCCCTTATAGACGTACCGGGACGTCCAAAAAACGCCCACTAAGAAACCCCTATGGAGGTACCGGTACGTCTAGCCCTTCGTGCAGCGTCAGGGACACATACCTGCCGCTGCACGGGAGACCAGGCTGTCGTTTGACTGCCTGGACTCCCCCCTGGCAGCAGAAGGCAGCGTCGCTGGCTTTCTGCTGCCCGATCTCCTGTAACAGCTTCCGGCGCGAAGCCGGAAAACCGTTACAGATAGAAATGCCCGATCGCTCAGTAGTGACGTCACCTGGAAGTTCACGGGAGGATCGGGTATCCCTGCAGGGTCTGTCTAGACCCTGCTGGGCTACTCGATCACTCCGATGAGTGAGTTTGAGGTACCAAAAACCCCTGGGATTGAAGGGGTTAAGAGCAACTACATCCAGGGCATTAAAAGAGAAACCCTCCAGATCCCCATATAGCAAGAAAAATGGTATAACTGCTAATTAAGTAAAAAAATACAGGATTAGCCAAAGCACATCAATGTAACAATGTACAATGTTTCAATTAATCCAATAAAAAAAAAAATCTCGAAATAATGACACACATTTGTACACCTATTAACCAGATGAAATGCACAAACATCTGGGGTTTTACCTATTTGCTCGATTATAAGACCCAAAATCTGAATATTTATTTAGAAAAAAAAAAAAGAAAAAGCCGGAATATAAGACGATCCTATAGGAAATATGCTTTATTAGTAAATATGAATTCATGTAAAGTATTTTTTCATATTTAACAAAAGCTATGAGAGACATTTTTTTTGTTTTTATTTCCTTTTATTTGCCAACCTGCCCCCCAGTTATGCACATCTGCCCCCAGGCTTGCCACTCTGCCTCTCTGATATGCCTTATACCCTCCTATATGCCACTCTGCCTCCCTGATATGCCTTTAACCCCCTATACACCACTCTGCCTCCAGAACTGCCTTATATCCCCTTTATGCCACTCCGGCATATAGGGGTTAAAAGACATATCATGGGACAGAGTGGCATACAGGGGGTTAAAAGGCATATCATGGGGCACTCTGCCTCCAGAAAAGCCTTATGCCACCCATACAACCCCCCCCCCCCGACTAACCAGTGCTTCTGACTCCCTGGTGTCTCGTGGAGGCAGCGGGTGAAGGCCATGTGACGCCAGCGCCGAGTCATAGAAGCTACGGCGGAAGTACAAGCAGTAGTGTGGGTTGTCTGCGTTCATCAAGCGGACTTTTGCCGGCTGGCAGAGAAGAGGCGCACTGACAACCTCTGCTGCTGCAGGTGTAAGTGCCGGCAGCAGCTGAGGTTACCAGACAGGAGGATCCATGTCCCCTGCAGTGCTGCGGGGGATCTGGATCTTTGTCTCATAGTCAGACCTCATTTGAGATCTGTTTAGAAGACGACCTCGATTTTAAGACGAGGGGTATTTTTCAGAGCATTTGCTCTGAAAATCCTTGTCTTATAAATCAAGCAAATACAGTTATTACAGTAGGCAGGAAAGGGCGCAAAGCCCATCTGTTATAGGAGCTGATTTCACACACTCTGACCTCGAACAGATGACAACACAGGGTAGGGCAGACTGCAGACGTGACTCAGAGTTCACCTTTAAAAATAACGCTATCTAAATGTCAAGTGAACTAAAAGTCAGTTTAAATGTATTTGTGTGTGTGTGTGTATATATATATATATATATATATATATATATATACACACACACACACACACTACTGTTCACAAGTTTTGGGGTCACTTTCAAAGAAACGGAAATTCTGTCAATTAAAATAACATGAAATGGTTTAGAAATACAGCGTAGATATTGTTAATGTTGTAAATGACTCTTGCAGCTTGAAATGATCGATCTTTAATGGAATATCTTAATAGACGTACAGAGGCCCTTTATCTCTCCCATCACGCCTGTGATCCAATGGGACATTTTGTTCGCTAACCGAAGTTGAAAAGGCTAGAAAATGTTCTTGTTTTCCTTAAAAAAGGCTGTGACCCCAAACTTATACATATACATACACAAACACACAACCTACATAAGAACAGCTGCAAATACAATATTAAACCTTGTGCATACTAAGCAGACATTTCAAGAAGTACCCAGTATCACCGCATCAATACATAAAAATGGGACCCCAATAAAATTGGGGTCCCAAAAACAGATAATGCACCAGTACAAAGGTAACATATTGAAATGTGAAATAATGCGAAGAAACCTCTCCAAAAAAAAAAAATATATATATATATATATATAGTAAAGCATAGTTTTATTTTACTGTCCCTAACCAACCGATATGGTCTTTGGCATTATCACTTTTAGTTCCTCAAAGGAGCTTCCTCCACTTCCCTTAATGACGCGTCAGGACATTTTGAGGCCATGCCTGCTTCATCTACTGGATCCTCGCCCCCCATCCTCCTCCTTTGTTCCAATAAGCCCTAGCTAGTTTAAGTTGGTGCTGCTAGGGAAGAAAGCATTGATGCCATTTGAATGCATGCCCCTAACGCCTAGTCATCCAGCATTGCCGGTGCCTGCTTCTCAGTAGAAGACTACTCATTTAGCAGACAGTCAGGGATCAGAGAAGCAAACTCAGCTTGATTTTCCGATCTGAGAAAACATCTTGGGCATTACCAGCCCTTTAATATAAATATTAGTCATTATTTTTGTGTTGAGGAAGAAACGTATTATAACAAGGTCCACTTCGGGAAGAAACATGATAAGACTGGATTGGAAAGCTCTTATCTGCTGCCAAGTTCGTAAGTTCTATGTAAACACAACATAGGCAAAATATTATTTACCAAATGTTACAACATTGCTACTTTCCTCTGGATTTCATGATACTGAGCCAACATAGAAAGTTCAAAGTATACTTAACGTTGTTCCACTTTAATATACATTGAATACACATTGGACCACAAGCGTATCTCTCGGCTTTGTAAAGAAACTATTTCCTAAGCACTGTATCAATGAGTAATTTTCCATTAGAGCTGAAGCCAGCAGCTAAATGTAATAGTGCAAGACGACAGCTCACACTTACATTGGACAAGATGTACAACTATGTGCATTAGACACCCCAGCAGTTTTATTTACAACCGAAACCTTTTGGGAAAATTGCTCTGATAATAATTGAGAAGTAAAAATAAATCATTTTGAATTTTACTTGCATACGTCATTGACATGTCCTATATTAAAATAAAGACGGGAAGAAACCCAAAATATCCCTTTACACTTGGAAATGAAAGCTTCGCAGCGGTTTACACACAGGATTAAAAATGAAAAGTGGTTTTATTTTTCTTTTGTATAGGAACACTCCAGCCATCATATGCACTTTTGCCACATACCTATATCTATCGTTGCCCGCCTAGATTTTAAAATAGTTTCTTACTAAAATAGTTTCTTACTTTTAATATTAATAATAATAATAATAATAATAATAACTAAAAGAACACACTATAGGAAGTTTTAACAAATGGTTAATTATGTTGAAAGTCCTGAAGGTGATAGAGGCCCAGGCTTTACTTAAAGAAGAACTAAGGCAGCAATCAGAAAAGGTTCTCAGAATAACACGGCTCAAGGACACAACTAGTAAATGGTACTTTCCTTCTTCTACTTGGATTTTAAAAGTTGCTTGCACTTTTTCATGTTAAATGTGGACCATTTTCCCAGTCTGTGAGCTTTTATATCCCTCATACCGTCGCTCAGCACCTTATAGGTGCTGATCAGCAAAATGTATGGATCCTAGGGGGGAAATGGCGGATGCGGTCACTTACCTTCTCCCCATGCTGAATGCAGGAACCTAGTTTGTCAATTCATGCTCTGCCCCATCAATACTGAATACAAAACGAAACAGTTCAACTGGAAGACCCATGAGGAACCATCGCCATTTCTCAATATTGTTCAACTGCAGGCAGGCACTCATTAGATCAGGCATGTAAAATGGCATAATGGGATGCCTTAAAGGGCAACTAAATGGGATGACTTAAAGGGCAACTGCCATCTGCAAAATAATTTCCTGTCCTTATGTTATCTCCCCTTCCTTACAAATAATGTTACAATAAACAGAAGGAAGAAAAATCAAAAGAGAATAAGAAATAAGCTAATGGTGAGGATAATCATGCAAAGCCTAAACAGATGATGATGTATTTATGTATCAAAATAAGAAATAAGTACATGACACAGATCCCCTTTGAACAGTGGCACATCCACTTTAAAATTCTGGCTGTTTGATTAAAAGCAATTTAATAATTGTCTTGAGGAGTTTAACATTTTTAATTTAAACAGGAAAAGAAAACGTATGAAAGGGTACATCAATGGTTAATCGGGCGGAAATTTTGCACAATTAGGGGGAAAGAAGACAGGCAGATAGTGAGACAGTGTATGTAATGGTGAACAAGACTATAGAGTACTGAGGATTACCATGGCTGTCCAGCAAATGGGTCAAAATGAAAAGAAGCTAAGTGCATTAACCGAGGAATACAGTGATTAAGTCTAAAGATCTGCTTCTCCTGTCTTACCAGCTCATAGCTTAGGACACAATCTATATTTAGGTCTAATAATTAAGGTTACCAAGTTTCATTGAACTGCAGAAAGCAGACACTCAGCTACAAACAGATCCCTTGCCCTTCAGCGTTGAAGAAATGTTTAAACTGCAATAAAACAATCTACTCTAACAGACAAAATTTAATTCAAGGGAGTACATTTGGCAATGCTCCTGAATCCGATCCATGGCATTACCAAACGATACAGGGTTACTCTCCTCCAAATACTGAGTCATGGGCACAGTTTCTCAACATAGAAGAAATGCAATCCGTCATGGGGCAAAACATCTCAACCCATAACAGCAGCATCCACCGATATTAATCTATGTAAATCCACATGCACCGTTGGATTACATGTCTACTTACCAAAATTGTTTTTATCATACACATGTATAAACTATGTAACATATATAGACTGTAAGCTCTTTGAGCAAGGCCCTCCTCATGTTGTTTCTGTAAATCAGATAGTTATGTTATATACTACTTATGTCCTGTCTACTCATTGTACAGCGCTACGGAATATAATGGCACAATATAAAGCAATAATAATATATATATTTATATAGCGCCAACAATTTATGTAACACGTCTTAAAATACACACATTCAAGGGATATGACAAAACTAGAACTGACAGACTAGGACAAAGCGACCCGTTAGGTACAGATAGCCCCTTGTGCACGCTCACAATATGAAAGTGGGTTAATATGCGAGGCACAGACCTGTACTGTTCTCTTAGTAAAGAATGCTGCGAAATCCATTCTCCCGGCAGGCTGACTCCAGCTTATATGAGACTTGTATGCGATTTAAAATAAGTGCACTTTGATCAGTCAGCTCTACAGCTACAGTGTCTGCCGCAGGTCCAAAGACCAGGACAGTAGGGAATACAGCAGTATGATCAATGATACAGATACATCAGCCCGATCTGCTTGATGCTACATCAGGAACAGTTTCCTTACAGAATAACACAGTTGGGATTTATGTCCCCTTATTAATCACATAGTTCATGTATTTCTATCAGTGCCTGATCAGACTATGACACGTTTGCAGGTTAGGGGTGAGTAGCTGTAGATAGGACAGTGCTGATCTAGCTCTGCTTACAGCATAAAAACTTAGTATCAACGCCCTTTATCTCAGGTACGCAAGTAATCTTCACCTGACAATCCAAAGGGCGATTGAGCTTTGTTCGAATGCCACCATATCATAGTGGCTAAAGGTACGCATACACATCACCGATACGATTGCAAGCTCACTAGTCATTGATCCCTGGCACTCAATTCTCTTACATTGCCCACTTTTATGATCGTATTAAAACGAGACGATCTAGAAAGATAATAAGACAAATTATAAGACATACGATGCGCAGATGTCTAGCGGGTGTTCCACTATGATCTCGGACACTCACCTCCCGGTGTCTTCGTGTCCAGTTTCGGGGCGGGGCTGCTTAGCGTTACGGCGTGTGACAGCTCCTTCCGGAAGTACAGCTCATGACCGGCGAAGGAGTCTGTGCAGTTTCTTAACAGCCCGCGGGAAACCACAAGTGAAAACGCGAGAGTTCCGCCTGTAGTTCGTTCGCATCGGGTCATCATAGCACCACAGCTGTTATTGGGCTTTATTTTATGTGTTTTAGAAACTTGTTATACATAATGTATTTTCATTTTAAAAATAAACTTAACTTGGAAAGCCAAGCGGGAATACAATTATTTTAAGTAAATAAGCATTTACTTCTTTCTTCCTTTTTAAAAACCATTAGTAGTAACGAAATAGCATGTACAAAGGCATGATAATAAATGGGGTGCTTAATGGACAGTGTGTATTAAGGGCTAATAACTGGATAGTTGTGATGTTGCAAGCTGCACCGCGTATTTGCCTTGTACAGTCCCTAACATGGCACCAATGGTGCAGATTGGGGTGAAGCGATTGAGTTGGCATATGATGAAGGGCGTGAGTTTGCAGGTTTGCTTGGAGAGGTGGTAGTTATGGGACACTTGAACATTTCCAGGATACAATGGAGTTGGTTGTAGAACATTCCATTGAGTGGGTGCAGAAGGAGGTAAGAAGACTAGATGAACATCTGTTCAAAACGTGAAAGAGGGAGACTTTTTTTTTTTTTTAAATCTCGCGGAACTCACCGATACAAGCGATTGTACTTTACAATGTCGCACTTGCATCGCCGCTTAAAACACACTTTGTTTTTGTCAGCACCGTCATGCATATTAAAAATAACCAACACATTGAATTGAATTCTCATGAGGGCACAGCCAGACATACTACTTCCATGATGCTGGCTGAGCATCATGGCAAGTGCAGCAACAGTAAAGCTGCAGATGCTAGCTGTGAACAAAAAATTCCCATGATTCTGAGCCAGCCAGGTGTCAACCGTAATGCTGGCTGAGCATCATTGGAAAAGTAGTCCATGGCAGCAGAGATTTTTTTAAATTAAAAAAAAGGCTAATGTTAGCCTCCCTCTCAGGACCCTTACACACTGCCTTTACACACACCTGCCCATAAACACACATATACACATACACTGCCTTTGCGCACACACACATACACTGCCCTTACACACACACATATACACATACACTGCCCTTACACACATACATATACACGTACACTGCCCTTACACACATATAGATATACATTGCCCTTACACACATATACATGTACACTGCCCTTACACACACATATACATGTACACTGCCCTTACACACACATACATATACACTGTGTGTCTTTTCACCATAAACATTTCTCAACTATAAGAGCAGTACAAAATGTACACAATCGTAAAAGCTCTAATTTGGCGCGTTATATTAAACGTGTTTTCAACCTTTATATTCTATGATATTATTAAACTACCTTTTTTTTTTCTTTCAAGATTAAGGGATGTATTTGGTCAAATTAACTCATATAACATAAGAATTTCAAATTATATCCTATAACTTTTTGCCTGAAATATGCTTCTGTCCTAACACTGTGCTTCGTCAATTGCAGATAAACAAGCAACAATATAAGGTGGTTTATTTAAAAACCACACAACAGATGCAAAACTAAAATATAACAATGAAAATATCACACAAAGTAACACAATGAAATAGAGAACATGTGTAATAGATAAATATTTATTTAATTACTTGTTACTGTTTAAAAATGTTTATGTACATAAATATTTTGTATGATTCCTATTTATAAACATTGAGCTTGTAATACATAGATAGCACTTTCCCCTTTAAATTAATAATAGAAACAGCCGAATGCAGCCACCACACAGAACAAATAGTCCTATAAGATAAAAAAAAATACAGTTAGTAAAAAATTACAACTCATCCCAAGATTTGTTTTAACGACAAACATTTAACAGGCTAGGACTTTATCATATGCTCCAAACACCTTCAGTAACAAATGATATGAAGGTGGAGACTGAACAATGCAAAGTACTGTATAGTTAAATCATATAAAAAGAGTAATTCAGACTAAAGTCACCCTTAATTTGTATATCTTTTGGTCATGATGAAGAATCACAGCTTGCTGTGCCTTAACCTATTTGTATATCATGCATAAAGACCCATCCAGCAGATGTTAAATGAAAGTATAAGCCAACAGAAAAAAATGTAATTGTTGAGCTTGAACCCAAAGAAGAAATCAACATTTGACCTAATCTGTTAAGACTACATTTTAAACAATATTTCTGAACACAAACATTGATTAAAAAAAAAACAAAAGGCACAGTAGTATGTTATGGTTTTCCTAAATACGTGTGATGATGCTTAAAAGTGAGTTGTAATAGGAGCATTTTATCCTCTAGTATAATCTCCAAAATATTTTCCCCTACACACACACACACCACTGTGGCTATACCATGGTGGTTTTAATATCTAGCCTGCGGATGTACTGCTAATATGGGTTTGAGAACACATTGTCTTGTTTGGAACCATCTAATACGTTAGCTGCATAAAATACTTTATTCTTACATTTGTGAAGACATATTCTGCAAAGCTGTCAGTGTCGGCATCCCAGAAACACCGGGCAGCCATTCTGAGGGGACAAAAAGATTTTACTTATACCTTTTCACATTATTGGCAGGATGAAAAAATTAAATAAAAGCAACAACTTTTTAGATTTTAACATTTAACACTTCTATAAAAGAATGCTGTCCATCCACTAGAAAACATGTGCAGTTCAGTAAAAGTAGTATCTAATCAACGTGAGGCCTGAACATGTTTCATATTACAAACAGCAAGGTTTAAGCCTCTGCACATACTGATGCATATAACGTTTTCTCTTGTGTTGTACAATAAGATCCCATTGTACTTGAATATTGAACAGATAACTAAAAAAAAATAGGCAAAATCCTTACTTTACAGTAAAACATTTGCAAAATGATTTCCGATTGTAAATTTACTGTATACTTGCAACACTGGGCTTTATTCACTAAAGGTACAGTTGTCAGGAGAGTTGTGCTTTTTAACTCCCTCACTATTCATTATGAAGAACTTGTCGGTTTCTCCAGGAAGAAGGGTTGAGCTGGCCTTGTACAACACATAACTTAATGTGTGAGGAGACCAAGAAATCTCACTGATTTAATTATACATTTTACAGGGCTAGCCAAGTTCTTCCCGGACCGGAAGCTCACTTGAATATGCTTAAACACAACTTTCCCTTAATGAATAAACCACACCATGTTCTAAAGTAGAACTCTGCATATCACGATGCCCCTGATTTTGTAGACCAACATAGATAAGAGATAACATTTGAATGTTTGCATTTGCATACTTCTCATACTCATGCACATTAAGGTGTTTGCTGTAAGTAATTTCAGAAAGTGTTCTAAAGTTGTCCATTATGTGCCTAGGACCCATGTATAACTCATGTTTCATGCCTCTTTGATTGCACTCGATTTATTTCGTTAAACTCATGGGCAGATGAGTATTTTCTGCTCAGGGTATCTTCTTTTTTTTACATTTAAAAACTCTTCATTTACATTTTTGTGAGTATCAACTATCTTAATTAAAATAGAGTTTTAAATAGATCATAACTTAAATCACATTGTCATGATGAAGCATAATCCTGAACTGATCACTGCATCAACTCTTCCCAGAAGGAATACAAAACAGAAATATATCCTAAAACAATGATGTAGGAACCATCTGCAAAGAACATAAAAGCACATACAGTCCAGGTGCTGTGGGGTTTCATCTAAACAACGGAAACTGTAAAATAATGTCATGGTAGTAATAATAGTAGTAATAATAGGTTTGATTTGGAAGAGTGGGGAATAATTTTCTCAAGCATATGCACTGCTAAAAATAGTAGGATGATAAAATATAAAGAACAGCATCCATTTACAACACAGATCATCGCAACAAATCTGTAAGTGCTACTTACTTCACTCCTTCACCTCTTTGTTCACCAATCACAGCTTGTACCACCATTTTGTACCTATCGAATCCCATTCCTGATGATTAACATAAGAAAAAGCACAAGAACTTCAGGCCAATCCACTAAAATAATAAATCATTGTAATTGGTTTGGTGAACTGCATTGGAAAAGGAAAGTTAGACAAATATTTACTGTTTGAAGGTTAATTATAATTACAAAGTTAAGTGGCACACATGTTCTGGGGGCTGCTTGGTGTCATGTCAGGCAGCACTGCCAGATGTCTGTGCAAACACTTACATCTATGCATACCCAGTGAGTTCTTCACGTAGGGCTGGCTTCAGGGTTGAACCCAACAGTGTCTTGTTGTGCAGCCTGCTCGGCAGGCTATAGTGACATGCATAGAAAACAGAGATTAAGCAACACTGGGGTTTACCATGATACATTTTTACCTTTAAGTTTATCTTTTATAGTCTCTGACAAAAAACGCGTCAACTGTGGAACCTCTTCAGCTACGTATTGCTTGTTGGCGAGTTCTTCTTTCAATACTGATTTGATACATTCTTTTACTGTTGCTGCTCTAAATCTGTCAGGGAAAAAATAAAATAAAATATGCATCAGAGCCATAAAGTGTCAGCGTTACACTGATGAGGTCTCACAAGATAGATACAGCTGTATTTATTGTAGGTGAAGCTCTCCAGCTCATGTAATGTGTACTGGGTGAAAAGTAGTAGCCATGTTGCAGTGAGGGTAGTGCAGTAACTATTGACATAGTTAGTTTGCTAATTTAATGTAAGTATATATATATATATATATATATATATATATATATATA
Source organism: Spea hammondii (assembly GCA_029215755.1). Lineage (NCBI taxonomy): Eukaryota > Metazoa > Chordata > Amphibia > Anura > Pelobatidae > Spea > Spea hammondii. The sequence continues at coordinate 90,068,752 of JARDYJ010000003.1, forward strand.
CACACACACACACACACACATATACAGTATATGTAATACATAGATTAATTTGCGGTGGCGGTACTAGTCACTGTGGTAAGTCTGCATTTCACAATATTTATTCTTTGTTTTTAAAAGAGTGTATTCTCAGTCTAGGCAATAACAATATTCCATTAAAAGGCTCACTTTATGGCGCCTTTTTTTTACCTTTACTGATAGACAGACAGGCTGGTGAAGCGAGTCAAAAGCAACGGTCCAGGTTTTTCTTTAATCTCCATATTGGAATAGATTGCGGTGATTACTAAATGATGCATCATTAGGACTGAGTTGGGAACCACTGATCTAAATGAGAGTAATCTGGCATACTATGCTAAAAAGACTAAAATAGCATATACAAATACACTGAATTTATTTTCATAGAGGAACCTCTATACTATTCGACTTCAAATAATGAAGTTGAGCTAAAAGCTTCTACAATGAAATTGACCATAAGATCACCTGCACAAGTATTGAAATGTATCAGAAATGTGTTATTTCAGGAGTGGGTAATTGTGTGCAGGGGAAATATAATCCTATCACTCACATCAGGAATACTGTGCCAGTCTGGTACCACTGACTGAACTGGCATCTGACCTAGCCATTATCTACCATGTTATGTTGTTTCCAAAGAGAACCCCAGGCAAAATAGCTATTGTGTTCTATAACTCTCAGCATGATAGGAGTCATAGTACTCTAACAACAGCTGCACGGCCAGGTGCTTCCCATCGCTAACCTGTACAGCAAGAATATTCATTCATAAACTCACGCAGCCGGTACCATATACATTATTATACACACTAGTGTTTCACTGACTTGTGTTGGAAGTTGGGCCGGATGACGTACGAATTCTCTCCATTTTCCATGTCTCCCATAGCTGCTTGCCTGTTACCACAGTAACCACAACTCACTCGTCACTTCCGCTAGCAAAGAAAAAACAAATCAACTTCCGGTTCCTTGCTGTGTGGGTAAAGGTGGAGGTCTCGTGATGGTTTGTGTGTTTCGATAATTTTCGTACTGTAGTTTGGGGTAGCCGTATTAGTCCAGTGTATAAGAATGCACTGATAATTTTCGTGAAATTTAGAAGCGGTTCAGACAAACGTAAATTTGAAAACCTCTGTAAAGTTTGAGTTTAAAATGTGAAAGATGAATGAATTTGCACTTTGTACTCGTTTACCCAGTGTGACTCTTTGTGTATTGTTAACCGTTTAAGGACCGGGCTCATTTTTCGTTTTGTACCCTGTGGGACCGAGGCTGTTTTGACACTTTTCTGGTGCTTGTGTTCAGCTGTAATTTTCTCCTCACCCATTTAGTGTACCCACAGAAGTTATATATTGTTTTTTTCAGGACAAGATGGGCTTTTTTTAGATACCATTATTTTGATCGTATCATTTTATTTACTATTAAAAAAAAAAAAAAAAAAACGGTGAAAAATTGAAAAAAAACACATTTTATGACTTTTATTTGAAAAATCTTTTACTCACCTAAAAAAGCAAGTAAAAAAACTAGCTAAATAGATTCTACTACTTGTCCTGAGTTTAGAAATACCCAATGTTTTTATGTTTTTTTTGCTGTTTTTTGTAAGTTATAGGGCAATAAGTAGAAGCAGCGTTTGCAATCTTTTTTAACAAATCTGGTCAGTCTGCCTCCATCTCCTCTTTGGAACATCTTTGAAGCCGGTTAACTCAATTTAACCCATTCAAACCATATATTTTTGAAAACTAGACACCCCAGGGTATTCCAAATGCTGTTATTTTAACCCTTTCCATGCAACAATTATACAACTACACTTTGTCAAACTTTGTAATAGTATTTTTTTTAACTTTTTTTTCCACACATATTGTACTTTAGTTATAGATATACAGGTCCTGGTATATACCACTGTCTAACAACACCCCAATATGTGTTCAGGAATATCGCCTGAGTACAGCGATACCCCACATGCATGGGTTTGTCAGATTGTTTGGCTGGTTAAAGGTTACTTTTGGGGCATGCGTAATTCAGGTGGTCATTTGGTCATTCTGCCTCCATCTCCTCTTTGGAATATCTTTGAAGCCGGTTAACTCAATTTAACTCCGTCAAACCATATATTTTTGAAAACTAGACACCCCAGGGTATTCCAAATGCTGTTATTTTAACCCTTTCCATGCACCAATTATACAACTACACTTTGTCAAACTTTGTAATAGTAATTTTTTTTATTTTTTTTTCACACAAATTGTACTTTAGTTATAGATATACAGGTTCTGGTATATGCCACTGTCAAACAACACCCCAATGTGTGTTCAGGAACATCTCCTGAGTGCAGTGATACCCGACATGCATGGGTTTGTCGTGTTGTTTGAGATTTAAAATGCAACATTTGGGAAGTGCGCTTTTTTTCTCCATTTTGGAAAGTCTGTACCTATGCCCTATCTTTGAGCTCGGCCACTCCAATTTACCCCATCAGCCATTTTTTTTTATATTAGACACCCCTTGGGTATTTGAAGTGCTTTTATTTTAACTCTTTGTTGAGATTTTTGAGAAATTTTAGCACTTGCTCAAAATAATAAACTTAATTTTTTTATTTTATTTTTTTAATACTTTTTTAAATATTTTTTTTACACATTTTGCTGGTACTGGATGGTTCATCTAGTGACATCACTGCATAATTAATTTTAAATGTTAGCACCTTTTTTTTTTCCATTTTTTTTTTTTTTTTATATTTTACTAATCACATTGTGATTAGAAAGCTGGGCTCCATTGACTTGCATGATTGAATGCAGTACCTGTATTCAACCTGCAAGTGGAGCCAGAGTTCTCTAGAGGGTCTGGAGACCTTCTAGCGAACTTTTAAAACTTGATTGTTTTTTTTTACAGGGCGGCCGCCATCTTGCTGATGGCGAAGAACACCGGCAGCTGTGGCTGTGACCGCTCTCCGGAGCGGTCACAGCCCATCCAGAGGTAAGTGTTTGGTGTCGCTGGATGCCTCCTGATCGAGGCATTCCAGCGACACCATTTAACGCTTTTAAAACGGGCGTCCGCCGCCATACAATGTATGGCGGCTGTTGACGCCCCGGGGAGGGGCCAGACATGGCCCCCGAGGCCGATCTCGGCCTTGCTGAATGCCTTGACATCGAGGCATTACAGTAACGCCGTTTAAGCGAAGAAAGTGATCGTTGATTATTTAATTTTTTGACGGTTCAGGACCGTCAAAGGTCATTTAGTGACCGTTATGTCATGACGGTCCTGAACCGGCAAAGGTCATTAAGGGGTTAAAGGTTTGGGCTCTTCATCATTGGTTGTTATGTACACAAATGTTTAAAAAGTAGACTCTCCTCCACATCAACATAATTTTCCAGCCATCAGGGCCTTTCTGTTGGTTGCTGTGGTGAAAATGTAACTTTTCCATGTTTGCATTAGAGTCACTTTTTATAAGGGTGACAGGCCGCATTCAAGGAACATTTACCCCCTGATATTATTTAATTCTTCATGGACGTACACTCATTATACACATGGATAGTATATGACAAATAGAGGCAGTTAAATAGACCTTAGACCAGGGCAGCACATTTGATCCGATTCAAAAGAGTATATTACCGTATTTGCTCGATTATAAGACGACCCTGATTATAAGACGACCCCCCAAAATCTGAATATTAACTTAGGAAAAAAAGAAAAAGCCTGAATATAAGACGACCCTAAAGGAAAAAAGTTTTACCAGTAAATGTTAATTCATGTAAACTATTTTTTTTAATAAAAGCTATGATTGAGAAAAATATTTTTTTTGTTTTTATTTCTTGTATTTTCCAACCTGTCCCCCAGTTACGCACATCTGCCCCCAGGCTTGCCACTCCAATATGGCACTGTGGCCCATGATATGCCTTTTAACCCTCTATATGCCACTGTGCCCCATGGTATGCCTTTTGACCCCCTATGTGCCACTCTGCCTCCAGAAATGCCTTATACCCCTATATGCCACTCTGCCTCCAGAAATGCCTTATACCCCTATATCCCATTCTGGCATTTAGGGGGTTAAAATGCATATTATGGGGCAGAGTGGCATATAGGGAGGTATAAGGCATTTCAGGAGGCAGAGTGGCATTAAGGGAGTTAAAAGGCATTGTATAGAGCACTCTGCCTCCAGAAATGCCTTATACCCCTATATGCCACTCTGGCATTTAGGGGGTTAAAATGCATATTATGGGGCAGAGTGGCATATAGGTGTATAAGGCATTTCAGGAGGCAGAGTGCTCTATTAAATGCCCCCTTAACGCCACTCCAGAAATGCCCTATGCCCCCATTTAACACACACACACACACACACACACACACCCTATACCCCCATTTAACTAACACACACACACACACACACTCTCCCCTCCCCTCCCCTCTCAGCCCTCTCTTACCGGTGCTTCCAGCCGGGGCAGCGGGTTGACGTCGCCTTCTGCTGCAGCCGGAAGGAGGTGGAGTTGGCAGCGGGGGTTTGTCTGCGTCCGTCGCGTATACTTTCCCCGGCTGTCAGAGATCAGAGTTCCCCGCACCGGTGCGGGGAACTCTGATCTCTGACAGTCGGGGAAGGTTTGCGCGACGGACGCAGACAACCCCCGCTGCTAGCCACACCTCCTTCCGGCTGCAGCGGACGTTGTCTACGCGGATCGCGTAGACGTCAACCCGCTGCCCCGGCAATACAGCAGGAAGCACCGGTAAGTGTGTGTATGATGGGGGGGGGGGTGAGACAGGAGGATCCAGGTCCCCTGCAGCGGTGCGGGGGATCTGGATCTTAGTCTCCTAATCAGACTCTATTTGAGGTCTGATTAGAAGACGACCCCGATTAGAAGACGAGGGGTATTTTTCAGAGCATTTGCTCTGAAAAAAACCTCGTCTTATAATCGAGCAAATACGGTATTAAATTACTTAATCCAACAGTAAATATGGGCACTGACATGGGGTCGAAGGTTGCTCTCCCCTACACCTGCATCTTCATGAATAAAATTGCGGTTGATTTTTTTTTTTTTTTTTACTTTCACCTTTTTTTTTTTTTTTGCACATTGAGTTACGTACTTGTGAACAAAAATGTAGGTGATGTCTGAAACCATGAATTCTTGCTGATTGTTATTGAATCTGTGAACTTATTTAGACCTATAGCTGCCTGTGCCACCTTTGCCCCTGACACAGCCGGCCTGTGCCACCTCTGCCCCTGAAACAGCCAGCCTGTGTCACCTCTGCCCCTGAAACAGCCGGCCTGTGCCACCTCTGCCCCTGACACAGCCGGCCTGTGCCATCTCTGCCCCTGAAACAGCCAGCCTGTGTCACCTCTGCCCCTGAAACAGCCAGCCTGTGCCACCTCTGCCCCTGAAACAGCCGGCCTGTGCCACCTCTGCCTCTGAAACAGCCAGCCTGTGTCACCTCTGCCCCTGAAACAGCCTGCCTGTGCCACCTCTGCCCCTGAAACAGCCGGCCTGTGCCACCTCTGTCTCTGAAACAGCCAGCCTGTGTCACCTCTGCCCCTGAAACAGCCTGCCTGTGCCACCTCTGCCCTTGAAACAGCCGGCCTGTGCTGCCTCTGAAACAGCCTACTTGCGCCACCTCTGCCCCTGAAACAGCCTGCCTGTGCCACCTCTGCCCCTGAAACAGCCTGCCTGTGCCACATCTGCCCGTGAAGTAGCCTGTCTGTGCCACCTCTGCCCCTGAAACAGCCTGCCCGTGCCACCTCTGCCTCTGAAACAGCCTGCCTGCGCCACCTCTGCCCCTGAAACAGCCTGCCTGCGCCACCTCTGCCCCTGAAACAGCCTGCCTGCGCCACCTCTGCCTCTGAAACAGCCTGCCTGCGCTATCTCTTCCCCTGAAACAGCCTGTCTGTGCCACCTGTACCCCTGAAACAGCCTGCCTGTGCCACCTCTGCCCATGAAGCAGCCTGTCTGTGCTGACTCTGCCACTTGAGGGTACACTAAACATGGAGAAGGAAAATCATGGGTGGACAGATACTCAAAAAATGGCTCTGGTCACTTACGGGGGGAAATAATTCATATGAACTTTTGTCTTGTTCATATTTAGTGCTAGAAAGGCTTGCCATGTGATTAAATATATCATTATATTGTTTTGTGAGTAAGTCTTTAGGGAAGAGGAAAAGTGACAAATTAACTTAGATTTACCGGCTAAGCATATTAGATATTCGCAATTAATGTTATCTCTAAGTGAAACAATCTCTAACTGATGTGTTTTTCCCGGTATGTTTAAGGGTCTCTTTCTTTGTGTGTCTATTTTAATAGTAGTAAAGTAGTAAACGTAAATAAAAGGCAAATTATAATTTATATTAAGTTTCCTCCCTACTTTATGATACTCAATTCTGTATTAGAATCAGGTTTGTAATTCAGCAAATGGCCACAAAGGGTCAACAGTGTTCTGTTCTTTAGTAGAGTAATTCATTCTGATTTCTCAGCTAGAAATAAACCATTTTTAAATGCAAACATTGGCTCACAGAGTGGGAGAAAAGGTCCAATTTCCATCTAGTAATTTCTAAATATTAATCAATGTAATTTAACACTTTTCCATTCTATTTTTTAGGCATGTGTAAGTTTTGCTTGTTTATTTTTAAGTTTAATCTTGTGGTATACTCTGCTTAAAATAATTTTCCTGACACCTTTAGGTCACAGCGTCTGCGTTTTGTATCCTCCATCTTACGGTTGCAAATCAAGCTTTTAAGACAAGACTGCATTTTTTTCCAGCGCCCTCGGTCTCAATGATATCCTGTATTATCCCTATTTGTAATTTGGTCCTAACAATGTATTAGACTATGAATTACGTAAAAGTAAATATGGAATGTACCAATTTAGTTTAATTACTTAAACATATAGAAATATTAAGGACACTATATATCTCCCAGTGTTTTGATGGGGTGGTAAACAGTTAAGTTGACTTGCATCTTTTATTGGATTACTGAGATCATACTGCACACACACACTAATAGCTGTACAATATGTATCTATAGCATATCACCTCTTAGCAATATTTATTTTTTAGTTTATAATTAGTGACACAAATGGTTTTTAAATGCATTCAACTGCAGACAATACTCTATTAACTGAAGGTCTGTGTATGCATGAGTTTAAAAACATAAAAATAAAAATATGTGAACAATGATATTGACAGTGTTGTCACATGGGAAGTCAAAATTGAGTAAGTGACGTATGATGGTCAGTTCAGTAATGTGAGGTAATGCTAATACAGGAATGTCATCTAAATACATTACAATATCACAAAAAGTTTCTATTTGCTATTGTTTTGAAAGGTTTGAAGACCAGATCAGGGGGGATAGCCTCGCACAGCATTCGTTGGGAATGAACCAGGGAAATGTTGCATTTGGGCAATACTTCACACAGGTTGCATGCCTCTGTGCTGTCCCCCTAGCTGAGCCTTCCTGCAGACTTTTTGTTGGCTTGCACACCAGAGAGCCATCAACCCATCAGCCATCATTTTGTTCCTCTTTGTAAGTCTCTCTTTTTCCAGTACTCAGATCATTTGACTCCTTTTGGAAGCGATCTAGTATTCATTCTTCCAGAATTTTCTCTTCTTCTTTGTTATTGTATCCTTGTTCCTGAATTCCTGTACCTTTTCATTAACAGAAATGTACTAAGAACAAAAGTCTCCCTCTGAGACTGGAAGAGTGAAGATTTCATAGACAACAAAGGAAGAAATTATTTACAGTAAATATATAAAGGTATGGAATTCATTACCAAGAGAGGTGGTACTATCAAATACAACAGAGGCCTTCAAAACGATCTGGATATTTTTTTCAGAACATATAGGGCGATAAACAATAGGATTAATGTTTTAGAGGTTCTTAATCCAAGGAGAAATTTGATTGCCTTTTGGAGTCAAAACCGATTTTTTTCCCCAGTGGCAAAATTTGAAAAAAAGCTTGGATAGGAAGGATAGATAGAAGGGTTAAACTTGATGGACATTTTTTAACCTAAATTACTATGTTACTGGTATCCAGACCCACAGCATGTTATGTACATCAGACCTCAAATAGACTGAGACTAAGATCCAGATTCCCCGCACCGCTGCAGGGGACCTGGATCCTCCTATCTGGTAACCTCAGCTGCTGCCGGCACTTCCACTGGGGCTTCTATCACCGAGCGCCGGCGAAAGGGTGGGCAGCAGCGGAGGTTGTCTACGTGCATCGCGCAGACCTTCCCCGGATGCCGGAGAGGAAAATTCCATCTTCTCTGGCAGCTGGCGAATGTCTACTTGATGGATGCAGACAACCCCGGCTACTGCTGGCACCTCCGCGGAGTTTCTATGATGAAGCACCGGCGTCACATGACCTTCCGTTGCTCAGTCATAGAAGCCCCAGTGGAACTAAAGCTTTCTGGGGGCAAAGTGACAAGCATGGGGGCAGATGTGCATAACTGGGGGGGGGGCAGGTTGGCAAATAAAAGGAAATAAAAACAAAAATTTTTTTTTTCCTCAATCATAGCTTTTATTAAATATGAAAAAATGGTTTACATGAATTAATATTTACTAGTAAAACGGTTTTTTTTCTATAGGGTTATCTTATATTCAGGCTTTTTCTTTTTCTCCTAAATTAATATTCAGATTTTGGGGGGTCGTCTTGTAATTGAGCAAATACGGTATTTAAAGGTAATGTTTATACCCAGAAATCTGAAACATAGATGTGATGCATAGACTTTCTGCTATTAGTCAGGAGGCATCGTGAAGTTGTTCTAAATGTATAGTAGATGAAAATTGCTAGCATTTATGGTGCAAGAACCGTAAAATGTAAGATTTGGGAAATGCGACAGATAGACCTTATGTATGTATAAAATTGGCACCCTGCTGTGTTATATTCGCCAACTGATTTCTTTCCACTGACTGCTTCAGATAACAGATTTAGCAAAACAGATTTATCTTAAAGTAAAAAAATTAACTACACATTGCATCTACCATATTTAAATCGGTGTCTATATAACACCTACACAATATGGAAACCAAAACCTAAATAACTATATTTTACAAGAGTTTTACCTTTTGGAAAAATTTTTGTTTAATGACAACGTGGTTATTATGAATGTATGCAGATTCTCAGTTGTGTTTTAAAACGTTCAAAAACATTTTTTTGTTGTATGTAGGTCATATACCGCATTTGCTTGATTATAAGATGACCCCCCAAAGTTTGAATATTAATTTATGAAAGCATGATTAAGAAAAATGCTTGTTTTTATTTCCTTTTATTTGCCACTCTGCCCCCCCTAATATGCCACTCTGCCCCCCACACACTTACCAGCGCATCCCTAGACTTGCCCCCCGTGCACCAGACTCCCTGGTGTCTAGTGGGGGCAGCTGTTGGACGTCTGCACAATGCGCAACCTCTACTGCTGCCTGGCACTTCCACCGGGCAGTATTCGAGGTCGTGCAGCGGACCACCTGCTGCCGGAGAGGAGGATCCAGGTCCCCTGCAGCACCCCATTCCAACCCCAAGTGTACCTATGACTTGAGAGAATATTTAAGTATTAATTGCTACACTGTTACATTTGTTTAAAGTTCCAACCAGAGTTTCAATCAGAATAGCTAAGCTTTTGGACTTCTGAAGTCCTTGATCCTCTTAGTGAGCTGAAGCAAATGCATATGCACTTCAAGTTTGTTTGACCCTGGGAGTTGGTGGTTAGGTTAATAGATTCCTACCTAGGGCCGTCTCCATACTCGTGGACTTTTCAGGTCTAAAAGAAAGTGGAGTGACCAGGAGTGTGAGGGTCAGTGGTAAACAGCAGCACTGTTGCTGCTGTTTGTATAATTTCATCAGTCTGTCAAATCATTGTGGAGGAATTTTGGCCCACTCTTCTTTACACTCTTCTTTACTATGTTTGCGAGCGTTTGTTTATGCACAGCTCTCTTAAGGTCCCGCCACAGCATTTCAATTGGGATAAATCTGGACTTTCACTGGGCTATTGCAACACCTTGATTCATTTCTTTTTCAGCCATTCTGTTACAGATTTTTTGGTGTGCTTGGGATCGTTGTCCTGTTACGTGACCCAATTTCTGCCAAGCTTTAACTGTCTGACAGATGGCCTCACATTTGACTCTAGAATACTTTGGTATGAAGAGGAGTTCATGGTCGACTGCAAGGTTCCTGTGGCTGCAGACCAAGCCAAACTCATAACCCCTCCACCACCGTATTTGACAGTTTGGTATGAGGTGTTTGTGCTGAAATGCTGTATTTGTAAACGTTGTCTTATAATCGAGCAAATACGGTAATTTGTTAACCTACATATATATAAAAAAGACAGTAATCCTGCTAGCATTGTTATCTTCGAGTCCTACGAAACCTTTCTTCCACATGCAAATAAGGTAGCTGGCCAAATTTCAGAAGAACGTTAAAACTCCAAATATTATTATTTGCTAACACAGCTAACCATATCCTGTCTCAATGCGTGAATCTTATTGCTTCTCATAAGTACTGCCAGATACTTTCATTGTTATCAGCAATTTAAAGGTTCCTGTACTGTTTAATAAGGCTAACAAAAAATAGATAATAATTTTTAGATTGTATGATATAGTTTTCTTGGTGACAGGGCCACTTATCACAGATGGGTTTTTTGAAGAAGTTGCAAGCGTTAATTAAATTAAACATTTGCTTGATCCTTGTGAAAGCATTTCTGAAAATGTTTAATAGAAATTAAAATTGACACAGACCTACACAATAGCTCAAATAAATGCAGATTCAAGTGTATTACCGATAACTGCAGCCACTGGGTGATATAGATTTAACAGCTTTGCAGTCAGCTACTTTTATACCTATTAGATTGATTTCAACCGTCTAACTTGGCAATACATAAGTTATCTACTATACTGTAAATAAATCCATATTTTCTTTGTGGATGCTTTTAGCATATCTAATTCACACAAGTCATGGCCATTTTAATAACATGACATATTAGCCACCTTCCTAGGACACACAACAGGAAATACATGAACTTAATAATGGACATCTGAAGTGCATATCAGAACAAGTAGAACCTCTTTGAGCTTCTGCTTCCTGTAATGCTGGTGAGAGCAGTTAGAATTCTGTGAAACCATTTATTAACGCCTCACTTTCGGTAAATGTATGTTTGACACATCAGAGACTGGAAACATGAAATTTATTATTATGGGGTAATGTAAAAGAAAGGGAACCTAAGTCTAGATCTGTTCAGGTCTATATAATAGTGTAAATCTATGATGATTAGAGCCAATTATGCAAGGTGTTTCACAGAATAATTGACAAAATCTTGATTTCAGAAAACCAATTAAATGTTTATGTTGCAAAAGTAATGACCAACTGCTGGGGCAAGTCCTATGTTTTAGAGCAACCTAGGTTCTAGAGCAAGTCCTCTGAGTGCAACCTGGGGGCTGGGCAAGTCTTGACGGTCACGGTCCACACCACAGTCTGTCCCCAGAGTACTCGCGTCTAGGGGGTACTCGTTACTTACCTCCTCCACCGTCGTCTCTCCCCGTCTTCCATGAGATGAGCTGTACGCGTGCGTGCACACTATATCCTCCCTCTTATCCTGTACCATTGTGGAGGCGCACGGGACATGCACGGCGCACCATCATGTACCAGGGGCCGGGCTTAGGAGCGCGGCATGTTTAAAACTGTGCACTGACTTTTATTCAGTGCTCGGTTGTTGTATTGGCTGGGCTCACTACTCTTGCAGTAGTTTATCTACAATCACTTTCTGTTGCTGATTTGCCTGTTTGACTACGTTTGATCTCTCCATTCCTGACCAGGGCTTGCCTGACCCATTCTATTGAACTTTTGCTTATCTATTTGTCACCCTCATTCAAATATCTGCATAGGGGGTTCCTCATCCATCGTAACAGCATGCTGGTCAAGTCCTATGAGTACAATCTGGGTGCTGAGCAAGTCTCTTGGATGCAATTTGGGTGCAGGGCAAGTCCTGTCTGCTGGGTACTGCATTACGTCCTGTGCATGCTATCTGGGTGCTAGGCAAGTGGTTTAGATGCAACTTGGGTGCTGAGGAACACATGTGGATGTAATCTGGGTGCTGTGGAAAGTGAGTAAGATCAACTGTCTGATAAGAATATATAATCAAATTTATTAAATTATTAAATTTTTGTTTTTCAAAATGTATTACAACTAAAGTCTCTTATTTCCACAAGAAAGTAATGACCCAATTCTTGGCAGGTTTCTGGTTAAAGCTTGTGCAAATGGACCAAAAAAACTGACCAAATCTTTCATTTAGTTTTTAGTCCACTTGTTCTTGCACAGCAAATTTTGTTTCTTGCCCTTTTGGTTCAAAACTCAGAGTTTCTTACATTCTGAAACTAAATTTGTTGTCGCTCACCCTCATTCACTGTGTCATTCTCTTTCATGCACTTTCACAGGCTCTCACAATTGAAGAAAATTGCAAATCTTGAATCACGACGACCGCCTCCCCCCTTGGAAGTTCTTGTTGTCCCTGCTGTGCAACGATCAGGGCTTTCCCTTATCCTATCCGCAGTGCAGCTAGCACATGGCTGTAATCTACAACTTCTCAGTAGAACTACATGCATGCCTGTGCTACTCAGCAGCATTTAAAGGGGATACACCTGTTCCATATTTTAAAGGGAACACGTGTCCAGTTCTAATTGATGGGAGTGTACTTCCTCCCCCTTAAATACCCTCACTGTCCTTATAGCCCGTGCAAGAGCTATATAAAGACTGGTTCTTCTTTGAATTGAATGTTCTGAGTCCTGCACTGTATTTTATTTTACACTTATTATATGTTATTATTGAGACATATGTATGTACAAAATGTCCAATACTATAGAACTGTTTTATAAAAGGTACCCCCAGAGTAGGGATGACAAAGAGGTGGAGCAGCAGCAGTAGTAGTAGAGCGCTGGGCAGGCAGACACTGGTACATGATAAGTACATGCAGCCCCGTGGAGCAGGACTGAATTTCCCCAATGTTATAGGATTTTTTATTTTTAAAAAGGTTCCTCCAGACTAAGGGTGGTCAAAGAGGTGGAGCAGCAGCAGTTGTAGTAGAGTGCTGAGCCTCGGCAGGCAGACACTGGCAAATGATAGGCACATGCAATCTTGTAGAGCAGGACAGAATTTAACAAAATTAACAAAAAATTATCACTCAGAGTAAGGAAGGAGACAAAGCAGCAGCACTAGACCTCACTAGTTTGAATATTGAGTGCTGAGTAGCCTAATTTAGGAAGATTTACTTTAAAGAATCTATTCAACTAGTTCTGGGGAGAGATGTGTTCTCTGGGGAGTTGAGTATGTTGCCTGAGAAAACCCTCTCGCTTTGAATACTGTTGGCTCGGCATGAAATCATCTGCTGGGCCACTAAAGAGAGGCCTGGCTACACAACAGCTTTCTGGTCCCAATAATGTAGAGGGTCAGTACCAGGAGGTAGTGGCAGTTCCTCAATATAGGCTTTCACTGTCTCAGAGGCTCTACTCTGAGGGAGCTTGGGTGGTACTGGTGCCGCTGCACAAATGAGTGATGCAAAGGATGGGGAATGGGACATGTGGCTGGAATTACTGCCACTGCTGCTGGGAATTTCCATTCTTGTATCTTTCCTTCACATAGCATGCCCCTTTTGTGCTGCATTACACCACCATATGGACAAGGATGTCTTTCCAATTTTAAAATTAAGGGCCAACTTGCCCTTAACCCTTAACCCTTGGGTCACAGGTGGGTGGCCAGCATGTGCTCTGAGGTGCCCATGATGGCTTGCATGCAAGCTTTCAGCTTTGCAACTTCCACTTGGTCGTGGTGCCTGCACTTCATGTGGAGTGCCGGAATATGACGTAGTAAAACCACGCGTAGCAAGACAGATGCCTTGTGCTTCCACCCCATGACTTCAGCAAGAAAAGTGGGAGGGGGCGGGCAAGTCCTCTGTGAGAAAACTGGGTGCTGGGATAAGTCCTCCGAGCATAACCTGGGGTGCTGGGGCAAATCCTCTAAGCGCAACCTGGGTGCTGGGGCAAGTCCTTTGCAGCACAACCTGGGTGCTGGAGCAAGTCCTCTGGGTGCTGGTCAAGTCCTATGAGTATAATCTGGTGTGCTGGGTTAGTCCTATGTGTGCAAGCTGGGTACTGCTTCAAGTCCTGTTGATGCAATCTGGGTGCTGTGGAAAGTCCTATGAGTGGGACTTGGGTACTGAGCAAGTCCTGTGGATGCAATCCGGGTGCTAAGCAAGTCCCATGGACACAATCTGGGTGCTGGGGCTGGCCTTTGGGGATGTACGACCTGTGGTCTATGCCTGCTGTTTGGGTCAGTGAATACTAATGTGCGTTTTCAATTGATCACTCCTTTTCTGTTTTTTTCCAGTAAAAAATGTAATTTGTTTATCTGTGATGAATCATTGTTCACATTCTTAATTGTGCATCTTAACGGGCAACTTGTCATAGTTGGTCCTTTTATATATTTAAACTGGCCCTTAATAATGTATAATTATTGGGCACATGTTTACTGACAGCTACTTTATTTACTTTCTGTAAAAACTAGGAAAGCTTGCACCAATGGTCCAGCACATTGTGATATTAATATACTGCTGTGATATTGGGAGTTATGCTGTACCACCGCCAGTATGTGGCTCAGAATAAAGTGATAGGAGTTAGTGCATATCACTGTCTAGATCTGGCACAGTATATAGTGGTGGGAGTTATGCCGTACCACCATCTGTGCCTATCTTGCTATAATAATAAGAGACACACTATACCATCCTCAGTGTCTGGATCAATATATCATGATATGAGTTATACTGTTGTGGTTGTGGTGATGAAAGCTGTGATATACCAATGTCAGGCTCAGTATATATATTGATGGGAGTTATACTGTACTACCATCAGGCTCAGTATATATTGATGGGAATTATGCTGTACCACCCCCAATGTCAAAATGTGATTAAATCACTCTGCAGTTTTAATATCATGAATTTCCCAAAGTAAACTTTGGTTATATAGTGGGGAGGGGGGGGGGGGGGCATTTTTCTATTCTTGCCTCGGGCACAAAAAAAAGCTAGCTACAGCTTTGCCCCTCTTGTCAGTGGCTTCTTTAAAATCAGAGCACTGGATGTCACTGACACATTTAGTGTAATGCATTTATCCTCTTAGCTTTTCATATCGTTTGTATTATGGTTACACTGTACTGTCCAGAAGCATCCGCTGTCATACGTTAACATTCATTTTCTTTATATGGTGAGTGGGAGGCAAATACATTTATTTCTATACCATATGAACTTCGCTACAGAATATTTTAGTGCATATAGAAATATATTTTTTAATTAAAATAGTTTTAATGTCAGTTGTTTCATCTATTCTGTTAATGCATATTTAATGTAGTTTTTGCCCTAATTAAACTGTTTAGTTTTTTATATATATATTTTCATTTGTTAATAAGTTATGCAAGCTAGTTATGCAAGCACTCACCTGTTGAAAATGTTTGGGGTTTAAAAATAAGCATAATAGATATAGCCGTATTAGCCAAATAGAAAATGCAATGTCTGTGACAAAAGACTCCAACCTACCATTGGCACATTCCCCTCTCTCTGGCATCTTGTAGTTTTGTTATTCAAGTTAGGTGCCCTTGATTACTGTTCCTTACTTTTTCCCACTACATATCTTGTAGATACCAAGACCATCGTACATTTAAACAGATTGGGTTTGGCATAGGGGAAATACATGAAAATGTAATGGCCACATAGATTAACCAAACAGTTGGTAAAGGCTCATTATTGTGACAGTTTTTTTGTAACAGAGTCTCAATGTAACCAGTCACAATGGAGGAACAACATCGACCAGCCAGTATTCAGCTGCTAAATGGGCAAGTTACAGGGTAGATCTTTGACCTCCTCAACCGGCCCATTTGCTCTATGGAGGCTGTGCCAACGCAGCCCAGCCCCCATAGCTTGCAGTAGAGGGCGCTGTGATGTCATATCCAGACGCTCCGTGTTATACGTTAACATATTCATTTTCTTTATATGGTGAGTGGCGCAGCATGAGGAAGTGGCAGCTGGGAGGGTAGGGGTGCTCAGAAAGCTAATGCATTGGTAATGTGGGGTATGAAGTTCTGCAATGATCTGCCATTATCTTTGTGAGTGAGTGGCAGATTGTTATAACATTTTAAATCAGTTCTTAATAGCATCTTGCATACGTGACTTTAAGTTATTTTTGTTTTTGCAAATTTACTTGTGATTTCCTATCTCATAGGATATCAATGACGAGATTTTCCCAGTGTTGCACAGACGCCTATTAAGTAAATGTTAATTATTGAGTTAGCTTGTGCTCATAAGTCCTCAGATGGAAATATTATATACCATGCATTTTCATATTAAAATGTATTGTCATATTTGAAAATGTTTATCATTCATTTTTTTTTTAAGTCATACATATGTGCCTCCTCCATACACTTCCTGCCCTTTGAATTTGTGTTTGTAAAGCTAGTATATTTGAATATATTTTTGTTGTTCCAATACGAACCCAAAGGATCTTTAGGTTCAACCCCTTAAGAACGGAGCTGTTATTTTTTTTTTGTACTCTTCGCGACAATGGCTGTTTTAACATTACTGCAGTGTTGCGGTTTAGTTGTAATTTTATTCTTTCTCATTTACTGTATCCACATAAATTATATATTGTTTTTTCAGGGCAAGAATTCATTAGATATCCTTCAAAAAAACTAATGAAAAAGCTGCTAACTAGATTCTCATATCTAGAAACACCTAATGCTTTTATGTTTTTGGTTTTTTTTTTTGCCTTTTTTGCAAGTTATAGGACAATAAGCAGTATTTTGACTATTAAAATAAAAAATTCTAATCTGGTCATTCCGACCCCATTTCCTATTAGGGACATCTTTGAAACTGGTCACTCCAAGATATTTAAAATGCTAGTATTTTAACTCTTTCCATGCACTAATTTTACTACCAGTCTTGTGATATTTTCTTATCACACATGGAATGAATGTTTGAGTTTATAACTGCTGCTATATGTCACAAATAAACAACACCCCAATATGTATTCAGCAACATCTCTTGAGTACAGTGAAACCACCCATTCATGATGGGTTGTTTGGGGTTAGAAGGCTGCATTTGAGACATGAACAATTCAGTTTGCCAAATTGGAATTTTGACATGTGGTTATTCTGCACCTTTGACCCTTGCCAATTAAATTTACTAGACACCCCGAAGTAACATAGCAACATAGAATTAGATGGCAAATAAGAACCATTGGGCCCATATAGTCTGCACATTTCCCTGATGTAAGGGTTTAACAACAACCCTATCAGTCTTTGGTCAGGTCCTATAGTGAGGAAAGTTTTACGGCTGTCCCATGTTTGTTTAAATTCCCTCACTGTATTAGCCTCCACCATTGGTGTCTGTTCCATTTATCTTTTACCCTCTAAGTAAAGTAGAACTTCCTTATGTTACAGCTAAGCCTCTGACCCTGTAGTATTAGACTGTGATCTTTTGTTCTAGCATTGCTCCTCCTTTCTAATAAACTTTCCTCTTATACTTTGCTAAATCTATTCATTCTATTGCTTCTGTCTCTCTCTTCTTTCCTCCAAGCTATACGTATTAAGAGCCATGCAATTTTTGTAGCTCAATATTCTTCTGGATATAGGGGTCTCCAGAACGGTACACAATGTTCTAGGTGAGGCCTGACCAGAGATCAAGTGACATAATCGCCTCCTGTTCTTCCTGCTGCTAATGCCTCTATCTATGCAACCCAGCATCATTCTTGGTTTTTGAGATGCTTTATTGCATTATCTGCTTACCTTTAAGTCATCAGACCTTTGTCTGCTTACCCTTAAGTCATCAGACTATTTTTTTTTCTTTTTCCTTTACTAATCCAGTTGTGATACGTAAACTGGGCTCCATTAACTTGCATGGTTGAATGCAGTACCTGTATTCAACCTGCAGTGGGAGCTCAGCGTTTTTAGGAGTATCTGGACACCAAGAGTGTTTAGTTCTCCAAGATGTTTTAAACAACCTACCTGCTGAGTTCCTTAAAACAACTGTGTGCAGATGTACCTAGAAGAATTGATGCTGTTTTGAAGGCAAAGAGTGGTCAAAGTGGTCAAACCAAATATTCATTTAATTTAGATTTTTCTTATGTTCACTCACTTTGCATTTTGTAAATTATAAAAATAAAGTATTATTCAAAGCATTCTGTATTTTTTCACACCTGGTACCCCTCGGCTCTCCTCCACCACTAGGAGGTCCCTCCGTGTCCCTGACGCCGATTTTCTAATATGTCCACTCGGGTCTCTGACGTTGCATGCATGTGTACCTGCCGCACAGCGTCTTCTGCTGTACGAAAGGGTGACAGACCCAACATCCATATAGCCATTTCGTAAAGGGACAGACTCCAGTTGTGGCCCACACCTTGTTTAAGCCATATATTTAAACACTCTGGGGACTTCAGTGCACTGCCTGTGCATTTTTGGCTCAAATTGTGTTTTCATGTGATTTGCTTCGTAATTGGCTTTGGCTTGCTACTTGACCATGTCTGCTTATCTCTAGTCCTTCTATTTGTCTCACTTGATCTTCCAAGAAAAGCAGAAGGTAACCTGATCCATCAATCCGCCACCACTCCACTGACTAGGTCTTGCACTGTGGGTCCACCACGCATTACAGTATTGTATTTGTGGTATGTCAGCGTTATACAGTCACAAGTTTAGATTATATCTAGGGGTTAGGTTAGAGGATAGAGCAAGGGGTAGTGTTGTGTTAGTGCTACCGGATACTGTTAGGTACAGTTAGATGTAATGGTTAGGTTACAATCAATGTATAGTGTTAGGGATATGGATGATCAGATGTCTATTGTGGCATTTATCAGGCTATAGACGCGATTGTGGCATTAAAGTGGTTAACATTTCTCTGAAAACCCATTTAGGATTATACAGCTTTGTGATTGAAGAGATTTATAAGAAGGTATATAGAATAGAAACTTGTATGCAAGCTACTGATTTCAGTGGGAGCTCCAATCACGTATAAGTGTGTTGATCAATCTTACAGTGCTGTGAAAAAGTATTTACCCCCTTCCTAAATTTCTACTTTTTAAATTTTTGATTATTTGTTACATTTAAGTGTTCCAAATCATCCAACAAATTTTAAAATAAAAAACAAAAAGACATAAAAAACAAAGACAACATGAGTAAACACAAAATGCAGCTTTTTAAATAATCATTTTATTTATTGAAGGTAAAGAGTTCAAATTGGAACTTAGTGTCAGCTAGTAAACTGAATGAAATATTAGTATTTTTTGTTATAAATTTTCACATATTGCCATTCTCACTATATCATTTGTAAAATGTTAAGTGATATAATGAAAACATAGAATCTGATGGCAGATGGGAACCATTTGATCCATGTAGTGTGTGCCAATTCAATGTATCCCTATATTACCCCATTTATTTTTGAAATACCGCAGGGTATTTCAAATGCTGGTATTTTAACACTTTTCATGAACTACCGTATTTGCTTGATTATAAGACGACGCTGATTATAAGACGACCCCCCCAAATCTGAATATTAATTTAGGAAAAAAAAGAAAAAGCCTGAATATAAGACGACCCTATAGGAAAAAAGTTTTACCAGTAAATGTTAATTCATCTAAACTATTGTTTTTTTAATAAAAGCTATGATTGAGAAAAATATTTTGGTTTTATTTCCTTCTATTTTCCAACCTGCCCCCCAGTTATGCACATCTGCCCCAGAAATGCCTTATATGCCCTATATGCCACTGTGCCCCCATGATATGCATTTTAACCCTCTAAATGCCACTGTGCCCCATGATATGCCTTTTAACCCTATATACCACTGTGCCCCATGATATGCCTTTTGACCCCCTATGTGCCACTCTGCCTCCAGAAATGCCTTATACCCCTATGTGCCACTCTGGCATTTAGAGGGTTAAAAGGCATTTTATGGGGAAGAGTGGCATATAGGGAGGTTTAAGGCATTCAGGAGGCAGAGTGGTGTATAGAGGGTTAAAAAGGCATTTCTGGAGGCAGAGTGGCATTAAGGGGGTTAAAAGGCATTTCACAGAGCACTCTGCCTCCAGAAATTCCTTATGCCCCCCATTTAACACTCCCCCGCCCCCCCCAAACTTACTGGTGCTTCTGACTTCCCTGTCATGTAGCCAGGGCAGCGTGTAGATCCCACGCACTTCCGCTGCAGCCGGAAGGAGGCGTGGCTAGCAGCGGGGATTGTCTGCGTTTATCGCGCAGACCTTCCCCGACTGTCAGAGATCAGAGTTCCCTGCACCGCTGCTAGCCACACCTCCTTCCTGCTGCAGCGAATCGCATAGACATCTACAAGCTGCCCCAGCTACACACTGGGGACTCAGAAGTACCTGTAAGTGGGGCGGGGGGGTTGGGGAGACAGGAGGATCCAGGTCCCCTGCAGCTGCGGGGGATCTGGATCTTAGTCGTCTCATAGTCAGACCTGTTTGAGGTCTGATTATAAGACGACCCCGATTATAAGACGAGGGGTATTTTTCAGAGCATTTGCTCTGAAAAAAACCTCATCTTATAATTGAGCAAATACGGTAATTCTATCAGTCTTTGTCAAAGTTTGTGGCGGTCATTTTTTGTGTGCTTTCTTTAACACACATTGTATATCAGGTATATATTTGTAGCTCCTGGTATATGTCACAGCTAAACAACACCCCAATATGTGTTCAGCAATATCTCCTGAGTATAGAGATTCCACCCATGCCTGTTTTTTTAGGGGTAAAATGCCACATTTGGGAGGTGTGCATTTTTCAATGTAGAATTATACTATCCAGTCATTCTGCCTCCATGTCCTATTTGGGACATCTTTGAACCCGGCCAATTCATTTACACCATCAAACTTTCGAATGCTAGTACTTTAACTCTGCCCATGCACAAAAACCAGCCTTTGTCAAATCTTGTGGTAGTAATTTCTTGTGGGTTTCTTTCACACACATTGTACTTTAGGTATGAATTAATAGCTATCAGTACATGTCACTGACTCAAATATGTGTTCAGCAATATCTCCAAACTACAGTGATACCATCCATGCATACGTTTGTCGGCTTGTTTGGGGGCTAAAAAGCCACATTTGGTGCACATTCTTTATATTTTGACATCGGGTCAGTATGCGCCCATGTCCTATTTGTGACATATTTGAACCTGGCCAATATAATTTACATTTTTTTTAAAAATACACACTTTTTCCATGCCAGGATTTTTGGGAAGTGTCCCGGAGTGCCCGAAGATTGTGTTGAGGAGTGCAGGATGCAGAAGCGGAGCCACAGGACCTGGTGATGAGCACCTAGGGTTGTCCAGCCACATACTAGCGCCCTGACATAGCAGTGGATGTTGTCCAGAACAAAACAAAGTGATATCCTGCAGGCACACTGGAACAGGCATGAGACATGTGCAGGATGCTGCAGGCTGGGAGTGTGGAAGCTAAGCAGAGAAACAGCTGAAACATAGCGAGCAAGGGACAGGGAGACCAAGCAAGAAACATAACCAAACAAGACATACATAATACAGGGTACAACAGGAACAAGACCAGGAATACTCAAGATCCGACATGAACAGGACAGGGCACCCCTCTACGGGGGATACAGGACAGGACACCCCTCTACCGGGGTTACAGGACAGGACAACCCTCTACCGGGGTTACAGGACACCCCTCTACTGGGGCTACAGGACAGGACACCCCTCTACTGGGGTTACAGGACAGGACACCCCTCTACCGGGGATACAGGACAGGACACCCCTCTACCGGGGATACAGGACAGGACACCCCTCTACTAGGGATTCAGGACAGGACACCCCTCCACCGGTGCCTCACGACGCCCCTCCACCGGGGCTTCAAGGCAGGACAACAAAGCACACAGTCGCCTAGACTAACCAGGCTACACATGACAAGAGTACACAGAAACCACAGGATCAAACAAGAATAGCCTAGGACTATAGGATAACAATTGGAGATTCCGTCACATCTTATGGCCATAGTATGCTTAGCCCACCACTACGCCAAAGTACTCCAATATTTGGTGGGTCCTAGCACTAAACCCTGCCTACTGAATAACTAAAGCTGAAACTGAACATTTAATCTATACACAGAACAGAGAAGAACATACCTTTAGACTTCAGACTGAGACAAACATAACAAACAGGTGGGGCACACCTTATAAAGGAAATCGGAGCTGAAGCAAAGACCAGAACTAGAATCCAGGAATCAGAGGTTCAGGACAGAACATACGGAACTCTAGAAATGGACCACAGCAAGACAGGAACAAACAGAAACATGCAGCTCCGCAGCCTGGGTAGGGCATGACAGGAAGATACAGCGCTAATAAATACATTTGCTTCTAAACAAACATTTTCTTAGAAAGTTGGATTCCATTGACTTCCATGGTTGAATGCAGTAACAGTATTCAACCTGCAGAGGACCCTCTTGGGAACTCATCTTGTGATCGCCTCATAAGCTATTTTGAATCAAGTGTCCACTGCCATATTGTATATTGCGGACGTTGACGCCCTGGGAGGAATCATACGGGGTCCCTGGAGCAGAATTTTGTATTGCTGAAACCCTCGACATTGAAGCATTACAGCAACACCGTTTTAAGCAGAGAAAGCCAGGCACGTCATTAACTGACCGTTTTCCCTCTAAGTGCTTGGCATGTCATTGGTCATTAATTCTCATGTGTTGATTGCAATGATTTACCAAAATCTGATTCTTATTGTGACCCTCAAGGCCTGAAAATTGATGCCCCTACAATTGTTGCCTGGGCTTGCTATATACCGCAAATGCTCTGAAAAAGACCCCTTGTCTTATAATCGGGTCGTCTTATAATCAGACCTCAAATAGGTCTGACTATGAAACGCATATCCAGATCCCCTGCAGCGCACCTGGATCCTCCTGTCTTATGCCCCCCCTCCACTTACTGGTGCTTCTGACTCCCCGGGGTGTAGCCAGGGCAGCGTGTAGACGTGTACGCGATTCGCGTAGACAACCTCCGCTGCAGCCGGAAGGAGGTGCGGTTAGCAGCGGGGGTTGTCTGCGTCCATCGCGCAAACCTTCCCTGGCTGTCAGAGATCGGGGAATTCTCTCTGACATTCGGTGAAGGTCAGCGCGATGGACGCAAGCAACCCCCACTGCTAACTGCACCTTCTTCCGGCTGCAGCGGAACTTGCCTATGCGAATTGCGTAGACATCTACCTGCTGCCCCGACTCCACAACGGGGAATCAGAAGCACTGGTAATTTGGGGGGGGTTAAATGGGGACCATAAGGCATTTCTGTAGGCATTTCTGTAGGGGGTCAAAAGGCATATCATGGGGCACAGTGGCATATAGAGGGTTAAAAGGCATATCATGTGGCACAGTGGCATTTAGAGGGTTAAAAGGCATATCATGGGACACAGTGGCATTTAGAGGGTTAAAAGGCATATCATGGGGCACAGTGGCATTTAGGGGGTATAAGGCATTTCTGGGTGGCAAGCCTGGGGGCAGATGTGCATAATTGGGGTGGCAGGTTGGAAAATAAAAGGAAATAAAAACAAAATATTTTTCCCAATCATAGCTTTTATTTTAAAAAAAAAACTAGTTTACATGAATTAACATTTACTGGTAAAACTTTTTTCCTATACGGTCGTCTTATATTCAGGCTTTTTCTTTTTTTCCTAAATGAATATTCAAATATTGGGGGGGGGGTCGTCTTATAATCGAGCAAATACGGTATTCAGGATAAGATTTTGTATATCTCATGCATGCTTTAATTCTCTCCCTGTATTAACCTATACCTCTTCTGCTGGAATGCTTATTTTGTAGTATTTGCACCTAGATTAACCACAACGCAACCTAAGCTTACTAGCACTGACCATGGAGTCCTGCCAGTAAACACAGGAAGCATTACTGGGTTTTTATGTGATAACCGTAAAACCCATTTTATGAAATAGATTACAACTGTGGAAGCATTGGGGATTTGTTATTTAAATTTAGCTCTAAATGTAAGCAGAGAAAAATTATTGAAGGCATTCAGGTAGAAAAATGTGGTTTACTTGTCAGTGTTTGAGTCCTCACCTCAGACCTTACTGTGTATGTGTATGTATATATATATATATATATATATATATATATATATATATAAAGTGTAAGAAATTGGCATCCTGTATGTAACAGTAAAGCTTGAGAATGGTTAGTGCGATTTGTATGAAAGAAATGAATCGTATAACTGGGCATTGTGTTTCCTCATATTAAATTATTAATATATATGGGAATAGCAATGGCATTCCCCCTTAGAGATTTAAATTAAGGTATGCCTATAAGAAACTACTTTGAATTATGAATTACATTCTACTAACCTGCTAGAAAATATCAGTGTATTTTCTTTGTTATGTACACCTCTCATTCATACATAACCATACCTGGGAACTTCTAGGCTCCGGCTACCCGGAGCCTTCCCTAGTGGGAGGCAGCCAGGACTGCCGACTGATGTCGGTTGGCAGGGTCTTGAAGAGGAGAAGCGGTGCTTTACCTGGAGATCTCCGGGTCAAACCTGGAGAATTCCCAGGTATGTACATAACGCTTAGACTTATGTACGTATTTGCCAGCCCATTTTTCAGTATTTACTCAATCACTGGCTACATAAAAAGGTCATACTTCTATACATGTTAGACATCTTTTTTTTAATTGTTTCTCAATGAGCAGGAACTTTTAAAACATGTATAAATTACTAACCATATATTATAAACTGCAAAATAATTTACACATTTCTTAATGTATAAATATAAGATATATATCGGTGTGAATATATTCTGGAAAATAAAATGCTAACAATACAGTAAATTATAAATATATTCTCCAAAAAAACAGCTTCCCATTGCCAACCTTGTCCCAAAAAACAGCATCCCAGTGCAAACACTTTCCCAAAAAAGAGTCATTAAGGCCCAAAACAGTATACATACACACCTTAGTTGAGAGACCCCTCAACCAGGATGACAACATTGTCCTCTAACAGCTTTCCAGTGCCAACCTTGTCCCCACCCCAGTTTGCCAGCTTGCCTGGCTGAGTCCCTCCACGCGACCTGTTATCTTGCTGGTTGTGGTCTGGCCCCAGTTCGGTCTTCTTTTTAAAAGGGGAGATATGTGACAGAATGAGCTGTCATACAGGGCCCAAGGTATACAGAGATGGCTCCAGCCTGGCTGCCAAACAGGCAGGAACTCCATTGTTAAACTAATCCCATTAACAGGATGGCTACCAGGGGGATATTCAGTAGCTAAAGGGGATTAAAGGTTGGGTTGTCTACCTGTTTATCAATGTTGATTTATGTTAATACAGTTCTGTGGCTATATCAGTCTATGTCTTACAACAATAAACTGTTCATTCCTGCTGTACTCAGTTCAAGGTAGTTGTGTCTACTTATTGGGTACACATAGCAGGGTTCCAAGGTGCGCATGCTGACTGGTGCTGGAAGTGATTCCTGGGACAACAGGAGGATACATGTGGGTGATCTCTGGGAGTTACTACAGCTCTCTTGGTGAACCCGTTACACTAAGTAATAATGCTTTATTGTCCTTAAATCTTGCTGTTTTTTTTTTTTTTACAGGGATGTATCCTCACATTTCTTCATGGCACAGGTGGTAGGATAGACATAACATTATCTTTCTAAAAGACAAGTAAAAAACAAGTAAGGCTTAAGTTTTTATAGTAGGCATTAAAAATGATCTAACAAGAGGAGCTTGTATGGTTCTTATCTACCATTAAAATCTATGTTTCTATATGATCAATCACTCTCACGTTTCCTGAAGCATGACATCTTATTTGAACAGAGACATGTACAATGCCCCAACAAAGCATTTTATGAAAGTAGTAAAATGTGCTGGGTGTAGAATGTTTATCATTTTTCAAATATATATTAAAAAATCCAGAAAACAAAAATGTCATCAAAAGGAAAGGTATTCTTTCTGCTGTTTTAGTGCTATTATGACATAAAATAGGATAGGCATGACTTTTTGGTATAGCACACCTCTTAAGTTTCATAGGATGTTCCCAGATGCCGACCCTTTGTGTTGGCACTGTCATAAGAAAGTAGAAACTTTCCTACACTTGTGTCACGGACTGGGTCCAAACAGATGACTGAAAGGACCCAGCGCGCCCAAACATTGTGTGCAGGAGTTACGGTGCAGTAGAGGAGTTGGACAGGGCCTGGTTGCAGAGCGACCACACTCACCCAGGTGATGAGCACCTAGGGTTGTGCAGCCACACACCAGCGCCCTGACATAGCAGTGGATGTCATCCAAAAGGAAACAAAGTGATATCCTGCAGGCACCCTGGAGCAGGCATGAAACATATCACTAGAATCACGTTCAGGATGCTGCAGGCTGGGAGTATGGAAGCTAAGCAGAGAAATATAGCAGACACATAACAAGCAAGGGACAGGGAGACCAATCACGAAACATAACCAGACAAGATATACATAACACAGGGCACAACAGGGAACAAGACAGGACACCCCGCTGCCGGGGATACAGGACAGACTGACACACATAAATACAGAAACTAGCCCAGGACTGGTTGATAACTATTGGAGATTCCGTCACATCTTATGGCCATAGTATGCTTAGCCCACCACTACGCCAAAGTACTCCAATGACGGTGGGTCCTAACGCTAATCCCTGCTGACAAAGGTACAAAACAAACCAAACATGAAATCCAAACACATAGCACTGAGACATACCTTTAGACTGCAGACTGAGACAAACAGAACACACGGGAGGGGCACACCTTATAAAGGATACAAAGCAAAAGCAAAGAGCTGAAGCAGAAGCAAGGAATGGGAGATCAGAACAGAGCAAAAGGAAATCCAGGAATGGATTGAAGCAAAACAGGGAAATTGAAACAAGAGCGAGATATGCAGCTCCGCAGCCTGGGAAGGACGTGACAACTTGTGGTGTAAATGTAAGTGGGTGAAGCCATTTTGGGAGGTTCACTCTACAATTGGGGATGATCCTCCACCTCTGACTCTATAACTGAGCACCGGAAGGTCATGTTATGCCAGTTCTCCATCATAGAAGCCCCGGTGGAAGTGCCGGCAGCAGCGGAAGTTGTCTGCATGCATCCCACAGACGTTCAACGGCTGCCAGAGAGAAGGATCCAGGACTCCTGCAGCGCTGAGGGGGATCCTCCTCTCTGGCAATGCATATAAGACGAGGGGTATTATAATCGAGCAAATACGGTAATTCACCTCTTCTGTGAGTTTTGGGTCCCTCTTAGGGTTGAGTCTCATCTTTATCCATATAATCACTAGACTTTTGCATTCGTCTTCAGGCGAACATGAAAACGAACACGAAGAGTGCCGTCAGGGATTACAGGGCAGTGAGAGTGAGCCTATTGGTCCCCTGCAGGTGCACTCGCACGGCCTCTTTAACTCCTGACAGCGAACCTACGGATTTCCGCTCCCGTTAACCCCTGCGATGCTCACTCGCACGGCCCCTTAACTCCTTAAGGTGCAACCTGACCACTGGTTGCTATTCACAAAAAAATAATAAAACAACCTGGGACCCTGCTACAACAGTTAAACGTTTAACTGATGATTGACAGAGCAGGGACACCGCTGGTCTCCCTGCTGCAACAGTTAAAAGTCTGTGCCAGCGACCAACAAATCTGCCGGACAAGTTGCTGCATTAGGATTTTAAAAGTCTGTACGAGCGACTCTATTGGTCGCCAGCAGGGGGCTCGTCTGCCCTCAACCATTGGTTGATGGCAGACGACCCCCTGCTGGCTGACCAATAGAGTTGCTCATACGGACATTTAAACTCGTGGCGCCAGAGCTGCTGTGGTACTCGTCAACCCCGTCTTAACCGCTTATAAAAAACCAGAAAAAACGAACACAAAGAATGTCCACGAATATTCGCCCGAAGAGAAGACAGGAACGGGCGAATATTCGAGGAATACGAAGATTTTGTTTTTGCCGAAGACGAGCACGAAGACGAACACGAAGACCTCACTGGTGCCCAAGTCTAATAATCACCAGGTAAAGGGGGAAGATTGTGTCACATGGCCAGTTCTGTAGCCAAGACTGGTGACTTCCATGTGACTTCCCTTTTGCCACTCAACCACAGATTTGAAGTAAAATTATGATCATCTAGCTATACCTATAGCATTAAAAAGTGGTTCATAATCTTCTCTAAATTTGCATACTGGTAAGATGTGGGTGTGTAGAGGAAGCATTGCGTCTTGTACACTGCTACAAGAGGGATGTCGTTTGACAGAACCTCACATATGAAGGTACTTCAATGCAGCCAGAAGATGTGCTCTCACATAATAACTGTTGTCCTTAATTACACACAGGAGGGTCGTTTGTGAAGTGCATCATCATTTACTGGAGCAAAGTGAAATGACATCATGACATGAATTACTAGAGAAGACCGTACGAGAAGAACCCACCGCACATTCATAAAGATCCACCATACTACAAAGGTGGGACAAATAGTGGTTAGATACCCTTTTGAACTCAGTGAGAGTATAATTTCACAGATCATAATTGTTGTTTTCATTTTAAATCATATCATCTCATTCAAGACTGTGACTTCATTTAAACTTGTAGAAGAGACTGAGAAAGAAAAGGGGAAAGAAGCCCTCCCCACATTATCTGTTTTTTCTTTGAAGCCAAATGGAGCAGTTATGTCTTATCATCAGCAGTATCTGTATCAGCACTGTGCTGGGACTCACTTCCCCTGGTAAGAATGTGGGTTGACTCTGTTTGTGTATTGTGTTATCTTCTGTAACAAAAAAAAACATGTATGACACATGGAAACAAATATAGCTGTTTTGTTTTTTTCGACAATAGAAAAAAGTTTCCATAAAAAAAACCATGCAAAGAGATAATAGACATATAAATCATATGTTTTATTATTTATCGTAACCAACATTGTCAAAGTCGTTATAAATATATACAAGTGAATGTTTATGTCAGAATTGGTTTCATGGTGTTTCCTTAATATGTAATATTTGGGAAGAAAATACAATTGTCCAATCAGCAGGAACATTCCATTGGTTGCTATTTTGAAAAGAACACCTTTCATACGTAAAACTCTCTCTTAGTGGAAACAGTTTTGTATTGATAACAGTCTTTCTTCTGTTTAGGTTTCATCTAACCTGCACCCTATTGAATCCAGTTTAAAATGGTTCATTTTAGTACGTACATGGACCATTTGTATATAAACCTTGTTCAACATTTGACAAACTACTCATGTAAAATAAATAACATATATATATATATATATATATATATATATATTGGTTTAATGAATGTTTTTGTTATACCAACATGACGTACATTTGAGAGAGGGAGGGTTAATGTGCCAATTTATGCTCAATCGTGATAAGAATAGCTGTTTATATGATCCGTGTTATATATTGACATTTAGCATACACAAAAAGAAAGGTTGGAATGCAGCACTCAGCAGTGAAATGGTGCACAAGCCAGGGTACCACCAAGTTCCTCAATAAATCCAAAATAAAGAAGCAGAGGCTCAGCACTCAAATGATAAGGTGAGTTTATTTCACACAGGCAACGTTTCGACGCACAGTTTGAGAAAGACCTGTGCGTCGAAACGTTGCCTGTGTGAAATAAACTCACCTTATCATTTGAGTGCTGAGCCTCTGCTTCTTTATTTTGGATATATTGACATTTGGCTAGCTTTGATGGTTTTACTTTATTGTGACCACTTATGTATTTCCACAATGTATAAGATATTTTGGTAGTGATCACAGTGTAATAGGGTTGCCAGGTGGCCATTTTTTGACCCACTTGACTTTTTTTAAACGGTCACATCAGTTTCAAGTTGAACTCTCTGACCTTCTCTATAGAGAGCCTGGTTTTGCAGGGAGAAGGCTGGTTTCTACTAGCCTGGACTCCCCTCTAACCATAGAACAGGGGCGTCCAACCTGCAGCCCTCCAGCTGCTGCAGGACTACATCTCCCATCCTCCTCAGCCAGCCCCTTAGCTGAAAGAGCATTATTGGAGATGTAGTCCTGCAGCAGCTGGAGGGCCGCAGGTTGACGCAAGTGCTGTAGAAGCAGCTTAGCAGCCCCCTTACTGTCAGACTCTGTGTAACTACTTGCAGGCTGCCTCTCCATTCTGTATACCGTATAACTAAACATAGTTAAACACTAAACTGCTTTTATAACCTGCCCCTATGTGTAGTTAACCTCTTCAGTGCTGGAGTGCAAAACTTGGCACTTTTATATGTGTGTAGTAAACACTGCTGGAATTAAAAACTTTTATATGTGAGTTGTTAACTTCTTCCCTGCCACTGCCACGGCGCAAAACTGTGTAGTTAAGTTTTTCAAAGCTGGAGCGCAAAACCCTTTTGAATTCTGGAGTGCAACTGCAAACCTTTGTGATGGCATAATGTAACCCATGTACAAAATGTATGTCATCTCTGCTTTTTGAGGTCTCTCAGATACTAATACAGATACTAATTACTGTCCTCAAATTTTATGATAAAAAAATTGCATACTTGGAGCACACTTTTCTAGAGTTCTATAATATTTTTTATATATAATGGCAGATTATGGTTTAATTGTGAGAGTAACTTAACTGTAAAATGTTGCTTTACAGTTAAGCAAATCAATCTACCATAGCACACAATGGGCATGCAGTATACTAAATTATTATTAGACCCATTTGGTCCAAAGCCATCTTCTTTGCAGGTACTCTTCTTACTTAGTGTACTTAGTGTTAACACAGCATTTTCTACCTTTTCTGTATTGCTTATTACCAAGCGAATATACATGTGGAGGGTAATAACAAAGCTACTCAAATAATGGTGTAGAAAAAATACTAAATGTGATCAATATGAGTTCAACAGGAATGCAAAACTAAATTTAATGAGAAAGTGCTTCACATTTGGAAGGAAAAAATACCTTTTAAACATGTGGCTATTTACTCATCTTTAAGTCTATAGACTTCTGTAGCTCCATTGATTATCTCAATTTATTATAGTTTGGTAGATTAATGTAATGTACTTCCTGGTACCCAATAGTGGATCTGTAGAACTGTTTTGCCAAGCTAATTCTGGACACCATCAGCCAAATGAGTTACCCATGAAGGCAAAGGGGGGCAGTTCTGCATTGAAAGAAATTGTTGCTTACAAATCAGTGAAATGTTTTTTTTTTTTTTGCCACTTTCTCTATTACTTTCTCAGTTTATATTGATAAATCTCCTAATATATATCATTTCTATACCATTGTGTAGGAAGAAATGTATTAAGACATATATTTCTCTAACTTTTCTTGAATGTACAGGAGTCGTGGTGTTCACCCATTTTCCAGTGGAACTTACAATACACTCTGGTGCTACTGCTGAGTTCACTTGTAATATTTCATTACTCAACTACAACCCTGGAGACATCAACTGGTATAAAGCAGATAATGAACAAAAAAAGATAGCAGACCTAAAGACATCAGAAAATGACAGAACGTATATTAGTACCTTCTGGGAGTTAAGGAAGGCTGTGCTATATATAAAAAATTTAACACTCAGTGACAGTGGGAAATATTTCTGTGGACTCATAAATGTCACTGCAGATGATAAGTTTATGAAAAGCAACAACTCCACGTTGAATGTTACAGGTAATCTACCATTAAGGTGCACAAATTAAGTCCCTTAATTCTACTGGTATTTAAAAGTTTAATAGGAAACTCCAGTGTTCCAGGGAGCTTCCAAAACAAAAATGTGAAAGTACTTTGTAAAAAACATTAATATGCACTGTATACATTGAAAGAAAATCTATCTATCTATCTATCTATCTATCTATCTATCTATCTATCTATCTATCTATCCTAATGAAGCCAAATCCACATATAAAACTTTTATAGTGGAGGCTAAGCAGACAACCAACATGCACATTTATGTATGTGGAGAGGTTATTCTCTATGCTACCATACTTTAGTATAGTTTACAATGTTAGAAGTGTCCCACAATTTACTTATTTCAGTTCATCTATGTATTTTACAATTAAGGTACCTTGTTCTCCCTGTAAGAGTATGTTACAGGGCAGATTTTTGAGGATTTAGGTATTTTACACATGCATTAATGATTCATAATTTGTACTTGACAGATGCTCAAACTAGACTCATTTTAACTCAAACAACTCCATGGAAAGTTGATAGAAAAGATGGGAAGTCTGATGTGTTAAAAAACCCTATAATCCGTGCCACTGTTATCCTGGCACTGCTGATGCTGTTAGTAATCTTCATGGCTGTATTTCTTATGTGGTATAAAAAAAGTAAGTGCTGTATGTTTGTGGTGCGTTTTATAATACAATGACTCTCCTACATTTATTTGTTACTACTGAAGAAGCTATTAACTCATTGGTATACAAACTGATTTTATTTTAATGGTTTCTCGTGTCAGTGTATAATCAGTTTATGCCTATTTTGTAGTAAGGGATTATTTGAAAACTCAATAATAGGTCAATAGGTTAACATATAATAGGTTAATCTCCAGAAGTGGTATGGTTATCTCTGACTAAGTTGGACAACTTTTTTTTCCTTTCTCTTCCATATATTATTTATTTTTTCTTTCTCGTCATACATATACATTCTCTAACAGTAGACAAAAAAATCTGCACGCATTGCAGGAATTATCTGAAGTTACAGTAAATCAGGAAGCATTTTTGTTTTATGTCGCTAAGCAGTAAACCTTTAATATCTTTTAGGAAACAAGACACCACAACCTCAAGTGAAGCATCTGGTATGTACTGTGTATTTCTCCATTACCTTATACGCACCCTTTCCTGTGGTTTTAATTCCTTTGTGAGTTAGAAATAACAATATGTTTTGGAGCATTGTTACTTTATCAAAGTATTTAGCTATTTCTTACATAAAGGACAACAATTATAAAAAGGCAAGCTGCAAACTTTAGAACTTTAACCATTTTTTCTGGAAATGCCTCAATCTCTGTACTTACCAAATGTCACAATGACAATAAAAAACCTCTTATTATTGCAGGGATCTCCTCCTATTGACCCTGCAGTATACACAGTAGATTATGGAGTGCTGGATTTCCAGAATAATCCATACAGGAAGTCGGCAGAGATGTGTGTAACAGAGCAAGTTGAATACGCTACAATCACATTCCCGCAGGGGAAACCGTCTATGGGAGAGCACAGTAGAAGAGATGCAGCATGAAATCATATCCTGGGATATTGCTGAGGCTAAAAACCAGAGACTAAAGACAGAATTTTTGAAGAGTACACAATCATCAGTCAAGCCCTTGTTCAAATATTAAGGGATAATTTAACTTAAGATTCTAAGAATGTTGAAGCTCCTGGTAAAGCTTGAATTATTGGTTATCTTTTTATAGTGTATCATGCTTATACTTTCCAAGACAGGATCCTAAATCTTAAAAAAAGCCTTTTCAATTTGGGGTTCTTCGTAAATTGGAAATGATAAATACAGATTTGTTTATTTAAGTCCTAGTATTTATTCTTTGCTGCGATAGTATCCAGTTGAGGCTGTTGTCAGCATGGCAACCATTTTTCTGTCCCCTTCTGTGTCTGTCTTTTCTTCCAATTGTCCATACTTTGCCCCATAACTATACCACTCTGTGTCCTGCTAGGGTCTCTATCCAATTTGACATTGAATTAAGAATTAGCAATGATAGTAGGAGGTCTCCTACCCATCTGCCTTCTTTCACCTTGTTGTCCATACCCATCTGCCTCCCTCTGTCCAACAATGCCCATACCCCTCTGCACCCGCCCCTTCCTTCCAGTGTCCATACCACTCTGTGGCCTCTCCACTTCAGTGTCCATCTCCCTCTTCAGCTCGGTGTCCATGCTCCTCTGCCTCCATTTTCACATCAATGTAAACCCCCTCTTTCTCCTTCCACTTGTGTCCATATCCCTCTGCCTCCATCTCTGTGCCCCTACACCTCTGCCCCCCTTCAGTTTCCACACCCCTCTACCTGCCCCATCTCCTCAGGGTCCAACTACCCCTCTGCCTCTTCTCCCTCATTGTCTATACCCCTCCAGCCCCTTTCATCCAAATACCGGCTACACACCCTTGATGGTGGTCCTGTATCCAGTATCTTTTGACTATGCTGTCCATAATCAAAGTTTGCAAAATTGTCTGCTCATCCAACTGGTAATCTTAATAAAGACAATGAAAAATACGGAATAGCATCCTTTTAAACTGGCTCAGGTACCTTAGCAAAAATGCACCAAGGAGGGGTAGTTTACAGTGTGCACATGTTCCTGGTCCATGTAGGGACATCACAGGAGAAAAACTTCACTCCACAGGCTGAGTGCACCGCAAGTGGGAACTAAAAGAGACAGGCTTTTAGTTTTAAGCCACTCTTTATTGTGAAGGTGACACCCAATGGTGCTATGGATGCATTCTTTTTTTTCATTTTTTTTGGCAAGGACAGGTATTATCGTTTGGGTTTTTAATTTAGATAACATTCAATCTACTGGTATGTATCGGTATGAATTTCTTTTGGAGTCAGTGCCCCCCACTGGCACTGAAAAAAATCAGATCTTATAAAGGGGTTTGAACCTGAAAGACATGTACATTGCGATGTAAACCCGATTACATCAATGGTTCTAAACACTACTAGTTATTTTTAAGAGACCAAATTTACGATATTTGGGATGTTTATGATATATATCTTCAGTTTATAAACTGCAGACGGCACAACTGTCTCATATTTCTTAAAGGTCATCTAGAAAAAAATAAAGAACATGAAACGTTTTACATACAATAATGTTTTTTCTTGCAGTCAACCAAACAGGTGCAATTTAGAACAATGCAGACAGTGTTAGTCTTATGTGAATTGCGAAGCTGCAGCTACATAAAGTGTTGTGTCACTGAAATTTTATCAGTTCACCAAAAATGCGAACTCTTGTTTATACAAAGTTGTTATATGTATATATAGATATATATATATATATTAAAGTGTGATTCTAATTCAAACTATTCTAAATGTATATTTTGGCTTATATCTAGCACCCCTTTCTCAAGCAAACTGTGCTAGACCTCCGTTCTAGTCTAATTTATATGGTTATTTGGGTGTGTCACTCAAGGTCAATGATCCTTTTTTGCCCTCCCAATGATGTGTCCCCCTTTAGCACTGCTTTCTTAGTGCTACATAGTAATACTATATAAACTGGGTCTGCATCATGCATATGTATGTGCTCTTACACTTTTGCACAATTATGGAGGAGCATGATGGGTTGGATTAAGGTTCACGGTTCCTCAAAAAAAGATGATGACACTATTGGAAATAGAATTGGAGAACCCAGTGCAGCTTTTGACCTTTTCCTACAGGTAATGTCCCACAAAAGGTCCACTGATGGGTCCAGGTACAATTGTTGCTATGTAAGTGAAATTTATCATAAACCTAATGTCATAAAAAGTGGACTCTAGTATATATTTAACATAGGCTGGATTTCTCATTTAAGCTCTGAAAAACATGTTGCTGCTTGAGTTCACCCACACATTAATTATTTGCTGATATGCAATAAGGCAGCCACTCTCCAGTCAAATCGAGTCAAATGTATGCATAATGAATCGAATTTTCCAAAAGTGGCAAAAGCTGCCCTGTCTTTAAACCACTACATCTAAAAGTAAAGATACCTCAGTGTTCTGTGCTCTGGTTTTGCTCTGACTATTAATTTGTATAGAAAATGAAATGTTAAGTGCGTCAGCAATTTAGTCTTTTTCACTTTCCTGTAATATCTGTCAGAAATGAGAGGTTATATGTACAATACCTCAATGTTTCCGTTGTACATGGAAGCAGTGTATTGCACTTCAAGGGACACTAGGAGCTGAGGTTTAACAATATATAAACTGTTTACTGAATGTTACTTTGTATACTTCAGACACTAAATAGAAGCAGAAATCTTGATTTGGCACCTCCGGTTTCTTGTAGGCTTCTTGCACCTGTCTATTGGCAGTTTCACCCACTCTTCAGTTGCAATTTCTCCAATCTCTTGAATGTTTGCATGATTCCTTTTCCCAATGGCAGATTTCCATACTTTCTACAGGTTTTCAATGAATTTATTAATTTATACATTTAGTCTAAATCCTTTCCCTTCCAACAATTCTTTTCTCCTTTTGGTTGTGTGCTTTGGATCATTGTCCTGCTGGAGGATCCATGATTTTTGACACATACTTAGTTTTCTGATGCTGGGTAGCACATTTTACTGTGAAATGCCTTGGTAATCGTGTGATTTAATGATTACCTTAATGCCTTGAAAGCCTCCATTTCATCACAGGTTCAAAATTGTTCAGAAAGGGCCCTTCCGACCTGGACCGCTCTATGTAAGTGTTTGTGTGTGAGCATGGATGTGTGTTTGTCTGTAAGCATGGATGTGTATTTGTACGTGAGCATGGATGTGTAAGTGTTTGCATGCGAGAAAGAATGTCTATGTGTGAGTGCATGTGAGAGGGAGTATGTGTTAACTTGAGTGTGTAGGGTATAAGTGTGTGCGTTAGAAAGTAATGTGTGTTGGTGTGAGTATGTAAGTCTGTGCAAATGTGAGAATTTGTGTAAAAATATGTGCCAGTGTGTATGCCAGTTAATGAGGGGCAAACAGACAAAGAAAGAACAAAGCAAGAAGCAAGAGAAGAAGTGGAGCTGCAGGAAAGGAGACAGGGCCACAAAAGCCGTTGGTGGACAAGGTAGTAAGGCATTAAGATAGAGTCAGTGAGAATGTGAAAGCATGAGAGAGTGAATTTATTGAACATGACAAAATGTATGTGGGGGTTGTTTTAGTAACATAGTAACATAGTTCATAAGGTTGAAAAAAGACCAAAGTCCATCAAGTTCAACCTAAATACATATTGTGTCCCTACTGTGTTGATCGGGGGCAGCATTTTATCCAGACAGCACAATGTATTGGGCTGGCCCTGTTTGTAAGTCTGTCTGGGCATGTCTGTGTGTGTAGTAAGGTATGTTTTTGTGTCTGGCTGAGTATGTTTTTGTGTCTGTGTAGGTTGGTGTCTTGTCTAGGTTTGTTAGCTAGGTTAGTATGTGTGTGGCGGGGTATGTCAGTGTGCGAACATGTGTCTTTGGGTATGTGTGGGTGTGTTTGTGTGGGTATTTTAGTGAACCTGTGTCTTTCGGTATGTCAGTGCGTGTGTATGGGTATGTTAGTGTGTGAACATGTTTTTTGGGTATATTAGTGTGGGTGCCTGGGTATGTTCGTGAAAGTGTGTGTGGGTATGTCAGTGTATGAACGTATGTCTGTGTGTCTGGCTTGGTATATTTGTGTATCTGGCTGAGTATGTTTATGTGTTTGGGTATGTCTGTGTATCTATCTGGTATGTTTGTGTATCTGGCTGGTATGTTTGTATATCTGGCTGGGTATGTTTTTGTATCTTTGTTATGTTTGTGTGTCTTGTTGGGTATGTTTGTATGTCTGTCTGGTGATGTTTGTGTTTCTGGGTATGTTTATGTATGTGTCTGTGCAAGTTTGTGTGTCTGTCTAGGTGTATAAACTTAGTATGTCTGTGTGTGGGTATGTCAGTGTGTGAACATGTGTCTTTGGGAATTTATATGTGTGGGGGTGGGTATTTCAGTGAACCTGTGTCATTTGAAAGTATGTGTGACTGGGTATGTTAATGAAAGTGTGTGTGGGTATGTCAGTGTGTGAACCCTGGCACACGACTGTAACCCGACACCTACAATGATGTTCCCGCACTGCTGAACGTAGTTGGCGAAAGTCTCATTGCATGTCTGACTTTCTGCACTATAAATTAATGCTACGTTCCTACTACTCTGCTCTCAACCTTGCTAAAGAAACCTACTTTAACTCCCTCATCTCCTCCCTGTTTCACAACCCTAAACAACTCCTCAATACTTTTAATTCCCTGCTTTGACCAGTCCCTACTATCCCTTGCACTAACCTTAATGCTTCTGACTTTGCCGCATACTTCAATAATAAAATTCAAACTATCAGAGATGACATATCTGCATAGTCACCACCCTGCCTCACCCTCCCTCTGACCTCTTCTCCCTTCACTACATTAACTAATTTCTCTGCTGTCACTGAAGAGGGTGTACATGCTCTTCTTCTTTCCTCTTGCCCAACCACATGCCCCCTTGACCTGATACCTTTCCATCAAACCAAGTCTCTTTCATCTACCCTTGTCCCTACTCTAGCTCATATCTTCAACCTCTTCCTCACTACTGGATCTGTCCCATCCTCCTTCAAGCATGCTACCATTACTCCTATCTTGAAAAGTCCTCCCTTGACCCAACTGATCTCTCCAATTACCGTCCCATCTCTCTACTTCCTTTCTTTAAAAAATTGTTTATACCCAATTAACTAAGTTTCTGGATTCCAACTCTCTGCTTGACCCTCTTCAATCTGGTTTTCGCCCTCGACACTCTACTGAGACTGCCCTTACTAAAGTTACTAATGACTTACTCACTGCTAAATCCAAGGGCCACTGCTCCATGCTAATCCTACTGGACCTTTCTGCTGCTTTTGACACTGTGGACCACCCTCTTCTCCTTCAAATGCTTCATGATCTCGGCCTCCATGACACTGGTCTCTCCTGGTTCACTTCCTACCTCTCTGATCATCCCTTCAGTGTCTCCATCTCCAGTAACAATTCCCCTCCGTCTCTCAGTTGGGGTACCCCAAGGCTCTGTTCTAGGACCCTTTCTGTTCTCTCTTTACACTTCCTTGCTTGGCAAACTAATCTCATCCTTTGGCTTTCATTACCACCTGTATGCTGATGACATCCAGATCTATCTATCCTCCCCTGATCTCTCTCCCTCTGTCTTAGATCATGTAACTAACTGCCTTGCATCTGTCTCTACCTGGATGTCTGCACGTTTCTTTAAACTTAACCTGCATGCTGTCTTGGTGTCACCCTTGACGCTGACCTTTCGTTCACCCCCCACATTCAGTCTGTCTCCATCTTAAAAACATTGTCCGCATCCGTCCCTTTCTCCGGGGATGCCCCTATCCTCTGGAATGCCCCCCCCCCGGTCCATCTGTCTCTCCCCCTGCCTTCGGTCCTTCAAAAAATCCCTCAAGACCCACTTCTTTAAGGACACTTATATTGCACATTAATACCCCCAATATTCCCTTAGCTCACCTCTCCTAGTCCCTCTAATGGAATACTTACACTAGTGTGGCTGGTCTATCCCTTACTATGGCACTTTTACCTTTTACCTATTGTGTAACACACAAATCCCTCTAGATTGTAAACTAGTTTGAGCAGGGCCCTCCTCACCTGTTGTCTCTGTAAGTCAATTTGTTATGTTACATACTACTTGTTATGTCCTGTCTACCCATTGTACAGCGCTATGGAATTTGATGGCGCTATATAAAACAATAAATAATAATAATGTGCCTTTGGGTATGTTAGCGTCTTTCTGGGAATTTTAGTGTGCAAATATGTGTCATTGGGTATGTTAGTTTGTGTGCCTGGGTATGTTCGTATATGGCATGTGTCTTTGTCTGGGTATGTTAGTTTGAGTACCTGCGTATGTTAATGTGTGTATATGTGGGTATTTTAGTGTTTAAACATGTCTTTGAGTACATTGTTGTTTGTGTGTTTGGGTATGTATGAGGAGAGGCAAGAGAAGAAGTGGAGCTGTGGAGAAGTAGACAGGGAACTGTCTCAGTGGAGAAGATAGGAAGACATTAAGTGAGTGAGAACATGAGCTAGTGAGTGAGACTGTAAGAGAGCATGAGTGTGGTTCTGGTGTTTGTGTTGGGCAGCATTTCATGCTTGGACCCAGGGTGCAGAATGTTTTCGACCAGCCCTGCATTAGGAGCTTCTGGAGATTTGCCAAAATTAGCCATAGCAATAATGTCCTGTGCTTTTTTCATTGCCAAATATAGCGGTAGAAATAATTTGTTACGCTTTTTTTCATCAATACTTCTGTGCTGTTTAGGTTATGTGCAGAGAAATCAAGACAAATTTGTTCAGCTGCATCTCCAGATTACGGAAATACCCCACATACATAGGTTTTTTGGTGTTTTTTATTTGGAATTTGCAGGGCAAAAACGTATGGATACGATCAGTGCCAATTCAGCCCTTGTGGCTCACCCTAACTGAACATAAAAGAAGACAAACAGATGATTATATATATAAAAAACTAATAATCTACTTTTATGTGAAATGCCATAAAACAATCATTGATGCACTGTGGGTGATGAAGAGTAGTGGTACCTGGAGTCCCCATTAATACCTTTTTTGCAGCCTTTCATTTGGGACCAGTGGGGGGGGGAATTGCACAAGGAAAATGCCGCCAAAAATACATAATACAATAATAATATTTACAAAAATAATACAACATTTTCATCATGCATGTTACTGAGGATTTTTAACTGGGACATTTATTTGACAGCACGTCTGTGTTTTTATACTATGTTTTGGTTTTAAGCAGCACCAGGCACGGCTAAAGACCGATCGGAAAGAACTACTCCCCCATGTTTTTATTGTAGTTGATGCGCTGTGGTTTTAGGACCTGTGCATCACCCCCTCCTCTCACATTGACAGGCACACCACACCACAGAGAACAAATATATTTTTTGTCTGTGAACCTAAGTGTCAGTATTTTGTTCACTGCACAAAGCACTAGCTATGTCACCCTTCTGTTTTGAGTGACCTAATTATTTTGGGAAATCATTACCATTTTTTAATGGTTAAATAGATATAAAAATCTCAATAATCCTGGGTTACCATTATAATTATCCACCCAAAGATGGAAGTATATAATCAATATGGGCAAAAACAGGTCCCACATGAATTTCCCACTTATGCTGGGGAGGGGAGTCCTCCAGGGTTATCTAGGTAACTGTCCTTCCCCTCAAGTATCCCATGCCCCCAACTGTCCAGATTTGGGTGGGACAATCACGATTTTGCGACCCTATCCCGCTGTCCTGCCTATGCCTACGTATGTCCTGCTTTGCAGGGGCGGAGGAAGGGTGAACCGAGAGCGGTACTCACCTCGGGTGCAGCTGCCAGGGGGCGCACAGCCACCCAATAGCAGCTGCAGCCTGCAGGAATAGTTGGGAGATCATAATCTTCCTCTAGTCAGCTCAATAATATGGAACATGAGGTCTGTCAGGTCTGTGTGTAGTGATGAGGGTGCAGTAAAGCGAGGTCTAAAGTGACAGACCTCACGCTCCAACCACAGGATGGAGGAAGAAGGATGAAGAAAGAAGGATGGAGGATGAGGTAAGAGATGGGGAGAAAGGGGTGTAAGGTCAGTGTGTCACGACCATGAACAGCAAGGCAGTCACCGCAGAAGTTCTTCTGTCCAGAAGCCCACCACCAAGGGAGACCCTTAGTGACAGGGAGCTGGGACTAGGATGATTCCAACAGTGAGGAGGCCTGGTGCCAGCGGATAGATAAAGGGCCTAGTTGAAATGCAAGGTACAGGAATCACGACACCAGGAACCAGGAACAAACACAGCAGAGCAGGGGTTAAATAAAACAGGATAGTATGGATAGCCGGGTCGGTACACAAAAGCAGGTAGTCAGACGAGCCAGGCCGGTAACAGAGCTGGTAGTCAGATGAGCCAAAACTTGAAACCAGGAGATACAGGCAAAGGTACAAAATCGCTAGGCAAAGAATCGTCAGACAGACAAAGGGTCAAAAACTTGGTAACGAACTTCAGACCAGCCCAACCGCGCCCCCTTCATCACAGACAGGAGGAGCACAGCTGGACCGGGAGCGGGTAAGTACAGAATACTTGGGATCAATGCTTCATCAGGCATCATGATTATGGACGGCAGCAAGGTCCCCAGATAATGTTTTCTGACTTCTACGCCGGCGGTCACACACCCGACCACCCGCATCGAAGGGGTTAACAGTCACCTCCGTTAACCGCTGCCCCCGATACCGAGGGAGTGACACAGTATATGTATATGTATGTGTGTGTTTGTAAGGGCAGTGTACATTTACACTTTATGTGTGGGTAAAGGCAGATGTGTGTGTATATGTGTGTGTAAAGGCAGGTGTTTGTAAGGGCAGTGAATGTGTATATGTGTGTCTAAAGGCAGGTGTGTGTGTAAGGGCATTCTACCTGTATATGTGTGTGTGTGTAAGGGCAGTGTATGTATATATATATATATATATATATATATATATATGTGTGTGTGTAAGGGCAGTGTATGTGGACAGGCGTATATAAGTGCAGTGTATGTGTATATGTGTGTTTATGGGCAGGTGTGTGTGTAAAGGGTCCTGGGTGGGAGACTAACATTTTTTTATTCAAAATCTCTGCTGCTGTTGACTACTCTTCCAATGATACTCAGCCAGCATTTTGATGAAGCATGTTTTAAGTGGCGATGCAAGCGTGACATTGTAAAGTGCGATTGCTTGTTTTGGGGAGTTCTGCGAGAGCAATCAAAAAAAGTGTCCCTCTTTCACATTTTAAAATGTCCATACCATCTTGCTGCAAGCCCGCAGGTAGTGAAGAACAGGAGGCAGATCTCAGGGCCAGATTAAGAGCATTTGGAGGTTTGGGTGGGCCATTTTATGGAAATAAATAAATTAGACACCTCTGCATCGATGTGTACTGGATAAAGATGACATCAGTGCGAGGCAGATAATATAGGATAGAATCTTATGTGATGGGATTGGGAGTACATCAGTACACTAAAAAACTGTCATCATACATGGGATGTCTGAAGCCACAATTTAGTGCGACTAATGCTTTTTAATAAAATATGCCGATTGAAATAGAGTAATTAACACAAAACCTTTGCTTGTCCTCTGAAATGACTGCAAACTCAGGAGGGTGTTTTATCTGTGCCAGGAAACAGATGATTAAATACACAAAACAGGACAGGCTGTGCCACACACCGACACTCAAACACACACCAGAACAGGCTCTGCCACACCGACACCCAAACACACACACCAGGACAGGCTCTGCCACACCGACACCCAACCACACACACCAGGATAGGCTCTGCCGCACCGACACTCAAACACACACACCATGACAGGTTCTGCCATGCCGACACCCAGACATACACACCAGGACAGGCTCTGCCCCACCGACACCCAGACACACCCCAGGACAGGCTCTGCCCCACCGACACCCAGACACACACAGGACAGGCTCTGCCACACCAAAACCCAAACACCCACACACACCAGGACATAAAGTGTATATGTAGCATTTTATAATTGCCCCCCCTACTTTGGTCCCTGTCCCTCCATGTGCCCCCCTAAATATGAAAGCTGGAGATGCCACTGATTGTACATAGTGATCTTCGGCTTGTGTACAGCTAATCAGCAAAAGAAACCAATTTAATGAGACAGTTTGGAACTCTCCGGGTTTGACCAGGAGATTGCCAGGTAAGCGCTGCTCCTCTGGTTCTCCGGTTCAAGACCCGAATCCTCCGGGTCTCAGGAGCAGGGTCTTGACACGCCCTGCCCATTTTTTCAGTTACATGGGGGCGTTCCCACGACATCAGCGGGAAACTCCACTGATGTCAGAGGGACTGCCCACCAACGTCAGCGGGACCACCCGCCAACGTCAGTGTGTAGTTCTGACCGCATCCCGCAAGGGAAGGCTCCCACAAGTTCCCAGGTATGCAAATCACAAACTGACTGGCAAATGTATGACATCATATGACAGTGCCACGTTTAAAGTCACTGAGCTCTTCAGTACAACCCATTCTACTGCCAATGTTAGTCTATGGAGATGGCTACCTATGTGCTTGATTTTATATACCTGTTAGGAATACATGTGGCTGAAACACCTAAGCTTAATAATTAAGAGGGGTGTCTACATAAATACAACTCTGGCATAGATAATCCCTGCTTTTCTCATTTTACATACCAAGAAAGAAATAAGAGCTTGTGTTTAAGTTTCATTTCTCTGTAAATGACAAATCCACTGTGTCTAGGACTTTACAACATGGATGCATCTATCTGGAGAGCAGTGTTTGACAGTGAAATAGAGGAACAGAATGTCCCCCATAAATGGAGTTTGTGCTTGGATGATCATTTCCAGCAACAGAGGGGATGGCTGCAATACAACCAATGTACTTTTTCCAGGTAATTCAATACAATGAGTAAATTTTTGCTCAGTTTCTAATTTTGCTTTAACTTATTCCACAGCTTGCTGCTACCAAATATATTCAGCAATATGCCCCAAGTGCCCATACTTATTTTCATCTATGTATATTGATTATTGTGTTTTCATTTTTTTAAGGAGAAACAATGTGCTCTCTTGTCACTGTGATATCCCAGCTTGCTGACAGCACAGTGACCAGAAGGCAAATATCTATAGCACTGCTTTTCTTATCATGCTGCATGCAGGGCAGGCCCAAGACATAGTGTCGCCTGGGGCGAAGTTTGAAATGCCAAATCCCCCCCCTCGCGTTGCCGACGCCTCTCCCTACCTTCTCATTATCTACCCTTCCTCTCCCTACCTTCTCATTATCTACCCTCCTCCCTCCCTATTATCTACCCTATCCCCCCCTTTGTACTTCACTTTCCTTCCAGCAGTCCTGCGGTGAGCGTCTCCCTGCTCTGCCGCGGTGCGCGCTGCTTCACTGCTGAGCGCCGGAAATTACGTCATATTATTTTTAAAGAGCATACATAAGGTATTTAACATATCACTGACTCATATTAAATTAAATAGTTGGCAACGTTTGAAAGGACTTCCAGGGACACTTTGCGGAACAGCTATCGATTACTAACTTGAAAATGTTCCACACCCACTGCCCCAAAGCGCCACCCACTCTGCGCAACCCACATACTTTGGACAATGTAGCCCTGATCGCAGGGGTCGCAACTGCG
Source organism: Spea hammondii (assembly GCA_029215755.1). Lineage (NCBI taxonomy): Eukaryota > Metazoa > Chordata > Amphibia > Anura > Pelobatidae > Spea > Spea hammondii. The sequence goes on from JARDYJ010000003.1 coordinate 90,113,528, forward strand.
ACTGGGCCCACCACTCTAGGCGTGATCACTTCCACAGGGGCCCTGCTGCTTACCCCAGGACTGGGAATATCCAAACAGTTGGCAAGTATGTAAGTGCACATAAGTGAGTACAAATGTCACATGCTCATGGCACAACCATTTAGATCTAAGAGATATATGGAGAAAAGGTCCTCAACACAACTTGCAGGGAGGCCCCAAGATTTTGTGTTAGATTTTTATGTCATCCCTGACCCTGCTGTAAGGAGTTTTTTTAAACCCTTTATAGGTAACAGTTCATTGTGAGTGCTGGTTCATTTTATCTTTCAGTGAGGAGTCAGGGTGCTGGCCTATTTTTTGATTGCAGATATCCAATTACTTAGCCTGTGGCCTGATGTCCTTTAAAAAGAGATGTTTCCTAGGTAGACTGATTCTTTCTTTTATAGAGATGTCCCAACTTCCCTTTGGAAATTATTCACCTAAACCAAATCCCTCTCACAAATTTTAGATACAACTGCCTTCATATATTACGGCACAAGAATCAAATACAACAAATGTGATGGAGCAGTCATGTACCTGCTCCTTTAAACTGAGCCATGTGAATATTTTGTTTTGTATGTTTTAGTGTGTTGTGTACATGAGAAAAAATTGAATCCTTCTGGTTCTTCTCTAGTACATATTGATTGACTTATAGTCTGTTCTCCTTGCTTATGACCATTGTGAAATATTTGAAAACTTACAGATATACTAAAAGGATAGTTTAATCACCTTTCTCACACTTATAGTTAGATAAATAAAAAACTCAAAGGATATACAAATTATTGGCATTATAGTGTATCCACATTTACATGTTTTTTGTGTGCAAATTAGGTTCTGCTGCTCACGTTGTACTCGTGGTGGAGCTCAGCACAAGTGCACATGACTTTCCTCATACAACTGGACAGAACTTTGAGATGTGGCACTGTGAGGATGAAAATCTTCAGACAAGAATGCAAAAGGTGCACCTTTGCCATACTAGAAAACCCAGAAATAACACTTGAAAATATTAAGAGAGTAACACGCAATCTGGTTTTCAAGATCCAGAACACATTCTATGAGCAGAAAAGAGAAACACCCACCAAGCACATTGTTTACAGTGAACTTGATGGTCCACATGACCATGATCACTGTGAGGCATGCAAACTACAAGTTTGTCAATGGAAAAATGTGGAAAGAGTGCAAAAATCTTTGATGACTACAAGTAAACCAGCAAATTCTATAAACTGGCTAACTATTCAACAGCAATCCACACAACTTAGTAGGTCTATGTACGATTCTCCAGTTGTTCAACGACCTTCACCTGCAATTCTACAACAATCAGATGAGCTAAATGGATTCCAAGTATTAATACTTATTTTTGTGATAATTATTGCATTTTGGCTTTCAGAGGCAAAGTAAGACAAACTAAAGAAAGACTTGCTTTAGGTACCATTTACACATCAATAATGTGCTTGCCCATATATTCCATGTTTTTTGGTATGATGTTTTGCATACTGCGATCAAATTAAAAAGCACAAGGCTTTATTGATTCTTATCTATAAAAATAGAGATTTTTTATGTGGTTTTTAAATATTAATTCAAAATACTATCGATATTACAATAAATACTATTGATATAAATGTACACCTTTGACCTTTAACCCCTTAAGGACAAAGCTGTTTTTTATACACTTTGGGACCATTGCTCTTTTAACATTTCTGCGGTGCTCATGTTTTGCTTCTTTTCTCTAGTTTAGTGTACCCAATCAAATTATATTTTTTTCAGGGCAAGAATGGCTTTCTTTAGATACCATTATGTTAATCATATCATCTAATTTACTATAAAAAATGATAAAATGTGACTTGTATTTGAAAAATCTTTTTTTTTCTCCTAAGGTTGCAATAAAGCCCTGCCATTTTTGAAAAAAAAAAGAGTCGGTGGTTCTTTATCTAATGTAGCAAAATTATTATTTATTATTATAATACTTTATTTATAAAGCTCCGACAGATTCCGCAGCACTGTACAAGATGAAAATTTTACAGATAATGATAAGTACGATACAGCAATTGACATACAGATACAAGAGGAATGGAAGGCCCTGTTCCCGCAGGAACTTATAATCTAGGTGGATAAGGGGTGAGAAACAGGAGGTGAGGACTGCGTGGTAGTAAATGATGTTAATGTAGAGCGAGATAAGGGTTGTAAGTGGGTGAGAGAGAAGTTTTGATGTTTATGTCAGTGGTAGGCTTGCCTGAAGAGAAAAGAGAAAACCAAGCATTTGAAGGAGGGTAGAGTTGGTGAGAGCCGGACAGCACGGGGAAGAGAGTTCCAGAGGGTTGGTGCTGGGCGAGAGAAGTCCTGTAGGCGGGCATGGGAGGAGGTGATAAGTGAAGATGCAAGGAGCAGGTCATTGTTGGATCTTTTGGATCTTAGAGGGCGGCTGGAGTATATTTGCTGATGAGGGAGGATAGTGAGAGCTTTGTAGGATAGAGTATAGAGTATTTTGAATTTAATTCTGCTATGGATGGGGAGCCAGTGGTGGGAGTCGCAGAGAGGTGCGGCAGATGCAGAGCGTCGGGTGAGATAGATTAGTCTGGGAGAGGCATAGAGGACAGACTGGAGGGGGCTGATAGCCGGAAGAGAGGGAGGCCAGTAAGTAGGTTGTTGCAGTAGTCTAGACAGGAGATTACGAGGGAGTGGATTAGTTGTTTTGTAGTGCTGGCAGTCAGGAATGGATGAATTTTGGAAATTCTTGAGGTGGTGAGAAGCCATCCAGGAAGAGATGCCAGATAGGCAGCTGCTGTTCTGAGAGAGGACAGATGCAGGGAGATTAGGGGTGGAGAGATACATTTGTGTGTCATCTGCATAGAGGTGGTATTTGAAGCATCAGCTCTCTTTTAAAAAGCTATATTGTCGGGGGAGATGAATGGATCCACTGGTGCAGGAGCGTTTTTCTAGCAGCTGCCATACAAATATGCAATTTTAGTTTACTATCGTTTTTCAATAGGTATTTGGGATTCACACCTAGTATGTCTCAGTCTCTTACAGTAAGGTTTGTACCAATGAGCATTGCCAAAAGCAGTGATAAAGGTCAGCTCCCACAGCACTGCATTTAGGGCATTGATCAGTGGTTGTCAACTACTACCGAGACCTCTACGCCCCCAAAGACACAGACCCGGACGATATTGATCCCGCAGCCCGAGCAGCTATGGACGCCTCCTTGATGCTGGAGGAGCTGCGCTCTGCCGCCAAATCCTTCAGAAGAGGCAGGACACCGGGCAGTGACGTTCTCCCAGCCGAGTTATACACAACGCTGTTGGACCTCATCAGCCCAGACAACCTTGACCTGTACAAGGAGATGGCGGTGGAGGGTAGGATGCCCCCCACGCTAAGAGAGGGAATGATCACGATCCTGTATAAACAGATGGGGGAGAGATGTGATCTCAAAAATTGGCATCCCATCTCCTGAATGTGGACTACAAGATCCTCACCAAGGTACTAGCAATCCATTCTGATCAGTAGTAGCACGGTCCATCTTATACAGCCTAGACAGGGAATAATAGAAATAATTAGTTATCTTTAGGGCCATCTCTGTATGCATGATTGCAGGACGAGAGGGTGGTCTCATAAATATCGTCAATTTTAAGGTGTGGCTTGTGAGTAAGCAATTTAAGTACGTCTCCTGCCACTGAAGGCTGATATTCCTCCTCCCTAAGTAGCCAGTATACTATCACCCTAGAGTACATCTATGGATCAACATATCTAGAGGGTTTTCCCAATCCTGACTCGCAAACTGCCGAACTTGTGTCATAGCATAGCTACGTGCCTGCACGCTATCTTGAAATTCCCTAAATGTGAGAACTGTTTTGGTGTTTCTATTCAGTAACAGCTCTATTGTAGATAGACCCAATGCATGCAAATTGGCAAAAAGACCCGGTGCTTGCCCTTCCTGGAAGTTTGGATTATTGGCTTCCAAACTTCCAGAAAATATATCAGCAAAGAGAGACATATAAAACCTGTAAACAGAAACATCATATTAAACATATGAGGGAGCAAAGTTCAGTGTTTAAGGAGTCTATAATTAAACTTCCTGTCCCGTGTTCTAAAACCTCAGGGGACTCCTAGTCTGCCAAAGCAACTGGCGGGTCAGAAAACTTGTCTTGTGCCTCTTTTGGATTATCGAAAACATACGTTTGACCATCTTGTTGAACCTTCAATTTTGCTGGATAAAGAAGAACAAACTGGATGCCAGCGTATGTAAACATTTTCCAAATCTGTGAGACTTCTCTTCTCCCTGTAGACACATGTTGAGAGCAGTCCTGAAAAGCAGAATTTTCTGGTCCTCATAAGTCCACATCTCTTTAGCTCAATAAAACACAAGGATTTTGACTTTGTCATTGTAATTAAGGACACTAGAAATGACTGGCCTAGGGCGTCCATTGTTATCTGCCCTCTTGGGCCCAGTCTATGCGCTCTCTCAATCAATAAATGCTTTGTTTCAGAATAGCCCAGTCCCAAAGCTTCCGGGAACCACTTCTGAAGGATCTTTAATAGCTGGTGCTGTTTTATGGATTCTGGTAAATTGAGAAGGTATTCCGTCTACTTCAATTTCCCAAACCATCATTTTTTTCCCAGAAGGAATTAAATTTTGTACGATTGGGAGGATAGTTCTTCTCCCAAGTCGCTATAAAGTTACTCCTCCTCAGTAAGCCTTATAGTGTTAGATGCCAGCTGTACTAAAGCCATTTCCCAGGAAGTTTTAATTTCTGATAATTTTTCATCAAAAAGAGGCCATAGAGCTTTGACCATCTCCTGAGCTGTGTCTACAGCCATAGGTTGAGTGGAAGGAGATTGAGCGGTGCCCACCACCAGCAGCTGCAGGGGGTCTGGAATTGATTCTTGGTTACTGTCTGGTTGTGATGGAGGGGTGTTGTAAAAAATCCTTAGCAATAGAGTGCAGATGACGTTTCTGCGGGCCCATTTTTTTTTGGCTGGATCAGTTCAAATATTTCTCCATCGTGTTAAATTAGGCAGAGAAAAGAAAATCCAGCGATATATAGCACTCTGCTAGGTTCCCAAAAAATGTCAGGATTAGAAAAGCATAGAATAAATGCCACGCTATAACATAAATGGCCAGCAGATGGTAGCATAGTGCAATTAGTGAAACAATAGCTTGTAATGATGACAGCCACAAGATGGCACTATGCTGTCAGAAATAGTCCAGCAACCAGCAGTTGGCAAACTAGGAGCGAATGGATAACACAATGCGCAGTGCACAATGCATGACGGCTAGGCTTGACCCCCCATGAACCCCAATAATGACACCACACACAATTGATTATGGATAAGAAAAGGCCATAGTTAATTTTATTTATTCGAGTCATTGTCATGCCAAAACCTGAAACAATAAACATAGGTGCGATAGGTGCCGAGTGGTTTTATCTTACCAAGTTATCAGTACCCGCTCGGGGCCCCTCTCTCTCTCCTCTGCGAGCCCTCTAGCTCGGTCTCGGTGCCGGCTTGTAATGTTGAGCGCCGGAAGATGACGTCATTTCCAGCGCTCAGCATTACAAGCCGGCACCGAGACCGAGCAGGGAGACTCACCGCAGGACTGCTGAAAGGTAAGTACGGGGGGGAAGAGGAAGGGTAGATAATGGGGGGGCGGCAGGGAGAGGAAGGGTAGATAATGGGGGCGGCAGGGAGAGGAAGGGTAGATAATGGGGTGGGGCGGCAGGGAGAGGAAGGGTAGATAATGGGGGGGGTGTGGCATTTTAAAATTCGCCCCAGGCGGCATTTTGTCTTGGGCCAGCCCTGATAAGGACAATGACACAAACATGTAAATATATACAATAAACACAAAGCTTGCCAAGTAATCCAGGTACCAGAGCCAAATACCATTTAAGGAAGGGACATACCCTGACCTGAGGTTCCCAGCACTGACAGCCAAGTACCTCCCACCAGTTGTTACCAACAATTCTCTTTCCATCACATTAACCCCCTGGATACCAGGTAAACTTAAATAATCTACCCCCAACTACTCCCCTTAAATACCCGCCAAAAGCCTACTCCTCCTCTGCACAACAGTCAGGGCCCACTATAGCTCATTCTGCAAATAAAAAATACTGCTAAATAGATTCCAATATTGTCCTGTTTTTAGACATAACCAATGTTATGTTTTTTTGGAAGTTGTAAGTAAAAGTAGCATACTGCTATTTCAAAACCATTTTTTCAAAAGTGTTTTTTTCTGCCCCATGTCCCATTTGGGACATATTTGAAGCCGGTCAGTTCAGTTTACCCCATCAAACCATATATGTTTGAAATCTAGACACCCCAGGGTATTTCAAATGCTAGTATTTTAACTATTTCCATGTGCTAATTCTACTACCAGCCTTTGTCAAACTTTGTGGTAGTATTTTTTGCTTTTTTTTCACACATTGTACTTACAACAATTTACAACTCCTGCTATATGTCACTGTCAAACAACAATATGCAAGATTTCCTGAGTACAGTGATACCCCCCATGCATGGCTTTGTCAGGTTGTTTGGGGGGTATAATTATACCTGGGAACTCTCCGGGTTTGACCCGAATCCTCTGGGTCGTGGGGTCTTGACACGCCCCGCTCCCCGCCCATTTCCCCTTTATATGGGGGTGTTTTCCACTGCCATCAGCGGGAACACGCCCAACATCAGTGGAAACGCCGCCAACGTCAGCGGGAAGTCCAATTAACGTCAGTGGGACCGCCCACCGACATCAGCGGGACCGCCCACCAACGTCAGCGGGAATGCCCACTGACGTCAGTGTGCAGTCCTGGCCGCGTCCCGCAAAGGAAGGCTCCGGGGAGACAGAGCCCAGAAGTTCCCAGGTATGGGTATAAGGCCACATCTGGAAGGTGTGCATTTTGGGTGGGTGGGGACATTTTTGAAACTCGCCAATTTAATTTACCCCATCAAACCTCATATTTATGAAAACTAGACACTTTAGTGTATTTCAAATGCCGGTATTTTCACTATTTCCATACTCTAATTCTACCACCATCCTTTGTTTGTGGTAGTATTTTTTTGTTGTGTTGTTCAAACACATTGTACTTCAGGTATGAATTTACTGCTCCTGTTATACGTCACTGTCAAACAACACCCAATATATCATTATATTATCATGAAGATAACTATAGCCACTCGCAGATACCTTTGGTAAACACCCATGCCCCTAACACACCAAATGCTACATTCTTTACTAACTGTCAGGTTGTTTGGGGCTAAAGGGCCACATTTGGGAGGCATCTCAGCAACACTGTTTAAGCTTAGGAGGTGATCAACTTCTTTAAAAGCAGGCTGCCTGCGCCATATTTAATACGGAGCACGATTACGCTCCTGGGAGCGATCAGACGGGGCCCTTGCTGCAGTTTGTGGTGTTGCTGAATGCCTCAACATCGAAGCATATAACAACACCTTTGGGAGAGTGTAAACACTGTATAAAAAGTAATTGCAATCATTTACTTGGTGCAAACATAGAAATCTTGGCTCTGCCCACACTCACCACAAACGTGTCCAGCTTTGTGTGGACGTTCTCTGAGTGTGTGTATAGTACCAGACTCGCATGGTCGTTTAACCTTTTCAGTAGCAGGTAGCAAGATAAAGTTTTCTCCATGGAAGACATGGCAAATTTCAGTGTTTCGTGACAAAATTGAATTTATAAGGCAGCCTTCTTCTAAACATCTCACTCTTTACTTTCGAAAACAGACATAACACCCCCTCCACAATATTTCAGGTATCCAAACCTGTCTGACTGCCGTTACCCAAATAGCTTATTCACCTCCCTGGCCCAGTCACAGGAGATCTCCCAAACTAGCAAGTGAGATTTCAGTGTTTGTTAATGTGAGTGTGTGTGCTAGTTTGTATGTTACTGAGGAGGCGGCAAGTGGCCGGGTGCAATCAGCTGTACCTGACCCCATGCTAAAAGGTACTAGCCCCTATAGGTGACTGGGCCCCCTAGAGGCACTGCGACCCCTGTAGTGCCAGTTCACTGAGCCCCACCTCCATGAGCTGGCCAGTCTGAACTGTACCTCGGGCCAGTCCTGTTTGAACCATTAGGATCCCTAATGAGCATAAATCATACAAGATCTCAGGGAAGTTATTATGGGCTCTCTAAAGGGCTTTTGCCCCTGCCAGTAAGTAATTTATTTCCAAGAACTTACTTGCCAAGTGCATCCCATTCAATGTAAAAATTCCATCCCTGCTTTGGGTGTATGATTTCATTGCTGAAAGTTAGTTGCCACTTTTCTGATTAAGAGGGAGGAGGGAAGAAGAAGGAAACAGTGTTTTTTTTAGTTTCGTTTATAATGTAGCTATGGCCCTATGTAACTAGGATCTTTTCTTTATTTCATTATCCAAATTATATGTATATATCAAAAGTAACCATAACTGTTAATAACCTTGTCACTTACAAAATGTTCTAATTGTGGTTACAGGTTTTTTATTTTACAATCTTTGTTATTTTTAACAGCTTTTCGCCTAATAAGTTATCTGACAAATTACTCTCTAGGTCACTGATTATTGATCAGTCTCATCAGTCAGTGACCTAATTTGATTGGTGCGTATTATACACAAGGATTAAATTTTTTGCAAAATTGAGTGTAATGTTATACCTGTGCACTATACACAGGTGCGTATCATTGCTTTTCATTACCTGCATTGTCTCTAGTGCAGCTTCGTTGTATACAACACGTCCTTAGTAATCAGCATTATAAAGTTTCACAATACACTATCTCAACTAACCGGTCTAGTTCACAGTTCCTAGTTTCCTACATCATAAATGAAACTAAAACTATACTGTTTCCTTCTTATTCTCCCACTGATTGGGACAATCCCCCCAAACAATTTAGAAGTGAGAGGGAAAGAGTCCAATTTGTTTTTCCCAGATGATTAATGAGGCTGATCATTGATCGGTGACCTAGAGAGTCATTTATCATTGATCAGATAACAGCTTATTAGGCGAAAAGGTTAGGCCATTGAATCCAATTTATAATCATAATTACAGTTATGTAAAAAAAATACTAATGTGTTTGTTTTCTTTTTTTACCATATGATCTGGATGAACCCCTTCTCCCTCTCTGACTAGGAGGGGGAGGGGTCATTTACTGTAGCAAACATTATGTACCAAAATATTTGGACCACCCTAATATATATATATATATATATATATATATATATATATATATATATAATGTCCAAAATTAACAATTGCACACCAATCACCACCTTTTTAGCCCGGTGCCAAGTAGCTGCAACAGCAAATCATAAAACATCCAAAAATAGTTACCGGCACTCCAGGGACTTCTTTAAATAATCACTCCAGAAACTGCAGTTTTCCAATCAACGTTTCAGTCTATTTATTAGACTTTCATCAGGACATGTCAGAAAAGCAGTGTGAATCATATTTATAGCAAGAAATATCATCAACAAGACCTACCACACCTGTAGTGCTCGAGGTATTCAAGCCCGGCGTGTACCATTCCCAGATACGCATGTGCATAATATCAGCAATGCTTTTGGATGTTTTATATATATATATATATATATATATATATATATATATATCCGTCTTATACTCTACATAATCCAATCCAAAATGTTTTCGATTGGCGAGTATGGAAATATTTACTAACATGTAGATATGCCTATCAAATGTACCAGCCTGATCTCAAACTCTGTCAATATATTCCTAAGTAAAACCATATTTGACAGAAGTAGAAACTTATTTGCATATGGAACAGTGCAAATTTTATCGTTAGTCATAAAAAATCAGCAGGTTCAGTGTTTGCAGATAGTATAAAAGGCGAAGTGAATTCTTTGTGACTTACACAGAACAAAACAAGAACCAGGTACGTCTCAGAATTACTAATGCAGTGCTAAGATAAAACTAAGATAAAACATACTGTACAAATGGATAATCCATAGCTGTCTGAAAACATAAAAAACCCAGAATGACTTTAAATAGAAAATAACAATACTTTTTGGAAAACTACTATTCCATGTGCTAAAGTTCCTCTTTACATTATCAGGTGGTTTGGTTAGTGGAATTCCTGCTGACCACAGGGTTAAAAAGAATGGGAGTTTGTTTGAGACAGAAAAAGCAGATGTGTAAAATGTTGGGTGACAAGGAAAAATGTGCAGGAAAGGAGTAGTAGATTTTTTAAAAATGATTTCTTGAAGATGACTACATTTTCATTGTTTTTATTCTGAAAATAAAGTCCATTCATTTTAGATATTAAACATGGGTTCTCCTACAGGCAGCCAAGGGCAGGCTGTGTTGAGTGGTTATAATATTTAAATCAGTCTTATGTTCTGGTTAATTTTGATTTGCTTCTATCAACTCCCATTGTTGAATTCCCTTGTAAAATCATAGCACCATTTGACAAAGTGACCACCTGTACTCTAATACCTTAGGTAGATAATGAGTTAGACCCTAAGTTTTAAAATGTAAGGGCATCACTTTTTGTTTTGAAAAATAATACTTTGTTGGATTTTTTTTTAGGACATTTTGTGTGTCTAGGAAGGATAGTCTGTAGCAATGCTCTCGGTTTATATTTCAGAGAATATACCAACACACTCAGTTTCTTGACTGAAGATGACCGACATAACCTGGCAAAGAACCTTTTCCAGGGTGGTGGAGGAGCATGGAATCCCTGATGATTGGAGTCTGTTTCAGGATGCTGAACTTAATAAAGAGGAAGGATGGCTGTGTTATGGTCAAACAACATTTGGCAGGTAAAGCCAACATTCTTTTACCAGAGACCTTAGTCAATGTGAAGACACAAACAAATGTGAGAGTCTTGTTATCCTTATGCAAGTAACAATAGCCTATTTGGTTTTTATTTACATGGAGAGGATAGGGGCGTTGGTAGTGCAACCTAAATATATTCCACACAGCTGTCTGACAATTGAATAAAACCGACTTTTTGAATTTTTTCCCACATATAGTAAAGAATACAGCTGGAATTGCACACATCCAAAATTAAACCTGCCTGTTATAAGATAGCCCCCAGGGCTGAATGGTGCCAATGTTTACTGCTTGAAAGGAAACCCTTACTGTCATGTCCATATCTAGGAAGAATGAGGTGTTGTTGCTTAAGTTTATACCGTGTAAAAATTTTTTAATTTGCACCTCGTTTTGATGCCTGTGTATTTAACAGAGGAGGGGGGCCAACCAATAAAATACTCTGTATTGGGCCCACTGATACCTTAAAATGTACTTTAACAAGCAAGCATATTTTGTCTATTCAATACGTTTTTATAGATTTTATATAACAAATGTTGACAAATTTGGTATCTGTTATTTTTGACATTTTTAAATAATGAAACCTATTTGTTGGTTTTTGTTCAATCCAGTTTCCGTTGCTCAAACTGTAGACGTTTCTGGCACTCTGCTGAGATTAGCATCATGTTCCTCTTGCAACAAAACAAATGGAACAGATCTGGCAGAGTGAGGATGAGAATCTTCAGGCAACAATGTAGTCAGTGTGAATATCCGATAATGGAAACTCCTAATATTCAAATCAAAAACGTTAAAGGAGTTGTTAGGAATCTGGCAAACAAAATTTGCAGAACATACTATGGAGCACCTACTGGAACAGAAGACCTGAAGTCTATAGCCAATGTAAAAGCAGATGGCCCTCATGACAAAGAGAACTGTGAAGCTTGTCAAGGCGGCACTTGCGAAGAGCAAGGATTTGGGTCGGCTGGTGTTATTGTTGGCGCTGTTGCTGTTGCTTTGGGAATTGGAGCTCTATTTGCTTTTTCACAAGAAAAAAAGCAAAAGAAATAAGTTGAAAATCTTACATGATTGGATTCTAATAATTGAAGTAATTAGAACAGCTATTCCACAATTACCAATATTAGTGCTAAGAGGGGTTCATTAGGTCCTCTGCCACCCCTTTGGTACAAGGGGTCCACGTTCTACTTGGTCACCAAAGGCTTATTTGTGTTGAAGCTGTTCCTTTGATTCTGACACTGACATCTACTACTAATTAATTTTGTAATCATTACCATAACATGAAATTCTGATTTGTCAACCATACAAATCATCCCACATAATGCTCTAGTACATTATGAGTAGGTTAATATCAGGTGGGGCTCTGGGTGAGATACTTAAATAATGTCAATGTGGTTAGATAACTATACTCTTCAATAAACTGTATCCTTTGTAGCATTAATAAAGATGATTCTACAATATCTGTGTGTGGTCATTTCTATAAAGTTTGGATATCTGGCCTCACACAAGTAACATTACCTCGCTTACATAAGTTGACTCAGCTTATAAGACAATTTTCCAGGAAATGCATTATGTCTATACCCAGACACTGATGTCCATGAGGCTTGTGGGTCATTGGTGCATATGAGGAATTTGCAGCCTGACCATGCCTTTTTTCATTTAGTGCAAAAAAGTATTTTGTTGTCTGATCATGCCATTTTTATGCAACCTTTGTTGTTGTTGTATAAACATTCCCTCCCCCATATACATACGTATAAACTACCTTTTACTAAAATACACACACTCACTCGTCTCCTCGACAAAATGCCCCCTCCACAACAACCAAATTTCCACCCCTCCACGTCCAACATACCCAGACACACACATAGGCTAACATATCCAGACACCTCCATACGAGCTAACATAATCAGACATACATACATACATACAAATGCCAGCCCAAACACACACTGATGCCTGCTCCTACACACATACATACACACTCCCATTCACACTTGCCCTGGTTTACACAAACACACTCTCTCCCCCTCTAATTATCCTTCTCTTTTCTCCCCATTTCTCCTCTTTCTCATTAACGCTCCTCTTTCTGCTCATTTCTTCTCTATCTCTTTATCTGTCCCCTTTCTCGTTTTTTCTCTCTTCCTCTTTATCTTTATTTAACAATGTTAAAACATAACTCGCAGCACATAATCAAAAACACAACATAATTTTCTGATGTATTTTTCTGTATTTCTAGTATTAGTATTTCTTTCCATGTATCTTTACAAGTTACAAGCCCTTACAAAAACTAGGTTATTTTACACATGAATCAAAAAGCCAACCACTTTTAGAAATTGACAATATCCAGAACTTTAATACATTCCTCTATTATATAAATAATTGTAATACTTTCTACAAAGGCTTTTATACTATATACTATACTGTTTGTGGCATTTGGGACAAATACAGTAGATGTATCACAAAGGAACACGTCTGACTATTAGTGAACTGGCAGTGTTGGGCTTGCCTTGCAACCTTTAGAAAAAGGGGCATCCTCTCTAGCTCACCCTGCATAACACATCAATTTTATGAATTAAAGTAAATATAATCCTTTAGCATTTGCAAACACACCACATTTCCTGTCTCACCACATAGTGCAAACAAAGAGATATAATCATCAAAGTGCAGGTATGTGGGATGGGAGACTATATGTTTAGCAGTGTATATTTTTTGTTAAAAATATCCAACTTACACATCTGTAGACTGTAGCTGTGTGTATCTCACTGAGAGCTGAATTTTAGGTAGCATGTTAGCCAAAGATACATGCATTAGAGAGAGTGAAAAAACATGATTTAGTCTGACGCATCTTCATTCAAAAGTACACAATTGTATAATTACCACAGTATTGATAAAATACTTCATACTAAAGGGGGCACTCTCACCACTTTATTACTAGCATCAAATTAAAATTACATTTTCAAAATTATTGTGCTGTTTTATTTGCATATTATTTTGTTGTGTTGTAGCTGTGTTATATTTGTCTTATTCACTAGACAAACTCCCTGGCTCCTTATTTTACTGCCTTGTAATAAACACATTGAATTATTTAGACTGAGACTTTAGCTAATGAAAGCTTATGGAAGAACTGATTAGCATTGCCTTACATAATCAGCTCAGGTAGTGTTTGAGCAGGGAAAGCCATCCAACATATCACATGACTAGCAGCTGTCAGGTCTGCAGATGAAGGATATTTCTTGCTCACCTACATTACTATATACAGCACTGAATTGTCTCAAGGAGACTTCCCCTTAGAAATGTCCTATTATAGTTTAAGAAAACAATGGGATAGAATCATACTGTAGATAAACAGTAATTCAATATTTAGTCTTGCTTTTGATTTACTCATATGACTCAAAAAGATATGTAATTAATTTTCTAAAACATATTCACAACTTTACACAACTTGAGATTTAGTATTAGGAAATCAATTAAAACGGGCTTGTATATTTGCTAAAGTCAGTTTTCAGTTACTGTGGTCACTTGGTAACTCAACAGTTCTTGACAAACAGAACTCAAACAGCTATAAATGTAGTCACTACAAGCCAAGCTCCTTTTAAGACGTGCCTGGCACTGTCAGGTTTTAAATGTTAAATCTCCCTTTGAGTTGTTTTCAGTTCTACTTAATGTTATCAGTTGAGCTGGTTACTTGAGTTGACCAGTTGGTTAGGCAGTGAAATTGACAAAAGTTAGTAGTTGAATTGACTTGAATAAAGCTTGTAGTAGGCTGCTAGCTGGTAATCCAAGTCTCTTAAACCTATTCATAAGGCCTGTAGGCACCATTTTGTCATTTTAGAAATGTTTAATATCTGGAGGCCGTGGTCTACATTCTAAAGGTGGTATAAAAGGTAATTCCTATACAAATAATCCTGTGAAAAGTATATTGAAGTTGTTATTCTAAATACATGATTGGAACAAAATTATTTCTAACTTGAAAACAGTGACTTAAGGAACACTACTATTTTCCAGGATTACATTTTAATTATTTTGCAGTTTATTTAGGACAAAGGCTAATGGATTGTTGTAGCACAGAGACATTATGTCAGGCATCCAACCTACCTCGGCGGCCGTGCAGGGTCCCACCACGAACTGCCTCCATGTCCGGACAGCCAAGACGCCGTACGAGAACCACGCGGTCGCGGCGTGGGCCGCATCCCCGGCCTCGATTGAGAGGCATCTCGCGGAAGATGGCCGCGAAATGCCTCTCAATCGAGGCCGGGGATGCGGCCCACGCCGCGACCGCGTGGTTCTCGTACGGCGTCTTGGCTGTCCGGACATGGAGGCAGTTCGTGGTGGGACCCTGCACGGCCGCCGAGGTAGGTTGGATGCCTGACACATTATCAGTTTCTCATCAGCATTCCTTAATGGTTCGGTCATCTCCCTGTCCCATCATGCTTGCTGCCTGACTCTTACTTTCAAAGCTCTTCATGGCGCTTCCCCTACTTACATCTTCTCACTCATCTCTAAATACACTCCTAACCGGTCTCTCCGCTTATCCCATGACCTCCTTCTGTCCTCTCAGTTCTCATGCACTCTTGCAAGATTTTTCCAGGGCATTCCCTACCCTCTGAAATGCCCTCCCACAGCCTATGCCTATTTCCCCCTTTCATTGCTCTTTTTAAAAAAGCCCTCAAGAAACACTTCTTTAACAATGCCTACAACCTTACATGTTGATGTCCTTCCTTGCATATTCCTTTAGCTCACCTTTCCTTGTCCCTCACTTTGAGTAGTTATACTAGTGTGGCTGTTCCATCCATAACTGTGGCACTTTTACCTACAGCGGATATAAAAAGCCTACACACCCCTGTTAAAATGCCAGGATCTTGTGATGTTAATAAATGAGACAAAGTTAAATCATTGTAAGAACTTTTTCTACCTTCAATGTGACCTGTAACACAAACAATTCAATTGTAAAACAAACTGAAATCTTGGAGGGGGGACTCACAATAACCAGGTAGCACACCCTCTTATAACTGGAGCTGTGTTCAGAATTAGCCAATCACAATCAAACTCATGTTAAATAGAAGTCATTACACACCTGTCATCATCATTATTATTTATTGTTTTATATAGCGCCATGAAATTCTGTAGCGCTGTACAATGGATAGACAGGACATAAGAAGTAGTATGTAACATAACAAATTGACTTAAAGAGACAACAGGTGAGGAGGGCCCTGGTCAAACTTGCTTACAATCTACAAACATTTAAAGTGACTCAGCTGTTCTAGTAGGATTTACCTGACACTTGCTTAGTTGCATCTCAGAGCAAAAGCCATGGTCCACAGAGAGCTTCCAAAGCATCAGAGGGATCTCATTGTTGAAAGATATCAGTCAGGAGAAGGGTACAAAATAATTTCCAAAGCATTAGATATACCATGGAACACAGTGAAGACAGTCATCATCAAGTGGAGAAAATATGACACAACAGAGACATTACCTGGACGTCCCCCCATAATTGATGAAAAAAATGGTCAGGGAGGCTTACAAGAGGCCTACTGCAACATTAAAGGAAATTTCTGACAAGTACTTTGGGGTAGGGTCGCCTTTTCTTACAAAGAAAAACATCCAAGCCCAGCTGAAGTTTGCAAAAACAAACATCAAGTTCCCCAAAAGCACTTGGGAAAATGTGTTATGGTCTGATGAAACCAAGGTTGAACTTTTTGGCCAAAATTCCAAAAGGTATGTTTGGCGCAAAAACAACACTGCACATCACCCAAAGAACACCATACCCACAGTAAAGCATGGTGGTGGCAGCATCATGCTTTGGGGCTGTTTTTCTTCAGCTGGAACTGGGGCCTTAGTCAGGGTGGAGGGAATTCCAAATACCAGGCAATTTGGGCACAAAACCTTCAGGAGCCCATTAGGAAGCTGAAGATGAAGAAGTAGTTCACCTTTCAGCACGACAACGACCCAAAGCACACATCCAAATGCATGGCTTCACCAGAAGAAGATTAACGGTTTGGAATGGCCAAGCCAGAGCCCAGACCTGAATCCAATTGAACATCTGTGGGGTGATCTGAAGAGGGCTGTGCACAAGAGATGTCCTCGCAATCTGACAGATTTGGAGCGCTTTTGCAAAGAAGAGTGGGCATATATATTGCCACGTGAAGATGTGCCATGCTAATAGCCTCCTACCCAAAAAGACTGATTGCTGTAATAAAATCAACAACGTTTAAGGATGTGCACACTTATGCAATCAGGTTATTTTGAGTTTTTTTCCTCTCAAAGATTTGAGTTTGTTTTGCTATTGAATTGTTCACGTTACAGGTCACATTAAAGGTGGAAAAAGTTCTGACATGATTTATCTTTGTCTCATTCTTTAACATCACAAGAACCTGGCACTTTAACAGGGGTGTGTAGACTTTTTATATCCACTGTATATACCTTAAATCATTTTAGATTGTAAGCGCATTTGAGTCCTCCTCACCTGTTGTTTCTGTACGTTAAATTATTATGCTAAACACTACTTGTTATGTTCTGTCAACCTCTTGTACATCGCTACGGGATATGATGGTGCTATTCACAACAATAAATCCTAATAATATTAACATTACTAAAGAGGGTAAGGGGACTGAAGCACCAAATCTGTTAAGCCCTGAGTAGGTAAGATTGGCTATAGGGGAGAAAAAAATGAAGTATACAAGATATTAATGGAATAAGTGATATGTGTTGGTGTTTGCACTGTGCATAGTCTGTTTTGGGAAATTATGTATTATTTTCTGTTTGCGTTATAGATTGTGTTTAAGGCAATCTGTTGCATGGTAAATGTTCTTATTCAATTTGGATACAAACCTACTTCTTGTAGAAGCATTTTGTGCCAGTTAGTTTCATTACTGACATATGACAAAACATACTGTCTAGTTTCATTTCCCATAGCCACAGTAAAAGTCAATGACTGTTTCGCAATATCACTACTTTCTAAATAGAGGACATGCACTTTTACCGTGTTGTTCAGATTTCTTTTACACAATCTGTCTTTCAATCTTCATGTTTTAATAATAAAGAAAACTTTTTTTTTTTAAAGAGTAGTCACTCTCAGCTGTTTGGAATGTTGCTAGGAAGGAAAATAAATAAGCTTGTTTCAGTTTCTGAGTTTCTGTTCTCTACCAGCAGTTGGAAAAATGAAACAGATACTAGTAATATGATCCATGCTCATGCTTTCCCCATGTGTATAAAAAGAGATTTATAGAGTCTTCCACAGAGACAACACCAGATTTAAACACAGGTATTGACTTCATGTTTGTTGGTCTAGACTGCTTCTGAACGGCAATCATTATTATTAATCTTTAGGTAATATAAATGAAAATGGCACTAAAATGCAATTTAACGGTTTGTTTTTTTAATGCAGTTAACAGAAAAAAATATAAAATGGACAATACAGAAAGCAACCATGAATGGGAAGATGCTTTCCAGAGTATCCAGGAAACAGAGCTCAGCCAAAATTATGGCCACAACTGGACCTTGCAGATTAAGAATGATATCTTGGATGAACTAACATTCACCCAGAGGAACCAAGGCTGGAAGGTTTATCAAACTTCTTCGTTTGGAAGGTATTTGGAATATCAGTTAAAAAAAGGAATGTTATGAACATTTTAAGGAAGAGTTTGCATGCGTGATATGAATTTCAACTCACCTGTGGTGAAGCAGATAAAGATTTGCAACCTGGCCTGTTAAGGGCAAGCATTAGAATGTTTGCAATGGTTAGAGTACAAATTATTCAAGGGCTGATTTTCTCAAATAAATAGTATCCCGTTGCTCAATTTAGGTTTTGATTATTCAAAAGAGCTCCAGCTAACTCTGTGGTTTCAATATAAAAACCTTCACTATATACTATGAATTTGTAACCCTTTCTTGTAGGTAGGGCTGAGCTGGCCCTGGATCATGTATAGTTCCATTGGTGAAGTTACTTTGAAGAAAACTTACTAATATATCTATGCATTACATAGGGCCAAACAAGCCTATTATATGGAATAGTGAAATTGGGGAGTGTCCACTTTCCTACAATTTTCTCCCACCAGTATTCTGCAAAAATGCATATTTGTGTACTATTTGTTTATCAAAACATGTCAGTGCATAGACATTGTGTTTGTACTTTATTTAGATTTATTTTGTAAGAGAATATACTAGTAACAAAATGCAAGAAAACAGAACTTGTTCTTACTAAGTTTGTCCTTTTTAAATTATGTTTTTAGTTTCGCCTGTTCAACATGCCGCCATTCTTGGAGCTCTGCTCGAGTCTGTCTTACTTTTCACTACCACCTTCAACAATATTCGAGGGGAGAAGTCTATCTTAGACTCTATAGACAGCAATGTCGAGTGTGCAACAATGGAGTCATGATAACAGGATCATTTGAAGAAGGCACAAAGCAGGAAGTACTGAAGAGATTGATAAGCAGAATCAAGAAGAACTGCTATAATGAAGAAGTAGAGACAGTTGCCTATTCTGGCAGATCCATGGTCACTAAACCTCATGAGGCTCGTTTTTGTGAGGCCTGTATGATGGGCAAATGTAACAGGGATGTAGATTTTTCTTAGTTTCCAAATATTAGAGCCCTTTCTATTACAGTATACCTCTATCCTTCCATATGGTTCAACACAACTCTAATTTGACCATATTACAGTATACAGCAGCAGCAATCTTAATGTCTAAGACCGGTTTGACTTCTAAAGGAATACTGATCTATTTCATACGGAAACATTGAGTGGAACTGATTAGTAAAAATAGAAAAGGGGGAGGCAAACCAGAGTAGGCGGTTGTGACTGAAAATGGTGATTAAGATGGCGCTAAATAATAGTGAATATTGAGAATTGTAGTGAGAGTAGTAGAATTATTTACCTGATATACCTCACAATTGAGAAAAAAATAGGGACAGAATACATGGTTGCACATGTATAATAAATGCTCTCTGTTACATCGGATACCAGGTACTAATAAGTATGATTCATTTTGGACAAGAATGGATTGTGCTAGTTTTCAGCCAAAATGTGTTTAGGGGTACTTTGCTGGTCTTACATTCACATATATGTTTCCAGCCCTACTCTGCTGCTGGCAAATTCAGGACTGTTGGCAGTTATCAACTATACATCTAGATAATTATGGGGCAGTGAAATCATAATGCTTTGTACAATTTATATTTGAATAACTTTTGTAATTATTGTTATGTCCTTGAATATTTAAGGTAAATACAGTAATAATTACAAAAAACACCCTTACAAGTCTTATGTAGTTTAAAAGGCTCTTAATGAGAAATAGGGCAGGGATACAATTTATTCCAGGCTTCATGCATGTTTCAGTGACATCCTTTAGACATAGGTGATTAAGTGATTAATTTTAGCCATGGGTAGTGTAGAAAAAGATGTATTGATATATTGCGAGTAAATTGCTAACTTATTCGAATAGGATAATGGTTTATGGTTTATGAAAAGAGGTGTCTCAAAAGTTAAAATTAACTCTGTGTGGTTTGACTATCTATACAAATAGTGTCGACCTATAGACATAGATGATTTATATTTTATATACCTGATCTAAAAACAATAAAGGTCATGGCACATGAGGTAACATAGGCTAATGCAAACCCCAGAAACAATAAAATAAAACACAACCGTAACAACATAATAATTGTGTATTAAAAATGCAATCTATTGATGATAAGTGTACAGCTTTCCTAAATCTGTTTTGCACAAGGTTGAATTTGTATTTCAGATGACACTAAGCAGCAAGGTTGCTGGCATCCCCATGCTTTATGATTAAAATTTCAACAAAAGTTGCATTTCAGAATTTTTGCATGAAACTGATCAAAGAACCTGTTCTTCCAGTAACCATTTATCTGTGTTTTAAAGATGTCCCTTGTTAATATAACACTCCAGTATTCTTTTTGATCCAGTCCAGGTGCTTGTAAACATTTGAGTAAACTCCATATGAATCCTTCTCGCCACATCCCACTCCCCAAGAAACTGTCCCTGCCAGATACCAATGTTTCTTCTGGTAGTGCAGAGTGACCATCGGACCCCCAGAATCACCAGAACATGCATCTTTTCCCCCTGGAAGAAAACACAAGCACATAGGCATTTAATGTCACCATGATTCATTGAAAAGTAGGCTAGATTTATGTTGCTCATTAAATGGTTAATCGGTCTGAAGGGCTTGGGCCTCATTTGCAACAAGACTAACTTTGGATGACACAACCACTTTGTAATGGTTTTGGAAACACATATAATTCCAAAAGGGCTCTAGGAAAGCGGCCATTAGAACATTAAAAAGAGTTACTACTTTGTGAGTAAGAATAATGCATAGTTTACAAATATGTAGGAGTCAGCTAATGACAGGGCATAGAATTAGAAATATTGGTGAAGGCAGGGCAAACTAACAATATTGAATGACAATGCTGGGAAAACTGATAATAATAAAATTATTCATAGAAAATGAGGCACTATGGCAGAGAGTAAATGGTTTATAAAATAATGTAACAATTGTATTAGGATAGAAATAGAAACTCTATTTTGGTTACTTTTTTAAACAAAAAGAAGTAGGTCACTTGATTCTGAACCAATACTCAGTGCAGCCCAGGGTGGAGCATAGGGTAAACCTGACTAATACACACATAGTAACATGCAACACTTGCACATTGTGACACTATACGCTAACACACGCACTCAAGCTAACACTGTACAGCAGATTTCTAGACACACAATCTCTAAACCATGAGCGCATACAATAACACTGTAAATTAACAGTCCTAGTGTCCTAACACCGTACACTCCAATGGCATACACTTACGCCCACATCCTTCTCGAGTATGCAACGTATTGCATTAGCCTGTTTTGTACCTTCTTTTAAACCGGCACACATCATGTCTTCGGTCACAACTTTTCCTACATTCTTGTACACAGTCTTGCATAATGTGTGGTCCACCACAGGAATATCAATCTGATTGGAAAGAAGAAAATAATTGAAGGTAATGGCTCAGAATATGTCACTGCACATGTGTTAAACATGTACTAACTCATGTGTTCCATTTAATCAAGGAAAGAGTCCCAAGGTCTCAAATTTGTATAAAACTAAGCTTGTGGGTGACTGACAGTGAATTTCCATAAGCTTTTCCATAAGCCTGTGCCCAATGCAAGTCTTTGATTAACAACCTTATCTATAAGTAGATATGAAATATACTTTTTTTTCCCGGGATCCTTTTTAACCCCTTAACTACCCTATAGATGTACAGGTAGTGGATTGAAACAGAAGCCCTGTTTATCTCAAAAAAGAAAAAGGATGAATAATTTGTGTTGGTACATCAAACACGGAAAAGAGGAATCTTGATTAAATCAACATATAGCTTTCATCAAAACCTTCTCGGGACATCTTGCTTTGTATGATTAGTTATCAAATACATAATCCCCAAAAACATCTTGTGATGAAATACTGAAGCCCTGCTTATCCATATGGATATTGAATAAGAAGGTCATTTACAGTCTACATTTTACAAAGAGAGATTTATTATTTTGAAACTATGAATCTTCAGCTAAGGTTGTTTATTTAATGATTACAGTATACACCTAAATTAGATATTTGGTATTGTACTTTATTGATAGTATATAAAAATTATTATATGTGTTAACAAACATTAAAAGCAAATATACAGTATACTTACAGTAAAAGAGCAGGACTATAAAGAAGGAAAGATTACCATCTACTGGAAAAAAATGGTACAGCAATGCAAGCGTTCACAGATCTTCATGACATAGGGCTACCTGAATGGCATACAATGTTGTCACTTCCCAGCGCTAGAAACCATATTACCGTATTTGCTCGATTATAAGACGACCCTGATTATAAGACGACCCCCCAAAATCTGAATATTAACTTAGGAAACAAAGAAAAAGCCTGAATATAAGACGACCCCAAAGGAAAAAAGTTTTACCAGTAAATGTTAATTCATGTAAACTATTTTTTTTAATAAAAGCTATGATTGAGAAAAAGATTTTTTTTGTTTTTATTTCTTGTATTTTCCAACCTGTCCCCCAGTTACGCACATCTGCCCCCAGGCTTGCCACTCCAATATGGCACTGTGGCCCATGATATGCCTTTTAACCCTCTATATGCCACTGTGCCCCATGGTATGCCTTTTGACCCCCTATGTGCCACTCTGCCTCCAGAAATGCCTTATACCCCTATATCCCATTCTGGCATTTAGGGGGTTAAAATGCATATTATGGGGCAGAGTGGCATATAGGGAGGTATAAGGCATTTCAGGAGGCAGAGTGGCATTAAGGGAGTTAAAAGGCATTGTATAGAGCACTCTGCCTCCAGAAATGCCTTATACCACTATATGCCACTCTGCCATTTAGGGGGTTAAAAGGCATATTATGGGGCAGAGTGGCATATAGGGAGGTATAAGGCATTTCAGGAGGCAGAGTGCTCTATTAAATGCCCCCTTAACGCCACTCCAGAAATGCCCTATGCCCCCATTTAACACACACACACACCCTATACCCCCATTTAACTAACTAACACACACACACTCTCTCCCCCCCCTTCCCCCGCTCTCCCCCCTCTCTTACCGGTGCTTCCAGCCGGGGCAGCGGGTTGACGTCGCCTTCTGCTGCAGCCAGAAGGAGGTGTGGCTAGCAGCGGGGGTTTGTATGCGTCCGTCGCGTATACTTTCCCTGGCTGTCAGAGATCAGAGTTCCCCGCACCGGTGCGGGGAACTCTGATCTCTGACAGTCGGGGAAGGTCTATGCGACGGACGCAGACAACCCCCGCTGCTAGCCACACCTCCTTCCGGCTGCAGCGGACGTTGTCTACGCGGATTGCGTAGACGTCAACCCGCTGTCCCGGCAACACAGCAGGAAGCACCGGTAAGTGTGTATGATGGGGGGGGGGGGGAGTCGGGTGAGACAGGAGGATCCAGGTCCCCTGCAGCGGTGCGGGGGATCTGGATCTTAGTCTCCTAATCAGACCTCTATTTGAGGTCTGATTAGAAGACGACCCCGATTAGAAGACGAGGGGTATTTTTCAGAGCATTTGCTCTGAAAAAAACCTCGTCTTATAATCGAGCAAATACGGTATAATCTTTACCATCACAATTCTGCATTTTCTCAATAGCAATAAGGTAAGTATAGAACCATGTAGGTAATAATACTTAGGCAATGTGGGAGTAATAGGAGCCAATGTCATATTGCAAATGGTGGTAATTAATAACTCCACTTAAAAAGATGTTGCTTGTCGCACCCTGTCAGCCATATATAGGTAGTAAAGGTGGAAAGTTTAAACAACATAACTTGCCTCCAGAAGTAGCCCTAAAAAGGATGTCACGGCCCTGTATACAAAAAGAAAGCATGCACACAAGCTACTTATAGATGAAATGGTTTCTGACCTCAAGAAGGTAATCCGGTAATTTTGTCAGGAACTGTTTGCCCCATCCACTGACAATCACATGGTCCTCTAAATGAATAGAAGACAAAATAGTTTTAGGTCACTTGGTTATATGAGTGTTATATTGGTTTTACTTAAAAGAAAGCCTCATATTGAAGCTCTACCTGCACCCACCACCACCACCATATGAGGATAAATGATTTACCATACCGTAGTCTTTATATAATGTTTATATTATTTTGCTGCATTACATTGTGAGCAGACACCAAAAAAGATACCTTGCCTTTATTGAAGCACCAATACACACAGAGCTTAACTGACATGTTGGGAGCAAAAAAAAAAAAGTTAATGACCTGCCTGGGGTTGATTTTCTGGCAGACAAATAGGCATCACATAGTTATTGAGGAAAGCTGCATGTGACAATTCCACCAGAGCAATGTCATGCTGGAAATTAGTGTGGTTGTAGTCGGGATGCAGTATAATTCTCTTAGCTTTGAGAACTTGCTCACTGTCATCCTTTTTCAATGTCCTATGCTTGCCTGTGGGAAAATAATTGAAGATTGGTGGAAGGATGGACTAAGGAAAAATATTATAAAACACAGGTTCCAGAACATTCATAGCTGGATATCTTTCATTGCTAGCTATCACCTATAGAATATTTACTTATGTTTCAATGCCACTGACTTCTCAGTTAACCTCAGATTACCTATATACGGTATTAAATCTTAATTCCATCATGGTTTGGTATTGTACACTGGTTACTATAGAATAATACTGGTTATATACAATGGTAATTCCACCATGCGCCCACAGTTAAAACATAAGCCTTGGTAACCAAAGCAATGTCTGCATAGTGGCAGTGCATGGCTCCAGGGGGCTCCAGCTAGCCTGTCCTCCGCTTCTTTTGCAATAATTTGAGAGCACTACATTTGTCAGGAGTACCTTAATAGTCCCTTTGAAAAAGACAAGATATGACTTTTGTTTTTGAGAGTTTTGAGGCATAAAAAATAAAACACTTGGAAAAAAGCCTACCTAATATCACATAGAATGATGAGAGTTTGATCAGGTCGGAGGAACTCAGAACAGGTTCATCTGGGCTCAGTTCATTGTGGAGACAATGGGCAGCAGTGATAATCCATTTGTTACCTGGGAATTTGACATACAGATGCTTAGAATAACAGGATAAATAGAAACATGCTATTGAAAAATGGTTGCCAGAAGCAGACTAACCATGGGTCACATGGAGCAGTTGCTCTAGGGCCCAAAAGTGGTGAGGGTCCACTGTTAAATGTGCATATATGTATTGTGGTAAAGTGAGGGTGGCTGTCTATATCAGTTGCAAATTGGAGTGCTCTCTATTCCTAGCCTGAAAGGGTTAATGGATGGACGTCAGCCCTTTCAGGTGAATCCAATTAACCTGCACTGTAATGCTTAAAATGTCAGCCTTTGGAGGCATTAGGAGTCTGAGAACAGGGAGAGAGGCAGTAAAGCCAGAGGCCCTAAAACTTTTTTTTTAGGCCCTAAGCCCTAAAAAAGGTATGGTCTAAACAGACTTGTGTTTTGCTGTGACTACTCAGTTTATGACTGGATTAGCTGGCCAGCTGGTTAGTGCGGGAATACTTTGTATAGATAGTCTCCAAAATGGAGTAGGATTTGTTTTTGTGTTTTGTTTATTTGCAACTGTGAAGCACTGGACTCCCCACTGACAGCAGAAGCCGGCATTGCCAGCTTTCTGCTGTCCGATCTCCTGTAACAGCTTCCGGCATGAAAGCAGTTTCAAACGTGCGATCGGGCATTCCCTTCCGGGTTGCGTCACTGCTGACGTAGCCCGGAAGGTCATCGGAGGACAGGATATCCCCTGCGGGGATATCCTGCCCTCCGATGAGTCACAGAGACGCTGCAATGTCTATGCACGTCTGTGAGGACCTGCATAGAGATCACAGTGTGATCGGTGCAGGGGGATCGCGGGGAGGGGAGTGAGAAACCATCTCTCTCACTCCCCCTCCCGTCCTGTAACAGAAAAGCTGGGGAAAAAAAAGTTAATTCATTAAAAAAATAATATTAAATAAATCATTACAATAATAATATAAATAATACTAAAAAAATTTATAATGTGAGCTGTGATGTCATTGTGACATCACTGGCATGTTCAGGAGGTCCCTAAGAGGACCTCTAACCATTTCTGTGTTAAAAAAATATATAAAAAATACAAAAAAAATGTAAAAAAATTTAAATAAAAAATAAATAAAAAAAAAAGATATAAAAATAAAGAAAAATTATACAAAATTGTACACCTTATAGTATGCTCCCTGGTGCTGGGAAAGTCTGGAAAATCTATATAAATTAGGTATTTCTGAAATCAGGACACCTGAATTGATAAACTTGGAGGGGATTTTCCATCACTTTACCTAATTTTGTGAGGATTCAGAGGGAAAATGTAAAAAAAATTAGTTTTTTTTCTAATCTTCGCTAGCTTTTACTAAATTTCTCATTCTAAATTTTCAGCTAATCATCCAACTATGGTATCAAAAGAAAGCTCTATCACTATTCACAGGAAAGGAGAATAATCACTAAACCGACATACCGCAAAAATGGCAAAATTGCTCCGGGCTTTGAGGTACCAAAAACCCCTGGGATTGAAGGGGTTAAAGAAAAGCCACAATAAACCATGTTTTACTTTTATTCTGATGTTTGTATTTGGAGTTTTTTTTGCCAAAAACCGGGCCATCCTGCCATAGTATATTACCTCCATCTTTAGCCCCACTGCGGGCTGGTCTTTCTCTAAGTACATTTTACCTATCATATTTGTCCAAAAAAATGGATGAAACGGGTCAGAAACGGCCACCTGTGCTATAAAGTACATTCTTACTTTTAATTATGAGGGATTAAAAGTTACATTTTATTACTATGGATCAGTATGGCGGCTTGAGGCACCATACCCAAGAGGTAAGATAAATTATATCCAGGAGACATTACTGTGGAGTTGCAGCACTCTATTAAGTTTTAGTGACATCCTTATAAATGTTTAGATTTTATTTAGGGAAACCTACATTTATTAGCACATATTAAACAATTCATACATGCACACTTTGTGGCAAGCTGTGCATCATGCCACATGATATTTTTAAACCAAAGTGTAGGAGTCAAAATGTCCCTCTTGCCAACCCTTCCCTGAGATTGAATTGGCAGCCTTACTACACTTCAGAAATTTGTTTTTAGCTATTTTTATAGAGGTCACAAAAGAAGAGCCCTTAGAGTGCCACCAAGTACACAATTCATAGTTGTCTGTATCTTGTATGTAGCTGGAACTTTAAAGGTTAAAAATGCTGATCATCTGGGGAATAAAATTGTCAATTTTAAGGCCAGTGGACAATAAATGACAATAAATGGTGCCCCTCGTTCTCCCCCGCATCAAAAAAAAGAAGACAGCGTTTAAAAGCCGCTCGCTGGTGCCTGCTGCTTCACTGCTGGGCTCCTAAATATGACGTCATATTACGGTGCTCAGCAGTAAAGCAGCGGGCACCAGCGAGCAGTGCAGGATGACAGCAGCATTGTGCTCCCGTCGCTGGACTTCAAGGTGAGAGAACTACGGGGGTGGGGGGGGAGAGGATATATAGTGGGTAGGGGGGGCAGGGTATATAGTGGGTAGGGAGGGGGAGGGTATATAGTGGGTAGGGAGGGGGAGGGTATATAGTGGGTAGGGGGGAGAGGATATATAGTGGGTAGGGGGGGAGAGGGTATATATTCCTTCAGTGCTGAGATCACAAATGAATTTCAATTGATCTGGGTTTGTGTGTTGATCTATACCTGCTATGGTATGGGCAGCAGGGGCTAGTAAATGGGTTTTAGATATTTGGACAGGGGCGCAATTTCAGTGCTTGCCATAGGCGCTATTTTCAGTAGATACGCCTCTGAGGAGATGTCCCACCTTTGGGGGATATACACAACCTGTTTGAGAAGATATGGTACAGGTGGATGTATTATCTGCTAGGAGAGGCCTATTGTGGGGGCTAGTGGAGAGGAAAAACTAAAATAGATATGTTATATATATGGAATGGGCTCTTACATAATGTATACTGCATGGTATAATTCCCTGATTAGGCTGAAGGTTCTATGTATTGATGTAGAGGCACAGTTCTTTTTATGTGTATTTTCTTTTGTAAAGTTTCTATTCTCTTACTTAGAATTTCTTTTACTTTATTTTTTTTTTAAATATTTTTACGGCCAGTGATGTTTACAGATGTATATTGTTGAGTTTATGTATATCTCTACTTGAGTTCATTGTTTCATACCATTCTATTTGACCAGTTATTTTGGTGTAAAACATAATGTATCTGTTTGATGTAATAGATAAGCATTTGGCCGAATTGCATTCTTATTGATTGAAGACAAGTACTTTATTCTTATTTTTCCATTTCTGTTCATACTCGGTTATTGGCTGATAAGTCATGAATGTCTTTTTTTATGTTGAATTACTGTGTAATTGCTAGATGCTATTTTGCAAAGATATAACCCAATTTTATTTTCTCAAAGTTTTCTTTCCTTACCAATCAGAGACCCTCCACAGAATGGGTTCCGACTTTCAGATATAAACATAGCGATCCATGGTGAGATTCCTCTTGTTGCTATAGTTCCTCTTGCAATTTTTGCCAGTTTAGACCTGGAAAAACGTGGCTTTCCACACACTGAAAAATAATGTAAGATAAGGGAAGATAAGGTAAAATTTATAAGATTAGTGTCTTAAGCCGATCCAGTTCAGCTTCAAATCATTTTACATTGTTATACTATTATGAATACTATTATGAATATGGCATGCATTAAAGATGATAGTTGATACACAAAAGACAAAGGAGGTGTTTAACCACCTTAAATCAGAGAGAAATGTTGTGGTGTTCATGCTAATACCAGAGAGAAACATTGTGTTATTCATGCTGATTGAACTGTTTATACACAAAGAAGCTTTTAATTAATATAATAACCTAATAACTGACCAAATATTTTTCAGTGGTGGCTGTCTTTTACAAATTTTCATTGAACTCAAATTAAGTTTTGTATTACCCAATGTACAACAAAAATAATACTAATCCATGAAGGTGGCAACAGATGAAAAAATATCCCTGTTATATGTGTTTATGACCCCTAGCTTCAAGATTGGCTGTTGGCAGGTCTTTCTTATAGCTCCCTCTAGCACCCTTCTTGTTCAGATAATAAACATAACTTAACTTTTGGTTTAACATGACTGACAATACGCACTTTAGAGAATGAAGACCTCATCCCTATATTAATTTGGTTTCGCTGTTTAAGATATACTATATATATATATATATATATATATATATATATATATATAATCTCGGCATGCAGCTCATTTCCCCAGGCCTGTCTCCTCAACTTGCAAAGAGCAGAAAAGGGAGAGCTCAAGAGGTCAGACCTGAGAAGTTCCCAAGTATGCCCATTAGGATGCTTCAGTTTGACATTTTGATGCACTTCCTCAAATTCACCAGTAGATGTCACATAAGCAGCATTAAAAGGCTGTGTCACAAAATGGTATAAATTATTATTTTTGTCATCATATTCTGTATCCCTGTACAATGTGTAAAAAAGACATAACAAATAGTAGATAACATAACACTTTTCACTCACAGAAATAAAAGGTAAGAAGGACCCTGCTTAAAAGAGCTTACAATCTAGAATAAACTGAAATTGGAAGTTAATAGTTACAGTTAAAGCAACATTAATAGTTTAGTTTGCAAATGAACTCATTGTAATTTAATATATGATTTACTCCAAAGCAAACAAAGTAGTTTTTTAATAATATGCAGTTAGGATATAAAGGCATATTAAGTTAAATAATTAGCACAAACTGCACATTATTAGTATCCTTACACATAATAACACCAATTTCTTGTGCAACCAATGACAATTGCACTCCCTTCATAGAGCATTAGATCTGGGTAAGAGTTTCATATTAATTCCAATAGAATTGATGTAATCTCTTTTTACTACAGGTCTATATAGTGTTTGTCATACAACACAAGACTAGTTTTCCTAAATGCCCATGTCTGTCAATAAACCAATGCCCTTAGTGTAGTGTCAGTTCCCATGGACACCCCAAAAATAATTCTGAATGCTCTTTTTCATTTTTCTGCCACATATTTGAGCTTGCACTTTTCTTAACCATGGTTTGGAAATACCATTACCTTTAAGAACCTTAAATTGAATGGTGTAGCATAATGTAGAAGATTGCAAAAAGGCAAAAAGATCTGAAAATTATACTTAAGATTATGATGGATCTTTGTTCAGACCATCTGTCTGTTGCACTTTGATTATATGGCCTCAATCAGTGACAATGTAATGGTGGTTAAACCCTATTGTATATTGCACAATAACATGCAATACCTGGGAAGAATTACTGCTTTCTGTGAGATATTGGGACATGAACCACTTTTGAGGTTTAACTTCAAAAATGTTCTCCCAAATATTATGTATTAGAACTGTTGTACACATTTATTCCCTTTCAAAAAAGTTTGACTTATTTTGGCTAAATAAAGAAGGTTTCCATGGAGATTGTGTTTTTTAACATCTGGAGGAATAAAATGCCAAGCTTCATTCCGTTGATTGCACCACATTTTATTTAACTGGTACTTATTTTACACAATAAAGGTATAGTCATTATTATGAAATATATAACATTAAAAGTTTAGAAAATTGGCTACCATAATCATCTCCTGGAATGTGCTGGTGGTTTTAAAGAGCTGAATGTCCCATGCTTATCCTTTTCTCAGCCCTCTTCAAAAATGTTCTTCATTAAACCAGATAAAAATGATTCATTGGACGTGTACCTTAAAAATATAGTATTTATGCCAACAAATGGGAAGCATTAGCTATTGGACCATAAAAAGTGTCATCTTGTGATTCTTACAAAAATGTGCCGCAGTGCTGAGGAAGTACTAAGGGCGATTAGATACAGCAGAAAGGTTATGGAGCTTCCCAAAAAGGTTTGTGAATTGGGAATTCAGTAGATCAAAAAGAAACCAAACATAAAGGCAATCAAAGTCCACATTGATAGCCCAAAAAAGCGAATACCAGAAGCAAACTATTCAATATGTTGCGTCTTATTGTATCGCTACAAAGTATCATGAACAATGGCGGGGATCTTCATGTTAGCCCATATGAAAACTCCCAAGCTTTTTGAGCACGTCTTCACGCCGTGCAGTGCGTGTGAGCTTTACCATGATTTAGACAGGAAGAGAAAATACTTCTAGCATATTAATTTCAAACACGCTTTATTACATATCAAGCATACATTCCACATATGGGCTGAGATGAAGATGCCTGCCCTTCTGTTCATGATATTTTGTAGCGACACATTGAACAGTTTCTCTTTTTGGGCTATCAATGAGGAGTTTGAAAGACTGATTGCACTTATGTTTGGTTTCTTTTTGAGCTATTGAATTCCCAATAATATTGTATTGTATTGAACGCCAAAGACTGTTTATGGGATACTTTTTTTTTCCTTGGATAAGACACAGTGGATTTTTACATTTTTTATTTTTATTTGTAGTTCCTACATTTTGGTGTTTATGTGGTTGTCCTGGTGATATTTTTATTTTTTATTTGGTGGCACTGCTTTTTACCTTATTTGGGATCTTATTTTCATTGGTTTTCTTTATTAAAATGCTTTTTTGAAAAAATCCAAAACCTGGATATAGTGGGCACATCAGCAAATAGTGGATTGTCAATGCGCATATATTAAGCAAGTTTTCATATTATAGATAGTAATCATGCTACATAATGAAGAATATCTGAAATGTTGTATTTTCAGAGAGGTGTACACTGTAACCAAATTTACCTTTTATAAAGATACTTAACAATAACCCTTATAAAATCAAATTCTTATGAGTGGAATTTAGACAATTACAGCTAATAATGAAAGCTAGGAAACATCTCCTCTTAAGCAATTCAATGGGATCTGTGGAAATTTAAAGCATTTTCTAAATTATAAAAAAAACATGTCTACAGATTTATAGACGGACATAGACTAGAATTAACGTGCCCCCCAAAAAGGTAAAACTTACACATAGCACATGCGCAGAGGTCCCTAAATACACACACTAACCCTTTTTGTTGCTACATGAAATTTGAATTGTCTAATTTGCAGTACAGTGTAGAATAGTGTAGTTGATATAAACCATACAGTAGGTATATCATTTAAATTCTTTACATTTTAGAATAAATGTAACCCATGTAGTTTTTAATGTATTAATAATTATAATTAGTATCATTATCATTATTATTGATATTATGAATAATTAATGATATATACAGTGGCAAGAAAATAAGTGAGCCTGTTGGTATATTTAGCATTTATGTATATGATAGAATTTCATCTAAGTTACATTAATCAACAATTATTCTTGCCCATATTGAATACATTTTTCAAACAGTCATAGTACGGGCTGGAAAAAGTATGTGAACGCCTAGGCTAATCACTTCAACAAAAGTTATTTGGAGTCAGGAGTTAGCAAACTCCAAGTCCAATCAATGAAACAGGATTGGAGCTGTGTTTTAGAGCTACTTTGACATAAAAAAAACACTCAAACGTTTTGAGTTTGCTATACTGAAAAAACATCTGTGATATGAGCCATACCTCACAAAAATAAATCTTAGAACAGCTACAATCAAGCATTGTTGATTTGCATAAACCTAGAGGTTACAAAGTAATCTAAAAGAGTTTACATACTTATCAGTCTATAGTCAGACAAATTAGATGATTTATTACTGTGCCTACTCTCCCTAGAAGTGGGCATCCAACCAAAATGACTCCAAGGACACAACGAGGTAAATAAACAATTCTAGCATAACAGCAAAAGGCTTAAAGGAATCATTGGAACTGGTTAATGTCTCTGTTCATGAGTCTACCATACCCAAAACATTGAACATACATGGAGTCCATGGTAGGACACCACGGAGAAAGCCGCGGATCTCCAAAAAAACATTGCTATGTGCCTGAAGTTTGCCAAACAGCACCTTGATTCTCCACAATGCTACTGGGAAAATGTTTTGTGGACTGATGAAACTAAGGTTGAATTGTTAGAGAAGAACAAACAGCACTATATATGGTGTAAAAAGAACACTCTGTACCAACATGAAAACATACAGGGAGGAATACATACAGCATAACGTCAGGATGGTTCAGCAAAAGTTGGATGACACTAAACATCAAAGTAAATCTACTACAAAATAGTAAAAAAAAAAAAAGAATCTGCCTGTTTAAGTGGCACAGTTAGAGCTCAGACCTTAATCCATTAGAGATACTGTGGAATGAACTCAAGAGCCGTTCACACCTGGCATCCTAAGAATATGGCTGAGTTTAACCCCTTAAGGAGAATGGGTTGTCCTTAAACCCATAAAAACAACGCTTTGTCATTTTCTGTAAGCAAGAATGGTCTGATCTACAGAAAGCATTTGTTTGAGGCTATTGCTGCCAAAGGAGGTTCGATCAGTTATAAAATCCAAGGGTTCATTTACTTTTTCCACCAGCACTGTGAATGTTTAATGGGTGTGTTCAGTAAAGACATGGAAGATTATCACTGTTTGTGTGTTATTAGCTTAAGAACATTGTGCTTGTATATACTTATTTGTAGACCAGATCACGTTTTATGAACGATTGATACAGAAAGCCAGATAATTCCAAAGGGTTTGTTTACTTTTTGTGTATACATATATAAGGAGTTGAATTGTTGAGTATTTTGTAACAATTTAGCCCTTGGTCTTTTTTTTAACAGCAGAAGTGTAAAAACAAGATTTGTGCATTCTGATAGACAAATTTCCATTTTAAACGGAATTTGCTGATTTCTTGAATTCGTATGAATGTCCAAAAAGAATTCCTTGGGACCCTCAACGGAACAAATGAAAATGACGCAAGGACTACAAAATTTTATTTGCATTTTGTTGTTTTCGCTCAAGCTCTTCTCCCACTCTCTCTCATGTGCCACTACCTTCTCCGCCAACCCCTTCTGTGTACCTGTCTCCTTTTCTTAGCTCGTCTTTTTTCTGTCTTCTTGCTTGGTCCGCTTGTCCCTGCTATCCGCTCTGGTAACCTGGCCTCTCAAAGAGCTTCCTTGATTGGAAGAATTGAGGAGAGGCTATCCCCGTGGGGCATGCTGTGGCTCTGCCCTGTTACAGAAGTTCTGCAAGAGGCCAGAATAATGCAGACAGATCCACAGAGAAAAAGAACTGTAGAAACGCTCCTCTTTCTCCGCGGATCTGTCTGCATCATTCTGGCCTGGTGTAGTACTCCTGCAACAGGGCGGGCCTTGGGTCACACACTCTTCCTCACTTGGATGAAGGGGAAGCTCCTGAAGGTAAAGAGACATTAAAAGAGACAGTGAGAGAGTGTGAGAGACATTGAATGAGGGGGAGTGACAACAATTTTCGTTTCTGAATTAAAAAATCCCACCAAATTTCATGCAAACGGAAAGATCATGAAGCAAAATGTGTTGCTTCATGATGAAACCGCTTGTACTTTGATTCATATTACAAGTTAAATTAGAATGTTAGATGTGCATGACATAATTTTCTATTTAGCATTGCAGACATGCCTTAAAATATTGTCAATAGAAAATAAAGAAATGGTCTTGGTATGAAAGTGTCCTCAAAAAAAACAAACATGCTACTTAAAAACAGAAATAAAACCAATCATGTCTCACACTAAATTGGAAAATATGAAAATAAATAATTTTTCCCACATATGCAAAGCCAAATTATGAAAATTACAAAATATTTTTTCTCAAAAGCTTGATCCCCCCCCATTATGTGGTTGTACATGCATTTGCATGCAGCCTATGATGGTTTATTTATGGGGAAGGGTTTGGCAGGTGGGGAGGCACTTCACAAAGTGTGGTCCCTGCATGTTAGCAGGCATCAGACAATTGTTCCCACATGCTGATCCAACAATTCAGCAGCTGCCAGAACTCAGGGACTATTATTTTTTACACAAGTGGTAGACCAATTAACACTAAGCTGTCTACTCCATGTACCAATCTTGCCTCCAAATATTTTGTATCCTTTCTTTTTTTTTTTAAATAAAAAGGAACACTTCCAATCCTGCACTAAGTTAAATGCAGATGTAATGCTTCTGTCTGCATCGGAAGTCTTTCTAACATGAGATGCTTCTTTTAAAACACGGAGAAAAGACCATTTTAATTTGGCGTACATGGTTGACACATGGGTCCTTTTTGCCAACCATGTATCCAAAATGTGGCTGGTGACTTAAGTGGTTAAAGCCAAACTTTCTTATAATTGATTTATAAGCTTTTTACAGAGATTGTACTATTCTATCAAATAATGATTTGCATAATATATTTTAAGATTTTCCAGGTCTCTGGTTTAGAAATTCCATTCTGCCTTGCTATAAATATGTGGAAGACTTATTTTACTGTTACCACATGAACAATTCACAGGTATTTGATATTAACTTTAAATAGCATACACAGTCACGACACTTATATTCGTGTATACCGCATGTATGCAGGTATGTTTATTGCACATTAAAGCACTTTATTTTTGGTGTGCAAAGCCTGGATATTTATTGGCTTAAATTCTGAAAGTCTAAATGTATTGTGAATGTCAATGTGAAGAAACAGTGTCAGGTATATCCACTGTTCCATTGTGGTAGAGCCACAATGGAAATTGGATCCCCAATATACCTCCTCTGGTGCTGCACTTCCTATGTGGGGGGTATGCAACCCCTTCTTTTCTTCCCAGCCCAAATGGCTCAGCCTACCCCCACCAAATACCAAATCGTCAGACTTGGCCCTACAGCAGCATTTCCATTGCAAAAAAAAACAAAACAGTGTACACAATCACATGTGCTCAAAAACTACAAAAAAGTGAGTGTGTGAACACAGCATCTATGCCACAGCTGACTTCAGCTAGGGCAGTGAAGTGTGAGAAGGGTCCACAAGTGCTGCTTGGTGTGCTAACCAGCCTGACAGTAAAAGTGAATTTACACAACCCCCACAAAAACAAACCCACGTTTTGGGCACCCCAGTGGACCTAACCAAGGTGATCCAACCCTCGAGCTCCACAACCCTCCTGGCCCCAAAGCCAGAAGACCAAGTGTTTCCCCACTCTCACAGACACAAAACTTGATCTTAACCAAAATGTTCATAACACAAGCTAATGGTACAAACCATTTCAGTTAAAGTAATAACAAGTTATTGTTCATATGATTTTGTACCAGATATAAACCTTGTGTCACTCCCCAATAAAATCCCTCGATCACTAGGTATATGAGATAAATACAAAGAAAAATAGTTGTGTAATATTTATTTAGTTATATATATCCGTGTTTTTGCTGGGGTAATAGCATTCTATTTAGATAGTAAGAAAATGCATATCCTATTTAAATATATAAGATGCTATTAATTATTTTAACAGTACAAAATAATATTAATTAAAAAAGTATGGTGATGTTGGTTACTTTATACATGCAGAAATGTATAGAGTATCCTCAGAGTAAAACAGCACTGCTGAAGTGACAATAGGCAAGTAACATTAGATTTGTGGGTGGTTAATCCTTTCAAGTGCTCAACTTTTCATCCAGCCAATCCACATAATTTGATACTTTGGTATAGACTCCATACACTTGTTTGCTTCCACATTCTTCAGGCCCACCCCACGACACTAAACCTTGAGCCACCCATCGCTTTGTGACAGCTTCCTGAATAGTGAATGCACCGCCACTGTCACCCAGGCATGTGTCCTTCCCTCCTTCATAATATCCAGCGCAGAACATGTTTTCAGTAACACTGTAATTTCCTGAGCGAGACTCGTAGCTTGTTTTACACTCTGCATGGAGAACCACTGGCAGCTTGACATACTGTAGTACATCAGAAAGTGTCCTCATGCCCGAACTGATTACTTGATCTACGGTGATGTTAGGATTGGAAATTCCCCATCCAGCTACAAGGCCCAGGGTATTGGGTTCAGGACCTTCCAACTCATGCTCCAACTGAGGCAGACAGATTGGCATTACATATTGATTCATTCTGACTTTCTCCTTCAGCTTTACTAGTGCAATGTCATGGTTGTAAATCTTTGGGTCAAAGTCTTCATGTAATATAATATTTTCTATTGTTCTGTTTATGGCATCTGCTTTATTTCTTACATCATGAAGCCCCAAGTAGATTGTGACATGTTCCTTGGACACAGATATCACTGTGTTGTCACGACGTTGAGACCTTAAAACATGAGCGGCTGTCAACACCCAGGAGTCAGAAAGTAAGGCTCCACTACCAAACCACTTGTCTTCTGGAACACGAGACATATCTTCCACCACAATCAGAACCTGCCAGGGAAAGAATCCTGGCTCTGCGTTGCGTCCTCCAATGATACGCTTGAATATCTCAGGAAGTGGTCGGGTTGGTTTTCCACATACTGCCCAACAAAAATCAAAACAAATAAATGTTATCAGTGAATGATATATGGACACGAAATAATGTTTACACTTTGTAGATTATGCCATAGTCAAAACAAGATGCACTCTTAAAGGGGTATGGGGGATTTCATACAAAAAAGACTAGAAAAAATGATATGATAGAGAAAATGAAAGGCCTACCTCAACATTATCGCATTTTGCAACATACTTAAGTGGTTTGTGCTAAAGAAACCAGAACATTTAAGCAACCTATGAGAAGCCTATGACTTCACATTTTATATATGTATTCTTAAGATTATAGGTCCAATAAGTAAGGTTAACAAAAATGTGTAATTTAAATATTGTGGTGCACCATTTCAGTTCCGTATCAAAAGTTCATTGTGCAGCAGTCATCAGAGAGACTGGTCTACGGGTGGCATAATCTACGTGCAATGATGCATCAGTGACATTTGCCACGATGCATCATTGCATACCTGTTTTCTTTGAATACCTTATAGTGGAGAGCTTGATCCATTCCACCATCTTTTTAATATCATAGACACTGGTTCACAGCATCAAGCGAAGAGAAACATGCACATCATAGAAAGGAGGTTCTTCCACATGCAAAAAAAAACCCCTCCGAGATGAATAATCTTCATGCTTCACTTTCACCAGAGGAACAGACTCATAGGAAGACAATCACAACAATATAGTGTAACATTACTGCTTCCATATAATGTGAACACGCGGGGACTGCCTGCCTTAGCAGAGCAATAACTACATATTAAATACAGGACCATACATTGCAGCTTCAGCAACGTTCCAACATTTTAATGTGATTCACATATAAACGTCAAGGTTATGGAGGAAATTGTGAATGGCTGGAAAATGTGGTGTTTAAGCTGTCTGGAGCGGATGTCTCGTGGGACTTTATACTGTCAGAAAATATTAGACATTGTTACAGTGCATTACTTCATGGTTTAATAACAGTAACCATTAAACTACTCCTGAAGTCAGGTCTAAATTACTGATCCCACATGAACATCTCAATGGGAAAAATCTCCAAACTTTTCTACACTGCACATTTATCCATGAACTATAGATTTTCAGAACACGGCAGAACAGGTCTGGTCAACCTCACAACACTAGCTGTTGTACTACGGCCCCTATTCCAATGGGTGATGTGAGGTGTAAAGTTATATTCGTGAAGAGGCGCTGGGAGTGGAAAATAAGCTATTTTGCACATAAAGACAATAGTGTTATTTGAGATATGTGAATTTCACAAAGTGCAGCAAAATGTATACCCAAGTCCAAATAATTGATTATGTATAAATGTAGATTATGTTTCCTCGCAATACCAAAATAATAGCCGTGGGATCAATCATGAAAACCATGCTGTCTCGCTTCTTGAGATTACTATATACAATGCAGTAGATATTTTTCTCACTTTTTCTGTTATGTATAAAGGAAATATGAAGGAAAAAATAATAGTATCATAACAAAGTTTTTTGATAAGCAACAAAGCACAGTACAGAGAACATGTTTTTTGGAGTTCTTGTATTTCCCCATCAACAATAATCCTATTCCAACCTTTCACTCACATACCTGGTCACTACAGACACACTCTGGGTTGCAGGAACGATGTTACCGTACACCCCATTATCTGCCCATTTCCCCTCCAATAATTGCATGTGTCCGGCAACATGAGCAGGACTGCCTGCAACATCAGCAGGACCACACACCAAAGTAATCAGGCTGGCCCACCGATATCAGCGGGACCTCCTACCCACATCTCGCAAGGTAGCCGGAGCCAGAAATTGACAACAGACAAAGCAACATTACATAAGAACTAATATAATATGTACCTGGTTGACAAACTGGGAGCTCAGTGCCAATGTCCTCATTGATCCACATCCCTCGAGCATTGCAGATGTATGGTTCTATATATAAAAAAGCACTTTTTTAACATACAATATACACGTTACATACATTTTTATTTGTGAACACACTTGCCGGTATATATATATATATATATATATATATATATATATATATATATATATATATATATATATATATATATATATATATATATATATATATATTACTGTTACCTTTAGGGCACCATTAAACTTGGATACACTTATACATCCCGAGCTAAATTTAGAAAAGATTGGGGTGGTAAACTCCAGGCTTCGAGGGCTTCAAAGAGACCATGATTTTAGTAATCCATGCTTTGAACACAAGTGATTTAATTGGTTTCAACTATTTTGATTCAGCGAGTCTGTCCTGGCATAAAAATACTGCCTATGCACAGTGCATTACAATGTGCACCGGCAGTACTGCGTTTTTACTGTGTATGTCTAAGACACACACACAACATGAATGCTTGTAAATGAGCTCCAAACCACCAAGTATCTGTACTGGGTAGCCTAGAGCTCAATGCTGCAGGGTCATGCAGAGTAGGTGGCCCCGCCCCTTTTATCCTAGGATCCAGGGAGGAAATGTTGGTGAGTATGGTATACGGAGCAAGTTGCAGAGCTGTGTGCCATAAGAGACACTGATCACCAGCTCTTCAACTGTCCTCCACCAAAGAGTGAGCAGAAGACAGGTGGTATGTTTTATGTCATCGAGGGAGCACCCTTGGGTGTGCTATAGCTGCATCCTCACTATGTGTATTGCTGTAAGAAGATGTTATTAGATAAATGTTATTAGATAAAAAGCATTTTGATTAAAATCTGATTTTTTTGTAAAGATCTATAATCTTCCTGTTCAGTGACTTGAAAGATCAAGGCTTCTATGATGGATGTACATACACTGATCAGCCATAACATTATGACCACCTGCCTAATATTGTGTAGGTCCCCCTTTTACCGACAAAACAGCCCTGACCTGTCGACGTATGGACTCCACTAGACCTCTGAAGGTGTACTGTGGTATCTGGCACCAAAATGTTAGCAGCAGATCCTTTAAGTCCAGTAAGTTGAGAGGCGGTGCCTTGTTTGTCCAGCACATCCCACAGATGCTCAATTATATTGAAATCTGGGGAATTTGGAGGCCAAGTCAATACCTTGAACACATTGCTGTGTTACTCAAACCATTCCTGAACCATTTTTGATTTGTGGCAGGGTGCATTATCCTGCTGAAAGAGGACAATGCCATCAGGGAATAATGTGTCCATGAAAGGGTGTGGTCTGCAACAATGCTTAGGAAGGTGGTAGGTTTAAAAGTAACGTCCACATGAATGAATGGACCCAAGGTTTCCCGGCAGAACATTCTCCAAAGCATCCCACTGCCTCTGTTGGCTTACCTTCTTCCCATTGTGGATCCTGGTGACATGTGTTCTCCAGGAAAGCGACGCACATGCACCCGACAATCCATGTGATGTAAAAGAAAACGTGATTCAACAGATCAGGCCACCTTCTTCCATTGCTCTGTTGTCCACTTCTCATGCTCACGTGTCCATTGCAGGCGCTTTCGACAGTGGACAGAGCTACACAGCCCATACACAACAAACTGCCATGCACTGTGTTTTGACACCTTTTTTCAGAACCAGCATTAACTCTTTCAGCAATCTGAGCTACAGTAGCTTGTCTGTTGGATTTCACCACACGGGCCAGCCTTTGTCCCCCACATGTATCAATGAGCCTTGGCCACCCATGACCCTGTTGCAAGTTCACCACTTTTCGTTCTGTGGACCGCTTCCCATATGTACTGACCACTGCAGATCGGGTACACTCCACAAGGGCTGCAGTTTTGGAAATGCTCTGACCCAGTCGTCTTGCTATCACAATTTGGCCCTTTATCAAAGTCACTCAGATCCTTATACTTGCCCTTTTTTCCTGTTTCTAACGCATCAACTTTGAGGATGAAATGTTCACTTGCTCCCTAATATATCCCACCCACCGTCCCACAGATGACATATTAACAAGATTATCAGTATTATTCAGT
This sequence comes from Spea hammondii, assembly GCA_029215755.1. Lineage (NCBI taxonomy): Eukaryota > Metazoa > Chordata > Amphibia > Anura > Pelobatidae > Spea > Spea hammondii. The sequence goes on from JARDYJ010000003.1 coordinate 90,155,072, forward strand.
CAGTGGTCATAATATTATGGCTGATTGGTGTATACATGTACTGAATTCCCTGGACTAAAAGCTTGTAGCCTGCGAGTCCTTGGGAGTTAGCAAAAAGTGCAGATTTCCAGCAGCTAACACTCAATTGGACAAAAGTTTAACTCTCAAACTCACTAAACCCAACTCACATATGCAAAAAATCTAAAACAGACAACTAGCGATTTAATTAACATGCAACTTGTCTGAAATGTTCACCTTAATTTCAATGCCCCCCTACACTACCAATGAAGAATGTATACACCCCACAAAAATAATGTATATTGAAGTTTGTTGAAGTTCATAAGGAAGAGACATTTTATGGGAAAAGACAGTTCGGTTCTAAAAGACTGACATATTGAGTCTGTGCATCTCTCGAGGGTGATAGCTTTTATTGGGCCAACACTCGAAAAATATGTAGTGTCATATAACCCTTGGGGACCTCAGAGGTCTCCTTTTTAAATGGAAGAGAATCCCATAAAAGGTATCACCCTGGACCAAAGACTCCCTGGACCAATTCAGCTATATCCATTTGCATTATAAGCCTTTAAAAATAAAACAAAAATAAATCATCTTACTGGTGATATTTGGAACCATCTCATAGAAAGGCTCTTGACAGGAATATGCAAATGATGATTGATATGTTGTGATATTTCCTGCTGTAGGGAAGGTTGAGAATCCATTCTCCAACTCCTTTGGCATTTTACAGTCTACAACTGGGGAATAAACAACATAAACAAGTTTACCATGTATTTTAATAAAATGATGCCTGTCAATTTGTCCTAACTTCTCTAGGAAAGCTAAGTGTGGTCTATGACCCTACTTTAACATATTTAGCAATTGTGTATGAACAATAAGTACCATGCAAAAACACAAGCCATATGTTTTAACCCCTTAATGACAAAGCTTGTACATGTACGGGCTCAAAATACATTGTTTTCAATGGGTTTAGGGACCGCCCATTGTCCTTAAGGGGTTAATATACCTCTCCTAGGTAAGTGATGAGATGTTGACGTATTAGAACTTAGTTGGTGGTACGGTAGATGATCCTGTGTTGATGATATTCATTGCTAGGAGAAATACCCCAGTAGCTTTGTGCTACTATCAGATAGTCCACACAGCAACTTAATGAAAACCATGAAACTTTAAGCTTTTTGTACTTTTCTTGTGAGGGTGATAAACTCTCCCTACCAAATACCCAACATTGCCAGGGCCCGCACCCCCAGACTACACAACATCATAAGGTTAAAGGGGAACTCCTATGGTTTCAAATTTAAAATAAGTATTGCTGATTTTTTTTCTTTACTACAGTTCTAGTTTTTGCTTAATAACATGTTTTTAGACATTTTAATTTTAGCCATTTGCTTTCTGGTTGTCTTAGCTTAATCTACTAGACAAACACTTTGACTCCTTATCATACTGTCTTGTGGTAAACAGTAGACAGTAGAATATCTTTGTCTTAATCACTCAGCTGCACACTCTGAGTAATGGAGGACCAGACTTTGTTAGCATTGACGTTAAAAATCAGCTCAGGTTGGTGTTTGAAGCAGGGAAAGTTATCCAAAATAACTGAAATCAAAAGCAGGCTCCAAGTTTAATGATCATCAAGAAGATATTTTCATGGGACTTCCCCTTTAAACTCAGTAGATTTGACTAAATATGCAACTAGATGATCACTTTGTAACATGGCTGATCAAATGTATAGAGGCTGGATGTTTTGCAGGTTAGTTTTCTAAAGACAATTAGTATGTGAATTGGTACAACATGTTCAGACTGAATGATAGCTCCTTGTTAAGTTAATAATACGTCCTATTACTCACCACTGTTTCAGGAAAAAGAAGGTTGTCAAAATCTGTTATGTCGGAATGGTAGAAACATTATTATTTTGCTGTCTGGATAGGCTAGAACTGAATCCATGTCTCTAACCTACAGCAGATTGGTAGTTTTCAGCCCCAGATGGGGAAAATACAGAGAAATGGTCCATTAATTAAAGTGACCCAAAATACATTTGCCTTACTATAGGTGTAATGTACATTAAAAATAGTAATAATAATAATTATTAGTAATAGTAATGGTAGGCACTGCATTACTGCAGTTATGTAAGGATTTTTTTTTATTTTAATGAGAGGGTGGTAGATAAATGGGGGCTAATACAGTGAGGGAATTTAAAAATACATGAGATAGGCATAAAACTATACTTAATCTGTATTGTATTAAGAGATGCATACATTTTTGGCGCTATATAAATAAAAGATAATAATAATAATAATCTAAGACAATACAAGACTGATTAAAATCTAAGTCTTTACATCAGGAAAAGTGGGCTAACTAGATGGGCCAAATGGTTCTTATATAGGCAAATTCTATGCTTCTATAAAACACATAAAAGGAACAGAAAAAACTGTTTTGGGCACAGCTTGGGCACAACTCACAACTAATGGGACACTACCACCAAACATTGCCTTCAACTTGCTTCTAATCTCCATTAAAATCTCTTTTTCATAACATATTTCCAGGTCTTCTACCCATTTCTTAATTCCCTATATGACCAAAAATGATGTGGATAACTCTCCTAATTATTTAGCTTGGGTGTTCAGTCATGATATTAAAACCAAGCACATTGCATACAATCTCTATAGACGAACATTGGTAGTAGTCTCTACTGAAGAGCTCAGTGACTTTTAACATGGCACCATCATAGACTTTTCATTAAATGGATTATTATGCTAAGGATCACTATGCGCAATGCCAAGCATCAGCTGGCATGTACTCCTGGACTCTGGAGCAGTGGAAATGTGTTCACAAAGACATCTAGACAATTGTATGCTTCCAACTTTGTGTCACCATTTTGAGGAATGCCTTTACATATTCCAGCATGTATGTGCCCCTGTTCACAAAGCAAGGTCAATAATGAATGGTTTGATGAGTTTGGTGTGCAGGAACTCAACTGGCCTGCACAGAGCCCTGACCTTTACCCCACTGAACACCTTTGGGAATTGAAATGCTGATTGCGAGGCAGGCCTAATTGTCCAACATCAGTGCCTGACCTTACAAATGCTCTTTTGGCTAAATAGGCACAAATTTCCAAAGAAACACTCCAAAATCTTGTGAAAAACCTCCCCAGATGATTGGAGGCTCTTATAGCTACAAAGGAGGGAGGGTCTCCATATTAATACCCATGGTTTTGGAATGGGTTGTCCAACAAACTCAAATAAGTGTAATGGTTAGGTGTCTACATACTTTCAGGCATATAGTGTAGCCATACCTGGGAGCTCTCCAGGTTCCTCTGGGTCGAAGGAGCGGGGCTCTGACACGCCCCACTCCCCGCCCATTTCCCCTTTAAATGGGAGTGCTTCCCACGATGTCAGTAGGATCATCCACTGACGTTGGAGTGAACGCCCATTGATGGCTTCGGGACCGCCCACTGACATCAATTATTAGTGTAGCTGATACGTAGTTCAGACATCTTAGTAGAGACTTTGACCTTCAAGATAAGTCAACAATTTGGAGGGGAGCCTTTGCATCAGTGACTTTTCAATTGTTTATTAAATAAGATGTCTTATGTCTTTTAGTAGTAATTGTCATCTACAAAGACCCTAGGGGGTCAAAGAAAAAAAGCATCACAACTTATTCAGAATTTTAAATTGCAGTACACCACGGAGATATTTTACTGATGCAGACACACTTCATGGCACATATAGTAGATGAATCAGCCAAGCCTTTTCCAGTAATAAACCTACTGCAGAAAAGGCCCTATAAGTATTTACTCCAGTACTGGCATAAATCCACCACCAAGAAAAGAATATGTTTTCCTGTTTCTTCAAGAGCAATTACTGACCAATAATCAAGTGCTGCTACTATGGCTCATCATATTAACCTTTATTAAGTGATGATAATCCAGCACTCAAAGGGTAAATACAATACCATAAGAATGCTTATAACACGTATCCAGTCTGCGTGCTTGGCTAAAAATATTTGACTTTTTCATTGGAAGGAATGTTGTTTAAATATAAAAAAGCAATGCTGAGCGTAATGAAATTACTGCTTGTAAGAGCAAGCATTCCATAGTCAGCCTATCCAGCCTGCGTAATAAGTTTGAATTTTTTCTTTAAAAAAAAAAAATCAAACTGGGGAACAGAGATGGCTAATTGTTCCATTGCCTTGGAGACTGTGGTTGTGATTAACACATATTTGGTTTTCCTGCTACTATGCAGCATTATGGAAAAAGTCCTCTGTAAATGTAGAATAAATCGCAACAGGACACTGGGTAGAGTATCCTCACTCCAGTCTTCAGCTCATCCTCATGTTCTTTTCTGTAGCTTTATTGAAAGCAAGAGATGCAAAGAAAAAGTAGATTCAAATATAGAGATGGGGGTGTAAGGGGAAGGGGGGGATAAAAACAGGAGAGAGAAAAGCAAATCAGGAAATTAGTTTTTCATGCAGAAGATTCCATGCAGAGAAAAACCCAATTACTGTAAAATTAACCTTTTGAGTGCCAATGGTGTTAACATGTCGCTGATTATTTATTTATACATAATTTTTCCTGGTAACCTGTAAATAATGACTTGATTTTTACTGACGGTACCCCTCTAGACCAGGGGTACCTTCTACAGAACACATTTTTATACCTTTTGCAATAAATGCATGTGGTAGAAATGGAAAAGTGAGCTTTGACTGGGTGATAAAATCTTAGTTACACATCTGCATTGGTTTAACCAGCACTGGACTATAGCTCCCATCACTCCTAACAGGGTTAACTTGGTTATGCAGCATCAAATCTCTTCAGTCAACATCTTTTCAATTACTCAAGAGTGCTACTGACAAAAATGCCACTTTTTAAATGAGCAAATAATAATAATGATTATAAGTAATAAAATTCAGCATTGTAGAATTAAACAATATGTTCATGATATCTTTACACTATTTTACTTCTGCTATGGCCTATAGCACTAAGCCTTCACAAAAATCATTCAGTTGCCCTTTGGCAAGTTAAAAAGAAAGATTTATCTGTGTTGTAATGCTTATTTAAACCATGAAAGATGGAAGAGGAGTCAATTAACAGGCATGAGAAAAGCAAGAAACTATAAGTTCGGAAACACTGGGCTGCAATTATATTCTTTAAGAAATGTCAGTCACAACAATATCTGTATTTGTTTTATTTCCCAAATGTCAAGTGGCGCAGAGCACAATTCACACTGCAAGTTAACGTAGCACAACCACAGGAGGCACTCTCTTACTCTGGCACGTGGGAATCCGGTTGCTCCAAGTTCCATCCTTTCGACACTCTATCTGGAAACTTTCCATCTCCACATTGTCCTAGTTAAAGAGAACATTCTGTTTACTATAGAAGGCACACACTTACTCATCTCTGTTTTTACAAGGGGAAGGGATGTAGCTGAAAACCCAAAATACTATTAGCCATGATAGAGCAGGTTAAGGGTTACAGTGCCTATGTTCCTTCACCTCGGTCATACTTAGTTTAGGATTCCTGGTAGTAAGTTTAGGTTCCTGGCAGTAATATCCTGTGTTATTATTACATGGATGCAGTGTGAGAAAGTATAAAGGGTGGAATATAAACTTTATACCTCCTAACTTCTACCCCCAGCACACTGGGATTCTGGGGGTGCAGCGTGGGAGGTAGAGTGTCAACACACGAGCAGTATACATTTTATGGTATCTTGGAAACTAGAGGACAAAATCGGGAACGTAATTTTATAGTCCCGAGTCCTACCGAGCTCTGCCTCTGTCGGGAAAGAGGTAGTGCTTGGCAGGATACATTGGCAAAATTGGGACTCTCGTGCAAAGTGGGACATTTGGGAGGCATGAAACTTGAACTGGACAGACATGAAGCTTTCCAGGCCATGGACCAAACATGAGGGAGACAGATATTGGGGAGAGAGAGGGAAGAGAGAGAACTGATGAGACTCTCTTTGCATCTTGACAAAAGGTTTATGTGCCAATCATTTGTGCTCTATACCCTTACTAAATGCAGTGATTTTTGCACTCTCATCAGAAGCTATTTTGTGCTTGACTCATCTTTTTGGATTTCATTGGATATACTGTATAGTCATTTACACCAATAACAACATCTTTCTGATCCATTTCGTGTTATTTTAATGGACAAATTCTGCTTTTCTTTAAAAAGCAAGGGAATTTCTAAGTGACTCCAAACTTTTGAATGTATATATATATATATATATATATATATATACATATACATATATTGTAGAAAGATGTAAAATTACTCACCTTAACCACATGGTACCCAGGGTTACAGCTGATTACGGCCTGGTCTTTAAAAGTGTACTTGGACTGGATAGGTTCAATTTTTCCATTGACTGGAGGCCTGAGGTCTGGGCAAGGGGTTCCTGGAAGAATACACACAAAGTAAATAACACATCTTAATGTGGTCAGGGCTCTCTCTACCATATAGAGAACTTAGGCTGCTGCTAAAAGTGCTGAGCACCAGCTAATTACTCCTATGAATACAGGATGGTCACCAGTGGGGTTATTTATAAAGGTAAAATGGGCAAAACTGAGATTATAAATGGTTTAGAAACAAATATTTACCTGAATGCCATAGTAACACCAAGACTTTAAAATGTATAAACAAAAATGTACACAATCAACACCATCAAAAGTGCAACATCAATGGTATAAATAATTGTTGTTTGTTTTACTATTATTCTGCAAATATGATTTTAGACATTACACCTATTGCTAGAAACCACCCATGAGTTTCACTTTACTAATAATTAGTACAGTTTTACTTTACTAATTTGGAAGCAAAAAGTCCACTCATCAATAATAACACAGAATTTGACAGCAGAGAAGAACCATCAGGCCCATCTAGTCAGTCATTTCTTTCAGATGAAAGACTTAGGTCTTAAGCAGTCCTCGATTTTGTCTTATATTGTCTGATATAAGGATAGTTTTATGTCTACCCCACTGCATGCTTAAATTCTATTACTGTATTAGCATCTACAAATTCTACCACTCTCTAAGTAAAGTAAAACTTCCTTACATCTTCCAAATCAGTTTGTGTCTTCTGATGATATCCAGTAAAAGAATGTTACCTGTGACAGTGTAAGACAGTCTCCAGCCTGTATTATCCCCAGAATTGTCGCTGTGGAACAGTATCTGAACACTGTTACTTCCAGTTTCTATTCTTCCTGGTGATTTTTCTCCACAATATGGTCCGTACTCCCTTTTTCCAGCTTTGATCTATGCATACACAAGTCACATTACAGGGTATTTGGACTGTAGTAAGTAGGGCTATCTATACCATCTCTATTTAAATACCTAATTTCCATTCATAACTACATTGTATCTCATTGGGGAATGCAATAATAATCCAGTGCCTGCAGACTATGTCACATTTCAGTATACTCGTTTGTGACTCCGAGAAGAGTCATGTTTTAAAAAAATATCCTGGTGCTATGTTGGAAAAGTGGTCTTATGACCATAGCAGTTTCTGTAACTTATGCTGAGCTTGAGTTAGCACATTTTAGTTAGCCCCAACAACCCAAAGGCCATGGAAATTGTAATTTAACGGCAGATGAAACACTGTTGGGTATGAATTTCCCTTTCTGAGACCATTAATCAAAATACCTGCAATCCAGACCTTGCAGACTCAGATTCAGGGAAGAGTTGGTAAGGAGGGACATGGCTTCAATTGCTTTCTAAGATTATTATCATTTGAAGATTTTATGCCACTGCCAGATGCTATTCTGTCTGTGTTCACTTGCAGTTCCATGCTGTATCAAGTGTAACAACAACTTTAGTCAGCATTTACACACTGACTGTATCATTTCTGTGGTCTGTTTGTGCGTATTGAGCATGGTTGCTCTTGCCATTGTTAGCATTCTGTTTTACAACACTGTGTTATTGGGGCTTCTGCATTGGCTTTTTTTTGGGCTAAAAAACAGCCCTCTTCTGTCTAGTATATATTTACAAAGACAAAGTGTATTTTTATTTAAATAGTATCATCATTGTAAGTTTTCCGTGTATGTACTATGTAGGTTTCTAGACATCTGTGTGAAATACATAATTATAGTAAATTGAATTATAACATCTTGCTTCCATCAGTCATATCATAAAGATTGATGGAACCAGTAAGGTACCTTTAAGTAGTCATAAGGACACGAAACATCTGGGTGTTCCTCTATGTCAAATACGTCATCAAACTGAAGATTAATTACAAAGCCTTCCTCCAACTCAATTCTGTAGAGACAGTCTGAACTCTTGGGATATGAGTTGGGATAATCTGCACTGGTAATCACTCCGCTCCTCTGCGTAAACAGATTATCACTGCATTCCACTGGAATTAAAGCATCACACAGGTTAAGAGATAATATGTCCATGGACTATATTTTAATACATCATAAACCATTTTATAGATATTTTATTGATAGATTTTCATCTTAAGAGTAGTGATACAATGGCCTCTTTAAAATCATGACTTTTGTTGAAAATAAAGATCCCACAGTAACATCATACTCACAGGTAAACAGTTCAATTCCAAGGGCAAATATACAAAAAATGGTCACAAACTGCTTAATTGCACGTACGCATTTAGCAATCACAGAATGCACTGAGAAAACAAACCTGAGTGTAATAAGGAAACTTTCCATTGATATAAAAGCAGGTTGTTCCTACAGCTGAAGCTCACAGTCAGTAGTGTTAGTACATTTACTTTAGGATCAACAGCAAGAAATAAACAGATATGGGAAAGGCTGAACTTGATGGACGCATGTCTTTTTTCAGCCTATGTAACTATGCAATTTATGTTGACCGATTTTTCTTTTGTTTCTTCTTTATACTGTGTTAAATAAATATATTTGCCTTTCTTTTGCAATTAATTGGGCCCACACAGTAAATGCATGGAAAGACTGACCGATAGAAATGAGCTCCAATAAAGCCCCATTAACTGAGTTTGAGTCAGTGTACTGGGCCAAGTATAGTCACTAAGCCAAACAGACAACACTGTAGAACAATTATTTTTTTATTTAATAACTACAATGTGGCTGACTACTTTTAAAAAATAATGAAGTGTTGATAAACATTATCATTATTTTAAACATTATTATTTTCTTTATTATCTAATATTTTAAGTAAAGTTTCTTGATTGGTTGATTCAATTCCAGAGCTGATTTTTGGTGTAGATTCAAGAATCAACCAAAAATCTGAGATTTGCAAGGCCTTCGAGATTAACATGTACCAATGTAGCTAAATTCTAAAAAAACATAATTACATTTTTGTTTAAAATATTTCGATAAACATGAAAATATAAGTTTCATTAAGACGGCATTCCTATATAAGTGTGTGAATATGGTGTACTATAAAATAAATCTACATAACCCATAATTCAGTTTTATGGATACTAAAGTTTTTTATAGTCTGGAAAAGGTATTCATTTAATTAGTGCTAATACTCACACCATTGAACACTTAGTAGAAGTTGTTTCCAGTTAGTCAAAGTCAATAATCCGTGATCCCTCTCTGTGTTTTCGTCAGAGAGTTGAATCACAAGCCATGCGATCTTTACCACCATTTACAACAATTGAGTTTTAGGCAGGCCACTGAATCAAGCCATGGGTTCTGTCTTAGGCACTTTGGGCACTAAACCAATTCTTATTTTCTGTTTTCTGCACCAGTTATAACACAATAGAAAGATTCAGAGGGAAAAGGTAAGGGATATGCCCCAAAATAATCTTCCCAAAACAGGAACAGAAAAAGCAAGTACAAATCTGTTATTACAAATATGCTTTAAACTGATGGACAGATGTTTATGGTTTATTAGTGTGTTGTAATGTGGCAGCTCTGCCATAACCCCTTAAGGACAATGGGCGGTCCTTAAACCCATTGAAACAATGCATTTTGAGTCCGTACATGTACGGGCTTTGTCATTAAGGGGATAATCAACGTATAATATCCATAAAGTTTATGTGCTTTGACTAGACTAAGATAGAGAAAAAAGATAAACGTCTTTGATTTCATTTTTGTAAACTGGGAAAATCATTAAAAAGATCCATAGTACCAGCTTTTTCTTCCTGTCTTAGAAAAAAAAGGAACACGTAGAATGAGTAACTGGGTTTCACCAGTTCCTGCACTTCAAGAAGCACCTTTGCATGTTCTGTTGTCGGTGTGGAGCAGATAACCAAATCTGCAGGAGCAGTAGAAGCCTCCAATGTAATTGTGACAATAGTGATCACACATCAGGTCCTCGTCACTCTTATCTGCACACTCATCAACATCTGGAAAAACATAAACGTGCACATCCGTCATTTAGGCAATTAATTTTCAACAAATAAGGTAATAAGACTAAAACTCCCAGTATCAGGCGTATCTTTCATTAATGGTTGTAACTAGGCTTACAGCTTCAACAGTACAAACCCAGGGCCAGTGTAGAATGTTTGACATCACGTTATTGTGTTTACTGAAATGAATCAACACAAGTATGCTCAAATCAGGATAGAAAGTAAAATAAATGCCTCTCTGCTCTAGAACACAAACACAAATACTTAACCAATTTGTGTTAGCACAGACTCTTGGCTAATTAGTAAAGTACTGTATTTCTAGTGGGAGTTATGTTATCTGCTGTCACTATGCACTTGTCTTCTCTAAGATGGACTGAACTGGTTTTGTATAATGCACATGTCGTAAGCTGACTTTTAAGAAATTAATATAAACTACATATTATGCAGGATCAGCTCATCTGGGTTGGCTCTTGATCAGCAACTTTTCTGTAAACTCATTTTTTAATGAATAAACCTCTAAACGTATATCAGAGATGTATGCATCTTGATAGTTTCTTTAAGCTTACAGCTGGTGATATATTCCATTGTACCAATGGAAAATTCACATTTTGGCCACTTTGCCAACGAACAATGTTCATTTGAATATATTGGTATGCACATTTATTGATTTCAGGAAGATTGTGGATTTGTTTAAGGACTCTTGGTGCCTATTTTATTACATGTAAAAACATTTATGTTTTTTATTAATACGTTTCTTGGATACCGATACTTCCTTATCCTGTTTTGTCCCCTTGTTGAAATTTGAAGAAGCATAATTTCTTGAATTGAAGGATGAATATAACTGATATAACAGGTCTTGCTCAGGAAAATGTAAGTGGTTTACTTTTACACAGTACATATCCCAAAATTGTACCATTATACTACATGAAACTGGAGTGTGGTGGTGTGTTTTAGCATACTGGTTCATTTTCTTTCTTTATATATATATATATTTTTTTTTTTATTTTTTTTTTATAATTATATGGATATGTACATTTTTGCAGCATTCAATCAAAAACTGCACATAAAAACCAACCAGCTAATTATTAGCACATTATACACAGGGATGATAGCAGTGATTTTGTTATTAAAACTCAAGAACTAGACAACTTTACGGTAAACCTGATCTTACCAACAGCACTATAATGGGCATCAAAACCTGTGTAACGCTCTTCATTGGAGAAGTCAGATCTGAAGGTGAGACTCAAAAAGTTCCCAGGGGACGTAATCACCTGCTGCCCTGGAGCCTGCTCAGTATCAGTGTTTTCCTTCCCACAGAAAGTGGCCAATACTTGGTCCTCAGACTCTACCTGCAAACCAAATTACAACAAAAGTATTATCTTCCTTGACCATATGGGTTAACGGGCTTTAAGAATAAAGACAGTAATGTTTCATGAATTTCTATTTCAGTGATCCCAAAATCATTTGTGAATTTGGTGGTTTGTTTCAGAATTTGCTAACTTACTGCGAGCAATAAGGCAATAATGGTGAGACATTGTGTATAAAGGATAGATTTATTGCCCATGCATCCAAAATACTTTATAAGAAGGACATATGCTAGATTTTGGTAGGCCTTAGAAAAATTGAACGGATTAATTTTGATCAAAATTGGCAGAGCACATGTGAAAGTGGGTGATGCTACTTTTAAGCCTCCTCCAGATATTCCTCCTACATTGAGCCGAAAACATGGCTCCAGGCATCCTGGTGGGGACACTTGAACTGCTCATACATCATCTAGGTTTGTACAGAAAACATAGAAAATCAATTTTGTTAGAGGCTTCCATAGAACAGTTTTACTAATTTTTTAACCTGAAAAGGGACTGCTTTCCAAATTAGTCTTAAAAAGTGCCTATACAAAGCTCAACCGTAGCCCATTGATGGGCCATACATGGATGTTATAGAATGTGGATAATACAGACACTGAACAGTATAAAATGTGTTATAAAATTGAGTCAAATTTTATAAATCTTTGGATATACCTCTAATACTTTTGGAGTACAAAGTGTTAATTCCAAAAAAAACATTACACTAGCTCAAACTAAGCCCTTCCTGGTAGCAGTCACCCTCCAGGTCATTGTCACTTGCTGTAAATAGTTGCTGAGCAGAATGTAGACAAATAATTCTAGAGAATGATCTGTTCAGGGCTATGTAACACATTAGAAGAGAAATCTCACAAAAGTTAAAGATTAAAAACAAATGGAATATGGAACGTTTTTGGTGGGAGTTTAAGTGGTGATTGGGGCAGCCGTTATATACAGACTTGTGTGTCCAATTTTTTATTATTATTATTATCTTTTATTTATTATACGCCAACAAATTACAGGGCGCTGTAGAATTTTAATGGGGCAGTTCACACATACATAACAAATATACATTAATACATACAGACACATCAATTAATGAGAGCCCTGCCGGTGAGCTTGCCATCTAGCCTTATGGTAGTTTTACACAAAGTTCCTGGCAGGAATGACGGGCTTCTGAGGCCCTGCTCGTGAGCTTACACAGTAATAGAAACAAAAGGAAGGTTGAAAAGAGGGAATAGTTGGTCTCGTATCTCTTCCAAACAATGTATTACTATCTGGCAAAAAGTAAAATTTGCTGCACATTACACTGATTTAGAAATTGGGCAGACTAAATGGGCCGAATGGTTCTTATCTGCTAACACATTATGTTTCAGTGTTTCTTTTTTGTGAAACACTCACAGTTTTATGGGAATTTCACCTTTAAGAAGAAGATCACATATTTTGAATTTTTTTTTGGACAAAATGAATTAAAAATAAAAGAGTGACGTTTGAGGCATGTCTTAACCATGTTACATGAGATTGGCTTGATTTCCTTATTAGAAATTAGCTTATTGTTGCAATGGCATTGCAATCATTTACCGTTTTTTATAGAATAGGGCAGCAGGAAATTTTATGTATCATCAACTACCTAATGCTATCTATGAGACCTCCAGTTTTATAGATACTTGGCACGTCAAACCAGTTTGGGAACAAAATCCAAGCGCCAAGCATTAAATGCATATGTGGGTAAGTAGCTAAATGTGATCATGAAGGTAGAATGGCCATGTAAATTTCGTTGCAGGGGCAAAGATCCAGCAAAAAAGTTGCTTCACTGATCTGGGGTGCATTATGACTTCAAAGGGACTTGGTAATACTGTCTGCAACACACTGTATTGAATAAAATAAAAATGCATTTTAATAGATGGCACATTTGGAAACTGAGTCCTATAGCCAACTGCAAATCAAATGGGATAGAGATCACGATCCGATAACGTGATGAAATGTTTGGTTAAAATTACACAATTATCCAGGAATTTGAGAATGATTGACTTATCATTCTGTAATTGTATTGTGAAAGAGACTGTAGTTGTGGTAGATTCACGGACAGGAATGGTTGATAGACACAACAAGACAGGATGCTAACAAATAGAGATTGACAAAATGTTCAGTACCATTTAACCTTGAAGAAAGATGTGAAAGAGACCCATTTTTTTGCAACCATTATTGACAATTTTGAGCACACCCAATGAGTTTCCCTTCAGTTTCCATATGAATTCAAGAACAAACAATAATTACACAACAGAGTTCTTTGCAATTCAGAAAAACCTTTTGGAAAGTCCTGCAGCTTTAGAGGATCATTGAAGCTTTTCACATTTCACACCCTGGTGACAATTCCCATTACACTGGGAGCATGCAGTAGGGTGTGTTTCATATTTTAATGGTTAAGGTAGAAAAAGGAAGAATGAGAAAAACACAGTTAAATGCCATAACAAAGAACACTAATGTAAATGTCTTTATCTTTTATTAATATAGTGCAACATTACTCAATTCAGTGTATTTTTCACTGATGACAAGTCAAGGTTTCAGTGAGGATGGGTATTAGAGTAATTTAACAGTTTTAATATGTTCCACCAGCTTTTACACATACACCAGCCTAATGTATCATCCCAGAATTCCAAAACCAAATGAATTTTTATTTTTTTATTTATTTTTAACATCTGAGGAGAAATCAATAGTTAGTCTATAAAGCACCTGGGATCTAAATTCTCTGTATGTGGCATGACTTGACTTGAAGCCTTCTATTCTGCGCCTAGAGATGGGCCCTTCCTGATTAAAGGTTTGGTAAAGCAGATCAGTTTATTGGTCTTAATAATGTTTGCTAGACCCCCCTGACACATACAAAGTGGATTGCAAAGCGCTCACTGTAAAAAATGTTAAAAAAAACACTGTATCTGGAAGATGAAAGTCATATACTTTAGAAGAAATGTCTGTGGTCCATGAAATCCACAAAGGCATTTGTATAAAGGCGTAAAGCCTAAACAAACACAAAGATGCATTAGGCAGAAAATCTCAACAAACAAAACATAAAAAGGCAGCTGCACAACACCCAGAACCAAAAGCAAGGTATCTTTTGTAAAAAGATGCTTGCAGATCAAGAGCACGCACAATGTGTATATCATGTGGATAAAAGAAAGACCACCCCTGGTTTTGTTGTGAAATCAACACTATGCACGTGCAAAGTGAGGGACGCTATGGCTATAGCAGAACAATTCAAATAATATATTGCAGATGTTTTGTTTTATGGACAACACCTTTCCCTGGCCTTCAAGGGCATCAAAAACTAGGAGAAGGGGAAATGGATCTGGGCAACACTTTTTCCAGTTTCTTTATTGCTAAACCACCCCTTTTCCCACTATGAGTTTGGTAAGTTTTATACACCAAACCTTCCTATCCTCTCTAGATATCCAGCATGTCTAGGCTCAGCCCATATTCAGGGTGGGAAGCACATACCATATTCCCAAAAATTGCTTAAAACATAAGCATTACAGAAAATAAGCAGAATATTACTGCTGGGCATTACTTACATAAAACATATGAAGACATATATTGCCAATATTTATTGATTTATACTACTATCACATTCTTCAGCACTGTTTGGAACACAGCACTTATTTCTGCAAGTTATATTTTTAGGAAAACACTACTAACATACATATACATAGGACTCTTTCATCATTTTTCTTCATGCCAAGGTAAGAATATCTAAAATGTTACTGTAACTCACTGGCAAATAATAATAATTACACTTGCATAGGTTTAAAGGAGATTTCACCATACTGCACCAAAACATCTAATACAAAACAAGGAATTGTCTCTTTTTTCCCCAAACCACTGCCCTTTTTTATCTGGTTTTACATGTAAATGTCCTTCAGGGAACACATGAGTGGCTTCAAACAGCAGCATTTAAACCCATAAACTCTGTTTTCATTCAGCAATCAGCAGGGCAATCCCCTAAATGAAAAAAGGTTACTTCTTTCTTCCTACGCTATTCTTAGAGGATTGGATTAGCCTTGGTTATTGGCTTCACAAACCCTTAGGACATAGAAGCATCCTGTTAAAGAAGTAGTTTAGATTCAAACGCATTCTGAAAATGGCTTGCAATTAAATCAAATGGCTGGCCGCTAAGACACACTGAAGGAGTTCTCTCTTAATAGGACAATAGAGAGATTTACATATCTCTCTCTCTTAGATGGAGAAAGCAGAAGCATAGAGATGAGAAACACAAAGGGAACGGAGTGATATTCTATTTGGAGATCTGTTTTGTAAAGAAATTGTGCTTTTATATATATATTAGACCACCCCTTCTGATTTAGTGAGGACCACCTAATGTTTGGAGGGCAAGTCATGTGCAAGCTGCGAGGAAAAAAAAGAGATAAAGAGGGCAAAAAGCTGAATGGCAAAGTATTATCACAAACCAACAGGGGGGTAGTTTTCAATATCCATGGGTTTCCCTCTTAACAAACAAAGACGGAGGGGTGGTCTGATATCAGTGGAGAATGCAGGAATTTGTAAACTAGCATAAAATTATAGTTATGTTCACCTAACAAGAATACTGGGGGCGATAAACTGCAACCTACAAATCTTTTTCAATGTAATCCCCTTATAAACAGAACATGTGTGTTTTGAATGCAACCATGCTCTCATCCCTCCCCTATCTTTCTCTGTTAACTATATGTGATTATTATTATTATTATTTATTGTATTATATAGTGCCACTATATTCTGCAGTGCTGTACAATGGGTAAACATGAAATAACAAGCAGTATAAAACATAACAATTCGAGTTATAGAAAGAAGGGTAAGGAGGCCCTTGTTTGAAGAGGTCATTGTTCACATGTAGGTTCTATGTCTCTTTATCATGAATAAGTAGATCAACATAATCAATGCTTATATGAGACTGCAACAATTTCATTATTTGTTTTTTAAATGGAAACAGAAAAAACATAGAATATCTCGGGTATTGACGTTACATTTTAAATATGGGGTTTCACTATCGCAGATGTAATAAATCTTCATAAGGCCTATATGATTGATCATTGTTTAGACTGGAGCAGGAAGCCTGTAGCTTCTCAGAATTTGCTATCATATAATGTGATAGTAAATTATTATTATTAAAACCTGATGAAGTTTGGTACAACATTTAAATTATAAGACTTTGCATTAAAATATAAACCTTTTAAATTGGAAAGATCATAATTTAAATATTGTAGAAGATCTGGTCCAATAAAAGTAGTAGTGTAAATCTGTATTGGGATACTGTTTATCAACACTTAGAGGAGAAACTACAAATAGAGGTCTCAAATAGATCGGAAAAAAATTAATTAGATACAAAATGTTGAGGAATGGAAGGCATCAATACTAGTAAGAAAGTTTTTACAATATTAGTTTATGTGAAACTTATTTTCAAATTTTGTTTAAATGGTATTACATTCCTGATGTTATTTTTAAATTGAATCATTCTCAGAGTAGTCTATCTTGGAGTTTTCACATATTTGTTAGGATTGTGAGCTATTAATATATCTTGGGACCAGGGCCGGCCCAAGACAAAATGCCGCCTGGGGCGAACAGGGAGACTCGCCGCAGAGGAGAGAGAGAGGGGCGCCGAGCGGGTACTGACAACTTGGTAAGCGAAAACCACTCGGCGCCCCTCTCTCTTCCGCTTTAAAAATAAAAAAAGTGCCCCTTCAAAAGTGCCGCCTGGAGCAGTTGCCCCACTCGGCTCCATTGTCGGGCCGGCCCTGCTTGGGACATTGATATTAGGATTATAACATATATAATAACATTTCCCTTAAGCAGACATTTTAAACTATTGCTGCTTCACCATGTCCCATCTAAGGTATCTTCTGCAAAAAAATCCCTTTGTATAAACATAATTGTTGCAACAGAACTGGTTGTGGCAGGGGGTTGGAATTTAAGGGAGATCCCGAAAATAGTTGATATAATTAAACAAACTGACTTTGAAGCGGCAATTGAAATTAGTTATTACATTATTGCCAACCAAGTATCTAATTATTATGATATATGGGAGAACAACCCCCATAGCTACTATATAGTAAGTGCCTTATATAGGAATCTCCCCCCAAAACCTTACTATAATATTTAATATATTAAAAGGTTGTTGACAGAGTCCCCCCTTGGTCTTTGTTGACAAATTTAGATTGCTTAGTTGATATTGATGGGATGTGCAGTAGGATTTATTAATTAATATTTTCATTGTGAACATTTTTTATTAATTGGTATGATTTGTTTGTTGAATATTTATATTGAAATACATTGTTTAAAAAAAAAATCAAATGTACATGTTTTGATGTAAACATGCTTACACATTCCCTATCTTTCTCTGTAAACTATATGTGCTCATTGTTCACATTTTGGTTCTACATCCCTTCAGCTTCCAGGAATGTAGGCTCTGCAAAGGATAGGGAATGGAGCACTTGTCAATCAGTTACACAAATGTTTACATCATTATCCACCACAAGAAAAACATTTCATTAGCAGAAGCCTATCTGGACAGAAACCATTCATGTAGCTGACATAGTGCAGAAAATGAGCAAATATTAGCTCAACTTGTTTACTCCAGGGCAGAGGACACTTCTTTGTTCTGCATACTCTGAAATGAACCCTATAACAGTTAAGGACCTCAAGTGCTTTTACATTTTACGATAAATAGTGCCGACACATAAATGGAAAGTAGTGTGTAATGTTTTAGAGCAGTTTATATGTAGTGAATAATGGATTTCAATGTTCCTAGTATTATTATATTTTCATTCTATTACGAATTTGAAGACAGCTGGATAACAAGCAAAATAATGTATAATGCATCAGTAATGAAATCCCTTTCTGTGGCAAACATGTAAAGATACGGAGACAGGAAATTTTACTCCAAGACTTTCAGACATAATATTATACAAACTAAGGAACGCAGCTTGTTTATTAAAACACATTATAATGATGTACGATTATTATGTAACTCTGTCCGAAATGGGTCATCCTGTAATGAAGTTACTGTGTAATTTATTTAAATATAAAGTATTTTTATTTGAGAATACAACAATATCAGGGAATAGTCAGTTTGGGAAGTACAATGCTGACATGGAGTACTTAATAGTATAGTTCTTAGATCAGTTGGCAATATGAAAACTATCAATGTTACAAATGGCAACCTGCAGGCCATGAACTATTTTGCATTGATGGCATAATATAGCACATGTTCTTATGTTTCATTGATGGTCTTTGAACACTTAATTTTCAGGGGGGAAATTATGAAGCTCTTTTTTTTACCTTGGCATAATCATACTCGCACAGGTATGAGGGCTCCAGGTCGAAATGCATGAAGTATAGTCTCACTCGGAAGCCATCAGGGACAGTGATGTTCCACGTTAACTCTGATTCACTGGGATAAGAATCTGGAAAGTTGGGTGTTCGAATCTCACCAAACATTTCAGTAAGAAGGATGACACGAGCTTCAGAGATAATCCACAGAAAGGCAGAGAAGAGCAACCGGCTCCTAGGAGGTATAACAAAACAATCAAATACATGACAAAATCCAGAGTGGACAAGAAACTTTCACCCGGGTCTAAAGCTCAGCCAACTGGCCAGGTAACAGAGGTATAAAGTGGTTTAGGGGTTAACTCTCCCTGTGTTGTACAAGTGAAACAGATGTGCCTTGTCTGGCACTCCATTCTTCTGACGGCATTGCAGCATCTTAGAGCACTAGCTTAAAATGGTATAAATGTCTCCACAATACACACAGACTAGCTGACAGCAGCAAGAGCCATTTGTTCTAACCCCCCATTAGAAACTCCCCACTTAGTTTAATTGCAGAACCATTCAGCACACCTAGTCTGTCCATTTTTTTTGTGATATAAAGACTCCTTAATCAGCCCTTGTATTAGATTCAGACTGATTTTATGCCTATCCCAAGCATGTTTAAATTCCCTCACTACATTAACCTCTACTACTTCTGATTTGAGACTGTTCCATTTATCTACCACCTGTCAGAAAAGTAAAACGTTCTTTCATTACATCTAATCCTTTGACCATCTAGTCTGAGATTATTATTAACAATAGAAACCTATTGAAATTATGCTTTATGCATAGTTAAAGTATGTTAAGGAATAGCATTACCGTTTTAAACTATGAAGCAACTTCTTAGGTCCCCTTTGGTTTAGGTGGCCCTTATGGATGAAGGTTATCTGACCATAGTCTGCCCATGAAATGATTAGTGTATAGCCGGGCCAATAACAGCAATGTCCATTGTCACAGGTAGGGTTTAAACCTGTGTCATGTTTGTTTTTTTTGTTTAGCCTCCAGGTACTCAACTCAGATGCTGCCTGAAGTTTGCCACCTACTGGACAGGACAGTAGAGTCAAATAAGAAGAGGTTGTAGGGTCAAAACAAGATGGTCTATTGACCAAAACCATGGATCAAGGTGTAAGTACTAGTGTCATAGCTGAATGAGTACAAAGACACGTATTGAAGTAAATCAATGGAATCAAGGTGAGCAAGCCTTCCGTAAAAAGGCGCACACTGGGCTGAGGCAAAAACCCTGCACCCTGCACTCTTGAACCCTGCCTAGGAACCATGCACGGGTGACCAAAAGCTTCTGAAAAATGCACCCTGCAGGACTGGACTGAAACCGTTGACCTCTTTGTTCTAAATGTCTTTAACCAAATGTCTTTAACTTGAGTGGTTTTGAATATGTTGGCTGTATGCAAGAGTTTCTTGAATTAGCTGCTGGCATCTTTGTATGTTAATCTAGCAAAGCCCAGAGATGCATAACCATTATTTTCTAGCAAGATGATTAAACAGACAAAAACCCATGGAATTCTAAAAGATATTGGTTTGGTGAATCACATATATTGCTTCATTACACATACTTTAGTCAAATCGGGCATTTTAACCGCAAGAAAGAGCACAGATTGGGGTTTAATTGTGTTCTTTTTAAATTATCTTTTAATAAGTGCAATTAGGTATATATTCATATTGCTGTTTTTAAATTATGTATTAATGATGCATAGGGTTTGGTTGGCAAGGCAATGGAAGTGTTTAAAAAACACGTTTTAAATATATGACTTTTAATATATATATATATATATATAAAATACATTTACGCTCGTGTTTTTTTTAGTTAGTTTTGGATTTATTAAATGTTTTTCTATATCACATGGATTTAAAAAGAAAATACTAGTTCTAATTTTAGTTATTAGTTTTAAATGTGAATATATACGAGCAGATATTTGACAGTTGGCATAAGTTAAATTGCTTCATTAGGTTTGGGATTCTTATCTGGAGCTTGGCGTTATGACCTTTTGGGTCTCATTAGTGTGAAGGGGCTTCCTGCGATCGCAGTAAACTTAAATTTATAGGTTGGGACTTCTCTTCACTTGGCATAGTTTTTCATTCACATGCTACTTGCAAATAATGGGCTTTATCCACCATTTCAGGGTCTCTGAGTAATATATTTACCTTCAAGAACATCCCTTGTTGTACATAAGCAGAACATTACTGTATAACCAGGTTTTTTAAAAAAATGTGTTTTTAATAAGTAACTGAACGATATTTCCTGGTGATTCATCTGACCAGATTAAGAAAGAGAGACATAAAAAAGATACATTATTTTAACCCTTGTTATTTTACGGCATCGATGAAGCATTTTATGAAAAATGTACACAATTCTGAAATGATAAACAATGACATTGAATTTTTGTCCTACATCAAATAACCCGTTCTGTCTGAAAGTTATGTAAAACAGCTAACAATTATTTCCATAGTAAGCGGATCACACAAAAGGACAAAATGAAGTCTGGAGGCCAAGCAGTTATAAAGGTTTGATGTTTTGTTAAGGCACAGTGTCAGGAAGAACAAGGCAGAGTACTGAAAAAGGAACAGCATGGGATTCTGTATCAAGGATCACAATCTATTGTCTTTAGATGCTGGGTGCTAGGAGACAATTTAACTCCTTTTTTTAAAGAAGGCAATGCAATATTTGACCCCCTTCGCAGATGGACAGATTATGCATCAATCCATCATATATGAATTGTTACCCCACTGATCTTCCAAAGAATGAAACAAACACTTCAATACATCTGACAGCAGAGTAATGTTTGCTCTTTAACATCCTCACATTTCATATGATTCTTGGTCTAATTTTATATTCAGGACAATCGGCCAAACTCTGTAGGTTAGATAAGAAGCCTTTCCGCTTGTTCTAGACTGCAACTTCAATAACTAATCCAGAGAAAAGCTTGAAATACTCTCTTGAAATAACAAGCCATCAACAACATCAGAAGCTGCACTATTTGAACAGGGTACCTTGTATATCACTATGCCAGATCAGTATTGTATTTATAGTACATGATCCGATATGTTCCTCTATTTGTTTATGCAAGAACTATTACGGTTAATGAGCTGATCTGTTTTACAGAGGAAGTTATAAAACCCCAGATCTGGTGCTCTGGCTGTAAATCAGCAGCTTCTGATGTATGAGAATTATTAATACCAGATCCTTTGCAACTCCTTATTGCAATCACCATGCTGGATTTTATAATGAATATGTTTATAAACAGCACCACATGGATTATAATGAAACTTTGATTTGTGTCAGTTTTGGAAGTAAAATCAGCTGTTTTTTATTGTTTACGTACTTTTGAGCCCTGAACGTTAAGCATTAGTGAGTTGGTAAAGATGCATGTCCACACCTTGTTCGGTTTATCCTCAGTCATTCTCACACTGAAACAAGCATCGTATAAAGATCAGAGGAGGCAGATGGGGATGTCTTATATAAGAAAATTAGCACACTTGTGTACATTGTTTACTTAATTCACTCTAATAAACATCATCTAAAAACTCCAAAACGTTGCCTTCCATTCAAAGAAAGAAATATATTTTTGTTCCAATCCCAATGTTTAAATGAATAAACTTTATTGCGTAAGAATCGCATGGTTAATTTTCAAACTTTTTTCATACTGAATGCCAATGTGTGGGGAAAAGTTTGAAACAATCTTATTACAAGCATTGTGCAGGTTATATACTGA
Source organism: Spea hammondii (assembly GCA_029215755.1). NCBI lineage: Eukaryota > Metazoa > Chordata > Amphibia > Anura > Pelobatidae > Spea > Spea hammondii. Next base: position 90,177,763 of record JARDYJ010000003.1, read on the forward strand.
AATGTGAAAGTATGTGTATATAAGAGGTACATTCTAGGCATCTTGCATACCATTCTTATGTAAATGAGTTAATGTATCACAGACCTAGCAATTAAACGAATGGTTTAGATTTGCAATTGTATACAAGAAAGCATACATACATGACATTTCAAAGCCTAGCACAAAGACCCGCGCACAATACATATGTAAAAATTAATTCAGCACATCTGGCCTTAAAGGGGATCTGTCGCTTTTTCCTAAATCAAAATATTATACCTCTATGCACAAAAATAAACATATGCAATAGCGGTTACAGAATAAAACCAGCAATATAATATACCGGCATTAAAAATCCATATCATTTTTATACCATGGGAGCAGCAACCTTAACTTCCATATCTTGGGATTTGTGTGATTATCCCTCACCATCAATTTATTGTTGTCGTATTGTTCAGCTGCTGATTGTTGTTAATTGCCTCAGCCAGCATTTGTAAAGGTGAATGAGAAGGGCTAAAACTGCAGGAGGAGAAATTGATTAGATAATACTGGCTATGCTAGAGGTTGCCGTCAGTCTAAATTTCCATAAGTTGAACCTTTCGAAAATAATTTCTCATAAGCGATTACACTGATTGACAAACAAAAACACAATCTAGGGGAACTTTTTAGGATAAATTATCCTCCTCTAGAGGATAAATAAATTTAGCCATGCTAAAAGCTATGACGGTAAAGTACTGTACACAGTTGATAAATAGTCTGCCTAGGCCTAAGAAATCAGCTTCTAGAAGGTGACAGCATCTAGGCCAATTTACTAGGGGTGGGTCATCCTAGTAATGGGTCAATTGGGGATATCAGGCATAGTTATCCCAGCAATTTCAGTATAATCCACTATAGAGTCTATACGAAACTGTAGCGCCACCGTGCATAATGAATAAAAAATGTTCCCCTGACATAGTATGTTTGGGAGGTGGCTGAAGGCACCATCATGGGTCAAACTAGGACAGTGACCCCCATTGCGCCAATGCATCGTGGTAAAGTATACTGATAAGACCCTAATATATTTACATTTTTTTTGTATAATCAGTCACAAATTCCTCTTCTGGCATTTCCTGCTACTACCCCAAGCAGCATCAACGATCCAATCTGTTTGTTTACCCCATTGTTCTGTGTAGCCCCCATCATTCATCAAGCCCAAAGTTACTTCTTAAGGATGAAACACATTGTGTATAATAAACAGCAAGTTGTAGGGACTTTTTATACTTTGTTTAAATCAATGTTACTGGTTTAGTGACACTGCAGATCCTCTTAGCTTTGCCTGAGATACATGTGAAAGTGGATACCATATCTGGACGAACCACAGAAACCACAGAGGTCTTAACTACATGCTTAGTCAGAGTAGTATACTGCTCTTAAATAATTCCTTACCTCATACTCTGATGGAAATGTTAAGCTACTACATCTATATGTGATGAAGCGCACTTTCCTTTTTTATAATTTATTTTTTTGCACATCTAGTTAAGACACTAGTGATGGTGCAGCTGATTTGTCGTATAAGGCGGTAGTGTATATATATATCTGTATTTGTACTTAAATGCTCCTGTCACAACAGCTCCCAGCACTAAATACCCATAATATATATTTATATATATACATGTACATATATGGTTTTAGGGACATAGGCTGCTAATAATGATTAGTGGTATTCATAATTTCGAAAACATTTCAGTTACTCTTGTATGTTGTTGCATTTAACCGTACACAATTTAATTTTTATCTCCAAAGCACTTTTCAAAGAAGATATAACACTCTTTATTAGTAGAGATATTATGTGATGTGGATATAGTCCAGATCCTGGAATTATGCACAACTTTAAGCAGAAAGCGCTAAAATTATTATCCATCAGGTTACGTCCTGAACCCTGTAGAACGCTACTCATCAATCAAATAATCAACGAAACACAAAAAAAAATCTTGGTGGCCAACAAAAAGTATTACATTGCCATTCTGAAAAAAAGTGTTAAAATAACAAGTGTATTTTGTTACACCAGATCGGTGGCTTTTAATAACAACATAAATGCTGTTTTGTCTATAGCCTGCTCTATAAAAGGAAAGTAGTTGTCATATAATCATACAACAGACTTTAGTGTTGAGTTTCACCAAGACCTTGGCACTCTGTGCTGTTATTACTGACCTCATGTTGGCAGTCTGTTCTGCGCTCTGTCCTGTATCTCCTTTGTGTGTATGTGTGTGTTTGCCTGGTCCCAATAGCTGCTCTGCCTGGCTCTATCTTTGTTCTGTGGTTGCAATGTTGTGTGCCTGGAATCAAGTGCTGGTACTCTGTACTCTAGTCACGCCTCCCAGTCTGTAACTGTTCCTCACAAAAAAAAAGAAGGCAAAAGAAACCTGATGGGACTTTAAAATGAATACTTAGCTTCCCGCAGCCAGGGGATTGCCATTTCACAAACAGAAGGAGGCTGTAATAAATAGGACTCATTTGTTTAAACACTGACAACTACTTGTGGATTAAGAAGCAATCAGGCCCGAGGCGAGGAATTTGTCGACAGTTTACATAACTTTTAACAATAGTGCTAATGCCTACAGTATTGTTTGTTTTGTTTTTTTTGTTTTTCTCAAGACACAAGAAGCAGATTACGATGTTACCTTGCGGACAAGCCTAAAGCTACAAGGTGTCACCACGCTTATTGACTTTTTTTTAAATTGCAATGTCAAATAAAAATTAAACATTGGCATTAATCAATCAACAATAAATACAGCTTGTGTTTTGTAAAAACCTCTAACACCCACATGGCAGATTTTAAGATACTTGTATCCAAAATATGTGAACTTATTTGTGCTAAGGCCCTATGGGCATCTGTTTAAATCTGCTTATGATCTGTGTTTTTGTGCCAAATAATAAAAAAAAAATTACCAGCCAGCCGTAAAGGAGAGTTGGATGCAGTCTGGGATACATCAACGTTTATGTATTGAAATTGATAAAAGTGCATTATGAAATCTTGGGCCAAGGTCCACTTCAGAGGAGAAAGTTAACGGGGTGCTACTGAAATGTTGAGGGGTCTCATGTAGTGTCTCTCTTTTAGTTTTGCTTTTGACTTCTTGGTGGTATGCATTATATTAAGGATAATACGTGCAGCTGTGGAGTGGACCTAGGTTTTGTTTTTTTTCCGATATTTTCATATTAATTATTAATACATTAATAGTTTGAAAGAAATACTAGTGAAACACATAACTCAGAAACCTCAACAGACTAATCGAATGCATTGCATTGTTACTTTACAGTATTCTCCAATATATTCATGATGTAAGCAACTCAATCTTTATGCTCTTCCCATGGGCTAAGACTTTCCTCCTCACTTATCACCTCTTCCTTTTCCGGCATTTAAGACTTCACTCGTGCTGCCCCATACCTCTGAATTTCCAGCTTTCACCCTCCCTCTCAATATTCAGGAAGAATCTCAAAACCCACTTCTTCCGAGAAGCGTACAATCTTTGCAGCTAGAACTTACCTGCCACTAATACAACCCCCACATCCATCCATGGCACTCTCTTCTCGATACCTTATGTTTCTCTTCTAATATAAATAATAATATAGGAGGGGTACTTTGCACTAGATCCACCACATAGAGGTGCACATGGGGTATGTAACATCCAGCAAAAAAACATGTTGCAGCCTATACCTGATGATTCTCACTGCCTTTTTGAAAATTAAATTTTTTTCTCATTGTTATGTCACAAGTAAAAAATATGTATCACCATCCTGGATAATTAGCCTTGTTTTTTTGCCAAGGGGCATTGGACCATCCTCCGCCTGTCAATTGCATCTGATCCGTCACTTATTTAATTGTTGATCCTGCTGTGTGTGTTGAGCATGGCGTTCCAAATGGAATAACACATATCGGATGCCAGAGGCTCTTGAAAAACAGTACATTATTATCTATTTTTTATAAGGGCATCAGTAAATTCCATATCACTTTTACAATAACAATAGAAGAAAGTAGGCCTACTGGTATATATGGTACAGATGACTCTGCTCTTGCAAGCTTATATCCTGTTGGTTTAGCAGCTTTATTGACTGAATAAACATTTTTACACAGGAGCTCTATGGTACAAACTTGCTAAGTGATACAAACTTGCTAAGGGTAGCACCTCATACTACATTTTTAAAGGAGCAGGACCAAAATCATTCTCCCTCTCAACACTCTAAACCAAGACACCTTCCATGGGGCAGTAATTTGAGGCAGGGAGCAGGACAACCAATCTGCCTTACATGTCCAGTGTTGAAGTACAATGTAGGGATTTGAAGGCATGGATCTGCAAAAGCACAAACTTTAATCGACTTTACAGCTCTGTGGGTGGTCAGCATATAGGGCCGGCCCGACAATGGAGCCGAGTGGGGCAACCGCTCCAGGCGGCACTTTTGAAGGGGCGGCACTTTGCCGCCCCAAGCCCTTTTTTTTTTTAAAAGCGAAAGAGAGAGAAAGGGGCGCCGAGTGGTTTTCGCTTACCAAGCTGTCAGTACCCACTCGGCGCCTCTCTCTCTCTCCTCTACGGCGAGTCTTCCTGTTCGGTCTCGGTGCCGGCTTGTAATGCTGAGTGCCGGAAGATTTCCGGCGCTCAGCATTACAAGCCGGCACCGAGACCAAACAGGGAGACTCGCCGCAGGACTGCTGAAAGGTAAGTACAAGGGAGGGGGGGGGGCGGCAGGGACGGAGGGAGAGGAAGGGTAGATAATGTGGGGGGGCGGCAGGGATGGAGGGAGAGGAAGGGTAGATAATGGGGGGGGCATTTTGCCTTGGGCCGGCCCTGTCAGCATAGACCTAACAAGCCCTGAAAAAAGTGCAGGACACTGGGGCAGGTTGTTAGGATGGTGGGGAAGTGCCTAAAAGTCACTTGGGAGGTATACAAAATACGACATATGGGCTAGCCATGTGTACTGTATGACCCTGTTAATAGAGTAGGGCTGGCAGCTTTTGTCCTGGGGCAGGTATGTAGCCAAGTCCGCCATTACACGTCTAGTAACTAACATACACACAACAACACACACACTATAACACACACACAGAGCCGGCCCTAGGTGTTCTGGCGCCCTGTGCGGACTACTCCTCTGGCGCCCCCCCATCCCAAAAAAAGAAAGGAATAAAAACTTGTAACAAAACTTGTAACAAAACCCCAATCACTATATACTACGCCAAACATTGATGTGGTGTAGGCCTACCACTTCATTGTCTGGCTTAGTAGTAGGGATGCACCGAAACGAATTCTGGACTGAAACCGAAAGTGCAGCATTTACCTGGCCAAAACCGAATATGAGCCCCCCCCCACACCATAAAAAAATCTAACACTTTTATTTATAGTAAGTAACACAGCAAAATAGGACAAAACAATTAAATAACAATATTATATATGTATATATATATATATATATATATATATATATATATAATTAACAGCAATCACATTCCTATCATGTCCAGGCATACCCAGATTCCAGGATGTACTCGCAGACTTGGCATGATAGGAGTGTGATTGCCCTATCTACCCCTTCTCACTCTCTTCTGCCCTATCTACCCCTTCTCACTCCCTTCTCCCTATCTACCCCCTCCTAACTATCTACCCTTTCCCTCTTTGAAGTTCACTTACCTTTCAGGAATCCTGCGGTGGGGGTGCAAGGCCTCTGCATCCCAGCTCTGCCACTGTATGGAACAGTATAGAATGATGGGAGTTATGATGTACTTTTAGAGCATAATTAGATCATGAAAAAGACATTGGAAATGGTACAGCATAACACCCATCACTCTCACACATTTAACAATCCATACATATACTAATCCACACATATACCAATCCACGCGTATACCAATTCACACGTATACCAATCCACGCGCATACCAATCCACGCGCATACCAATCCACACATATACACCAATCCACACATATACACTAATACACACATATATACCAATCCACACACATACCAATCCACACGTATACCAATCCACACGTATACCAATCCACACGTATACCAATCCACACGTATACCAATCCACACATATACCAATCCACACACATACCAATCCACACACATACCAATCCACACACATACCAATTCACACACATACCAATTCACACACATACCAATCCACACATATACACTAATCCACACATATATACCAATCCACACATATACACTAATCCACACATATTTACCAATCCACACACATACCAATCCACACACATACCAATCCACACACATACCAATCCACACACATACCAATCCACACACATACCAATCCACACATATACCAATCCACTCTCACTCTCACTGAATGCTTTCCTACCTTTCCTCTTTTCTCCTTACAGCTCCTTTTCCTTCTCTTCGCTCCTCTTCTTCAGTTCTTCTGTGTTCTTCCGGGTCAGAGGGCACAGACAGCGGTGGGCGCGGCTTCAGTGTTGTGCGCCGGGATCTGACTACAAACCCCGGCGCACAGCAGCTGTTGCCGCGCGGATCGCAAGGGAGCGGTATCGGAGGTCTTTAACAGACCTCCGGCTCCCTTGAGTGATTTTAAGCCGGGTTCAAGGGAGATCCTTGAACCGGCTTAAAATCACTCAAGGGAGCCGGAGGTCTGTTAAAGACCTCCGATACCGCTCCCTTGCGAGCCTGCTCCTCCAGCGGCGGACATTACTGATGAGCGGCACCCAGTGCGGACCGCCCCCCCGCCAGGTACGCTGCTGGCGGCAGCGGTACGGTACGATGGTGTCGGACCCTGCGGCGGCGGCGGACCCCGCGGCGGCGGCACCTGGAGTGTGGCACCCCAAAGGCCGGCCCTGCACACACACATATTCACATTAGCACACATACAAATTCACACACACGTATAGACACTAACATTAACACTTGTATACCTCCTAACATTAACATACACTAAAACATTCCCACTCCATTTCACACTCCTCACACCTAACACTTCTCTCGAACACCCATTACATTTATTTATATAGTACCAGCAGAGTCCGTAGCCCTGTTACAATCAGTGGGATCATTTAATGTCACACACAATAACAAACTGGTAGAAAATACGCATACTCTTACCTGCTAGTCTTGCACATTGTGTAAGTGGACGTGTTTTTACCACATTACGTGACCCCACTGCATTTTCACCTACACAAGTGGGCCAGTCCAAGTCAGACCGGCCATGTTTGAAGAATTTTGGATGGGCCTGGGGTGCCAGACCTCCACATGCCTCTTAATTTCCACTTCTTCTTCCTCATTTACCCCTTGTTAATTGAGGAAATTAAGTACACTTATATTTCAGGGGAAAAGATTTTGCTTTTGCTAACCCGCTTATCATATTTACTTCAACTGTTTAGACAACTGACAAAAAGACATACATTGTATATTAACTTTACTTTCTTTAATGTTTGAAATAGATTTAGCACACAATATATCAAAGAGAGTGTCTTGAAAGGGAAACAGAATGAATACAATCATCAGGAGCCCTCAGGTGGCAGAAATGCAGATTTACAGAAAGAATCAAATCCACCAAAACCAACATATTTTGAATGCTGTTTAAAAAATAAAAATAAGTCTGGTTAATGTTTCAATACATCAAAGCCTTTAGGGGTTGACACATTCCCTCGCATTATGTTGGGATTGAAATCACATTAATGTCTAATAGGAAAGATGTTTTCAATCATTTTCAAAGAAACATATCCGCAGGCCTGTTTGAGGAGAAAAATGCACTTGGAGTTGAATAGAATATAAAAAATAAAATAGGCAAATAATTTTAACTCAATAACAAATATCTCCCAGAATTACTCTTACTGATCGTAAATCTTAGAATAGCTCAGAAACCATTGCCCTGGAGGCCATCTGTAACTATTTTATTTTGGTGAGCGAATAGGGGGCGAGCAAATGGAGAGGGGACATGTAATTAAAGTGGGTTTGTTTTAACACAATCCTCGATGATTCTAGTGTGCCTCACTTTTTATTAACAGGAAAACTCACTCATGTATTCAGGGATGTTCATAGACTTAATGGCACACCAAGCAAGAATACACCCCTATTTTAGATAACATTATTTTTCTCGCATAACTATTATATATTTACCAAATGTATTTTATAAACACGGAAAAGATAAATGTCGGTGCGCTAAGCTAGTTCCAGGCTCAAATAATACAAATGTGTAAAATGAGGCCTACCAAACAATTGTGAGCATGCTGCAAATACAGTGTATTGGCTGTACAGTGTGTACAAAAAACAAAAACTTTCTGCTACCCTATAAAGTTGGCAACAAATATATAAACATAATATAAATGAGAGGTTTTGGTTATATGAATTGGCCAAAGCATAATTAAGCTCACCCACCACGTCAAGGCACACTCTCAATTGGGTGAGAACCTACTCTCTCACCTCCTACATAGTGGGCACACAAAGTGGTTTATACTGCTACCATACCCTTATTAATGTGTTGGGGGAGGTGCAATTAAACCTCCTCCCATTTAACCCCTGGACAGCAAGCTGCAACCAGACTGATGAGGAGCCAACAACCTCAAATATGTGCAAACAGGGAAAAGAAAAAATGTCGGTGCGCTAAGCTAGTCTCAGGCTCAAATAATACAAATGAGGCCTACCAAACAGTGTGAGCATGCTGCAAATACAGTGTATTGGCTGTACAGTGTATACAAAAAACAAAAAGTGTTTTATAAACACAGTTTCTGCATTGCCTTGTTTTTTTATTTGAAGATTATTGTGACTTTCAGGCATGTTAATGACTGTAATACCGTCACCTTTGCCTCAGCTTTGGATCTGTCTGCCCACGAAGAATTACTGCCCAGGGCTGCCTTGGTTCTGGAAGACTGGTCTGCACAAAGCCAATGTGTGTCTATTGTAAGGAAATAATCTAGTTTTGCAATATTTCTTAAACAGGTAGGAGCGTAGATGGAAACTGTTTAGTGTTAATGGCTGTGTTCTAATGTGAGCCCTCAAAGATGGTCAATGCTCTATTTGTAAAGCTGTGATGGGTGTTTTCTTTTCCATTTGGTATAAGGAACTGTAATTAACAAAGTAATCTGAGGTAACAAAAATACAATCTGCCACAGGCTAGAATGGACGTTTGGCGGATAGGTTGGAAAAGGGAACCTGATTTCATTTAGTTTGATTTAGACAAGATGAAGGATAATATACTTGTGCATTTGGATTCATCAGAATTTTTTCTGGTAGAGGGGGTAGATAGTGAGAAGGGGGTAGAAAAGGGGGAAAGGTAGATAGTGAGAATGAGTGAATGTGTGGATGAATTGTCTGAATGAGGGAGATAATTAATGAGTTTGTGAGAATGCATTAATGAATGTGTAAATTTGTGTGAATAGGTGAGAGAATAAATGATTGTGTGAATAAATTATGTGAATGAAAGTATTAATTAGTGAGTGACTGTTAAAGTGTTTGTGTATATGATAGATGTATATAGATGCTAACAGCAATCATACTCCTATCATGCCAAGTCAGCTAGTACATGCTGGAATCTGGGTATGCCTGGGCATGTTAGGAGTGTGATTGCTGTTAACAATCATATATATATATATAAATATTGTTAATGATTTTTTTTGTCCTATTTTGCTGTGTTACTTTAAATAAAAGTGTGAGATTTTTTTTATGGTGGGGGGTCATATTCGGTTTCGGACAGGTAAATGCTGCATTTTCGGTTTCAGTCCAGAAGTTTCGGTGCATCCCTAAGCCAGACAATGAAGTGGTAGGCCTACACCACATCAATGTTTGGCTTAGTATATAGTGATAGGAGTTATGCTGCACTATTATCAATGTCTGGCTCAATGTATAGTGATAGGGATTACACTGTACCACCATCAATGTCTGCCTCAGTATATAGTGATAGGTGTAATGCTGTACTACCGTCAATGTCTGCCTCAGTATATAGTGGTAGGTGTTATGCTGTACCATCGTCAATGTCTGCCTCAATATATAATGATAACAGTAATGCTGTACCACCTTCAATGTCTACGCCAGTATATAACGATAGAAGCTATGCAGTTTTAAAGTGTTTGTGTGGGGGGGTGCCACATACAGGATACGCCCCTGGGTGGAAAGAAGAAGAGGCCATGATAATGCAGGGGAGAGTCGGGACTCAGGAGCAACAGAATGCTAGAAGGATAAGATCAAAAGCAGAAAAGAAGAAGAGGAGCTGCAGAGAAGAGACAGAGAAGTGCAAACAAGGAAGCTTTTGTCTGAGAAGACAGATTGGAGAGTGTGAGAGAGAAAGTGTGACAACATGAGAAGTCCTCAGAATTTCTTCAGAACCGACATGGCAGGAAACTAAATCTGGACTAAAAATTAAATGAAAATTTGTTTGAATCAGGACATAATAATCATTTGTTCCTTTGTAGGTCTACAAATTAGGTAAATACATCCTCAGATGAACAACACATGATATTACACAGTGTCATGATTTATTCAACAAAAATAAAGCCAAACTGGAGAAACCATGTGCGATAACAAACCATACTGAACTTTAATATTTAACATGCTAATTGAGGCCTGTGGAGTCTGACATCTAATTATTGTTTTGTTTGCAATTTCTCTAGTTATTGGGGTGAATTTTCTGGGACGTCCACTACTGGGAAGATTGACAACTGTCTTGAAGATCATTTTGAATAATCTTTCTCTCAGTACAATGATAGACTTTAAATTGTTTGAATATGGCAGAAACAATTGCTTCTCTAAGATCATGGCTGATGCCTTTTCTCCTTGGCATCGTGTTAACACACACCGGAATGCTCCAGACCCAGCAAACTGCTAAAACTTGTAATCAAGGGCATTTGATAAGCATCCCCTGTCTGCTACTTAGCATCTTAATTGCTATGAAAGCAGTAAGGGTGTACTTAGTATTTCACACATGGCTTCTCCATTTTGGCTTTATTTTATTTTTTTAATAAATCATGACACAGTGTAAAAGTTCACACGTTGTTGTTCATGTGGGGTTGAATTTACCTAACTTTTAGACCTGCTAAGGAACAGGTGATTGTTATTATGTCCTGATATGTAAAACTATAGAATTCAAAGAGGGTGTACTTTCTTTTTCAGGAATGTATTTTCTTTAAGTCTGAATAGATGGCCTCTTATTCTTTGTACAGTCCTATTAATGAACAGGTCATCAGGGAGCAGTTAATATTGTCTCCTTGTCCCCTAATGTGTATTATACATTGTTTCAAAATTGCATGTTATCACTAATTTGAATTTATTGATGAAAAGGTCTCCGACAATGGTATCAGTGGTTACACTGCTGGAAACGTTCAATCAAAGTGAAAAAAGGAACAAACACAGTAAAAAAAACCATTTAATGAATAATCGGACCATTGTGATTAAACCATCACATCGTAAAGTGTACTGCCTGGTTACAAGAGAAATCCCTGAGGTGTATGAAGATCTCAAAGAGATCACCAGTCAAAAAAGTAAAAACAGTATACAAATAAAACTGGAGGCAGCAATCAATCAATGGAGCAGGAAGCCCATTTCTACCAAGGTAACAGATACTGGGGGGGGGGGCGTTAAATAGCCAGCATACTGACAGCTGATCTATTGTCAGATCAGCTGGCTAGCGTGCTGGTAAAACAGTGTGATCCCTGCTATCATGCAGGGATCAGGTATTGTGACAGCACCAGTGCCCTCCCGCACCAAAAAAATGAAAAAATGAAAATACATGTTTAATACTTTTTTAAACTATGTATATATCTATATATAGATTGTAAAAACCCACATCCTAGCAAATGTCTGATCACTTAGTTTTAAATTGTGGATGTAACTTGTTTTATTTTAATCTGGACCTACCTCGGCGTTGATGGAACAGGTGCAGAGAATTTGATCCAATTCTATTTCGTTTCTAATCAAGGAACAGCTTCTGGCAATGCGCTTCAATAAACAGTTCTTATTTTGTCCAAATTGGGATATATTGTATTTTCCACTTGTATTTGGATATTTACTCTTTATACTCAGATACATAGGGAATTTATACATGTTGGGCTGTTAGAAAAGAATTGATCACAGAATCATCCCTAAGATTACAGTTTCATCAGTTCCCCTGCACTGTAAACGAACTCTGAGATGCTTTTGTGGTTCACTTCCTATGACTAGCTTAAACACGGTTTTAGATGATGGCAAATAGTGTAAAAATTTTATTATTTCCTCCTGGAAAGAAAAAAATAAATTTCAACAGGAAAGCAATGTCAGTTTGTTTGTCAGTGTTAAAGAAGTCATATAACATAAATACTATACATGGCCAGAAGTATGTGGAGACCCGGCTAATTATTGAGGGATGCAATCTCCATAGACAAAAATTGGCAGTAGAATGGGTCAAGCTCAGTGGCTTTAAATGTCTGTCATAGGATCCCACTTTTGCCACAAGTCATTTTGTAAATGTTTTGACCTGCTTGATGTGTCTATGAGTTATTTTTTAAAATAAGAACATTATATCTTTATGGACTGTCTTGGTGCATGAGACTTTCTTTTTTACCAGCTGATCACAGACGTCTGCATGCAGATTACGGAGCCGTCCTTTTTTGTTTGATACTTATTGAATTGGAGATTAAGTGTTGAGCCTAAACTCTTGAACGTATTTTCAGCTGTTGTGGGGCTACTTGCAATCAAAGCTTACAGAGCAACGTTTACTACACAGACACCAAGTTACTCTCCTGTGTGTGAGTTCCGCTGCTCTTATGATCTATGAACAGTTCTTTTAAGATTGATGATCAAGCTCTTTCAGGGACCTTTGAACCTTGAGCCTGCTTTATTTTGTCACTTTGCGCAACTACTTTGTTGTTTTGCACACATATTATTGCATATTTTGCACATATATTATTGCATATTTTGCACTTTCTAAAATATTAATGTCTTTTTTAGTCTATCCGTAGAGTGGACATTATTGCAGGTTTTGCACTTTACTACTTGAACGCAGTCTATTTGTAATGTGTATATTATTCGCTACATATTTCACCATCTTCAATATATTAGCATCATACCATTATTGCTATTTATTCATTTATTTATTTATTTTTCATCTTGTAGTGTTTTTATTAATATTTATTATTGCACTTTATAGCACGCACAGTGGATCTTTAGACACAGAGCCTGCTTCATTTTGTTATTTTGTGTCAATTTAGATTTTTTCATTTCACTATTGTATGTGTTTAGCAGACTGTGTGCTGGAGTTCACTTTGCAGTGACTTTAAATGTCTGTCATAGGATCCCACTTTTGCCACAAGTCATTTCGTAATTTTTTTCCCCTGCTTGATGTGTCTAGGTGTAACAAAAACTCATGAAGCGGTAGACCACATGCCTCACTCATAGAATATATAGGGCTTACAAATCTCCTGTCTTCTGTAGAACCACTCACTAGAGAGTTCCAAACCGCCTCCTGAAGCAACATCAGCACAAGCATTTTACATCAGGAGCTTTGTGCTGATGTTGCTTCAGGAGGCAGTTTGGAACTCTCTAGTGAGTGGTTCTACAGAAGACAGGAGATTTGTAGGCCCTATATATAGTTTGGCTGAGCGGTACACACAAGCCAAAGATCACTATGCTCATTGCCAGGCGTTGGCTAGTGTGGTATAAAGCATACCGCCACTGGACTCTGGAGCAGTGGGAACATGTTCTTTGGAGTGATGAATCATGATTCACCATCTGGAAGTCTGACAGAAGAATTTGAGTTTGGTGGATGCCAGGAGAACACTTCCTACCAGAATGCATAGAGTTTGGTGGAGGAGGGAAAAATGATCTGGGGCTGTTATTTGGAGTTTTGTTTAAGCCCCATAGTTCCAGTGAGGGAAACTAATTGGTTAAAAACTGCTTTGGTTATTAGAAGAAGAAAATCAGGTTTTAGATTCATAGAATAAAAGATTGGCAAAATTTCAAAGAATTAAAAGACAAGAATGCTGAATACAGCCAGAAGACTCCGCATATTCAGTCTCATAAAATCACTGCACGTCATTTCAGCAAATAAGTAAATGAATTCTAAGAATATCTTTTGTGCCTGAATGTGAATAAATCAACACAGTTTCATAAACACCACCTTCCATGTTCCTTTGACATCATAAATAAAGCATCATAATTAATTGAAACACTGTGCATTATGCATATAACACACATGTATTTGTAGAAGCTAATAAATGTATACAGCACAGAGGAACGGATATTGCCCTAAGTAACATTTTTTTAACCAGTACCTGATGAAACTAGTAATAGATTAACATGACATCCTAGTTTGCTTGTTTCTCTGAAGCTTTGGTACCTATTAACATTTAAATGTAGAAATTAGTGAAAGCCACTAAAGTGTAGTCTACTGTGCCCTTTCTGATCTAAAGCCACAGACCTAATCCAATGTATGCTTTTTCTTTAGATTTAGGATTGCATCTAAGAAATACTACCGTAGTTGGAAATAAGCCTATACTATATAATTTTTATTCATTTTCATTATTTTCTTCTCCATTAGTTTTTCATATGATAAATAGGGAACAAACATAATTTAAATTCCTAAGACATATTCTAAAAAAAAAAAGAGATGCCTTTTTAGCCATTCCAAGTTAGTTAATAGTTGAGCGACTAGCTCCCCCCCTGGAGATGCATTCCCCAAATGCATTTCCTGCCTACCCTTGCTATACTCACCACCATTCAGCTCCAGAGCTGGATAGCATGAGAGTTCCAGGATGTCTAATAGGACCACCGCATATATACATAGACAAACTTCCATTTATGCAACTTCAAGCAGCAAAAAATGATGTGGATATTGAAATACAAAATGGGGCACTAGACTCTCCCTTTAAGTAAATCAAGTGTAAACTATTTTGATCCTGCCTCTGGTTCTTTAAACTTAATTGGCGTTTCTGAAGAGAGTGGTGTCTCTGTTGCAGCTACCCGGATAGTCCTTTTTTGAGATCCTTAATAAGGTAAGAAAAAATCTACAACCTACAGACCATTTACAAACTATTTATTGTGCTAATTGGAGATGGTTCGATTCTTAAAAGGTGCTCATGTTCTTTCAAGGATAACATAGAAATGCATGTGCCATCTAATTAAAATTGTGTTTTAGAGTTACAGGTGGAATCCTATTGTCTCTTCATCAAAGTCATGAGCATTTCCCACAAGTTGGTGTCTACAGAAGGCATTGCCAGAAAGTCTACTGGTGTGAAGAAATTGTCTCTCAGGACATACGTGGGAACACCTCATAATTAATTTTGTAATTTATAACTGAGGATATAAAATGGTATTTTAACCATTTTTGTTATAAAGGAATTACTTGTACAGTCATATGGACTTCACTTCTAATTTTTACCAAACTGACTGCTGAAAAAAACATCCAGTTTTATCTTTAATATACTGTATGTCACAAATAATTGCCAGTTGGTTTACAACCCCAAATTCAAGTAGATTTTATATTTTAAGAAAACCAAAAGCACAAGTGTATATCGCAAACTAACATGTACAGTATAAGCTCTGGTATATACACAAAAAACAGGACAGATGCGTTTTTACTATATATATATATATATATATATATATACACACACACACTATATATATATATATATATATATATATATATATATATATATATACAGTATATGACGCACCAAGGTATCTGTCATCTCATAGGTTTTGCCTCCATTTGTTACCACATGACCCTCCACCACCCGCCCAAGGCGAGATTCCCGCCATCAGTGAAGGTAACATAGGTTTGGTTCCTTACTAATTCCATAACTAGTCAATTGGTCCAAGTACTCATAATCCATTGTATCACCTGGTGTTCAACGCCACTTGTTTATTGTTTTATTGTGGCAGATAAACCAAAGGACTGCCCTCTTTTGTCCCTTTACATGAAACCATTGCTCTCAACTGCAGTTATCATAAAGTCATCAATATCATATTTATCTAGCAGACCCAAATCCCAAGTATTATTGTCCAGGATAGGCCATTACCTAATAGCATATTTAGAACTAAAATCCAGCAAACATTATTTATTTTGCCCTGTAAGCGAATGTTCATGCATTTACTATTTGAGGTACTGTCAAGAAATGTTATGTTTTGGCTAACTTTTATGCCTACCTTATAGATCGGTATAGGCCAATTATATCCAATGCCCCTCTCTCACAAACGTGCTGCAGTGTCTTCTTGTTTTCCTCCCTTGCCCCCTTCTTTAATTTTCTTTATCTGTCTCTTTCTCTCCTCACTAACAGGGGACCCTCTTCTATGTCTACATTGTACATTCGTTTTGACACACCTCAGACCAACTTTCTCCCAATTTTGATATGTCCTTTTCCTTTCCATTCTTACCCATTTGGTGGTGCTACACAGAGATGTACATTGAAACAATGTCTTTCTTGAACATGTTGCTTTGGAGGTAGGGGTCCAAATGGATCAGTACATTCAATCAGTGTAGTATTTTTTTATATGTTTGCATTGTATTTAGAATATAATTTGTATTTGATTTGACACAAATTACTTTTCTTCATCCAGGCTAAAACAAAAGGTCATCTGATTTTGGGAGAACATTAAGACACAGACAACAGGTGAGACAAAAGGGAGAGTTTGTAGTAGAGTTTTTGTTTCAACCCGCTCACTTCACTATTTATTATGAAAGGCAATCACTAGAAGGTTTCTATAGGCAGATGGGCTGAGCTTACCCTGCATAATGCAAAATTTCTCCTGTCAACTCTACCCATAGTGAATATTATTATTATTGTTATTATATTTTATTTATATAGCGCCAACAATTTATGCAGCGTTTAATACAATACATATATTCAAGGGGTATGACAAGACGAGAATTGACAGACTAAGACAAACCGATACATTAGGTGGAGAGAGCCCTGCTCGCTAGCTTGCAATCTTGATGGAATGGGGTGACAAACATAAGGCACAGAGAAAGGGTGAGAGGGAGTGTGGTGGTTGTAACAGTGACAAGGAAGTTCTAGCAGCTAAGATGGTGGGGCTTCTCTGAAGAAGTGAGTTTTGAGATGCTTCTTGAATGTTGGGAAGGAGGGTGAATGCTGAAGGTTTGGTGGAAGTAGATTCCAGAGATATGGGGCAGCCCGAGTGAAATCTTGTAGACGGGAAAAGGAAGAGGTGATAAGTGAGGAGAGCCTTAGCCCATTAGAAGAACATAAGGATTGAGTAGGAGAGTATTTGCTTATGAGGGAAGAATGTGGAGAGTTTCACAGAGTGGGGAAGCAGAAGAGGAGCGGCGTGCAAGGAAGATAAGCCTAGCAACAGCATTTAGGACAGACTGTAGAGGAGAGAGTCGAGACAGTGGAATGCCAACCAGAAGAGTGTTGCAGTAGTCAAGACGGGAAATGATAAGTGAATGAACCAGAGGAATGGGCGGATGCGAGAGATGTTTTTTAGGTGCAAGCGGCAGGATCTAGCTAGGGACTGAATGTGAGGGATGAAGGAGAGGTTAGAGTCAAGGATGACCCCAAGGCATCGGCCCTGGTTAGTAGGAGAGATAGTCGTGTTGTTAATGCTGATAGAGAATTCAGGTAGTGGAGATGGAAGGAGGGAAGATAATGAGTTCAGTTTTAGAAAGATTAAGTTTCAGGTAGCGTTGTGACATCCACAAAGAAATAGCAGACAAGTAATACGGGACATGAGAGATGGAGAGAGATCAGGAGAAGACAGGTAGATTTGGGTACCATCTGCATATATATGATACTGGAGGCCAAATGAGTTGATTAGTTTACCAAGAGATGACGTATAACGAGAGAACAGCAGAGGGCCAAGGACTGAACCTTGGGGGACACCAACCGAAAGTGGAAGGGGCGATGATGTCTTGCCAGAGAAGTTGACAGAGAAGTAACGGTTAGACAGGTATGAGGAGATCCAGGAGAGAGCTGTATCTCGAATGCCCGTAGAAGCAAGTGAGTGAAGAAGGTGGTGATCAAAGCAGCAGAGAGATCCAGTAGTATTAGAATGGAGAAGTGACCTTTTGCTTTGGCAGAGAACAAGTCATTGGAGACTTTTGTTAGAGCTGTTCCAGTAGAGTGAAGGGGTTTCAAACCAGACTGTAGAGGGTCAAGGAGGGAATTAGAGGAAAGGAAGTTAGGAAGGCGATTGTACATCATCCGTTCAAGCAACGGAGCCTTAGTAAAGACTGCAGACTCCCCTTCTAACACATGGTAAACTACATCAACTGATATCATCAAAAGTAGTATAAACATTATCTCTAGTTATATAGTTGTAATTGCCTGCTACATTTTAGCAAAATGGAGTCAGCTGCCTTCCTTTGGTACATAATCAATACAATAACAAGATCAATATTACTCGCTAGACCAGAATCTTTGAATTAATGTTTTGCCAACAGAATAACAGCTCTTTATATTGCTAGTAAAAAGCATTAAGATGATGTCTCATAGCAATGTTCCTTTGAATTTTCTAGTAATATTCACCAGTAGCTTACAAGTGCTGCTCAAATAAAAAGACACTACACACTTTAGTGATCAATTTTATTTTAATTGTGTGGCTTTTTCATCATGATTTATTATTATTATTATTATTATTATGATACCTAGTAACCATTCCCATCGATTAAGATAAGGTTTGAAATCTGAAATGTACATACATTTAGTTCTAATACAATATATGGTAAGAACAAAGGTAAAGACGAAAACAAGGCAGTGCTTCATGCTATGTATATCTGTAATATGATTTAACTGTTTAGCTTGTTAAAGTGGGAGTTTGCTAACCATAAAGCCATGACTACACATTATAGCATCATAGTAAATACCCCTGTCCAAGCACTGTCCAGGAGCTTCATTGACCAGAAACATAAGTATATTTAAAGTGATGGCCAGTGCCAAGACTGATATGATTTTCTTGTTAAATATGATTTATTATACAACACAACACATTGCAGTGCATAAATCACACACCCACAGACTAAAGAGATGAAGCTCATATTTTTAATAGGAATCATTACTAATACTCCTTCATTAACACATAAGGTGAACTAAAGGGAAGCCCTGATTATAGAAAACATCATTAATATTCCATTGTCAATATGAACATTTTTCTTATTTAAAGGGGGGAAAATGGAGGGTCACATTGATTAAACAACAGATGTCACCGTTAGCTTGTGGAAGAGATTGATTTGGCTTGATTAGACATAATGGACAATTATTTGTTCTCTAGTGCGGCGTGTGATTCAGTTAATGTCTAATGAGTTTGATAATAAGAAGCGCACAAAAAAATATAAATTCACTTAGCTAGTGAAGCATAAATATATAAAAATATATGTAAAACTATGAAATGGCAAAGGCCACAATTGAAAACAGTATTATTGGTGTACAACGTTCCTTTAACACTTTGAGGGCAAGAGGGAATTTTGCTTCATTTGATACTGGATTTGCTTCCTGGGCACAGAGCTCTGGAACAGTTAAAGGGTCAACAAGATCACCTATGTATGTAACACAAAGGCAGCTAATGATTTACAAGTGCTTTCTTTATGATGCTGTAATCAGATCATAAACATGCTATTTCCTTAGTTTGGAGAAGAACATTTTACAAACAATTCTATGATAGTTTTAATCCACTAAATGCAATGAAACGAACGGTAAACATGTTGCTGTTTTTCCGGAATGTGTGATTATTTCATTTTCAGCATGGAGGTAGGTGGTGGGTGAAGAAATTGTCAATCAAGTTTTTTGTTTTGTTATAACAATAACTGTTATAAGTGGCATCGCCACTGAAGACTTGTGATTTTTAATCATGTACTTGCACCCTGTGGGACTTTATTTCACAGTCCTCCACATACATGGTAATGTTTATCAACTTTTAGACAAGGTTAGCTAGTATGCAGTTGAAAAATTATAAATGTTATAGTTCAGCATATTGAATGCACACATAAATGATGAGTTAGTTCAATGTCCATTTTATCTGTACAAAGGCGAGCAGCCAACCATCTGTATTTTTTTGTAGCTTTAGAACTTGTAGTATGTACCAGCTAGAAGAAGCCTATGATCATCACCGGGGTATGAGTGAGATGCTCCAGAGGACTGTAAAGAAGTGTCGCCTTAAGAGTGCATGTTATATTGAGGAAGGACAAAATGAATTAAGACAGAGCTCACCCTCCAGTTTGAAGCAATGTAGGATAGAAGTGCTCAGCCAGACTACAGTGTAACCCTCACTTTATACACGAGTAGTTGTTAAAGGTTTAGTTCCCCATCCTCATAGAAACAAGACAAGAGTTATCGAACATAGATGCTTGTTATATTCTGCAGAGTGGCACATTTACATTCGATCATGTTTATTAGCTGTACATATTTTTGAAAAATAAGGACCTAAAGGACCTATATTTATTTAAACTCTTAAAGCAGCAGGATGCAAGATTTTGTTCTCACAGCTGTTTACCCTTCTTAGTGAATAAATCCCTCTGTTGCATTTAAAATCTATGAAAATCATGTATTTTTTCTAATTGCTGTTGTTTTTATTTTTAATGTTAATTAATTTAGAGGGATTATGCAATAAAGAGGACATAGAAAGCTGAGTTGCCCTCACATAATGCAGAGATAATATGTTAGAATTTGTAAAACTCACATCACTGAGTTACCATAGATTATGCATAGTGATATCTGGGAGTTTGTGTTTAACTCTCCCAAAAACTCTCTTCAGTGAAAAGGCAACTTTTGACATTGGGAACCACACAATTTTTCCCATGTCTTGCAGCTTAATTAATAAAATTTGTTAAGGAGCTTTATAGAGTGATTAAACAAACAGAAAAGACGGACAAGTTGTTACTGTTTAAACCGTAATACATTTCATGCCCTTCCATTATACCTTGAGAAGACATCCTGCTGTTTTAAAATCTGAGTGTCTTGCGAATTTCTTCTCCATGTGCCAAAAAACCCCCCCTGAACTAAAGCCTTCATATCCTACTAAGGATGTGTCCTTTGTTTGCATTAAATAGATGAAATTAGGGACCCATTCAACCCAAAACTGCTTATTCAGTTGAAATGTAGTAAACACGCCAATAAAAATACACTGTCAGGCATTCGTAGATACAAGAACTAACAGTGTATCATCAATTTCTGAGCTCACATAATCTGTGTGCGTGAGATCACATAATCTGTGTTCTACAGTTAGGAATCTGTGAGTCACAGTTTCTGTGTAATAAGGTCAAATGACCTGCCATCTAAGAGGCCATTTACTTTTTAATTGGGGAGAGGGATAACAGAAAGCGTTACAATACCAGCTGTTGTTGTTTGGCAATGAACAGGGGTGGACTGAGACCATCCTGGGCCCCGGACAACAAAAAGTTATGGATCCCCGTGGTGATGCCCCTCCCTTAGCCACACCCTATTATGACCATGCCTCTTCTTGGTTAAGTCCCTTCCTTGTAGTTACACCCCCTCATATCCATTTTTCAGTATTATCAGTAATAAGAAAAAAAGATAACTTGTTTACATGGTTTAAAGGTTTTCATTTGTTGTTTTCACACATCACATAAATAGAATTATTATTAAATATATATTAAAAATTATTGGCAGCAGTTGAAAAATAAGTAATTTTAATCACTGTATACTGAGCCAGACATTGACAATGATACAGCATAACTGGCGTCACCATATACTGAGCCAGACATTGACGGTGGTACAGCATAACTGCCATCACTATATACTGAGCCAGACATTGACGGTGGCACAGTATAACTGCCATCACCATATACTAAGCCAAAATAAAGAAGCAAAGGCTCAGCACTGAAATGGTAAGGTGAGTATATTTCACACAGGCAACGTTTCGACACACAGGTCTTTCTCAAGCCAGACAGTAGAAGTAGTTATGCCATTGTTTGTGCCATTAGAGATCCATGATCTCTCCCGAATTAGAACTGCTCCTGCAGACAAGCCCTTTGCACCCTGGCAATGACATGTACCAGGAGCTGTAAATTCATACATGAAGTACAATGTGTGTGAAAAAAAACCACCAAAGAATTACTACCATAAACTTTGACAAAGACTGGTGGTAGAATTAGTGCTTGCAACGTGTTAAAATATCAGCATTTGAAATATCTTGGGGTATCTAGTTTTCAAAAATATTTGGTTTGATCGTGGTAAATTGAATTAGCTAATTTTCAAAAATATATGGTTTGGTCGTGGTAAATTGAATTAGCTGGTTTCAATGATGCCCCAAATAGGATGACCAGATTTCAAAATTCCAAGTGGAAAAACTGTGAATTGTGCATGGTTCAAATGTGGCCTTTTAGCTAAACACATATTGAAGTGTTTGGCAGCAACATGTACCAGGAGCTGTACATTCATATGGGGCAGGTTGAATTGGCTGCTTTCAAAGATGTCCAAAAAAAGGACATTGGCGCATGAAAATTCCATATTTGGAAAAAAAATGGGTTTGAAATGGCAATGCTCTACTCATACTTAATGTACTATAATTTTCAAAAAGCATAACCATATTGGGTATTTCTAAAATCAGGACAAATATTAGAATGTATTTAGCAGGTTTTCCATTAGCTTTTGTAGATTAGTAAAATATTTTTAAAATAAAAGTCAGAAAATGTGTTTTTGGTTTTTTTTACCATATTGTCTTGTTTTTTTATTTTTTAAGTAAATTAGATGATCAAAATAATAAAAAATAGATATGACCAAGATAATAAAAAAAATAGATATGACCAAAAAAATGGTACCTAAAGATAGCCCTTCTTGTTCTGAACAAGTTTTGGTCCATTAGTTTTTGGACAACAAATTTCTTTCCTGCCATTTGGTTTGGATGAAATTCGGAGAGATTTTTCCATTCGGACACAACGTTCATTCTTCACCTTCACTCATGCTCTCTCACACTCTTATTCACTCTCTCACACTCTCATTCATTCTCATTCACCCTGTCAATGTCTCCATGCCTTCTTCGCTGACCACTTCTGTGTCCCTATCTCCTTTTCCTTGGCTCCACTTGTACTCCTGCCTCTTTTTGGTCTTCTGTCTTGTATCTCGGTCTGCTTTTCCCCGGGATCAGTTCCGTTATCCAGATACTTCCGCAAAAGGGCAGAGCTTCCGTGCACACCCTCTCCTCTGACTTGAGGAACAGGAGAGAGGCTGTCCCCATGGTGTGCGCCATGATTTCCATATTTTGTGGAAAAATTCCAAGAAGCCAGAATATTGCAGAAGAATTCACAGAAAAAAGAAATGCAAAAATGTTTCTCTTTCTCCGAGAATCTGTCCACAATTTTTGGGCTCTTGTAATAATCCCGCAAAAGGATGGAGCCATAGCGTGCACCACAGGGACATCCTCTCCCCCATCAACTGCACGGGATAGAAGGTGTGCGCAGTGGCTTTGCCTTTTGCGGTAGAGCTTCAGGAGGCCTGGATAACGGAACTGATACTGGGGAGAAGCAGACGAAGATAGAAGGACAAAAACTGGCAAAGAATAGAAAAGGAGCTGTGGAAAGGGAGACCAGAACAAAGAAGCAGTCTATAAAGAAAGTAGGGAGACGTTGAGAGAGAGCGTGAGATAGAAGGAGTGAGACTGTGACAGATAGTGAGTGAGAGAGCAATGAAATGCAAATAAAAATTCTGAGCTCTCTACTTCATTTTTGTTTGTTTCGTAGCAGGTCCCTCCTTGTTTTCAGACATTGGTGAGAATTAACAAATACGTATATTACAATCATTAAAATCTTTTGTAATATTGCTGAAATAAATATTAAAACGTATAGGTTGCCAATACAGACCTTCCTCTGAATATAAACCATTAGCTACAACCTTCTGCTGCCACTGAACCATGGCCTTATCCATTTAACTAGTTTAACACCCAAACACTTCTATTTATTCATCAGTCTTGTTTTATGTGTGTGAATGCCTTACTTAAATCCAGATGATAGAATCTTAATGTCGTAAATGCATGCTGTTTCTGATCTTGCAACTAATTCAACAATCTTTTCCTTTACCGTGATTGCCATTAATTTCCCATCTACTGATGTAAGACTAACTGGTCTGTAGTTGGCTGAGTCTTCCCTGCTACAATGCTAAGGAAGTCTGTTCCTCCATAAACTTAAATTTTTTTGAAATGTCAGGCTGCGTGATTAATGCTGAGCTATTGATGAAATCACCAGTTATCTTTGATGTAAAAATAGTATTAAAACAGTGATTTAATTTCACCCAATTTTGTATACTAATACTAATTTTGCATTTTGTATACTTTGGTAGAACACATCATCGGGTAGTTCCTCCATGCTTCTCTATTTCTAATAAAAAATATAGGAAGTTGTCTAAAAAGAGCGGATGTAAAAATGGTGGACAAGTCACTGACCCAAGGAATGTCATTACCTCATCCTCTCCTTTTAAGGGTAGCATGTGTAAGCAAGCAGCCTAGGTGATATTAACCCCTTAAGGACAATGGGCGGTCCCTAAACCCATTGAAAACAATGCATTTTGAGCCCTTACATGTACGGACTTTGTCATTAAGGAGTTAAAATAATCCTCATTAATATTGCTCAAAATTGTATACATGCTTTTCCTATAGAAGATGTTTAGTATTACCCATGCAGTACCAGGCTTACAGCACAAGAGGGCACTGTGACTGTTAGTTCCCTAGAGTGTAAGAGGTGAATTGAACTTAATTCCAGTTTAGTACTTTGTTACATTGTTACACCACACTTGCTTAAGAAAAAACCTTCCACTGGTTCTGCCTTTAATTTTCTATTTAAATGAATATTGATGCATTGTTTACTGTTGATTAATATTCATTAGACTGGTGAGATTACATGCACTCACTTCAAATTGTCACTTCAATGAGTAAATAATCAACATCAATTAGAAGTAAGGAAAAACTAAGCGTACAGAAAAGTGAAACAGAACATAAACAATGATCTATTGTCATAAAAGAACAGCTTGATGGAAACAATGACAGTTGTTTTTCAAAACTCCTAATTCTTCAGTGTGTTAACCCCTTCTCTGATTTTGTCCACATTAATACCTTGCAAGAAACTCAGATTAAGTATTGGTAACATGGGCTGGATAAATATTTTTCCATGCTGATGTGATCTCTTCGACTATAATGATATTGTCTTTCTATTGTTACAAGACAAAACATGACACAGACACACAATGACCCCAGCAAAAATTCACAAAGTCCCAGGAAAAGATATACATTATAATTCTAAATATTATCAGTTTAAATGGTCAATATGTTTGGATACCTCAACTTATGCATAGACAACTAAATTGAAACAATTGAAACTGATTATATTCATGGACACATTGTGGCCCAGCCCAATTTTTTACCTCCCCAACGAGATCATTTACACAGCCTTCCTGTATGTCTTTTAAACACAGAGCACCAGTATATGATGAAATATCCCAGCTCTCAGTTGGAGGATGGAGAATGCAGAGTAGGTGGCTAAGAGCGCAGAGGTAAATATGTCTCTGATCATACTGATCATATTGCTGGTGTTAAATGAAATGTATACAAAATTCCTTGTCTGTTTTCATCCTTCATCAGCTAACTAGATTCCACTAGAAGCCACTAGATTCTGACATCAATATGCGTCTTAAAGGAATTAAATTTGATTTGACCACTGCAAGGCCACCATTTTCTAAAGGAGACCTGTGAAAGTCTTATATGACTAATCATGTTGGGGTGACTAGATGTGACTAGATGTGCACTTGCATACCTGGATTAAAATTCTTGCCATAAATGATGCAGGTTTCGTATTAAATGAAATTTAACAATATTTGACAATATTGACATCATATTGCCAATTATTCCATTCTTTATGACCATTGATAACCTTCATAACATTATGACCACATGCCTCGGTGTGGTATCTGGCACCAAGATCCTTTAAGTCCTGTAGGTTGCGAAGTGGGCCCTCCATGGATGCATCCTGGCAGGGGTATACCTAGAGTATTTGGCACCCGGGACAGATCCTGTATGTGCCCCCCCCCAATAACATTAATGTTGGCAAGAATTTGTAAACTCTATGTCAACTGGAAAAAAACTGAAATCTGAAAAAAGAAATTAACTTATGAATAAATTAAATAAGTTTAAATAAATAACATTTACTGAACAGATATGGTACAGCATAACTCCCATCACCAGGACCGGCCCAAGAAAAAATGCCGCCTGGGGCGAAGTTTAAAATGCCGCCCCCCCATTATCTACCCTTCCTCTCCCTGCCGCTCCCCCATTATCTACCCCCCCCCCGTACTTACCTTTCAGCAGTCCTGCGGTGAGTCTCCCTGGTCGGTCTCGGTGCCGGCTTGTAATGCTGAGCTCCGGAAATGATGTCATCTTCCGGCGCTCAATATTACAAGCCGGCACCGAGACCGAGCTAGAACGCTCGCAGAGGAGAGAGCGGGTACTGACAACTTGGTAAGATAAAACCACTCAGCGCCCCTCTCTCTCTCCTCTGCAAGCGTTCTAGCTCGGTCTCGGTGCCGGCTTGTGGTTGGGGCGGTTGCCCCACTCGGCTCCAATGTCGGGCCGTCCCTGTCCATCACTATACAATGAGGCCGACATTGACCTGGTAGACCTCTGCCCCTAAAACAACCTGCCTGTGTCACTGCTGCTCCTTTAACAGGCTGCTTGTGGCACCTCTGCCCCTTTAGTAGCCTGCCCGTGCCAGCTCTGCCCCCGAATCAGCCTGCCTGTGCCAGTTCTGCGCTTGAAGTAGCCTGTCTATGTTAACTTTGCCCCTGAAGCGGCCTGTCTGTGCCAACTCTGCCCCTGAAACAGCCTGCCTGTGACACCTCTGCCCCCCAAACAGCCAAATCTGCCCCTAAACACTCATTCATTCATTCACTCATTCACCCATTCACTCTCCCATACCCCTTACCTCTCTTG
Organism: Spea hammondii; assembly: GCA_029215755.1. NCBI lineage: Eukaryota > Metazoa > Chordata > Amphibia > Anura > Pelobatidae > Spea > Spea hammondii. The sequence continues at coordinate 90,204,595 of JARDYJ010000003.1, forward strand.
CAGATTTTACTGGTCCGCGGGCCAGCTGAGCAGCACTGAGAACATGTAGATGTCTATGCGGCCCGACTGCTGGAGCAGGAACCTGGGAGGGAAAAGAGTTTCATTGCACAGCGTGTGACTCCACAGCGGTAAGCTGTGGTCACGCATTAGGTGGCTGTCGGGTCACCAGGACCCCCTGATGAGTGGCACTTGGGGCGGACTACCCCCCTGCCCATCTTTAGATACGCTACTGCATCTTGGTGCCATGTGTTCTCCAAGTAAGTGACACACACATGTAACCTGTCATCCATGTGATGTAAAAGAAAATGTGATTCATCAGACCAGGACACTTACTTCAAGTTATGCTCATGTGCCCGTTGGACATCTTAAGTGGTCTGTGGCTAAGCAGCCCCATACGGAACAAACTGCAATGAACTTTGTGTTCTGACAACCTTCTATCCGAAGCAGAATTAACTTTTTTCAGCAATTTGAGCTACATTAGGATTTGCCCACTCAGGCATGCCTTCAATCACACAGGCCAGCATTTGCCCCCACCTGCATCAATGAGCCTTGGCCACCCATGACCCTGTCAATAGTTCACTGCTTTTCCTTCCTGGGACCACTTTTGATGTGTGTTCACACACACTTACACATACATGCTCACACACAAACACACATACACATGCATGCCTAGACACAAACATACATGCATGCTCACAAACACAGTGGACGAGCAGCCTCGTGTTGGCTGCGGGGTGACGTGACCTTGCATTATGTGACCATACTCTGTTTCTGCCTTCCTGGGCCATTCCAAAATTGTTGACAGAGGGCTGGATCTGTCACTTGTGCTTCATAACTCGGCACTCTTCATTCATTTGGGAATGGTTAGAGGGAGATCTATGATGTCCCCATCTGGCCAATAGCCCTGAATGGAAACTCTGAGGCTAAAGTTTGCATTGAGGTTCGGGGCTTCAGCCTCACATAGCAGGATGGCCCAAGCAGAGGCAGCACTGTTTAGAATTTTGACTGCACCCCTTGGACCGGGCAACCCCTGATACTGCAGAAGGAGAAGAGGGTATAAGGTGCAAAAACATATCCTATGAAATAAAAACAGTAAAATCAAAGTATGTGACACAGAGGAGGTGGGTTTAGGTAGGTATTCGAAGGATATAGCTTGTAATATTGTAGTCTGCAATTTCAGAAAAACACAAAATCCCTTATCCAAATGACATGGCGTAGGAGTTGGATCATCTGCAGGTTCAGTGAACCCAGATATAGGGGTTTCTTGTAATTTTAGTATTTCTCTTCGCCCTTGGCTTTGACAATACCTTTGGTACTGCAGTTTAATTAACACCGAATTAATCTGGCACAGTTTGTCAAACCCCAAAAGACAGGATTATTGATATTTCACTGAGAAAATCCCTGGCTTGTTGTACAAATCCAATATTTCAATTTGCATGTTTTTTTTCCCTTAAATGTATGCAGAATAATTTAACTCTGTGCAGGCTTTCCAGTTAATGGATTTCAGCTTAAAAGGTTGTTAAATAAGAAAACTACATCATAGGCCACATACACCTATCATATCTGCCCCCCTATCCTCCAAAAAACACAGATTCAAGTTTAATTGTAACTATATCACTATTTTAAAAGGGTTTGTTCCATAAGCCTATATTTTGTGCATTTCTTCCCTGTGTTCTATATCCATTTCAGGCATTGTACATTGAAGATCAGAATTACTTGTAAACACATATACACATACTGTATTCGTAGTATGCATGTTTAAAGTTCATTTTTCTTTATGTGAAGGTTTTGACAACCACTGCTGAATAGATTCACTACTGATTGGATGCTAATCATTTGATTAATTAGTGAATACGTGTTTTAGACATTGAACTGTTTTGGAAAAACAGCCAACATAATTACTGTGTGTATGTATTTTTCTATTTATTTACCACTGACAGATAATATACTTGGTGCTTTATAGTTAACTGTATAATTAAAGGGCTGTACAATACGTGCATTCGTATAGGTACATTAAGTAAGGGCATTTTGATTTGGGGTACAATAGGTATGAATTCATTGGCATCATGCAACTTTTTGCTTTATACTAAAACTGTGCATTAGACTCGTGCATGAATGAGTTACTAGCAGTTTGTTTTATGCCACTGCTTAAAGCTCACATATGTGAGTGGCCATCTGTTTACAGTTCAAAATGCATTTAAAAAAAAGTAGTATTCTTATGTATACTTCCCCTGCCATCTTTTGGGAGCTATCATTTAACACACTCTGACTTCACAATAAGCCAGGGTCAATTTTGTAGTTAAAAGTAAATCTGGCTCCATCATAGCACACAAAAATATATATGTCCAAATAACATATATATATATATATATATATATATATATATATATATATATATATATATATATATATATATATATACACAGAGACTGCATTACATTCCTAATTTGTATATATGCCTTATCTTTAGTGATATGACACTCCACTGCAGCCTTCTTCACACCTCATTATTATATGTATCTTGTGCACTTGGTAGCCAGTATTAATAGAAACATTGTAGAATAATTGGTATCCAATTATTATTCCCAGACTATTAATAAAATCAAATATGAAACCATAAGTGCAAATGGTAACGGTTCTTTGTTAAGAAAATCCTGTATTGCCTCTTGCTATAAATTTGACAAACCTTTTGAGATAAGAAATCTCAGAGGTGGGTCTTCTGTTATAGAATTTCCCCATTAATTGTAAGGGTAAGCCTGGCACCTATTGGGGGCTCTGGACTTCTGGCGTCAAAACCATTTTTTTTTTGTCTGGAAAAGCCTATGACTTGTCTCTTCCGCTACCAGGTTTATTTCTGTGAGGCTGCCCTGGCCTCTTATTGGAGTAGGGATGTATCAGCCTTCAGGTCACCTGTCCTGTTCTTCTGTGGGATGACCAAACATTTTTGGTTCCATCGCCTACTCTGTTCTTGTGGTAAAGGCTTTTCACCTTCCACTATTTTTTTTAATAGTATCCAAATGTGAACCGAATAATTTCACTTGCTTATATGGAATGGAACATAGGCTATTCCTTGAGCCTGTTTCTGCGGACCATGGCTTCATCCATAAAGCCCTGCAAGCCACTGTGGAAAGCCCCACATTTTCAGCTGCTAAGTTGATAGCCTTGACAGTTTCATCACACATAAAATTTAATTCCATGTGTATATTCAATATCAATTGGACCAATTGATCTCTAGGAGTTTTGCTCTGTATTGCCTCTTCTAATGTGTCAATCCATATCTTGCTAGCCCTTGCTACCACCTTGGATTGTGAGCTGAAACTATATATTCATATTGAACCTTCTGACATTACATAAACACATTCTCCATATTTAATATTATGGCGCTGCCCCCTCGATAACCCACCTCAGAGTAGGTGTCAAAGTATATTTGACCATAAGTCCAGCACTGGCAAAGTTATCTACTAATTTGTTTTATGGCCTAGGACTGGTGCTAACACTTTGTTAAGGATTGATGATCAAAGAATATCCTGTATGCCCCTGGATCAGAGACTATACAAAGTATATACTGAGCCTAACCCCTTTGTTGGACAGGCCAACTCATGCCTTGGCATGATAGAGGGTAATAAAGTAAATCTGGTAATTCCCCTTGTGTTATGCGATCGAGGCAACAATTTTTTTTCCTATGCACCAAGACACTATTTCACATACTGACTCCCCCTCCTTCCCTCTTTTGTTCCCTGATGCCTGTCAGCACGGTCTCTGCATCTGCCAAGAGATCAGAGGAGACCAGAAAATGGCTGGAGAAGGTAAGTGAGCAGGTGTTGGGGAGATACAAGGCAGGGGGAGGGTAGAGGACTGGTGGGCAGAGGGAGAGAATTTTTTTCCGAATAAAAAAGGCCCATACCCCCAAATATTGGGCAGAAAGCATAATTAGTTGTCCAAAAACTAACGAGCCAAAAAAAATAAAAAATTTGTCTGAACAGATTTTGGGACCTGTGTGTAAGTCTACTAAAGAGTAAGTTATTTAAACAAGTAGCTTCCTTTTTTAGCAGCCAGTATTTCTAATATATAGAAATTGCAAAAAAAATAAAACAATGAAATAAAAAGTAATTGTGGTCTTTAACATCCCCTAGTGCCAATCACAGATTTTATTAAATCATCCAGAATCTCTGGATAGCATGGATAATTCATTTTACACAAGTATGAAATGAATACTTTCACTGAGGGAATTGAAGTAAAGATAAAATATATATTAAAAGGTAAATGGAAAATGTTATGTACTTATAACTAAAAGAGCTCTGCAATACTGGACTTTGAAATGCCACTTAATAATTGATACAAACTAAATATAGACAGATAATCCTTTTTTTTTTAAATAAAGTGCCAGTTTCCATTTACTTCCAGTTTAAGGTAAACTGTTTCTGATCTCCTTGTGATGATAGTTTGGTTATTAAAGTGACAGGAGTAAGCAGGGGAAAATGCAATAGTGACATTCACTGAATGTTCAGGTTGGTGGGGCAGAATCCACAATAATACATAGTGTGCCTTTCATTTGCATTACTGGGATACCTAAAAAATAGGTATGTTCAATTAATTGTAATTTGTGTGTTATTATAGCTATTTTCTGCAATGGAACAACCCTGATGAGTTTCTTGTGCAAGAAGGGATATGAATTAGCCCTGCAAAATATAAGAGTTTACATACATGTCAGTTGATACATTCAAATGATACCCTTTATTTGTTGAATAACAATTAAATAACAGGTATTTGCTGTCATAATAATGGTATTATGTCATATACCGTATTTGCTCGATTATAAGACGACCCTGATTATAAGACGACCCCCCAAAATCTGAATATTAATTTATGAAAAAAAGAAAAAGCCTGAATATAAGACGACCCTATAGGAAAAAAGTTTTACCAGTAAATGTTAATTCTTGTAAACTATGTGAACAATTGTTTGTTAATAAAAGCTACGATTGAGAAAAATATTTTGTTTTTATTTCCTTTTTTTTCAACCTGCCCCCCCCCCAGTTATGCACATCTGCCCCCAGGCTTGCCAATCTGCCCCAGGAATGCCTTATACCCCATATATGCCACTGTGCCCCATGATATGCCTTTTAACCCTCTATATGCCACTGTGCCCCATGATATGCCTTTTGACCCCCTATGTGCCACTCTGCCTCCAGAAATGCCTTATACCCCTATATGCCACTCTGGCATTTAGGGGTTTAAAAGGCATATTATGGGGCAGAGTGGCATATAGGGAGGTATAGGGCATTTCAGGACGCAGAGTGGCGTATAGAGGGTTAAAAGGCATTTCTGGAGGCAGAGTGGCATTAAGGAGGTTAAAAGGCACTTCACAGAGCACTCTGCCTCCAGAAATGCCTTATGCCCCCATTTAACACTCCCTCCCTCCTGCAAACTTACCAGTGCTTCTGAGTCCCCCGGTGCTTAGTCCGGGCAGCGTGTAGAGCTCTACGCGATTTGCGTAGACAACTTCTGCTCTACGCGAATTGCGTAGCGCTCTACACGCTGCCCGGACTAAGCACCGGGGACTCAGAAGCACCGGTAAGTTGGGGGGCATAGCACAGGAGGATCCAGGTCCCCTGCATCTAAGTCCCCGGTGCTTAGTCCAGGCAGTGTGTAGAGCTCTACAGCTCACATCACCCCCAATATGCTTTTGTCCCCCCATGCTGGTTCAAAATAGTTGAGAAGGGGTCACAGGGGTGGCACCGGGCCCCCTAGCGGCACGGGCCCCATCTCAGCTGTGACTGCTGCAACCCCTGTAGTTACACCAGTGTTTACACATTTAACTAAACAATATACATATATTAGAAGCCCACCTTATATGTATGCCATGGCTGTCTTAACTTCTTGTTCTTGGCATGCGTACAGTTTTCCATGTTTTCCATGCTCTACTTCTTTGTTGCTTGTTGTTGTATGGTTCATGCAGCCTTTATAAGGAATTAGTAGAACTTCAGAGCATTACATTGATTTGATAATGCTCTTTCTGCCACGTGTAACCACAGATTTCAGCTGCCACAAGGGCAAATTGTTAACAAAATATGACCAAAAAATGTAATGTTCTTATAAAGAACAATAAACCTAGACTCCAGAAATGAAACCGGAGCAGTAACATTACCATGTACTTACAGTATCTCACAAAAGTGAGTACACCCCTCACATTTTTGTGAATATTTTATTATATATTTTCATGTGACAACACCGATGAAATGACACTCCTCTACAATGTAAAGTAGTGAGTGTACAGCCTGTATAACAGTGTGAATTTGCTGTCCCCTCAAAATAACTCAACACACAGCCATTAATGTCTAACACCTTGGCAACAAAAGTGAGCACACCCCTAAGTGGAAATGTCCAAATTGGGCCCAAAGTGTCAATATTTTGTGTGGCCACCATTATTTTCCAGCACTGCTTTAACCCTTTTGGTCATGGAGTTCACCAGAGCTTCACAGGTTGCACTCCTCCATGATGACATCACATAGCTGGTGGATGTTAGAGACCTTCAGTTTGAGGATGCCCCACAGATGCCCCTCAGATGCTCAATAGGATTTAGGTCTGGAGACATGTTTGGCCAGTCCATCACCTTTACCCTCAGCTTCTTTAGCAAGGCAGTGGTCATCTTGGAGGTGTGTTTGGGGTCGTTATCATGTTGGAATACTGCCCTGCGGCCAAGTCTCCAAAGGAAGGGGATCATGCTCTGCTTCAGTATGTCACAGTACATGTTGGCATTCATGGTTCCCTCAATGAACTGTAGCTCCCCAATTAACTGTAGCTCCCCTGTTTGCATCATCTGTAGAAGAAGCTTCCTTCTGTGACCAATTTGACGCAGTGTGCGGCGTATGGTCTGACCCCCCCACCCCTTCAACCTCTGCAGCAAAGACAACCTCTGGATATGATGCTGAGTATGTGCACTCAATTTCTTTGGTCGACCATTGCGAGGACTGTTGTGAGTGGAACCTGTACTGTAAAACTGCTGTATGGTCTTGCCCACCGTGCTGCAGCTCAGTTCCAGGGTCTTGTCAATCTTCTTATAGCCTTGGCCATCTTTATGTAGAGCAACAATTCTTTTTTTCAAATCCTAAGACAGTGCTTTGCCATGAGGTGCTATGTTGAAATTCCAGTGACCAATATGAGAGAGTGTTGGAGCGATAACACCAAATTTAACACATTTGCTCCCCATTCACACCTGAGACCTTGTAACACTAACGAGTCACATGACACCGGGATTGGGAAATGGCTAATTGGGCACTTTTGTTGCCATGGTTAAGACATAAATGGCTGTGTGTTGAGTTATTTTGAGGGGACAGCAAATCTACACAGGCTGTACACTCACTACTTTACATTGTAGCAGAGTGACATTTCTTCAGTGTTGTCACATGAAAAGATATAATAAAATATTTACAAAAATGTGAGGGGTGTACTCACTTTTGTGATATACTGTATATCTGTAATTAGTTTTTATGAGATCAGTACAACATATCAGTATAAACTAAGTTAAAAACATATATTTTGCTGAACATAAATTCTACATAGACAGGAACAATTATTGTTCCAAACTATTTGCAGTTTAACTGTAACTAGTAATTAAGGCATTTGGAAATCAGTATAAAGGGTAGTTTGAGAGTACAGTTCCAAAGTGTTTTAACAAAGTGGTCACAGTATAGAGTCCTGATACTATATATTAGTCACTAAAACCAGTTGGAATCTGGAGACCTGAGTCTGTTCCAGCCATTGAGTGTTCCTGCTGACTCACTAAACAGAAGTAAGGAGAAGCAACACTAACATCATTACTGGATTTACTAAAGGTAATTTGTGTACCAAACATGCTTAGTTTTCATGCTACTGATTAGAAGTAAGTCTGGGGAGCAGTTTGGAGAAGATCTTTTTCTATTCCAGTCGGACTGTCCCAGGGCACAAAGCAAACTCAATAAATATATAGCTTATTTATAGCTTATCTGTCTCAAATAATTGATTTTAAGTGTACAATAAAATCTGGATCAGTGTAATTCTCCTCAAAATATTTGCATTTTACAATGAGACCTCCGTGAAAATTATGTAATATGGGGTTTCAGCTTTACCAGGGCTAGATTATCGATAAGAACTTGGCATGTGCCTAGGTATTAATAAGTAGATCCGTTTTAAGGGCAGTGGGCTCCAGTTAGAGTTGCCACGTGTTCTAGTTGAGTCAAATGCTGAGTCAGTGGCTGTGTATATCCACATTCCACAGTGGTGTCTAGAAAGCTTTTCTTTCTCCTTTCTTGATTTATCTACTCTCCTTTTGCTCTTCCCTGCTCTTTTCATGTTGTCTCTTCTTTCTCTCATCTCCTTTCTCTCTACTAAGCCAAACATTTTAGCTGTCCAAGAAATGGAGCGACACAGGGAAGCTTTTATTTCTTTTCCTCAGGGCCGGCCCTACCATGGAGCAGAGTGGGGCAATTGCTCCAGGCGGCACTTTTGAAGGGGCGGCACTTTGCCGCCCCAAGCCCATTTTTTTTTTTTTTTAAAGCGGAAGTGAGAGAGGGCGCTGAGTGGTTTTCGCTTACCAAGTTGTCAGTACCCACTCGGTCTCGGTGCCTCTAGCTCGGTCTCGGTGCCGGCTTGTAATGCTGAGCGCCAGAAGATGACGTAATTTCCGGTGCTCAGCATCACAAGCCGGCACCGAGACCGAGCAGGGAGACTCGCCGCAGGACTGCTGAAAGGTAAGTGAAGTACAAAGGGGGGGATAGGGTAGATAATAGGGAGGGAGGGAGAGGAAGGATAGATAATAGGGAGGGAGAGGAAGGGTAGATAATGGGGGGGCTGCAGAGGAAGGGTAGATAATGGGGGGGGCGTATTTTAAACTTCGCCCCAGGCGGCATTATGCCTTGGGCCGGCCCTGCTTTTCTTTCAATTCTCTCTTCTCTTTCCCTGCTCTCTTTATCTCGTATTTCCTTTCTGTAGCATGTTCTCTCCAGCCCAATAAAGGGAAGCTCTCTCATTACACACTCTCTCTCTTGCCTCTCATTTCTCCCTTGTGCACTGGCACATCAAAGGCTAGTTTACCAAACCACAGAGAATATGAGTGTTGTCAACTAGAAAATCACTTCAGTTTTTACTGTATTATCTATATTTTTCCATGATTTAAACTAAACAGATTTCCATATTACATGTTCTTCAATGAAGAATTATTAAAAAGTATATTCATATTTCTCCCAACAATATGAACTGTAAAATGTGATTATATTTGTAATCTCTTGCATTATCATTTTATGGTTGCTAATGCATTGCTGCTGATTTTAGAAGCAAAAATTGCTAATTGGACAAAAAGGCTCTGCTTACTAAACAATTTATTTTTGTGTTCAGAAAAACAAACAGTTATCTGTTCTGAATGTTGTGTCTTAAATTGAAAATCACTGCAATATGACTCATTATTGAAGGAAATGACAGATGTTTCAGTTGATGGAATACAAATGCATTTATAGGGAATTTAACCTCTGCAAAACAAATTGCCTTCCAGAATGACCTCTACAATAAAAGAGTAGGAGTTGACAGAGGGGCATCATTTGTCTATTATAGTGTTAAAATGAAGGGTAGTGGGTGATATTTAATTATTACTGATGGGAAAGCATTCTATGGCAAAATAATGTCAAAATAAAAAATTGAGTTATTATTTTCTGTTCTTTTCCAATCAATTCAGTCAACCGATGATTGCTTTAAAAATAGTGTTATCCTCTTTGACATTAATTAATTTTCATATATTTTTTTTAATCCGTAAATTTTAAACTTCTAAGACAACATACAACTAGTCAAAAGCATGCTGATTGTCAATAGATATTTAAAAGGAATGCATTGGCTAGGTTGAATACAACTACTAAGAAATGTGCACTGTTATCCTAAAGTGATGAATGGGAAAATTGGTATAAAAAGTAATTCAGAAACATGGTCCAGGGAAATATGTATATTTCTGTGTCCTGTGGACTTAAAGCATAATCAGAGTAACAGCTGCCAAAGTGTGATAGTCTCATGTTGATTGTATTGTGATGCCTTCATCTCCCCCACTCACTTATTCTGGAGGTAAAGGCTCCTGGAATTAATTCTCTGGCTGTAAAAAAATCTCTAGGGATTAAGAATTACTGTCCAGAAATAATAGATTAGGCTCCCAGTGGGATGTTTGGGCGCTTGAAATCACAGGAATTGGTCGAGCAGTATGAATGAAATGACCAGATGAATAAAATAGACTAATCGTGTTGTCTAGCTTTGTATCATATGTCAAACTGCATACAAGAATACAAGGAGGGTAATTTGTGACCTGAATATTTATGCAACTGTATACTATAATGGTGGTGTAGATATAAGGAAATGAATGGGTCCCTGAATGGTATATATGGAAATTAGGAGGAGGTTGTGTTTCATTAGGGTAAACATAATGCCGTTTCATGAAGCAGGAAAATAGGTGATAGAGTGATATAGAAGGAGATAAAGAAAATGGAAGGTATGTGATAAGAGAAGGGATAAACAGAAGGGGGAATCAAAGAAAAGGGGAGAGATGAAAGAGAAAAAGGGCTAGATAAAGAAAAGGGGAAGGGAGGGAAACGAGGGAAAAAGAGTGATAGGAATGAAGAGAGCTAAAGAGATGGGGAGACTGGAAAAAGTGTTAGGGAAAAGGGAGAGAAAAAGAGACAAGGGAGAGAGAAAGAGAAGGGGAGGGAGAAAGAGAAGGGGAGATAATGAAAGGGTGGAAAGATAATGAGAAGAAAGAGAGTTAAAAGTAAATAAGAATGCTAAAGAGAAAGGAGAGAGAAAGAAAAGAGAGAAATAGAAGGAGAGATAATTAGAAGGGTGATCAAAAAGAATGAGTTGAGATAAACGAGCAGACATTTGTAAGGGTAGAATATATATGTGTATATTTTGACAGTCTAATTACTGTTACCGTTTTGGGCCTAAAGGGTTATGGAATGAATAGTTTACACCAGAATGAGAGGAGCCCTGACTGAGCAGAGACCCAAGACCATTGTGGGTACTATCTGGGTTCAGGGTAAATCCTGTGGATGCAATCTGGGCAAGTCTGGTGATTGTGTGTAATATGGGTGCTGGGTCTAATCCTATGTGTCAGGCCCCCAGCCCTTCATCATACCCCTTACCGGGGTCTTCGGCTGGACGCCGTGCTCCGTTACGGGGCGGACTGTGTCCCCGTCCTCCTGCAGTCCTTCCCGCGCCGCCAACCACACGACGGATCGTCCGGCCATCACGGCTGCCTGCGGCAGTTGTCGCGAGGCGTGCCCCCACTCTGTTGCGGCCACGCACAATAATTGCCGCAAGGCGAGCTCCTGCGCGATCACGGCCTCATGCGCCATCTGCTGTCCGTTATTGAGCTTTCTAGTGCCTCTTGTCCTGCTCTGTGCCATTCCTCATTTATCCTGCCTTTTTTGTGTTTGATCTCCCGGTATTTGACTTCGGCTTGTTCTCTGGACTTTGTGTACCTCTCCTGTTTTGACCCGGCTTGTCTCTAGTTATTGCTCCTTCGCTGCCTGCCCTGACCCGGATTTATCTCTCGGACATTGTCTTTGGCTCCTTCCTACCATCTGGTGCCACCCTGCTCTACGCTCCCTACCTAATCCAACAAGCATTCCGACACTGTGGGTGCAATCTGTGGGCTAGAAAAAGGAAATATGTACTTTCAAATGGGATGTATAAAGCACATGTGACCATATAACCACACAGTTTTAAGATTTGAAACACAACAAAGTTTGTATTTACAATGAAATCTCAGTCCTTTATTAATATGTCTGTAAACAAAACAATTTAAATAAAGAAAACAAAAGAAAAGTCTTGCGCTAACTAACATTTGTAGCTGACTATAGTTGGGCGGCTTATTTGCTGCCAACAAAAACAAAACTAACAAAAGCACAGAGAAAGTTTTTTCTCAGCAGACTTTTTGGAGAGAAATTCAGTCTTACTCACTGCTTGTGTCCTCCCGCTCTGATTCCCTCATAGGGAAACTTAAAAGTATCTTTGTGAGGAACCTGAGTGATCCAGAACTCCTAGACTGGAATCCTTACTTGCTGTGCTGTGTGTAAACAGTGGAGTGGAGCACTGGCCCTCCCTTCTCTTCAAATGCTCCATCCCAGGGACCCAAATTAAATTACAGAATTTAATTTGTCTTCCTGAAAGACAGGAAGCCTGAGGCCATCGCGCCATTTCACTTTTGTTTAAATACATACACCATCAATAACAATGCCCCGCTTTATGTTGCTATGTATATATAGATAGATAGATAGATAGATAGATAGATAGATGTTAGCAAAAGCACATCATTAAATCACATCAAAGGTTCTAATGGTCAAGATAGATATCTCCTTCATGTGAACAGATCATTCAATTTAATCTGCTCACTTCTTGCTTCTTGGTTAAAGCTAGTAAGACATGCCAAGTACAGTCAAATAGCTTATATTTTTCTTCTTTCTTTTTCTGTTTACCTCACTTTTTTCTTTCTCTTCTTTTCTTCCTCTATTTTCTTTCTTTCTTTCTTTTAATATATCTTCCATCTCCCTTCTTTCTTCTCTCTCTCCTTTCTATTCCCACTACTAAACCAAACTTTATAGCTTCCCCCACTAAAACAATGCTTGTGGCCACACCACTGACAGCATCCCAGACACAGCCTCTCAGAGTGCCCAGGAAACAGCTTAGCAAAAGGTAGCCTTTTCAGTGACAAATAATGCTGTGCTTTGATATGTATTTTACAACCAAATTGTTACCCCAAGCTACTCATTATAGTGATTAATTTTATAGTTACTATAATACAACCCTATAGCATTGTAGATAAAATGAAATGAACTATTATTTTTTAATTTATTTTTTTAAACCCTTAGATGTTGCTGAGCCCTTAAAAACAATTGCACAGAGTTTATGATTTATTCAGTCTCGGATCTAAACATACTGAGTTTTCGATATGTCTGACTATTCAAATATCTTTTCAGTATAAGTTCAAAACCGTTGGAAGCTGAATGTACAGCAGAAGCACACAAAACTATTATGAATCAACTAATGCATACAAGTTTTGGTGTTAAGTTTCACTAATTAAGTTAATGGTATGTGCCAGTAGTTGAGAGGGTTGAGTGTGATGTGGGTCTTATTTCTTTGCCTGAAGGTGTTTAGCTAAGTGCTCTGGATAAAGCTTATTATAATGATCCTCACAGCTTCATTCCTCTATTCAGATCAGTTTAATAATACTTAGATACAAAAAACGAAAAGTCATTTTACAAATCCCTGTTGATCATTCACGGTTTCTGCTTCTTTGTGGCAAAATATGCTTTTAATAGAGGCCAGCAGCAATAAAAATAAATAATTATTAATACAAATCGTGCTTACCCCCTTTAAGTGGAGTCGAGGGCTCAAATTGGTTTCTTTATTAACCTAGCTTTATTCTGCATTAATGTAGCATGTCATGAGTGATGGCAAATTTATATATATGTAGTACATTTATAGTAATTAATATTATAATTTATTCATAGCACTAACAACATTACCAAGTAACCTAAACAAAATTTGAAGGCCTAATGGGGCCGATACTCTGAGTCTTTAAGGGAGATACAAAAGCTAGGTGAATACTCTAAGGATTTGTGAAGTTCAGTTACTAAAGAGACACACAAATCAAAATACTATGTGTAATTGGGTCGGATCTCTAGCATACAATTTGTGTCTATTGGATGCATAATAAATGTGCATGGATTGTTTAGTGTTAGAGGATACCCGGTATGTGCTGTATAGGTAGTATAAAGTGATTGTATCGGTTGTGTATGTGTTGTGTAATTAATGTTTTGTTTAAGCTTGGTATCAACTTAGACCACAATGCTACTACTCCTAGCTACTATATTTCACAGTATTAGAGCAGAATTCAAACGTCACCCAAGTTTCTGCGACCATACCTTTATGATATGATTTGCATATTGAAATAGAGTAAATAACACAAAACCTTTACTTTTCCTCTTACTGATTTCTGGGCCTAGAAAGTTTTGTCCAAATTCAGGAGAGAGTTTTACCTCTGAATAAGTAAAAATTACATAGTTAATTTTGTTCCTACAGTAAGTAAAGTACCAGGAAACAGATGAAACTCCAGTATCAGGAAACAGACTCTGGCACACCGACACCCAAACACACACCAGGACAGGCTCTGCCACACCCACACACAAACACACACTCACCAGGATAGGCTCTGCCACGCCGACACCAAACACACACCAGGACAGGCTCTGCCATACCAACACCCGAAGACACCCGAAGACACACCAGGACAGGCTCTGCCACACCGACACCCAGACACACACACCACAAGCCACAACAAAGCATAAAAAATGTATTTACGCCCCTCTTTTGTCATTAACCCCCCTTTTATATTTTTACCCTTGTATATTAATGCCCCAGACAGGCCCCCCTTTTGTATTGATTAATGTGCCCCCCCACAACCTTATATATTGTCCCCCTTTGTGCATTTATGCCCCCACACCCTTGTGTATTGGTCTATGTGATGCCCCCAGCCAGCCTCCAGTTTTGTATTGATGTAATGATGCCCAACCACCCTCTTGTCTATTGATGCCCCCCACTGCCATGTATATTACCCCCAGCCACCCACCCCCTGTTTCTGTTTATATTGATCTTGTAATGCCAAAACCCAGCCACCCCCCTTAGTATTATTTAATTTTTAATGATGTCCCAAGGCAACCTCCCCCCCTTGAATATGGGTCCCCTTTTTCCTTTCCTTTTTTCCCCGCTCTCCTCCAACGGGACGATCCTCTCCTTGACACAAGGAACTCTTCTGTGAGCCCGCCCCCTTCAGCGTTTCTTAAAATGTTTCTTAATTTTACAGTATGTCCAGTATCCCTGTTATATATTCCTTGCCAGTTATATCTTCTATGTTTTTTGACCTGTGATGGAGGAAACAGGCCTAGGGGATAACCACCACTATTTTTTTTCCAAATCCTATACACACTTCAGCCGGTAATCATAGGCTCCAGAAGATGTGAGTGCATTTCCAATGTTTTTGACATAAGTATTTCAATTTTCAAAGTCGCACATTTGTCTTTATTATATTTGCTTTTTTATATGTATCCTGGCAAGATTTATCTTTGAAATTGGCACACAGCGAGCAGCTTATATCGATAAGTATCTTTAATATTATATCTTTATGCACATTTTTATTTTTCTATTTCTATGGTTTGAGTGGTGCCGGAGTACCATTTTGTGTTTGCTGTTAAATAAGGCGCCAGTATCAGTTTTTCATAATTTTCATAGTTGGTCCCATGTTTTGCCCACTTTTAGCACACTACTCAAATTTACCTGGTCCACAAATCCATTTGGCGAGCTTTGTCATTTGTCTCCATATAGATGATTAAAACTGGTCTATCATTCTCTTATACTTTATGAGAGTAAGTAAATGATTTATATAGGAAGGTTTCCTGTTGAGGCTGTTGTAGTGTTTTTTCATTGTGTTCAAGATTTAAACATCTAGATAATGGATTACCTCATTATAATGCCCTAATGTGAATTCTATAATCCCAGTTAGATTCATGTGGTTACACTCAGTATTGTGCAACATGCGGCTTTAAAATCACAGTTTTATAGCTTAATTTTAATGTTATCCATCGTGATGAAACCATGTCTATTAAATAGCTTATCTTATTAGCAACAATGATTTATTTCTACTTAAAGGCAGTTTTCAAATAAGTTGCACCGGACTGTGTCTACTGCCACCACTTTATGCTAAAGATGAAAATTAAAGATGAAAATTAAATGTCACCATGAAGATGGTGAATGCAAGGCAATAGTAGTAGTGGTAGTACAGAGAATGTTTACGGGTAACTTTGTGTGGGTTATTAACAGGCTTATTGAACTAAAATAATTACATTTAAGTAAAACACCAGTTGTATTTATATGGATTATCATGTTGTGTCTCTTACCTACAGTATTCTTCTGTGTTATTCAATTTAAAAAGACAAATCTGTACTGCACTGCAATTGTCAGGTCACCACAAAACACTAAACGTTCAAAAGACACAGGCTCGAAAGGCGAACTGATGTGCTGGAGTCATGCTGTTATGTGTAAACATGCTGTTATGTGTAAACAGTGGAATGGTTGTGTTGCAACTATGTCCTTAATCGCGATTGTCCTGAAAGTGAATGTCCTTAAAGCAGGGTATGTCTGTAATGTTATTTATAATTATAATTTATGATAAATCAAATCGATAACAAATATCCAAAGCAGTGACAGTTATCTTTTCAAAGGCAAAAGTGTGGAATAAACTGCTATTTGCTTTACAACCCCTTTTGTAACTAAATCCCTCCACTTCAACCCCTAAAGTCCCTCTTTTTCCTGTCTTTTCCTATGTACTGTAGCTCTGAGTGCTGCATAAAATCATGCTTTCTGTAAAAAATAATGTCACAAAAGTCTTATGGTCATTGTAGATAGTTAAAACTACAGTTTTATTTTATTTACCAAAAGAAATAAAATCTAATTGTTGTAGCCCAATCTTTTGGATCAGATTTTGACTAGGATTCATTCACACATCAATCAGTAACAATTTGCATCTCTCCAGCCCACTGAATAAGAAACCCTTCACAGTTCTTTGACAGTTATGACTGCTCGGTATCTTTTCTTTTGCATCAACTGGCACAATATTGGGCTGTAATTATGATGTCAGCTTGTCTAAATCATTTAATTGTAATCTGTCATGAGACACAGTCCCGATCAGGGTTTATACTGTACTTACTTGCTCCTGTATTGCGCTGAGAAACATGATTGTTTGCCTCTAAAGCTGTAGGTATTAAACGTGTTTCCATTGTGAATGTAAATGCTACTTACTTACGTTCTTTATTAATATAGCTGATGTCACATAGTGGAGACCCTATGATGTGAAACAGTTGGTGACATTGTCTAAATTAACAATGAAATTAATGGTTTAGGTTGATGTTTGAAATACATAACACAGGGAAGAATAAGAATTATTGTATTGTTTTATCTGCTCAGATAAATTAAACTGATATATAGATAGAGATTAAATGGTTTCCAGAAGGATGAAAAACAGTATATTTTACAATCATATTTTACATTTCTAGAAATAGTTTAACATAAAAGCTTAAATCTACAAATTACAATAAGATAGAAGCAAAATACGTCTAACCTTGTTCTACTACTACTTCTACTACCTCTGCACAAAAGGAAGAGACTGCTGCTTTGACATGTAGAACTGATTTGGGCAGAATCCTACAGGGATTGGGATTTCATGTGTGTTTAAGACACAGTGTAAGGGGGTGTATTATGGGAGACTGACAGCCAATCAAGCTCAATGTTCATTGCCGAGTATTAAACTAGAAGTCATCACAGTTATATAAAGAACTCAGTGATTTGGAAATAAAAAGCAAAAGCTTTGATCAATGGAACACAGCCTAAAACAGGAGACCGATTACACTGGATAAGTGCATGTGAAATATAGATTGAATGTAGAAACGCAAACCACAGGCTCTTTATGGACTGATGATTATTGTGGTGACATTTTGTTTTTAAAATTTGTCTCCCTGTTTGACAATAAATATTAAGAGGTTGCCTATTAAACTTATTTTGACTATTAAAATGAAAAATAAAGAAATGTGAGAATTGATAAAATGCAAATTGATGCTGAAGTTCCAAGGTTCATAGGGGCAAAACATAGAAATAATCAGTGATAAAAGATCCTATGAATTCTGTTTTAGAAAGATTGCTCCCATGCTTCTTATGACTCTCCCCTCGAGCAATCTTTAGGGAACGATATCTCTTCATAATCTGGTTGCTGCAACAATAGTTGTGTTTCTTCCGTAGTTTTATTTTAAGCTAAAAAAGAACTTTTTGCCAGTCCGTTGGCAAAATATGGCTAAATGATGACAACCCTAATGTCGAGCCAGCAAAAGGTGGGTGCCTCTACCTAAAAAAGATACCTCTAACACAAGCTCCATGCTTTGTTTATGACTGGATGACTAAGGGTTTTACAAGACTCATCCTTCAGTGGAAATAATTTATGTTTCAAAGTGGACCACATGTGCAGAGACAACTAGACTGCCCTGAAGGATTAGTAATCAGTTCCCATTCCAAGTTATTTCCATTCACAGCACTTGTGATTGTTAAGGAGCCCCTTTGTTCCATATTTTCAATTTTCTTTGTCATTTAAGGTGTTAAAACATATTCTATTAGTTTCAGCATCCTTCTATACAATTTGTTATATATCTAACGCTATCAGAGATGCTAGAATAATTACTAACCCAGAAATGATTAACAGGTTTTATTTCAGAAAAGAAGAACTCTCTATTTTATGTTGACCTAACATTGTGTTTTCATTATGAACTTCTTCTGTCTTCTGGACAATTATTTTGTTTGATCTTCTCAGAATCAGAACTTCCACCTCACAATAATAATGATGCATAAATGAATCACGAGGCAATTAACTCCCCAAAGAACGATGCTTGTTTCAAGTGTGACAAAAACATTAATTGCATGTGTCGTGAAGACATTTGATACGTATCGAATCTTTTAATTTGGGGCAGCGCATAATCAGTGCTGCAGAATCTTCAGCTGTTCATGGTTTACAGGTGGCCGACAATATAAACACCTACATCATGTTATACGTCTACATTTCATTTGTAGCTCCAGAAACCTTTAGAGAATGCTATACAGTGCACGAAATCAAGACCATTATTCAGTACTGTAATAGCTTTAGGCAATTCAAAATAGATTTACTAGTAAAAGGACTATATCTTATGTTGAATTTTATGTTTGAATAAACACATATAAAAATACCTAAAAACAAATACTTGTAATGTATTACAACTAAAGTTCAGCGATAAAAATCCACTTTTTCCATTGGACACAAAAAACACAGATTAATAAAATAGTTATTTTAGATAAGGTAGTAGAATGTCCTAGATATTTACATCAATAGCTAATATCCATCATATTAATATAAACACAGATACATTTTAGAATATATGTTTCATCTAAGAACCACATTAATTGGACCATTCTCAGTCAGTGTACAGCACAAAAAAAATTATACTATTTTATATATCTCCAGACCCAAATCTTTGGTTATTCGGTATAATTCTGGTTTCCAGGGCAGAAAATCAGCCCAGTTTATATTTACCTGCTTGTCTCACTAACTTTAGAGTAACTGCCTTAATAATTAAGAATTCGAATTACCAGATAGATGCCCACGACAAGGAAATAATTCTACCACTGTACAAATCACTAGTCAGACCACACATGGAATACTGTGTACAGTACTGGGCACCAGTGTACAAGAAAGATATAGTGGAGCTGGAGAGGGTTCAAAGACGGGCAACCAGAGTAATAAGGGGAATGGGAGGACTACAGTACCCAGAAAGATTATCAGAATTAGGGTTATTTAGTTTGGAAAAAAGACGGCTTAGGGGGGATTTAATAACTATGTATAAATATATAAGGGGACAGTACAGAGATCACTCCCAGGACCTATTTATACCCAGGACTGTATCTATAACAAGGGGACATCCTCTACGGTTGGAGGAAAGAAGGTTTCTACACCAGCACAGACGGGGGTTCTTTACAGTAAGAGCGGTGAGATTATGGAACTCTCTGCCAGAGGAAGTGGTTATGGCAAACTCAATAAAAGAGTTCAAAAGGAGCCTGGACGTGTTTCTTGAAAGCAATAATATTACAAGTTATGGATATTAGATTAATAGGGACAGAACGTTGATCCAGGGATTTATTCTGATTGCCATATTTGGAGTCGGGAAGGAATTTTCCCCCTGGTATGGGGCAATTGGCATCTGCTTCATAAGGGTTTTTTTGCCTTCCTCTGGATCAACACAGTAGGGACACAATATGTATATAGGTTGAACTTGATGGACTTTGGTCTTTTTTCAACCTTATGAACTATGTTACTATGTTACTATGTAAAAGTAGAAACTAGCGAGGAGCTCCCTTGGAGCAGGCAACATTAAGGGGCTTTGCCTCCAGGTACCAGTGTCCAAGCTAGCCCAACATGCAGTTCTGCTAGCCAGGACAATGAGGCTGCAGACTGTGCTAATTTAAATGGTGGGAAAATTAAGGGGCATGGTCAGTCTCTTAGTGTGGGTGGGTAATTTGTAGCTCTGTCCACGCCCCACCCAGTTCCAATAAAATTGAAGGAAAACACACACTCCATACCTTGAATCAACGGTGCACTCATGCCACAACATTAATTCTGTGCTAAGGCTGAACAATTCAAGCATTTTGTGGCATACTGCCCCTTTTTCAACGTGCTAAAGGCCATTAGTCCCAAATTCTCTCTGGGGCTCTGCCCTTCCAGAGCAAGCCTACATGTAAAGTTCTGAAAGGTGCCTGAATAATGCGCCAGTGATTTTCCATAAGTGGTCAGCATCAGATTGGGGCCGATGAGGTGCCTCTGGCAGTTTAAGGCTGGTGGGTGCCTAATGTAGGGAGGGTGACCAACAGACCAACAGTTCATGAGAGGTCCGTTTCTTTGCTCAGGGATATCCAGCAGGTAGCTGCACATTGTAGGCTGTAGGTAGGCTTCAGCGGCAGATCAGGTTTGTATAGAATGTCAGCCAGTGATACCTGGTGTGCCAGCCAGAAGGTCAGTCTGGGCCTGTCATGGTGATCATTGAAAGATTGAGGAAATTGGTTATTTTTGCAGGTGCTATGCTCTGCTTCAAAGAGCACATGTTCATTTAATCTCTACCAGTTACACCACCATGTTAGATTTTTTTGGAAACATGGTGGAGAGGTGTGACCCATTCATATAGTGGTATGTGTTGGAGTCTTCTGTAAAGCTATTTGGACAACATGGTATTTGAGATGATACATCAATGTGTATCTCTGCTGTTTGTTTTAAATGGCAAGTCACACCAGCCCAAGACACTATTAACCACTTGGCTACTACTAGTTATCAGTCGCTGAGATTTGACATAACCACCATTTTAATTTCAAGTAGTCCTATCACTTAGCCAAGATCTGATATTTACTGATCTATGCAGTAAGATCTAATGTAAAGGAGTACAAAAGAGAAAGCAATTTCTATAATTATGTAAAATGTAATATAAAGTGCCAAACCACTCTGTGCAGCAATCATACTGCCCGAATACCAGAAAATTCTATTTGTTTCCTAGATAAAGATGATCTCATTTATATGTATGTCATGTCAAGTTTAAAAAAAATATTTAAGCAAGTTATTATGTGACATGTATAATATTCTCTTATTACAAGTTTCAAATACCACTTTTGGATGAATTTTGCTTCAAAAGAAAATGAATCTTTAATAGCACCTTTTCTATCTAAATCAGAACAAATCTCAATATCTTGCTCCACTGTTGTGTTAAATTTATAATTTGTTTTAGTGCAAAACAGATCGATGTGGTTTCAGATATAACAAAATAATGGTATTAAAATACATTTGCTCCTTTGGTAAGATAATATATATATATATATATATATATATATATATATATAATATATATAATATACACACATGCACATATACAGTCACTGTAATATGCACTAAACCTGGCAGAAAGCTTTAATTAATGCTTCTGGGTGACATCACAGACGAGACCTGATAATTAGCTCATAATTGGCCTAGCTTCTAAATCATCAGCATAATTATGAAGAGGAAGTGGCATCGTGTACATAGAGAGGGGAATGCAGGGCAAAGAGGTGAATGTTACATTTTTTCAGAATTGAATCTCTTGGAAAATGGTCTGAATTAATCACCAGACACAAAATGCATAATTTCTATACATCAGACTGTAAATGTCATATTTGCCAACAA
The DNA here is from genome assembly GCA_029215755.1 of Spea hammondii. Classification (NCBI taxonomy): domain Eukaryota; kingdom Metazoa; phylum Chordata; class Amphibia; order Anura; family Pelobatidae; genus Spea; species Spea hammondii. The sequence goes on from JARDYJ010000003.1 coordinate 90,226,427, forward strand.
AATGCTTTTAAATACAATGCTGCAAAGGCGAATCACCCCGTGTCCAATTATGTGACTTAGCTTTTATGCTAATTTCACAGAGCCTACACTTTGTGAATAATCTATGAACTGTTATCTTTTCTGAATCCTTCTTTGTTTACACAGCTGAGTGGAGGCAAGCGCCACTTGACCCATTATTTGCTGCCATGGGGCTCAATTGTATCGCATGCAATTTGTGAAGTGATTTAGATGAAACTTTGCTTGGAGATTAAATTCTGAAATTTCAACCAGAGTTATGACACAGAGATGATATTTATTCAGACTTTAGAAGATAAAGAACACTGACTAGTTTTTAAATACTGCTGTCTGTCATTCATATTTATATCTTAGCGAGCTGTAGCTAGTCATTTGCTGCTTTGTTGAAATGGTGCAATGTACAAGATGAATCCACATGTTAAAAAAAGCAATGCACTTATTTATTGTCCTCCCTTTAACCTCTTGCCTTCAGTTTCTGCTGGTCATTAGATCAATTAGCTTTGATGTCAGCTTTGAATATATGAGTTAAAGACCCATTCAATTTTCAAAATAAAAATGGCTTCCATGGAGAAGTCAAAATAATTTTAAAAATGATATTTACTAATTAAAATATTTATTACCTGCCCTGTCATATTGCCGTTCCCTACGAACTGGCCTTGCCATCTCTTGTCTTTCACCACTCCAATCCATTCTGAATTGCCAAAATATTCATCTTATGCCATTACTCTCCATCATGTGATCCTCCCTTTGTTCCCCATACCCTACCAATTTTATTAGCTTATTTTATGTATTTTGGGTATTATTGATTATCGAGTCACTTGGATTTTTTGCCAAAACCCTTCTGGATACTAAAGAAAGTGTGTCTAATATAGTATTTTAAAAAGTGTCGGGACTGTATAGCTGGAAGACCCAATGCACCCTTTAGTGTTGCTTGTATCCTCTCCCTACCATTGCATATGTGCTGGACCTATGCAATCCTTGATGTGAGTCCTTTACATGGACTTTTCTCCTTTAGATTTCATATCCATTATTTCTATCATTGTTTCTCCGCCATGTCTTGGATAGTTTACCATCCTTTCTTTAAGTGATAATCCTGTTTGGATGGAGAAGGCCGATGAAGGATATCCAGTTTCAGTTTGGCTATGGTCTCCAACAGGCAAGGGTAAAACCGTATGGGATGTCTGACCTTTGGCATGGAGAGACTAGAATTTGCCCAACTTCTTAAGGTTAAGCTATAACCAGAGGGATTTCAGATCTGGTAACTGACTTGCACACCCTCCGTTCAGTTTAGAAGTCATTACAATGCACTTTCCTGGGTCTTTTAAAGAAATCAATGTCTGTTACATAAACAAAGAGTTCCTTTGGGAAACTGAATTGTGGTTCAATACCTATACAGCGAGTAGTGATTGTGCTGGGGGCAATGCATGTTTTCTTTGTGCTGCTAGAAGGCATAAAAAGGTTTGACTCTGTGGAATCTGTCCCATTAATTTATTTTCTGCATCCCCCTCAGGTGTGCGTTACTTTACATTATGTCTAGTTCAATTAATTGTTTTATTTTTATATTTTTAGACAAGTTTTCTCACTGTGTGACCAAATCTGGCTCAAAATGTATATATATATAATTTTAATCTTTTCATTCTTTAAACAAAAAAATGTAACACACTTCCTAATTGGTTTGTTATTTGTGATTATTCTATTATCTTCCTCATACAAAGGCTCTTTGAAGACTCAACAGACTCTCTTCCTTGGTATTGTCATACATTTGGGTATATGTATACAAGGTAATTCTTGGAATATTGTTTTAAATTGTGCAAACAGTTACATAACACAAAATGCAGATCCCACTGCCCACCACAAAGCTATGTTGAGCCTTTCTCCTATTCATGTATGTAGTTCCTAAGTCCGGGAGCATGTCATGTGCATTTATAAAATCAATACTCTTTTACGTGTAGATTTATTATGCTACAGATAAACCATGTGGTATCAATTGTATACCTAATTTAGCCAGTTATATAACCAGTGACATACAACAAAATCCTGGCCCCCTGCAAGATGTGTTTTGGAGCCCCTCACAATGTGAAATTAGTGTCTACTTATATGCATTTACATTATTGAGCAACTGGTATGTTTACAAACCCTTTATCTAACCTCAGTAATAAAATATTACAGATATTATTAACACAAGTTTTAAAGGGCTTACCTCTGCATGATGAAGCCTTGGGGGCCTTCAAAGACTTACTCTTAAGCCTTATACTCAAGAAATTCAAAAATGGTAAAATAAACAGTCCAGCTACCAGGTTATGTTGGGGTCATTTTAAATTATTTTAACATGTCTGCTTATTATGTCTTTTAGGGATTTCCAAACTGAATATGCCCTGGGCTCAGTGAAAAAATAAATGTATCTAGGTTGAAGCATCGTCCCAAAGATGTTTAATGTGAGTCATTGTTACATCCAAAACTGTTGTACATATGGTCATGAGGCTTTTTAAAAAGTATTATTTTCTGCCCTAGTTCAGGGAACAAAATGTTTTTAGAATGTAGTTCTCTTCCTTACCCTACATGATGTCTTCCATCTATAGAAAAGACCTCTGAGGTGTTAAAATCTCTGGGGACTTCACAGGTCAGGCTACCTGTAGCTCTGCCTCTTCTGAACTTCATGACTAGACATACACATGGGTAAGATTAGCTAAATGCTGCTCCCACGTTGCTTTAATCAGAATCTCGGGGTGAAAACAGAAGAGGTATGCAAACTCCTAATTCTACACAATTTTGTCAAGTTCCATTTTTAATTTATAAGCAGTGTGTATAGTAAATAGTAGAATTGTGCACATAAACCAAAAAGGATGCCTTATTTTGTTATGCATGCAATCATGAGGACTGGTGGCTTGTAAAATACAAGGGCCTATTTTTTGGTCCCAGTGCCATCCTAAAGCTTTCTGCTCCCTTAAGAATGAGTGGCTGTTCAATGGGCTAATTGCAGGTAGATCTCTGATCCCACCAGCCCCATTTACACTATCAAGGACTGCCTAATCAGCAAAAACATCTGTAGCATGCCGTTCCTGGCACCGTGCCTCCTTAAGAGGTAGAACTCTTGGATGTTCCAAGTATCAGTGATAAGGATAGCAGTTGTGGAGGTGAGTAACAGGGATGCTGCTCTGGGTCAGGGCAGAGCCCAACATAAATACATTGATGGATGTGTAATAACCTTTCCACACAGACTGATAAAAGTTAAGTTTCCCATTTAAATTTTCCTAGGCATGAACATAGACGGCTGACAGCAGCACAGTATTGTCATTAAGCGCCCTGAATAAAAATACAGAACACAGCTGTTTTGCCAACAGCTGGCTTGCACACAGGACACAATGCAGAATTGTGTCATGAATAACTATCTTGACAAAGCTGGATTCGGTAGTCAGTGTCTGAATAAAATAAGCTACCCACCAAACTTAAACCTGCTGTGGTATACAATAGACCATACGTAATTGTTAACAAATCATAATGGAAGAGTGCAGAAGATCTTGGTGTGCATCTGCATTTCACATCAGAACATGCTTATAAAGTACAGAAAACGGCAACATTTGTCTTTTCAATCAGATACTATAATCATGGATTTTAATGCAGATGCAGCCAAAGAGAAAACCTAATCAATAAAAGATCTAATGTAACAGTAACTTTAGCATGTTAGTGTATTTTGGGCGAAGAGGGCTGATACCTGGAAAGTGCTTGCATTGTATTTCATTGGGACCTAATACAGAATGCTTGCTGAGTTTGTGGCGGTTTGATAAGGCATTGCCTTATGGCCCCCAATAAATTTGAATCATATGGATATGGCTAGATGTTTTTTAATTAATGAATAGGTAATAACAAGCCAGGATTGATATTTTTAGACACAAATAACAAATGAATCACCTTCTTTTTTCACTTGTCTGAATCATTGTGTACTTCTACTAAACAGCAATGCAGGTACATGCTCAGAAGGACTGAATACGTCTCCTATTAGTCAACATTCAGTATTGCAAATCAAACTGAAAATAGACGGATTTACATTGCTCTACTAATTGTGATTGATTACCAGGGTATTAAAGCTTGACCATGTCAGGTCTAGATTGAGTGAAATGTATTTTGTTTGATATGTTTAACATTAGCTGAAAATACTGTATAACCACTTCCAGAAACGCTTTGGTCCAAATGTGATCATAACAAAATGTGATGAGTGTTGGAATAACTCACTGGGGAGGGTTGCTCCCAGGTGCCACTCTTCTGTAATAAGCATAGCAACGGGATACACAATCATTATCTGGCACTGAAGAGTAAGGAAGGATGGGGATGCTGGGGGCACTGCCTTGGATCAGGCCTAGTGCTGTACCAAAGATGTAACTGTAAAGAGGTCACCCTGGACAACTGTCCCTTTCACACATACCTAAGTATACCTTTTTCTTTAGTGAAGTAGCTCTACAAATCCTGCAGGGTGTCTATTCTGAGGCATTTAGAAGGAAATGTGAACATATACACACACACACACACATATATATATATATATATATATATATATATATAATATCTATTAGTACACCTTAGTGCAAAATAACAGCCGGGTAGAGGACATCTCCGATAGCACCGCCATTTTGCCCTAAGGTGAACTTCTGCAAAAATGGTGTCTCTTTCAGTGACGTCCTCCCCCATGGTGGATGATAATTTCTGCCAGTTTGTGTCCGCAGAGATGAGGACAAAGATAGAAGATAAAAAAAGAGAAGATGAAGAACAAGAAGATGTGGAAGTGGTCGGCAGAGAAAGTAAGGAAACATTTAGAGAGCAGGAAAGAGTGAGTGACAATTCAGAGCTTTTTGCTTCGTTTATGTCTGCTTAGTGGGGGGGGGTCAGACCTCTGTTCTGTTGATTTGAATTGCGAAATTTGCTAAAATTCTATAAATTTGTAATTTGCACAAATCCAAATGCACAGGTCTAATATGCATCATTCTAATATATTGCCGGATCAACCAATTCTCCGCAATACTTCATTAGTGTTTAATAAAATAACACTGTTACAGCAAAGCTTTCACAATGTTTGCCTTGCTCTTCCTGTGAACCTAGTAATGCTAGAAATTATCTTAATTTCAAATAAGATGCTTCTCAAATGCTCAAACCTTAAAATACGAAACCTTTGAGCCATTCCTAATGAATATTTTAAGATGACTAATCCTATTTAAGTTTAAAGCTTTTGTAGCTCCCACAAAGCCCAAGTCAGTTTGAACCAGAAAACAAACATTAAACATTTGATTAATCTCCTTGTTATTATGCTGCTGGGACTATATTTAATAACAATTAAATCTGGACACAATATTTTTTTGCGTAAGAAATTCTCTTCATTATGACATTTTAATATTTCAGAAAACATTTAATTAGAAATCATAGATGTCACCGAAAAGTCATAATTTCCTATAAGAGCTATAAAAAAGTCACAGTGTTTAACTACCTTCTGAAAAGATATTTTAACAAAAGGATTGGCAACATATTATGTGGTTACAGTTTTTGTTTATGTATTGAAAATGTCAGTAATGCCCTTAGGTATAATATCATCGAACCTTAGGGGCATTTTACATCATACAGGTTTTCATTGCAGTTTTCCAAAGACAAAGTACCAAAGTCAGCATGAGAGTGCTGTTAACTGTGTCAGTGGCTGGAAACCATATGCTAGTGTCTAATTAACGTATATATCAGTACTGACAAGATTATCAGGCTATGGTCCTAAATGAGAATTTCACTGACTTTGGTTTGCCTCCTACTGCTAGCTTCTGCATCTTCCCTTTTTTTTTTAACATATCCATTTCAAATATATTCTTTTCACTTGCAGGCCAGTTTGATTTGGTGAGTATACACAATAGCATTTACCCACCAACTTTGACTTTTCTTAATTCTATCATCATCTGTTATTTATGTTCATTACTTCTCTTCACGCCCACAAAGTTATTCCACCATTGCTTTTTGTGACAGCCCTTTCCAGCACATTTTTACAAACTTACTGATGTCATCGATTTTTGAGGTCAGAACATTATAAGGGTATGGGGCTGCTTGCTCCTCGTGGGAGAACCATATGCTTGTTAGGTCTCCCCAAAGAATTTTGAGTCGGGGAACAATAAAAGTGCAACTTAGTTTCATGCCCACAGCTTGTCCAGTCATTGTTCTGAAACAAGTGACAATCTTAATAAATGAAAATCAGAACTTATCCTTTAAGAAACTTGGTGTAATCTCTTTACAATCTCTTTGTAAGTGTGGCAGTTGGATAGGTGTGTCCGCAAGTTATATTTGTATGCTCACATAGCATGCAACCAGGCATATCCAGCCGGTGGGCACATACTGCAGAACCTGATCTGCTGGCTGCATTTGCCCAGGTTGCCTGATGGCCAGTCTGGGCCTGACAGCAGTCACCGTTCTTCAACTTGAAATTTATAAATGGGGTTGGATGTTTCTTTAAAGGTTTATCAACTTGAACATGAAATCCAGTTTTGAATACAGTAATGTAGAATAAAATTGACAAAACCTGGTTTCATTTCATTTATTCCAATAACCTTCCTTTATATGCAGATCTAGTGACTGCCATACATGTCAAAGAAAATAGCACAATATTTATATTAAACTTATTTTAGTCTTATACTTGTTTTAAAAAAATTTAGTGGGATTTCCCTTATAACAGTATTGCTGTTCCTACTGGCAAGTACATTTTCCAGCTCTTATTGTGCTGGGGCTTTAACCTATTAACTGTCAGTAATGAATGCAAAGTGGCTCTGGCACTAGATGTGTTAACAGCTGAAAACATTCCATGATGTTCAGTCACTGACGCTAGGTAGAAGCATTGCTATCGCAGCTAGGCAGCCGCTAATGATAACAATGCAACAGTGTGAGAGAGCTCCATTGTGCCTCTACATAATCTCTTTTCCTCTTGCCTTTTTGTCTTTTACCAACCAGATCGACTGACGCCCCTTATCTGTGGGGCATTTTCATTTTCCCTGAGTGCCTTCACAAGACAAAGCTAAAGAGGCCTACCCCTCTCTCTCTCTCTGAGTTGGTGGGGGGGGATCTCTTTGTAAAATATCAAGGAACAGCAGAGAGGTGAAACAAAAGAAATATGTAGCTAATAAAATGGTAAACAAAAGAAGATATATCGGTTTTTGAAATGCCAAAATGCTAATTTTGTACTGCGGTAGAAAAGTTTTTCCTTCTCTGTCTGAGAGCTTTTCTTGACACCTGTCACTGTAATTTGTTTGCTGGTATCAATGATAATGACATTTTTTTTAATTTCCCTGAAACATCCCTATCCACTGTTGCCATTTATTATATAGCCAAGAGGAAATACAAAGTTGTATATTGATTTTTTTTTTACAGAGCTGTGAGAAAAAAATTAGCCCCTTCCTAACTACTCTTCTACTTTTGTTTATTCGTCACATTTAAATGTTTCAGATTATCGAACTAATTTTAATAGAAGACAAAGACAAAATGCGTCAACATAAAATGCAGCTTTTACATGATCATTTCATTTATTAAAGATAAAGAGTTAAACAAAACCTATATTACCCATATGAGCAACCAATTGATCTCCAAATAACTGATTGTGCCACCTTTAGTGGCAACAACTGCCATCAAACATTTGTGATAAATGTCAATGAGTATTTTATATTGCTGTGGAGGTGGGCTCAATTCTTCATCGAGCAGGTAGAGGGGCAGCAAAACCAGTAACCACCAGCAGGGTAAGCTGGCAAGCTGGGGGGAAATTTGGCACTGTTTATGTGTCTGGGTACAAATAGTGTACTGTTGCAGTATGTCTGGGGACAACAGTTGCCCTGTTAAGGTATCTGGGGACAGACAAGATAGCACTGGAAAGTAATAAGCTGTTTGGGGACAAAGATGGCACCTATGCAAAGTGCTATGTGCAAGCTGGATTGAGTTTCATCTATAGGACACTGTCAAAATGGGCAAGAATTGAGCTTCAGACACCTGTTACCTGTAACGGGGGGGGGGCTGCAGCTCAGTCATGAGGGGGAGCTTAATGTCAAGGGACTCTGCCACTTTTTGGACTCTGCAGACAGATCATGACCCGTGACAATGGTATTTATTTTTTTTAAAGAACAGGTGACAACCTTAATGGCTAACTTTGACACACTCCAACAACCGTGTACTACAGTTCCCATTATGCTCAACAAGCCATTTAGTGTAAAAGACTGCACGTGTTGATATGTCTTGTGTGTATGGCGCAAATGGTAACAGTAACAGTGGTTGAAGCCTTGGTGTGGCGTTACTGCTCACATCATTGACTGACTAATTCAACCAATTTCAGTCTCTGTGGTCCTTCTAGAATAGTTGACATGGATGACTTGGTAAAAATGGTTGAATATTATCTTTTCATTATTTTATATACATATTATCTCTTAAAATACTGTATTTGCTCGATTATAAGACAAGTTTTTATCTAGAAAAAAACTTCTGAAAAATCGGCCTCGTCTTATAATCGAGGTCATCCTGTAATCAGACCTCAGATCATCCCCTATGATACCTCCAAATCACAGCTTCCTGAGCCGTATCTCCGCCTCCATCTCCACAGCCGAAACACCATTCCTCGCTTCGGCATCCTCAGATGCGGCCGGATCACAGCATCCGCCGGAAGCTCGCAACACTACTGTTGCGCAAGTCACGTGGGTCGCGCAGTGCTCATGTGCCATATCCCTGCCTATAATTCTATGCAAATCAGTCCTACCTGACACTCTGTGCTTCTCTTCACAACTACAGTAACATCTTAAGTTAAATCCATTTGTGAAAACTAAATCTATCTGTATGCAATTGCTGTACCCGGGCACCCAGGAGACAGCAAACCATTTGGATGCTGGGATCAGAACCACAGATTACCCTGTCTATTCTCTTAATAATAGAGTCGTGCACTACCACAAACTGTGTAGACTACCCTTTCTTCTGGATCCCCTCAATACTAGATTAGCTATTAACCTGGCTGTTAGAGAGAACAGTTTTCTCTGGCAATCCCACTTCTGAGTCTGCCTCTCCAACATCTTCACTTAGCAAATTTGTCGGGATAGAAAAACTCAAGACTGGCTGCCTTCTTCTTTGCCCACTGCATTCACAGACTATGTCCCTGGTTCCCTTCTGAATGATATCCTCTCTCATTGCTAGGTGTCCCATCAACACTCTGCTCACTAAACAAGAGACTTCTATAAGATTGTCAGCATGTCTCACTGTTGCAATATACTTCACTACAGCTCAAATCTGAACTTCCAGAGAAGCCACATGCTCACACTTGCCACTGCAATATGGACCCTGGAACTGCTGTTCCAAGCATGCATACATATGGCATTTTGTGAGATCTCCAAGCTTGCTCATCATATATGGTGGGAATGTGAGTTCCTACACAATTTAAACCAATCTCCCTGAAGTCCATTTTCCAAACTTGAAACATCTGGAAATGTATGGTTATAAAGCAAACTATACCTTTAAGTAGAAAATGCACACTAATTTAGTAGTATTGAATAAGTCTACTTTACGTCCATAAGTGAAGGCTTTTATCTGAAACGGCCATTGGTCTATATTATTTTTAAAACCTTTTTGATTAAGTGACAGGAAGACTTTGTTCAGTAAAGCTTTTCTGAACCTAGAGGACCTTGAAGTCATTAGTGCATAAGAGCTATGAAAACTTTGGAAATAAAATGCCAGGTCACTTTGTCTATAATAAACCAATTATTGTCTACTGACAAAACTATTACAAAATTACACGGTGCAATATTGTGTATTTAAGTGCATTTTTCTGTTTCCATATATTGTAACTTTCAGTAAGTTTACAGACCTTGCTGTAAATGCATTAAATTGAAAACATAATATCTAAAGTTAGATATTTCAACCCCCTAAAACCTTCATTGGTTTTGGGCATTACACATACTTAACCTGGCCCGTTTTATTTAGGTTTGCCCTTAGCTTTGTTTTCTCTGAGAGACCTGGTAATTCCTAGTTACTTTACCAGGAGGCTTAACCATAGTCATCTCTGTCAAAGGGTTTAGCCTCTGGTGAAGCCTACAATACACATACATTTTCAGTATAGTCACATTGATTTGTTCTAAATCATTATTTTTACTCCAAAATGTCATAAGCAAGGACCTAAACCGGACTTCAACCTCTGAGTTAGTGAGTGCACCTGCATTACGCTATCATTGCAGTCTAATACTCTTTGTAAATAACATGTAAATAGCAAAATCGCTGAGGATGATGGACATAACAATGGAGCAAGTACATGTTGCAATGAAACACAGCAACATTAAAACACTCAAAACACTTGACATTTATAGACAAAGACATTAACCCCTTAACGACCTTTGCCGGTTCAGGACCGTCACGGAAAAACGGTCGCTTAACGACCTTTGACGGTCCTGAACCGTCAAAAAATTAAATAAGCTTAGAAAGTGATCAACGATCACTTTCTTCGCTTAAACGGCGTTACTGTAATGCCTCGATGTCGAGGCATTCAGCAAGGCCGAGATCGGCATCGGGGGCCATGTCTGGCCCCTCCCCGGGGCGTCAACAGCCGCCATACATTGTATGGCGGCGGACGCCCGTTTTAAAAGCGTTTTTTTTTTAGCATAAAAAAACCAAGTGGAAACCTAGCCTAAGGCTAGGTTTCCACTTGTTTTTTTTTTGCTAAAAAACGCCCATAAAAACGCCAATAGCGCCACCTGGCGTTTTTTTAGTGAAAAAACGCAGCAGCCAGATGTTAGCTGTTCTTCAATAGGAAATCGCAGAATGCCATATCCACTTGGCGTTTTTTTGTTTGGCGTTTTTTCAGTCCTCTTTGCCGTTTTTCTGCTTTTTTGGGCTCTGTGGCAGTTTTTCAAAATCGCAGCATGTTGCCGTTTTTTGCAAGGAAATCTTGGCGTTTTTCTCCAATAGAAGTCTATGGGAGAGAAAAAACGCCATGAAAAAGCCATGTGGGTTTATTGCCTTGGCGTTTTTTATGGCGTTTTTTCCCCAGTTACAATGCAGAGGATGGACCCAGTATCTGTGTGTCCTACGAGAAATAGGCTGGAAACAAACAGTTTCACACAAAACAAAGTTCATATTGAATTCTACACCATTTGGAACAAACATGCCATTACAAACAAACATACGCGACGCATCAACTGGATCCTGCGTGCCAAAAGCAACAGCAAACAATTTGCACCATCATTTGGGGCCAATCTTCCTAGAGGAGCAGACATTCGGAATAAAGCATGCCTTACAAACCACAGAAAAGTGACAAAAGGGTCCGCCGGGGCGTTTAAGTAGAACTCTACCAAGTAAATGACATCAGGGGGCAGATACTTGCCATTTATCCTAATCCCTTTTAGCTGGGTGAAACTTCTAACTTGTAAAGGCTGGAAAAACTGCCTAAGGTCAAAAAAAGCAATTTCCACAGAAAGGCTAAAACGCCAGAAAAAACTCCAGAAAAAAACGCCAAAACGCAGGAAAATGCAGTGGCAGTTTTCTTGGCGTTTTTCATCAAGAAAAAAAACGCTGGACAAAAACCCAAGTGGAAACCTAGCCTTAGAAAAAACAAGTCAATTATGCAGGATGCATATATATATCATACAGTATAAATGTTATGCACAACTTCAGGAGATCTGTAAGTCTTTTACTGCTGAATTGGACATAGCTGGAAATTGCCACTAGTCTACATCTGTAAAAAAAAAAAAAAAAAAAAGAAAAAATCCATCAGACAAGTATAAAATATTGCTTTACCATGTACATAACATCTGCGTACACTTTTTGAAAAGCTAGGTAACCTTGGTGTTTTTCAAGGACTGGTAATGACCGCTATGCATAGGTTGGTTACAATACTTCTCATTTGGCAACCAGTGGGTTAATCTACTCTTGCCTGAATTTCAGCATGTTAAATGGTTATATAAGAGAAATGTTTAGAATGAATTTCCAACTCTTTAAAAAATAATAACCCGTTCTCTTGTTTTTGGTTGAAGATGCCGGGCTGAATACAAGCTGCTAATTAGCCTTTGAATTTGCTAATCAGCCTGCGTTATTTCCAGCTATTAAAGGCTCCTCTAATTACCGTGGAAGTTTGTGGTCTTCTTTACTGGAGGAGGCGAGCAATCCAGGTGTAATACTGTATATGGTCCTATAGTTGATTAGTTCATTGTTCCTAGTTGAATGTTCAGTACTGGCTCTGTTTAATACCTAATATCCTCTCTCTGTCCTTATGTCATTGTGGTTCTGATATCACTTATTATGGGGTTGGTAGATGTAGAAGAAGACGCTCGAAAGTCATATAGATACTCACAGTTTGATAAATAATCTTACTTCCTGTTTTCATAATTTAAAAATGATTCTAATCAAGTTATTTTTTCACTTTTGCTGAATCTGACTTGAATAATATGATGATAAACTACTAGGAATCCAATGCTAACCTCCTAGGGCCCTTTTTAGTGGAATCGCAAAAACACTTCATATTTTGGCTCAACTTCCTACTGAAACACCTATAAACTCAACAGGTTAGAATGACAAACTATTGAAAGGACAAACTGGGCAATTTGGTTACTTATACTTTGACCAGGAGCATAGTAGTATTAAAAGGGGACTCTTTTCTGAAGGGGTTAACTACACTGACAATATTTTTCACAGGAATGAAAAAGCTATGATCAGAAAACAGAAAGTGCTGCTTGTGTTGAAAATACCGGTACTTCAATTTGACGTTAGAGATAACAGTTGTTTCAAGCACCAATTCTAATTACGTGCCACTCGGGGTCGTTCAATAGCTGAGAAGTACACAGAAGTGTCCTGTCATTCAAACACAGCAAGGAGCAGTTTGAGGCTCGTGTTGTACAAATGTAATATGTAACAAGAACCCAGCAAGAATTGCTCCTCCACAGATGAAAAGAAGAACCCTACAGCTCCCAAGCTTCTTGTTTGTAAATATTTCTACATATTATCAGCAGTAATTTAAAGAGACACTGCTATTCCATATTAATTACAATGATATCATGTGGAAGGAGGAACATGGGCAGGTGTATTCCATAAAGTGCTTATTTTTAACCTCATTCCAATGGGCAGGGATACGTTTATTAACTTTAACAAACCCCCCCCCCCACACACACATTGAATTCACATTATAAAAAGTCTCAGACACTCCATGCAACATCAATATGAGGGCCCGTGACAAGTTAAGTCTGGTCGTTCAATTAACCCTTAACCCGACTGTCCATCTAACTTCTAATTGAGTAAAATTGAGGCTCAAGGTTTATACTGAAGGTGACTAGGCTGCAATAAGAACTAGATTTGTTTGCCCCTCCTGCAGCTATAACAGCTTCATAAATCAAATCAGTTAATCTCACACGATACTACCCTAGGAAAATGACAGTGTATTTTTGCTTTTGTCTGTAAATATCTCATTATGAATATTTTACATTATGGCATAAGGTATGATGAAGTGTATGTCTATCTTGTATGTATTATTTACAGCAGTTTGCTCCCACATCTCATGTCATCCATCTGACCCAGACTGTTAACAGAAGCAGGGCCATGCTGACACTCAAAGTTTCCCTGTGTGGGTAACTTAACTTTTTATTGCTTGATAGATATGATCAGGATCCTTGGACTTATATAAAGTTTTGTTTGCATCCTGCTTAAGAAAATTTTTTTTGTAATGTTTTTTATCCCTCTTAATTGTAAACTGGCTGCCTCATTGGCAATGTTTCTATTGCTCGAAAGAACCCATTTGCCATCAGAAACGTTAAATATATTTTGGAGATTTTAGATACAAAATTATTAACTCCTAAAGTATAAAGCTTCCACTTATGGGCATGCCAACAACTGACAATTTGTGAACTCCAAGCTAGCTCATTTAATAATAGTCAAACAAATAGGAAGATATGTAGGTGTTAAGCAGGGCTGGCCCAAAGCAAAATGCCGCCCCCCCTTATCTACCCTTTCTCTCTCTCCGTCCCTGCCGCCCCCCTCCATTATCTACCCCCCCTTAGACTTACCTTTCAGCAGTCCTGCGGCGAGTCTCCCTGTTCGGTCTCGGTGCCGGCTTGTAATGCTCAGCATTACAAGCCGGCACCGAGACCGAACAGGGAGACTCGCCGCAGAGGAGAGAGAAAGGAGCGCCGAGTGGGTACTGACAGCTTATTAAGCGAAAACCACTCGGCGCCCCTTTCTCTCTCTTTCGATTTTAAAAAAAAAGTGCCACCTGGAGCGGTTGCCCCACTCGGCTCCATTGTCGGGCCGGCCCTGGTGTTAAGGAATATAGCACATGGGCTATTGTTATTGCAACCATCTACCGTATTTGCTCGATTATAAGACGAGGTTTTACCCCTCGTCTTATAATCGAGGTCGTCTTCTAATCAGACCTCAAAATGTCCGCTGGGGCCATGCTGCTTACCGGGCTTTGGTCGCGAGCAGCAGGAGAACTGGAAGCTAGAAGAGTGTCACATAACTCTGCCTCCCCCCTCCTTCCTCTGGGGGCGGGGCCAGAGAAGTTGCTCGCACAGCCGGGCCCCTGCAGAAGTCTTTGAGTGGGATATCTGCAGTTCAGGTAAGTGGGTGGGGGAAGGTTTTTTGTGATTAATGTGTGAAGTATGTGTGATTAAGGGAATGAATGAGTATTTAAATGTTTGTGAATGAGTGTGTGTTAGTATGGATGTGTAAGGGGGGTGGTGGTGGTAGCATGGCATAGGGAGGCTGTACTCAGACTCCTATCATCCCCAGGTTCCAGCATGTACTAGCTGCCTTGGCTTGATAGGAGTGTGATTGCTGTTAGCAGTTATATATATATATATATATATATACCTCCAGAAATGCCTTTTAACCCCCTATATGCCACTCTGCCCCATGATATGCCTTTTAACCCCCTATATGCCACTCTGGCATATAGGGGGTTAAAAGGCATATCATGGGGCAGAGTGGCATATAGGAGGGTATAAGACATTTCTGGAGGCAGAGTGGCATATAGAGGGTTAAAAGGCACATCATGGGGCAGAGTGGCAAATAGGGGGTATAAGGCATTTCTGGGGGCAGAGTGGCAACCCTGGGGCAGATGTGCATAACTGGGGGGGCAGGTTGGCAAATAAAAGGAAATAAAAAAAAATATATTTTTCTCAATCATAGCTTTTATTAGATATGAAAAAATTGTTTACATGCATTAATATTTACTAGTACAACTTTTTTTCCTATAGGGTAGTCTTATATTCAGGCTTTTTGTATTTTTCCTAAATTAATATTTAGATTTTGGGGGGTCGTCTTATAATCAGGGTTGTCTTATAATCGAGCAAATACGGTATTTGCCAGCATTAGCAAGTCACTACAATATTTGGGGTTTATTCTTTAAGTGGAGAGCTGGCAGTGGAGTTTGCAAGAGAGTGGTGATCTTCTTCTGCAGGAAGAGCCTGGCTGACCCTATATAATACATAGTCAGCGAGAATTTGTTTTCTCAGAAGCAAGAAGCCTTCTTGCCCATTGTGCTTGGTCAGCTCAGCGGCTCTTGCTGGAGAAATCTGCTAGTTTTGCCCTTCATAATGAATAGTGAAGTGGGGGACTTGAAACCATTCTCCTGCAAACTCTCCTGACAACACTCTCTTTAGCGGCTAAACCCCCTTGTGATGGTCTGTTAAAAGGGATAATTACCCAGGGTTAGCTTATTTAGAAAGTTCACAGGTATGTTAACTCTACAGCAGTTGGACTGGCAATCCTTGTGCCTTGTACAATTTTACATATGTGGAAAGCAAAATATCGTATTTGCTCGATTATAAGATGACCCTGAATATTAATTTAGGAAAAAAAGAAAAAGCCTGAATATAAGACGACCCTATAGGAAAAAAGTTTTACCAGTAAATGTTAATTCATCTAAACTATTTTTTTAAATAAAAGCTATGATTGAGAAAAATATTTTGGTTTTATTTCCTTCTATTTTCCAACCTGCCCCCCAGTTATGCACATCTGCCCCAGAAATGCCTTATACCCACTAAATGCCACTGTGCCCCATGATATGCCTTTTAACCCTATATGCCACTGTGCCCCATGATATGCCTTTTGACCACCTATGTGCCACTCTGCCTCCAGAAATGCCTCGTACACCTATATGCCACTCTGGCATTTAGAGGGTTAAAAGGCATATTATGGGGAAGAGTGGCATATAGGGAGGTTTAAGGCATTCAGGAGGCAGAGGGGCGTATAGAGGGTTAATAAGGCATTTCTGGAGGCAGAGTGGCATTAAGGGGGTGTCAGGAAACTGGGTCCATACGGACGACTGTAATGACCCAGTGCGCCCAAAGATGGAGTTCAGGAGTTCAGTATGCAGTAGCGGAGTCTCAGGACAGGGCCTGGTGCTGGACGACTGCACTTACACGGGTGATGAGCATCTACGGTTGTGCAGCCAAACACCAGCGCCCTGATATGGCAGCGGATGAAGTCCAGAATGAAGTGAAGTGATATCCTGCAGGCACCCTGGAACAGGCATGAGACATCACACAAGACTCATATGCAGGATGCTGCAGGCTGGGAGTATGGAAGCTAAGCAGAGAAATATAGCAGACACATAACAAGCAAGGGACAGGGAGACCAAGCACGAAACATAACCAGACAAGATATACATGTTACTGAGCACAACAGTGAACAAGACAAGGAATAAACATAACCAGACAAGATATACATAACATAGGGCACAACAGGGAACAAGACAGGACACCCCGCTGCCGGGGATACAGGACAGGACACCCCGCTGCCGGGGATACAGGACAGGACACCCCGCTGCCGGGGATACAGGACAGGAAACCCCGCTGCCGGGGATACAGGACAGACTGACACACATAAATACAGAAACTAGCCTAGGACTGTATGATAACTATTGGAGATTCTTTCACATCATATGGCCATAGTATGCTTAGCCCACCACTACACCAAAGTACTCCAATGACGGTGGGTCCTAACGCTAATCCCTGCTGACAGAGGTACGAAAAAAACTAAACATGTAATCCAAACACAAAGCACTGAGACATACCTTTAGACTGCAGACTGAGACAAACAGAACACACGGGTGGAGCACACCTTATAAAGGAAACAGAGCTGAAGCAAAGAGCTGAAGCAGAAGCAAGGAATGGAAGATCGGAACAGAGCCAAAGGAAATCCAGGAATGGATTGAAGCAAAACAGGGAAATTGAAACAAGAGCGAGATATGCAGCTCCGCAGCCTGGGAAGGACGTGACAGGGGGTTAAAAGGCATTTCACAGAGCACTCTGCCTCCAGAAATGCCTTATGCCCCCCATTTAACACTCCCCCGCCCCCCCAAACTTACCGGTGCTTCTGACTTCCCTGTCATGTAGCCGGGGCAGCGTGTAGATCCCATGCACTTACGCTGCAGCAGGAAGGAGGTGTGGCTAGCAGCGGGGGAAGGTCCATCGCGCAGACCTTCCCCGGCTGTCAGAGATCAGAGTTCCCCGCACCGGTGCCGGTGCCGCTCTGGATCTGTCAGAGGCATCGACTTATACAAAGTACAAAAGGGAGGGATTGTAAACCACTAAGGTAGAAGATAAACTTTGCTTTCAGCGAATCAAAAGCATTGTAAACAGTGAGAGGCCATTAAAACATGTCCATTTTCTCTGGGACACACTCATGTATAAGATTTGCATTATTAATGTACTAAAGTTTACAGCTTAGTATACTAAACTGACATATTCAATTGTGTTTACCGAATAAAATTAGCATCATATTTGTATTAGAAAACAACTTTATCTGTACACTAGGGGAGTAGCCATGTTCAAAACCCGTTCTCTGGATTCTATTCCTCCTCATTATGTTATATCTCTGATTTTCTGGTTTAGGCAACCTTTGTAAGAGTGGGTGGAGAGAAAAACCATTATACTGAGACATAGCTATAAATTACTGAAGAAATAACCAATAGAATGTGTAGCTCCTGAAATATTCAAGACTTGCTCACTGTTAGCCAGGGTGCGTGGCTGGAGATAAATCCATCACTGAACGTCAATCCTATGGTGGACTGCATAACATTGTCTTACCTGCAGCTAGCAGTGTACCTGAGATAATCCATTTCATATGCTAACTCGCTGAGGAGTAACTGAGTTTCTTCACCCTGAGGGTATGAAGACAAGTGTGAAATTGTTTAAGGACACACAGGGATTTTCTGAATAATATTATGCCATATAAATCAATCAAAATACATCTCTATTAGTCATTTTGTTATGTATTCTTGTGTGTGTTGCACAATTGATTAATTATTTTAATTATTATAGTTTTTATATTCTCAACAACTGCACGTTAAATGAAAATTATAATCTTAACTACAAGGGAAAAAAGTTTGACGTTAGCTATTACGGCAAACTACTGTTTGTAATGGATATATCTGCAATAAAACATTGATGTTCTGAATAATTATGCATGATTTACTAGAAATGGATAAATTACCCCTGAAATGTGCTGTTCAGATTGCTTCAAAAATTATTTGTTTCTACCGGAATTTTTTTAACCCACTGGGCTCCCAAAGCAAAGCATCTGACCAATCCTCTAATAAGCACAAATTGGGCTTCCAAAAATGTTGATAAATACTTAATAAGAACCTTTTGCTATGTTACATGGCTACATTTTATTTTGGAAATGCTTTGTGGCTACTGTATGTGTGAAATCACAGATAAACATAGCATTTTTACTACTATTTAATTGCCCCTCAAACTTTTGACAACATACAGGCTCAAAAAACGATGTAACTCTCTGTGTCCCTTTGTATTTACTACTCAGACGTAGGAACCTCCTTGGTGGTCACGGTCTTACGTGGACCTCCTCCCTTCCATGGCAGCACCGTGTGGAGTGCCACAATATGATGTGATATCACAGTGCAAGAGAAAAATAGATCTTCTCTTACAATAACTTTGCCTTTCATAAAATGAAGGAACGCAGAAAGATATATAATAGCCAAAATTAATTCCCCATACCCCTTGTTGTTAATGTAATAGACCTTCAAATGCTTGCTTAAGGGTTTTGGGTCATGCTTTGTAGAATAATTTAAGGAACTGCAGCTGTAATTACCAGCTGTGCTTCCCAATATGTTCCCAAACTATTGATTTACTGCAATTGTTTTATATTACAAAAAAATTTAATGAAAATCTTTGAACTGAGCACATTGGAAATCAACCCCTAATGTTAGTTAACAAGCCTCTCAGTTCCTGATGTTTATAGTTCTCAGATGACTAAGGCTGTGTGGGCTTTGTGCCCCTTAAACATAACTTATTAAGGACCAGTCATTAATTAGCATCAGATTGACATCTCCTCATTTAAATATTGTTTGCCTCCAATGTCATTTTCCTGTCATATTCTGATCCCCTGCCCTGGCTTTTTCACTCTGCAGACTGTCAAGATGCCAAGTCAATTTTATGAGATGCTGTAACAAATTTATCTTTATCAAGTTGATGTCACCAATTACACTTTCAAATGGCAGAAGCTTGTCAATGTTTCTTATATAATATATATTTTTTTGTGGGACAGCAAGACAAACACTGTGGCAAAATCCAAATAAGCAGGTTGTATGCTATATGAATTATAAAAATATTTAAAATATAGAATGGTCTAAAAGTTTAAGCTCTAAAGCAGTAGTATCATCCTCCACATGGTGTTCTTAAATAAACAACTAATATATAATTGATTCTTAAACATATTTCATTATGCTGGGCTCCAGCACCTTCTCCAGAATGCACTTGATATAGGAAAGAACCTAATCATAGGGTCCACAACCATTGGCCTAGGAAGTTGCCAAGTTTGCCTACATGGTATGGTCAACTGTGCTATTATAGCATGAAGATTAACATAAGCGCTTACAATACCCACAGGTTCACTTGTCTAGGCTGTACCACTTGTTAGGTGTTGCTGTATGATGTTGTGTGTCTGAATTTATAGTGGCTCTGTTTGCTGGGTGGTATACATAATGTTTCAAATATTGTATGCTCTGCTCAGGTTGTGAATAGGCTTTACCTACAATTACTTTTATTTTATGTTTTGGGGAGGGGCAGTGCCATATTTACCATGATGCTAACACTGGAAAGGTTTGCACTAATTTAGCTATGCTATAAAAGCAGTGACAGAGACAGTTCCGCTTTAACAGCTCACATTTTCAAACTGGTCATCAAGCGTGCATGTGCTAATTCCAGCACCTAGAATGCACAAAGAGCATTTAATCATTTGGTTAAACAAAAGACAGCTTCCCACTGTTTGCTTTTTTTGTTTTCATGGATTTATTTTACTTACTTAATGGATGTTTAGATTACTAAGTAATTTGTTGGCTAATTTGCAAATAAGGTGCTGATAAAAGAAAGGAAATGTCTAGTGATTCCTGGCAACCACTTTATTGATTAAACCTCAGCCCTAAGTAAGCAACATAATTCCAGATGAAACACTGCATAATCCCTGTGGAAATGATAAATGAGCTGTGAAAATACTGAAGTGAATAAGCAGAGAGAGGGACATTTTTCATGATGTCAGTTCCACACATGTCGTTATAATACACCATGAAGCTCTTTTACTGTGATTGTCACCATGGTTGGCGAAGGGTGGTGAGAATGTACAGTTTTATATAAAGATTTTACATTTATCTGTGGCCCACTAGCAAGAAGATGGATAAACGTCCATCCTCCATTTTTACCTAGTTTATAACTGTACTTCTATGATATGCATTTGTGGTCCAGTAAATTCGACAAGCAACAGGGTAGCCACTAGCGCTGCTCAGGACAAAAGGCAATTTTTTAACACTCAACTGGTGCAACAACTGCTTTCTTACGCTATCAAAGAATTGAATACTTTTTAGTTGCACAGGGCCTTTATCAAGTTACCCCTGATGTCAGCACATTGTCCATCTTACATAAGTTCTAAGCCTAAAGTAGACCATGCTTTCTACCAAATGTTTGACATGTTTTTTTTTATGTATAGTGTTTTTTGGATGGGCTATTTTGATGGCAGAGATCTGAACATTGCATATCTATGTCTGTATCATGGACAGAGACTAGGATCTGCAAGCTTAATTCTTCTGACTGTTTTCAATTGCACAATACTCATTTAGCACTATTAAGCCTGGCAAAAGTAGTCAATTCAAAAACCACAAAACAAAAACATTCAACAAAACTAGACTGGATTGTCCGTCTAAAAACACAGGGCTAAGACAAACAATCTATCTTACAGTTTATTATTGTGTTTTTATGAGTTACGATAATTCTGACCACAAAGAAGCTATATAGGCTTTCTATTCATATCAACATTATAGAACCCGCTTCTTGTATACTACAGGGAAATAGAAATGGTGTATGGTGGCTAATACAAAAGTCCAGCAGATAATTCAGGTTTTAGCACATTTTTTAAACTGGGTGGTTGCGACTAAGGATCCCTTTCTCATAGTCAGCTGGTAAAACTGTTTTCAGGTTTCTTATACACTGCATGTAGAATGTGAAGACGTTCCAAAAGTGTCAGATCGCTTTGAATACAAAGTGCCATAGGTTTATGGACCAGAAGAGAAATCAATAACCCATTAATTTCTGAAACTGTGCGTCAGACTCTGACAGGCATGTATTTACTTTTTTTTTTTTTAAAAGAAGATTGATAAAAAGTCAGGAGCCTGATGAGATTTAAATTAGGCACGTGGGAGAGGGCTAATGGGGAAAAAGTATGGTTGTCATTTATCTCTCAGGCAAATGCTGTAGGTAGGATGCAGAAAGAATACTTGGGAATAAATTGCTTGGAATGTAACTAATTTGTGGCAGAAACTCATTGAATATTTCTAGTTTATCACAGGGAATTGGTGTGGTGTTATCATTTGTCCCAGAAATAGTATGAATGTATAGGGATGTCAATCGATAGGGATGTGTGGGGATGAGAAATGTACACAACCTTGGAAGTAATGCTTTTTCTAAAACAATATGAGGCCATTGTATAATTCTCATAGATATTTAAAAAACAGAGAGTTATTCATTTACCATTGCCATTGTGAGTAAAGGTTTCAATCTTTGCATTGAACTTTGAGCAACAAATTGTTAGTTCTGTATTTTAAGGAAATTGACCTCAGACTTTAATCACAGACATGCAATTTAATGTAAATGGTATATTTTTGTGCAGGGAACATTCTTCCTTAAGTTGCTATGCATTATAAAGGACCAACCCCAATTGTTTTTCATGCATGAATTAGCCCTGTATTGTACATAATTAATATGACGGGATCTATTTAACTTTACCTTATGCAGGCCTAGCAGGAGAAGCTTACGGGTGTTGGCCGAATTTAATACTTGTTGTAATTTGGATTGAGTTGAGTTGGCCTGAGGAATATGACTCAAATCAACTCAGTGCTTTGTAAATAGACCTTAATGTCTCATTTATATGTGTAAATCTTAAAAATCCTACCAATAAAACAAAATGATACTGACCAGTAACTGGAAGTGAGTCAAAAATAAACAAACATGACACTAAACTATTATGTCTATATTCATTGTTTTTATTTTAGTAAACAAATCACCAAAAAACACCATTTTGTAACACAATGTACTTCTTCTTCCAGTTACTGAGAAGTTTAGTCCTTCACAGATACTGTTCTTATACTTTCTTGCTTTGTGTCTGAGACCAAACTGGATCCTGCTTAGCCTACGTGGTAACGCTGGCCAGCTGGATCGCCACTAATATTCACCTTAACAAACCATTAAATGTCAGTATTTTTCTGTGTTGCAGTACATCACATCCTGATGTTGTTTTGGTATTGCCACTTTCAAACTCATAAAAAAAGCAATCACTTAAAGCTATTTCATTCTAACCATTCTGCAACAACCACCTCGGAAATAAACGAGTTACTGTCCGTCTGATTCAGTTATCCGCATTTCACAGAGTAGCCAGATTTCGGCAGCTAGATTGATAGAATAATGGCAAAAAAAGGTTTGATGCAGGGAAATTTTAAATGAAAAAGTCAAGACACTTTCAACATGACTAGAATTGGTTTGGCACATTATTGCCCTATTGAAAATGATTAACGTTTATTTATTAAGTGTCAAGATAATGCTCAGTAGTGTGCATTCATATTCAGGTATGCCTTCAATATTGATCAGATTATTGAGCATTGTCAAAGCTGCGGGGAAGAAGCGATGTTTGTGAATCTAAAGATGCTGTACCAGAAGCATAAAAATATACAATATGCATGCTCTTACTTACTGAAAGCTCTGTAAGAATAATTTACTTACGACAAGATAAGGAATGGGAATGCTGTTTCCAACATATGCTTAGCAGAAGAGATAGAGCTGCAGACACTTCCTTACATAAGTCAATGCTTTTGATGAGGGTGGAATAAGAGAATTGCTGATAAAATCAAAGCAGATGAAACATGCAGGATTTAATTGCCGTATTTAGATGATGTCGAGACCCTGTTGTTTGAAGTCACAAAATACACACAGGGATTTACTAAATATTGATTTTTCCAGTGAAAAATGGGGTATTTATTATATGACTCACTTCCCATTCTACAGAGGATGGAGTTGGCAGCTGCCCTAATACTGGTCAGTGTTTTGTTTTTTAAACAGTTTAATGCTTTACATTTTTTATATAATTTGTAAAAAAAATATGAAAAGGTATCCTCAGCTTTTGTTGTTGTTAAGCCCAAATTGTTAGTCCTCTTTACCCATTGCAAGTGGCATATTCTAGCCTAGGCCAACGCCTGGGCCAAGGGCACTTAGCATACGGTATCTGCCAGCCAAATCATATTGTGGCAGTCGTTGAAAATAACAATAAATATGTAATTAAATTGAGTAGGGATGCACTGATACCATTTTTTTGAGACAGAGTACAAGTACCGATACTTTTTTTTAATGCCCATATAATTTTTTTTTATTATGCCCATATACACTGCCCACATGTTACTATGTTACATGTTACTATGCCCATTTGCCCATATATACATTACATGCAACTGCACACATTTTAAAGAGCCACTACTGGACATTTCTACCCCTATATGCCACTCTGCCTCCCTGATTTGCCTTATACCCTCCTATATGCCACTCTGCCCCATGATATGCTTTTTGACCCCCTGTATGCCACTCTGCCTCCAGAAATGCCTTATACCCCCTATATGCCACTCTGCCTCCCTGATATGCCTAATAGCCTCCTATATGCCACTCTGCCCCATGATATGCCTTTTGACCCCCTATATGCCACTCTGCCTCCAGAAATGCCTTATACCCCCTATATGACACTCTGCCTCCAGAAATGCTTTATGCCCCTATATGCCGCTCTGGCATATAGAGGTTAAAAGGCATATCATGAGACAGAGTGGCATATAGGGGGGTATAAGGCATTTCTGGAGGCAGAGTGGCATATAGGGGTTAAAAGGCATTTCATGGGGCACTCTGCCTTCCAAAAAGCCTTAGGTCCCCCTATATCCCACTCTGCCTCTCTGATATGCCTTATACCCTCCTATATGCCACTCTGCCCCATGATATGCCTTTTAACCCCCTATATGCCACTCTGCCTCCAGAAATGCCTTATACCCCTATATGCCATGAAATTAAAGGGGCCGGCGTGCACGCACCGCACCGTGCAATGGCTGTTTTGAATGTAGGTGGCGCTGGCCCTGCAGGCAGGGTATCGGTTTCGTCATCTGAGCAGCTTGTATCGGCGCGTCCCTAAAATGTAGTTATCTACATTGCCACACATAAAAAACACACTGAGTGATAATGACATTAAGTGAAGCGCCTTTATGCTTATACAATTTACCGAAGATAATATCTACTTGTGCATTGTGCACACGCATTTGCTCCCGGGATACACAATGATCCTAGTTGCATTGTTACAGGTGCACACCACTTCTCCTGCAGAAAACTGCAGTGTGTGTTCTCCTCATCCCTCTGTGTGTGGGTGTATAGTGCTTGATCAAGCAAACTGGGGAAGAGGGAGTCAATGCATTTGGAAGCAGTCTGATAATGCAGGCTCCTGAACTCAATACAACAAAGCACACTGATAGATGTCTGTGTGGGAGGACTCCAAAGTGACAATTTACTAATCAGCCTTAGCTCTTTCTCAGTCCTGTCATTTATAGTGCAGCAGTTCAACCATTATCTAAAAGGTTTGCTTGATCATTGGTGAATATCATTGACATTAAAAGGAAACCCCTCACCCTTTAAGATCATCCAGATGACAAGGATTCTCAGAAAGAGTGCTCCGAGTGAGCCAAAAACGACGACAATGTGAGCAATCAGGAATACACATTACTAGTAAATGTTCTGAATGAGGTTCCACCTATGCTTTAATAATCGGGCCCCACAAACCTTCTGTTTAAAGGACAAAGACAAAGGACCTCTGTGACTGGCGAATGCTGTTCGTTATTCCATTATGGTGTTGGGGATTATGTCTCAAAGAGGGATTTGGATGGAGTTCAGACAATCAGGCAATCATGGTATTTTCATACCCCATTCCTAAGGAATACGGTTGTACAGCACATGTTTATTAAACCATCCATAAAAGTTAGGACAGTGCTCATTTCCTTCCATTTGGTCTCGATATAGACCATCTTTATTTTTTAGTGTAATGTATTTCTGTTGGCAACACTGACTATATATTCTAAGTGAGGTAACAGGATCAAAGTCAAAAAATGTTTTCACATGTATCTGGATATAAAGGCATGCAGACTAGCATGATCCATTCTATTTAAGTCCATTTCACATTGGCTCAAGATAGCCACAAACGTGGCCACATTTTGCTCTTGCAACTTCACACTGGAAACAAGCAGAGACATCCAGTTGTAAAAATGTAATAAAACAGACATAAAAACCCAATGTACTAATATTATTTAGACATTTTGTGTTTAGTATCTGCAACAGTATACAGAATAATGAAGCACATTTTTTTTTATTTTTAAGAATGGTGTTAATAGTTTTAGACTTTTACATTTGTCCACGCTGCCATATATTTATACATTTTCCCATTGCATCTCTTCCAAATGGGTTAATGCTTTTAAAATAAGCAATAATATTGAATAAATAAAAACATAACTAAATAATATAGAAAGGAATACAATTGATATTTTTCTGGAGGTTTGAATATGCATCATTAGTAACAATAAGAAAAAAAAATGAGGTTAATTTGCATGTAGCATGCACTTTGGTAAAGATAAAAATCTGTTCAAATTCAGGACTAACTTCAATTTGTAGTTAGTAGACAGGCCAATATCAGCATGTTCCATATACATTTAAAGGTAATTACAACTCCCACACAGCCAGCTCTGAATTCTAGAAATAAAAAAAAAATTCTGTAGTAAAAAAATTTTTTTCTATAGTAGAGTTGATTATTGCAAGATTAAAATTCTGTTTAGGTTTGACTGCTGCTTTAAATGAACCACATAAACATGGTGATTGTAATCTGTAGCAATGTGGCAAATAGTAAATTCTTATTTTTTGTTAAATTAGAAAGGTTTGGATATCATCATGATATCATCATGATATCATCATGAAACTAATTGGCACCTAACTGGAAAGCAATGGAAGGCATACATAGTTGAAAGGAAAAGCCTTGGGTACTCCAAGCTCTCCTGGATGCAATTATTAGCCATAACTGCAGTAAATTGCCACAAAATGGAGCCTGATAGGATCGAAGCATTATTGTGGAAATCATGGTTATTTCATTAAAGCAGCCATCACCATGGAAAGTACAAAGGTACAATGGAAATATTCTTAGAATAATGTCATTCAGCTCTTCATAAACTCTGGGTCATATTTGCGTCTAAGAAAAATATAAATATATAAAAATTGTCAAATAAAAATGCAACAGAAATGTATATTTTCAAAAGCTGCATAGACCGATTATGTGACAGTAGTGTATAACATTATAGTATAAAGCAACATAAATGTAGAGAGTATGCCTGTGATATGGGAACATCCTAACATCAGTTATAATGTCCGTGTACGATCAGTTCTTATATTGAAATACTTGGTGTTGGGGAGTCCAGCCAAATGGGGCAGGGGAACCCCTGTGACTTACTGAATTGAAGATTTTGGGCCACGGACGGTAATATTTTCAGAGATTTTAAAATTCAACATGTAGCCACCAATGTATCTACAGTAAATGAACCCAACATTTGTATTCTGGCTAGATTATAAACTCATTGCATGTGGTTCTTTGCATTTGGGCAAGTTGCAAATGCTAGACATAAAATCTAATGCGATTTTTTTTTTTTCTTTGGTTTTTTTTGGGGCCCATCATATTTATAGGCCATGTACATTTGATTGAGCTAGTCTCTTAGGCATACCACGGTCCTCTGTTTGGGATGAGCCAGAAGAGACTCGCGTTACATCTTATAAAAGAAGCAATATCTGCACATAGTTTTGGTGTGCCAGTCAGCACATAATCTGCACTGACAAGGTGGTCATTTTCATAGTCTACACATTTCCAGCACATGGACATCTCAATACTGTAGCTCTACCTACTTCTGTGTGTCAGCTCTCTCCTATCCGCTTTTAACAATGGCTCTCACCCCCCTTCCTTTCTCTTTTTAATCCCTTCCACTTTCTTTTTTTTCCTTTTCTACTTCTTCTCTCTCTCTCTCTCTTCACCATGTATTTCTTTCTATTTGTACCTTTTTTTTCTTGCTTTCTTTCTTTATATCTTTCCACCCTTTCTCTCTTTTTTTTTCTTTTTTATACCTGCCTCTTTCTTTTTCTCCTTCTTGCTTTCTTTCTCTCTCTCCTTTCTTAATCCTCTTTCAGGTTCAGGTTGGTGGGTCAGAGCTAAAAGGGCAGGCCCAGAAAAGAGAGGGACTGGCCAGAGCAGAGGAAACTAGTGGGAGCAGGTCATAGCAGTGGTAAGGGAAGGTGATGGGAGCATCTGAGGGGAGCAGGAGGGGCGGGACAGACCATGAGGGGGTGGGTCACAGAAGAGGGGGTATGAACGGATGGGTCTGAGTTTAAGACTAGATCCTACTACTGCAGCCATGGTTTGCAATTCCTGACATATGTTTGCCCCTTTCTCCTCCTAGATCAAATGTAAAATTCAGTGCTTCCACTCCTTTTTGGACCAGAGGCCTATCTTTCCCTGTCTTCAGTATTTTCTCTCCTAGTGGGTCTGAGTTGAAGTAAAAGTGTTATTTATATCAGTGGGTCTTTATGAGACTTTAGGATTTCTGTATTAAAATCAGTTGGGTTCAGGTTTTTTCCGTAACCAATAATTCATATTTATTACCACTATCTGTGCTTTAAACATGTGATTTTACAGGTCATGCTAAATTGCTGTGATCACAGTTTTGGAGAAATCTATCCTTTTCTTGCATAACCTGGAAAATTAAAACATGGGAAGAAATCCAATCTGGAGGCTTCTATTGGCTGGGATAAATTAGTTAACCCAGATCAGGAAATATACTTATCTCTATCATACACACACCGGAATATTGCTCTGATGGTTTAGTATTATAAAGAGACCAACACGTTTGTGTACGTTGGCAAATTTGCCTTTGGGCCGGCCAGCAAAATATTTAATACAAATCCTTTTATCTGCATGTTGGGGGCACATTGGCAAACCCCCCAACATTTCAAAATGAGAAAGAGGGACACTATTTTTTTTAATCTCTCTCCCGGAACTCACCAATACAATTGCATTTTACAATGCCACGCTTGCATCGCTACTTAAAACACGCTACATTTTTGTCAGCACAGTGATGCATATTAAATATAAAGAACACATCGAATTCCCATGAGGTTCAGCCAGACATACTACGTCCGTGATGCTGGCTGAGCATCATGGGAACTGCAATTAACAGTAGATGTTTGCTGTGAATTACAATTCCCATGATGCTCAGATGCTCAGCCAGCCAGGTGTCCACATTACTAGGCATCGTGGGAGTTTAACTTCACAACTAACACCTGTCATATCATCTGCTGTTAACTACAGTTTACATGAGGCTCAGCCAGACATACTGCTTCCATGATGCTAGCTGAGCATCATGGTTAGTACAGTCAACAGTAAAATTGCAGATGCTAGCTGTGAACTACAATTCCTTTGATTCTCAGCCAGCCAGGTGTCCACCATAATGCTGACTGAGTATCATTGGAAGAGTAGTCAACAACAACAGAGATTTTTTTCATTAAAAAAAAAGGCTAATGTTAGCCTCCCTCCCAGGACACTTGCACACTGCCTTTACACACACCTGCCTATAAACACACATATACACAGACACTGTCCTTACACACACATATACATACACTGCCCTTACACACCTGTGCATACACACATATGCTGCCCTTACACACACATATACACATACACTGCCCTTACACACACCTGCTCATAAACACACATATAGACATACACTGTCCTTACACACACATATAAACATATACTGTCGGTACACACAACTGCCACACATATATACACGTGCATTGTGCTTACACACATATACACATACACTGTCCTTACACACAGCTTACAAATTGTGATCTCCCAACTAGTCCTGCAGGCTGCAGCTGCTGATCGGGCGACTGTGCGCCCCCCCGCAGCTGCACCTGAGGTGAGAACGGCTCTCGCCTCACCCTACCTCTGTCCCTGCAAGGCGGGAGAAAGGTAGGGATAGGCGGGACAGTGGGACAGAGACCCAAAATAGGGACTGTCCTGCCCAAACCAGGACAGTTCGGGGGCATGTATTGGTGAAGATAACCAAAATGAAGTGGTTCTAGTGTCCATGTAAATAGCATTAATTATGTTTTGAATTAAGAAAGGCACAGTCTGTTTAAATCAATCTATTTCATATTCTGTTTACTTGCTTGTTGTTCTATCAACCCCTGCTGAATTCAGCTTTTACTCAATTATTACTAAACTGACCCCTGTTCTTCTGCATCTTAAAGCTCTATGTGCCTATTAATTAAAATAATAACATAATGCACAATTTCTTTGCATAATCACACTGGACTGTGCACAGAGTAATTTCACCCTGGCATGCCGCTGTTCCTCTTATGAGTCTAATTTATCACAACTTGATTGTGTTGCTTTGCTGCTCAGATGTACTTAAAGTTCTGCTAAAATATGTAAAATATAACGTACATGGTTGACTAGACTACAAAAGCAGAAAAGATGGGTGATTAAGAGACTCTGTGTAGGGTTACATGATAACCATGTGCACTTATTAGTTGTCACGGTGCTTGTTTCCTAAGAAATCACTGGGCAAGCCTTTCTGACCACAGAACTGTATGTGTTCATCCATTCCAGTTGGTAGATAGGCAAGATTCTTGGAAGAGTAGAGTACGTTAGTTGACTGAGGGCTAAAGATCTTATTTATATTTACTTATTTTCATCTTTTCAAGTTATGCATGGAAATATTGAGCAGGACTCCAACAGATGCATTCCAATATCCCTACTTATTAACAAGTCAAAACATTGGATTAATAACTTAACAAATATGTAAGTGTTCTTTGGAATGACACACTATATCTCTCTAACAGCCACTCATTTCTCCTACTTCCTAAAGCAGTTTCATTTGCATGCTGCCAGTTGATTTCCCATTTTTGTTTGAATTCACAGGGTTACTTTTGGCACACAGAAGCGAGTACAACAAGGTTAACAAATTTTGTTACAAAATGCAAGGGTGCTACAAATTGCTTATACAAATTATTTGCTGTTAGCTGGTAATATAAAGTAAACTTCATGCTCATTCATGCAAATAGGTAATTATTTTAAACAAAATTGTAGTCTACACTACTAAGTTTGGATTATATATTTCCTTTAATATATGAAAGGTAATTTTAATTTTCACCCATTAATTGCATCCACTGTTTTCTTGAAGATTGTGAACTAGAATGTTTTAATGTTAGGCCAATTCCAGAAAATTGTTGGCTTCCCAATAATCAACAAATGATTCCATAGCTTGCTCGGTCTCCAAGAGATCTGGGATTAAAATATCAGTTAGACAAGAAGACTAGAATTTAGAAGGTAAGTAGCAAATAGAAAGATAGATGATCATTACCTTATAATTAATTATACTTTGTGCGTGGTCCAGTCATTCAAGAGCCAGAACAAGAGCGCCCTTGGCACAGCATTAGAGATTTAGCCTTCCTTGCTATCTATGGTTGTTTTCCTTTATATAGAAACTTTAGGCCAGGATTGCCAAATACCCTATTTGTTGCATAGATAGTTTAGCCAGTCATTGATTCACATTAATCCTTTATATACATGAGATGGCATAGGTACTAAAATATTTAGTAACTTAAAAAAATGTCTCCAAATCAAAAGTAGTCATGTATGGGTTGATATGGATTGGACAGTGGTAGACCACATAGCAATTAATGATAGACCTGCTTGTGTGCCTTTTTATGGATCAAGTGATGTCAGGTCTCAACAAAAACAATGCTTTACAGTTACTTTTCTTAAACATACATGGGTTCATCCTTTCAGAATACTTCCCTTATTATTTTTCCATAAGCTAAGGTGAAATAGTTCTATGTTAGCTAAATGTAATCTTATAGCTAAGATACTTGCTGCCATAAAATGGTCAACTATGGTTAATAGGCCTTTTATATTTACTTTGGCTACTAACTACTAAAACATCTTGTAGCAAAATTAACCATAGCGTTTTGATTACTCTTTATTACATATACTTAGTCCCATATGATTTTTTTGGAGTTAGCCAAATTTGAAAACCATCATGCCATATTTTTCTTATTGAGCATAAAACATAGTGATATATGTAGTAATATAGGCTAGCATTTATACAAAGAAACTTGTTTTTATTTCATTTTGTTCCAGTAAACTCCCTTTTTAAGCAGGCTTTGAAGTCTATTCACTAAAGGAAGAGTTGCTAGGAGACTTTGGAGGAGAGTTGTACATGTTTCTTCATTATACATTATGATGGCGCAACCTCAGTGCTGCAGGACCTATATAATGCATAGTTAAACGAGATTTCTTCAAGGTCTCCCAAGTTATACAATCTACAGGACCAGTTCTTCCCTTCTTGCTTAGAAATTTGCCAGTGTGGATCCTTCCTTATGAATACTAAAGTCAGGGTGTTGAAACCACAGCTCACGCAAACTCTCCTGGCAACTGTTACTTCAGCGAATAAACCCCTGGAGGCTGCTATTGTTGTCAGTCATGTGATATTTTGGATGACTTTACCACATTTAAATTTAAAATGTACCTTCAACCTAATCCCTTTGGAAAGATTCCCTCTTGGTCACATTCAGTTAATCCCATTTCCATCCTTCAGTTAAAATATATAATATGTTAGATTAAGTTACTTCCATTAGTAAAGGGAATGGGCTTGGACACTATGCATGGGGATATTTTGATGGCAAAAGGTAAAGGTGGTTCCATCAGGGCCAGATTGGGGATGGGAGGTTGCTGCACGCTACATTTTTTTTGCTGACATAGTGTGATTCCTGGCATATCCAGCCGCTGATCTGCTGCTTGAGCCGCAGATTGGGTGAGTATGTGTCTCTGTAATTCAGCTACCCACCAGCATCTGCCTGGTGTGCCAGACAGCCAGTCCGGGCATGGGTTCAACTAATTATTACAATAATAATAATAAAAAAAATAACACAAGTGTTCCTTTAAATATACATTGTATGCTTTGCAAAAAATGAACTTGCTCAGTCCCCTGAGAAACAACATAAGTTCTTTCCTCATAGAGTAATGACAGCTTTTTTTCTTTTGAAAGCAAAGATTATATATACTTACTTTTTGACTGCATACACTGTTGACTTTATAAAAGCATTCTAGAATACATTTAGCGTTTTGACATGCGGAGATTGACTTGTTTTATTACAGTTTCAAAGTGAGTTCAACAGCATATATCGAAAAACTGCAGAAATAGCACTACTGTATTAGAGTGTACAGTATTCAAAGGTTATTGCATGCAAGGAATTAAGAGAATGTAGCACTACATGTAACGAAGGTTGAAATAATGTAGAAATGTGTGTTCAGTTAAAAGGTCTGGTGTTGTGACATGGGTCTAACACCATCAACATGAGTTCCAAACACTAATCATGAACAGGGTTGTCAATAGGGGTACAGGTAGTATATGCTGCTTGGGACCCAGCCTTCAGATAGGCCTTTGGTCCCACAAAGGTATTCTCACATAGCTTCCTTAAATACCAAATGCAGTGTTTTCATGGTAGACATCTGTAATGTGGGGACCACATGGTGGGGACTGTACTTCTTTAACATGAGGGCCTGCAAAAAGGCCCTCCTCTCTCCACTAACACCTACCTACACACGCATTCTAAGACGAACTACATGCTAATACTAACACAAAACTTAAATGCTTCCCTCTTGCTTCCGTGTCAGTTTATCTTACGGTGTATCACCTTGGCTTATATAACAAAA
Organism: Spea hammondii; assembly: GCA_029215755.1. Lineage (NCBI taxonomy): Eukaryota > Metazoa > Chordata > Amphibia > Anura > Pelobatidae > Spea > Spea hammondii. Next base: position 90,259,790 of record JARDYJ010000003.1, read on the forward strand.
CCGGAGATACCGACAGGATCCATAATGAGGCTTTGGACCTAATCATGTTCTCGTTTGCGGACTGACATATCCTAAATTAAGCACCCCTTTTTTTAGCTGCATGAGGGAAAAAGACCTTCATTATGAATTACTTGGAACTCTTTACTGCGTGTTTTGTAGTGGTGTTATTATGATTTATGCTCTGCCACAGAGGAATCCTGATGAGGGCAACCTAAAGGTGAAAAGAAGTGGAAAAGGTGTAAAATGAAGTGGACTTTTTTTATAGATTGCTTTAGTAGGGAGTTGGTAAAGGAGCAATGTCATCAGAAAAATAATGTACCCAATTACATATTGTTTAGGTTCAGTTGTTGTATCAGGTGTATCTTTTTAGTAATTTGGCTATAAAGGATTTGGGGTGAAATAAATATTTGCTGGGTTATTGTTTGTTGGATTTCCCACATCGCACATATTCTTAAAAAAAAAGTCTTTTATATGCAGGATATAGGCAGAAAATGGACAGGGCGTTAAATAAATGAATACAGTATATATTAAAATGAGCAGATCCTAAACAAAAAGGTCATAGGCAGAAATGGGTAAAGTTATCATTAACGACTACCATTCCTCCTCTTTTGCCTCCTATGACATCCCAAACAATTTGGCACTATAAGCACACAGCTATTTGTCTGCCCCTTAGCAGTAACTCTTTGGACCCATACAAATATCCCCTGGCCATTTTAATTTGTATACCTCTACAATCATTAGAACTGTTGGTTTGTTTTGCCATGTTTGTTTTCGCACAACAAATTTACCTACTGGTCTGTTCAGATGAAATTGCTGGACCACCAGCAATGGCTGCCACTGACAAGTTGGACCCATCAATCACAGCCATAATCATCAATGAGACCATTCCCCTGATTTTTGTGGCTATGTCTACCTATGAATCATTCATATGTACCCTCTTACATACAGTTCCTTCCCACTTTCCCGCATGAAAGAGCGCCAAAACGGCTTGAAACAGTGGCAAAATGGGTTGTTATGACTCCAAAGCAAATGAAGGAATCTTAACAAAATAATGGGGTTTTTGCCTTTCGTTTTCGATGGGGGCCCTCCTTGTTTTAGGAATGCAAATCTAACAATTATCTTTAAATACTAAGGACTTAGTGGAATTACTTGTACCAAAATACAGGACAAAAACAGTTAAAACTATTACTATGGTCTGCCACCAAATATTTTCTCCAGCTTTTTACAACTTCATTTGTAACAATATTTTATTCATTTGTTAGGTGAATTATTTGTTCATGTTGCACATCACTGATCTCATTTTCTGTGCTCAGTGGCATTGAATATGCATTTATTTCTATGTAAAATAACAATCATTTCTGTATTTGCTGTCATTTCTTTCCTTTATGTGTAGTTACAGAATGACGACTTAGAAATAATTAATCTTTTATAGTTACCCCTAAAGTCTTCCTCATATAGCAGAATGGCCCTAAGTCAACAGTTGGAATTAGAATCAATATTGCACCCAGGGCCGGACTGGTCATGGTCAAGCGGCTCGATGTGGAGGTGCCCCATCCAGGCCTAATTGCACCTCCAACTAATGTGTTATTCTGCTCTAATACATTGTTAACCCGCAAGAGCAGAATGGCTTAATGTGTGTTCATGTTATTGTTGATTTTGTATACTGTCTATTTTAATGTCTTTGTTAATTATGTATTTCGTATTGTAATAGTACTATGGAATCTGATGGCACTTCATAAGTAAAATGTAATAATGGAAATACCTTCTTCAAAGGACACGTAGATAGCTATGGGTGGCTTACTTATGGAGACACAATAACATTGCAACACGCCATGTTTGGAGAGTTGAGGAAAGGCTGGATGAGGTAACGTTGTAAACTTGAAAACCATAATCCCCATGGTTATAAAACAGGATTTCAAGTTTTATTATAATCCTACCTAAGAACTTTCCATGGAAGGCTAAACAGAGCTCTCCTTCTTCTGGGGAAGTAGCTTTGTTAAAAGGCAGGTAAGCGATACTGAAGGCCCTAGACAACCTTTACTCGGTGGGGAGTAGACAGAATAGACACAATGAGCTGTCACAGCCAAACAACACTTACTCTGCAAAGAGAAGAAGAAAGTGAATGGGGGAAGTACAGTTCTCATGAATGGTTACAATCCCACTGAATATCATAATCATCGCTCAAGGTCAACACTGAAAAGTTTTTTTTGTTTTTTTTTTAACTTGGTCCAGATGAGCACAGGCCATCTCTTACCTCTGCAGCAGGAAGATCCTCCGCAGGCCAGCAACCTGCTACTTGGGTCCTCTAGTGGACGGCAATCATGTTACTACAGACATAAAATTCTTCTTGTGACAGGTAGGGAATCCTCTTTCTATACTGTTCTGCTGATACCTGCTGGGGATTTTATTAAAGGCTCCTCACCCAATGATTTGTGAACATGCCCCCTTAAGACCTAGAGACTATTTAATCCAAGTTTATCTGTCCTAATGTGTTGCGTTTAGTCTCTGTGTTAGTCTCTTATCCTGGAACTTGGTGGTATCCTTCTTGTTTCTCTGTACTGTAGTTGTCCAGTAGCCTGTAGTAGCATTTACTGTGCCAATATTAGTACAGGGCCATGGCCAACCTCTCAACCCTACAGACCAGGTAGGTCATTTTGTTTATGGAGAGTCAGTATACCCTTGTAGATAAAAGTCACTTTTTTCGGTAGAGAGCAAGGAAAGGTACCATCAATGAGTCCTAATGTTTCTAGCTCCCTAGATTAACTATTGCTGTAGTAACCCCCCCCCCCCCATCGAGCTGCATTTTAGTGACCTACCCTTCTATTACCGTATTTGCTCGATTATAAGACAAGGTTTTTTTCAGAGCAAATGCTCTGAAAAATACCCCTCGTCTTATAATCGAGGTCATCTTCTAATCAGACCTCAAAATGTCCGCTGGGGCCATGCTGCTTACCGGGCTTTGGTCGCAAACAGCAGGAGAACAGGAAGCTAGAAGAGTGTCGCATAACTCTGCCTCCCCCCTCCTTCCTCTGGGGGCGGGGCCAGAGAAGTTGCTCGCACAGCCGGGCCCCTGCAGAAGTCTTCGAGTGAGAGATCTGCAGTTCAGGTAAGGGGGTGGGGGAGGGTTTTTGAGCAAGTATGTGTGATTAATGGAATGAATGAGTATTTAAATGTTTGTGAATGAGTGTGTGTTAGTATGGATGTGTAAGGGGGGTGGTGGTGGTAGCATGGCATAGGGAGGCTGTACTCCTATCATCCCCAGGTTCCAGCATGTACTGGCTGCCTTGGCTTGATAGGAGTGTGATTGCTGTTAGCAGTTATATATATATATATATACCTCCAGAAATGCCTTTTAATCCCCTATATGCCACTCTGCCCCATGATGTGCCTTTTAACCCTCTATATGCCACTCTGCCTCCAGAAATGTCTTATACCCTCCTATATGCTACTCTGCCCCATGATATGCCTTTTAATCCCCTATATGCCAGAGTGGCAACCCTGGGGGCAGATGTGCATAACTGGGGGGGTAGGTTGGCAAATAAAAGGAAATAAAAAAATATATTTTTCTCAATCATAGCTTTTATTAAATATGAAAATATTGTTTACATGAATTAATATTTACTAGTAAAACTTTTTTTCCTATAGGGTAGTCTTATATTCAGGCTTTTTGTTTTTTCCTAAATTAATATTTAGATTTTGGGGGGTCGTCTTATAATCAGGGTCATCTTATAATCAAGCAAATACGGTAATTTGTGTCACATTATCTGTGTTTGGTGGCTGTTAAACTGTATGGCAGTGTTATACATTTCATTCCATCTGCAAATTTCTGTCACAAATATTCAATAAGCTTATAAAGAGATGCTGTACATGGTATGCTAGTACTTTCATGTTGCATAACTTTTTAATTTTTTTAAAATTTTCTATGTTCATGACAATTTTTTCTCAATTCAGTAACCTGCATGATACAATGTTGTTGTTTGGCACAGATGGTCCGTGACTCGGTCTGACGTTTATTCTTCTTCCCCATGACTTTACTGGAAGCTGAAAATATAAAAATTCACGTCACCCAACATAGCCCTGAAGTATTATTTGTCCCTTAACCTTGGCAGCTGATTTTAACATCACCCCTCCAATATGTTCTAAGGCAGATGTAAGTTAGTCCAAATGCATTGCTTATTTCTTCAATTAAACCACAGGTACAATATCAAAGACTGAATTTGATATTGGCTCAAAATGGGTTTGTGGAATTTGTGGAGTAAAATGCTTATTTTACAGTACAGCAAACAATTGGAATTTGAAAAAGTAGTAAATTTTTTTAGCAATGTTATTGTCACCGAAAAACTGAACAATATGGGAAAATTACATAGTAAGTTGTAACATGGTAAGTTTTCATACTAAAAAATGTTTTATTCAGCTGTCATTTTTTCTCTAAGCAATTGTCTCAACATCAGATGAAAATCATGCATACCAAAATCAATAAAACAGAATGTTCCTTGCAACTTCCCTTGTACAGCAAATGGTTTATACATAGAATAGGCTGTAGGTTCAACACACTAAATCATAAACATTTATTTTTTGCAATACAGGACCTAAAAACATCATTTAATCCATGCCCGAATAGGATGTTCAATCGTTAGGGGAAAGGAATACCGGCATCAAACATTTTGTATTATGCAATCCACTAATTGAAACCAACCACAGAGGAGCTGATTGCTACCAGTGAGTGTCCAGCAAAATAGACCATGTCTGCAGTCATCTGAAATCTATGATCATCTGCATGCTGCGGCTGTTTTTTAGATTGGTTTTAGACAATGAGTCTACCCTAGTGAGAGTACCATAATATTCTAAACTGTTCTACAATGGATTTCTTTTAATGTTTTGTTCATGTGTCAACATTGTGAAAAGACTATATACCGTATTTGCTCGATTATAAGACGACTCATTTAATAATAGTCAAACAAATAGGAAGATATGTAGGTGTTAAGCAGGGCTGGCCCAAAGCAAAATGCCGCCTGGGGCGAATTTTAAAATGCCCCCCCCTTATCTACCCTTTCTCTCCCTCCGTCCCTGCCCCCCCCATTATCTACCCCCCCTTGTACTTACCTTTCAGCAGACCTGCGGCGAGTCTCCCTGTTCGGTCTCGGTGCCGGCTTGTAATGCTCAGCATTACAAGCCGGCACCGAGACCGAACAGGGAGACTCGCCGCAGAGGAGAGAGAGAGGGGCGCCGAGCAGGTACTGACAGCTTGGTAAGTGAAAACCACTCGGCGCCCCTTTCTCTCTCTTTCGCTTTAAAAAAAAAAAAAAAGGGCTTGGCGCGGCAAAGCGCCGCCCCTTCAAAAGTGCCGCCTGGAGCGGTTGCCCCACTCGGCTCCATTGTCGGGCCGGCCCTGGTGTTAAGGAATATAGCACATGGGCTATTGTCATTGCAACCATCTATTTGCAAGCATTAGCAAGTCACTACAATATTTGGGGTTTATTCTTTAAGTGGAGAGCTGGCAGTGGAGTTTGCAAGAGAGTGGTGATCTTCTTCTGCAGGAAGAGCCTGGCTGACCCTATATAATACATAGTCAGCGAGAATTTGTTTTCTCAGAAGCAAGAAGCCTTCTTGCCCATTGTGCTTGGTCAGCTCAGCGGCTCTTGCTGGAGAAATCTGCTAGTTTTGCCCTTCATAATGAATAGTGAAGTGGGGAACTTGAAACCATTCTCCTGCAAACTCTCCTGACAAAACTCTCTTTAGCAGCTAAACCCCCTTGTGATGGTCTGTTAAAAGGGATAATTACCCAGGGTTAGCTAATTTAGAAAGTTCACAGGTATGTTAACTCTACAGCAGTTGGACTGGCAATCCTTGTGCCTTGTACAATTTTACATATGTGGAAAGCAAAATACCATATTTGCTCGAATATAAGATGACCCTGATTATAAGACAACCCCCCAAAATCTGAATATTAATTTAGGAAAAAAAAGAAAGCCTGAATATAAGATGACCCTATATGAAAAAGGCTTTACCAGTAAATGTTAATTCATGTAAACTATGTGAACAATTGTTTGTTAATAAAAGCTATGATTGAGAAAAATATTTTGTTTTTATTTCCTTTTTTTTTTGTTTTTTTGTTTAACAACCTGCCCCCCCCCAGTTATGCACATCTGCCCCCAGGCTTGCCACTCTGCCCCAGAAATGCTTTATACCCCATATATGCCACTGTGCCCCATGATATGCCTTTTAACACTCTAAATGCCACTGTTCCCCATGATATGCCTTTTGACCCCCTATGTGCCACTCTGCCTCCAGAAATGCCTTATACCCCTATATGCCACTCTGGCATTTAGGGGGTTAAAAGGCATATTACGGGGCAGAGTGGCATACAGGGAGGTATAGGGCATTTCAGGAGGCAGAGTGGCATTAAGGGGGTTAAAAGGCATTTCACAGAGCACTCTGCCTCCAGAAATGCCTTATGCCCCCCATTTAACACTCCCTCCCCATCCCTCCTCCAAACCTACCGGTGCTTCTGAGTCCCCCTGTACTTAGTCCGGGCAGCGTGTAGAGCTCTACGCGAATCGCGTAGAGCTCTACACACTGCCCGGACTAAGCACCGGGGACTCAGAAGCACCGGTAAATTGGGGGGGGCATAACACAGGAGGATCCAGGTCCCCTGCAGCAATCTGGATCTTAGTCTCATAGTCAGACCTATTTGAGGTCTGATTATAAGATGACCCCGATTATAAGAGGGGTATTTTTCAGAGCATTTGCTCTGGAAAAAACCTTGTCTTATAATTGAGCAAATACGGTAATTTGGATAATTTGCGAGCATTATTAATCTGTTGGGGGAGGTGCAATTAAGCCTCCTCCCATTTAACCCCTGGACAGGCTAAACGATATATGGCCATATAGTGTGACCCAATATTATCTAATGTGTGTTCTGCTTTTATTTCATTTGGTTCCAATAAACCCCCTTTCTCTGACTTTTCAAAGATGATGCTTTACAGCAATGCAAATGAAGTCTGTTCATTCATAGACTTCCATTAGTCAAAGGGTCAGACTGGATGATTAAGACTGAGCCATTAGTCAGGGTGTTTGTCTGGTAGATTGGGCTCATGCAAACGGCTAATGCAAAAATTGGTGGTGATGGGGGAAAAAAATCTGAAAGTGCCCTTCCCAAGATCAGGCTCTGGATCCATCTATGAACTTTGGTTGAGGCCTACATTCCTAATTTAGAAGCATTAGACATTGCCCTGCTATTACATCTTGAAAGGAAATCTTTTTGAAACATGTTTCATTAACTATATGTTCCAACTAAACTTCTATTCCATGCAATTGTGAGGTAGCCTCAAATACAGAGACACTCTTTCTATAGCAAGTATAAAAAAAGGTGTCCCAAAGGGAGTAGGTGAGGCAAGGGAAGACCATATAGATACAGTGGATTGTTCATGTAGCTTTGCCTACAGGTCAACAAAACTGGCAAGCATAGCACAATGTACATCTGGATTTCCTGGATTATGCCCATTTCTATTGTATTTCTCTGGGCGAATGCGCTGTGGACATTATGTACATATTGTGTTTGCAACATGTTGGTTTTACATGATTTCCGTTCACAGCTGCTGAATAAAGACACTGTTGTGCATACTATTATTTATTTTAATACACACTTGTCTTTCTGAGCGTAGGAATTAATGTGCGGGAGCCTTATTAACAGCCTAAATAAATTCAACAGAACTCATATGTTGGCTCAGAAACTTTGTGGTTGATGTGTACTTAGCACATCTGGTGCATTGTGGTAAAACCAACACAATCAGTAGAAATATTTCATTAATTTGCTGTGGTGATTGTACCACTTTGGAGCAGAATTATCCTGTAGTCTTTGAATGTTAAAATGACACTCCAGCTGTCATATGCACTTTAATACATTTGACATTTGAGAGGTCCCTTTGAATTTCCATTGTGTCCCTTTTGTAAATGTGTGGGAGAGACTGTAGAATTCCCCATATGCATTTTCCCCAACCACCCAGGAGATGCAGGAGATGCATAATGCTATCCTGAATCTAAGACAAAACCAAGGACTGATTAAGGCTTTATGGGGAGAAAAAATGGCCGACTAGATGGGTCGAACTGTTTTTATCTGCTCTCAAATAGCTTTTAAATCCCATTGTTTTACAGTTGATTCTTTGGCTCTTCCTGTAAGGTGTCCATAGATGCCACTAGTCATGTAATTGTTTTTTTTATTTTTTAAAGAACATTATTTATAATACAGTTGGCTTTTTATAGTACATATGCCCAGGACAGCAATATTTGACATCACTGATTCACATGATCATATGTACAGAAGCAAAGTGGTATTTTTTTTTACCCAGTGGCGTATTTACTGTTTCAGGTATTGCAACAAAGACACTGCAAGCTGTTAGTGTGTGAGGATCCATGTTCAGATACAAAACTGCATCCAGGTCAGAGGTCAGAACATGAAACAAAGTATAAGGCAATGCAGTTCTACCATAAGCAAATAGCATTACAATATATGCATTATAACTCCATAACATTTACCTTGGGCACTGCTCTAGGCCTATCATGTCATATGCCAGCACTCTACCTCGAAAGGAAGTGCGGAATAGAAGTAAACTATGGAGGACTGTGCGGCTTGGCACAGCCCCCCACAGTGTTAATGTGCTGGTTGAGAAGATCAGTGATCTCCCTGTTAATCGGACCATTTTCTAGTGGAAATCAGGCTTCCTGTTATGTGGCAGAGGGGCTGTCGCCCACCTTTGTTGCCCTAGGTCTGGCTAGAATACGCCACTGTTTTAATCTACCTGCAACTTTAAAGTCACTACTGTTTTCAAGACCATGAATGGCTTGTCACAATGAATTTTATAAACACATTCCCTGCTGTTTCTATAAGTGTTACTGTGTTTTTTAGGGCTGTAAAACACTGTGATTCACTTATACTTGGCAAACATTCTGAGCTCCTAGAAAAGATGGGAATTGAGAGGAAACAGTGGCATAACGACAGGGGTCACAGTGGTCGCAACTGCAACAGGGCCCATCTGTCTAGGGGCCAGGCGCCCCCTGCAACCACTTATTCCTGTCTCTCTCTGTACCGCTTCAACACCTTCTGACCTTGACTGGCCCTTTATAAACAATTTTGAACCACCACGGAGAGTGACAGGCACACAGCGGGGTGTAAGAACAACTGACCCAAATCTGCAGGAGAGGTAAGGAGGTGCAAGCAGGTGGGAGGAGCTATGTATGTTTGTATGCATGTGAGCATGCATGTCTATGTATAAGTGCGTGTGAGCATGAATGTGTGTGTAAAAGTGTATGTGAACATTAATGTCTATGTATAAGTGTATTTGATTATGCATGTCTATGTATAAGTGTAAATGATCATGCAGGTCTATGTATAAGTGTGACCATGGATGTATAAATGTGTGAGCATGTAAGTGTGTGTGTGTGAGCATACAGTAGATGTGTGAGATGTAGTGTGTGTTAGCATAGGTGGGGTGACTAGAGGGAGTATATGTGTTAGAATTAGTGTGTACATTTGTGTTAGTAAGTATGAGCAAGTGTGTGCTTACATATGTGTGCCATTGTGTATGTCCGGGGACAAGGGGCAACTGTTTGGAGGCAAAGGTGGCACAGATAAGCTGTGAGATATGTGAGTTGCATGTTTTAATTGCACATCATGATTGTATATTTAATGCTTGTTCAGTCAATAATTATATATCAATATCTACCATTGCACAGTGGTCAGCAGCACTTAACTTCACAACTCCAGAAATGGACAGGGCACTTTCACTCTTTTCTTCAGGTACAAGATAAATGAGGTGACAAGTTTGGAGCTGAGGCTTGCATTTATTACCCCTAAGCTTGTTTCTACCTGCAGTACATTCGCCAGCACTGTTGATGTAAATTCAAAATTGAATGATTTTGTAATCTTATATTTGTTGCTTTAGGGGGAATCCTATTTCTGACAAACTTCTTAAAGGGTTCTAGTTTTGTTGATTATTGCAAAATCAGCAGGAACAGCAAAGTACACAAAATTTATTTGATACGTTGTGTTTGGATAATATTTTAATAAACAACATCTGAAGTTGAACGACTAATGTTATCTGTGGATACTCTGCAATTGTATTTCAAACTTGAACAAATTTAATATGGTACTGAAAAAGGAACTCTGCCAAACTGCTTTATAGTTAGTATTTTAGGTTTTGCATACTATAATATTTTCAGGCAGCTGCATATGTCATATGTACAGTATCTGTTCTAGCTCTGTTATCGAAGCCCAAAACTAGACAAACTCTAATTTCACTCATACTGCTTTGTGCTAAACTATGGAATGGATCAATCTTAAATCATATATTTGGACACTCTATTGTTATTTATTGATTTATATAGCACCGTCATATGCAATGGTCCTTGCTCAAACCAGCTTACAATTCTGAAGACTAATGAAAGTTTGTGGATGAATAGACTTCATTAGCATCAGCTCAGTGTGATGTTTGAGCAAGGAGAGTCACCCGAATATTACAATAGCAACCTCCAGATGAAGGACATTTATTGGAGCAAAATTAGCTAATATCACTATTCTCTTTAATATTTAGAAACTAAAGTATTCTTAGGTGTTTTCCATACTTGTGTCACTCACCCATCGCTAGCTTTCTCTTCCCCGTCCCATCACGACATTATTATCAGTGCCTCGCATAGAGTTTTAACATACATGTATTGACTTTGTACTTAACTCATATTAATGTGCTTGTTTTTGTAGTTACTTATGTATACTAATGTTTATGTGGCGTGTCTTTTTTTGAGAAATCTTGTTTTTAGACTTCCAGAAATGCATGTCTGATCTCCTCCAGAAATAACGCTACACTTAGACCGAGTAGAAACGAGCTTTTAGTTCACTGTTCTGAAGCACTTCACCAATTAGGGCTGTCTCTGTAAATACAGCACTTTCAAGCTTATCTGCTAATATTTTAAAGCCTCATTAAAACTTAAGTGCTTTCTTCCATTTTCCATATTCCTGAACACCTTTCCATAGAGAGCTTTCTTCATTAGGGTTAATTGTTAACTAGGAGAGGAGAAACTTTCAAAATGGCAATTCATTTTTACTTCTTTAATTGAATTAGTAAGCTCAATGTGTTCCATTTAACCAGGAAGGAAGCTTGACTCAGATGCTATGCCAAATAAAGTCAATATTTATTAATGTTAATGTGTGTTGGATGTAATTACCTCAAAGCATAGAGATTAAAAAATGTCCATGGCAGTCAACAAATATTTTTAGCAGAGGAAAGATACTGACAGTACACTTCTAATTTATTATTTCAGCATTAAAATCGGGATTGAACAATAGAAATAAAATACACAAAAACGTTTTACATGGTTTCATAGTCATTCATACAAGAGATCTTTAAAAAGCCTAAATTCTTTAAAAAGCCTAAATGCACTCTTCTGGCTAATTCTATCCACAAGTGTAGCAGTCTGCATTAGAAGAGGGAAGGGAATGTTCTTTATGATAGAGGGGCTTTAATTGGGTACCGTAGACTGACTCTACAGAATACTGTCAGAAAACAGCAGATTCGCAATCAGTAGTTTCTATCCGATGAAGAGACAGTGATCACCGTGATCCATTTTCCTGAGAACATATCCATATGTTATTGGGAAATAAAATCTAAAGTTTAACATGTTACTGTTACTACTGTACACAATGTTTTTGTACACTTTATTACCACTTGTGGAGTAATTAAAAGAGCCTTTAGTCTCCCCTAGGACAACACCCACCAATGCCCACCTCCCTTGAGGTAGAATAAGGGCCACTGACAATGTTCCAGTTGAAAATGTGCCATGGATAATGCTTGTTCTTGGACCTGTTAGCGATGTTACCGGAAACTGCATCACCCATGTGTCAATCAGGATTTGTTATTAACTTCTTGCTGTAGAGATACTACAAGGTTGGCTCATACTTCAGATGGTAAGTGTTAATCTGCATATCATTAAAAACTCTTGGAAAAAAAAATAAAAAAATAACTCAGTTGTATGGTTTGGAAATAAATTTTGAATTACACTGCTTAAGGATATGTTTTGGTGTTTTATGGAAATTGCATGTCACTGGACTTGCTGTATATGTACTTTGGATTTACTAATCATTATGTAATTATTGTATTACATAATTTGCTCTGGAATTTACTACCCATCACAATGATGCTGAAACTGTGTCCCAGTTCCAAAGTTAACAATGTAACCTATTTGTTCAGGCAAGTAAAGAATCTGTTGCACAACTTCTCCTTGTATAGTTTTTTGTATGCAGGGTGATTAACAGTGCGGTGATTCCTTTATGTTTTTTCTTTTCTCATCTGTCTATGGAAGTTTAACAAGTTTCCTCACCAGGTACCCTATCAAACCATCCAGCTGCAATGCGAGGGCTAATGAAATTCCTGCTGTGCTTGTGATTGAGGGAAAAGAAAAAGCAGTATTCGCTTATTCAAATCCTGACAACATCAATAGCTATGTTACTTCACATTGAACTGATGCAGCTTGAGGAAGAAACCGTCAGAAGTACTGCAGGGTTTATAGATTAGCAGATTTATATGTAACATGAGTTATTATTGTTATTAGTAGTAGTAGTAGTAGTATTAGCATTATTGTTCCATTTTAGGAGAGTTGTTACATGGCTAATATTGAAGGTTTATAATATAAGTATTTGTCCATTCCAGTGGCACACAATCTTTCGCTCCTGGGTGGTTTGGCTACAACTCCAATGTACACTTAGACTCATGGTTTTTCAAGAAAGGTGCTAAATCTAGTGCCGTCTAAAGGGTGTTGTGGTATCATTAACATGAACACAATTCAATAACTATATATGTGGCATAAATTTTAACAATCACACAAGAATCAGAAAATAATCAAAATACCGTATTGGGTACTAAAAGACAAACAGCGCATCTAAGCTGTATCAGGTAGCTGTAGATTGGCTACAATTTGTCAGTTTGTTTAAATACAACGACTGTTGTGATCAGCAATCACAAAAAAGGGACTGTAGCTACTGTATCTATACAGGCATGGAGTATGCATAGTGGGCCAATCAGGATGTTTGAGAGGACTACAGTATTCAGGACTGGAAGGAAATCCTTCAATGAGCAGCAACAAGTATATACTATTTGAAGAAAGTAGAGGAAAAATAGGTGCAAGCATCTAGTGTTAAAGTGTTCCTGCAGGCATGTTGCATTTTGAAAATGATTGTCCAATTTATATGTTTCCAGGGCACAGTGAAGCTAATAAACATAGTGGCCTAATACGCAAAAAGGCATAACACCGAGGACAGTTTTTTTCTTTACAGGCATTAATAGGTCACATGGGCAGCTATTGAGTGGAGGCTTTCCTCCCTAGCAGTAGACATCAGGACAGAAACTTGTCAGGACTCATGAAGCCTTCTGGTCTGTAAGAATGTACTAAAAGACTGTGTGGGTCTCCAAGAGCACACACACATGCACTTACATAAGGAATGTGGCTCCTTTCCCCTATTTAGACAGGGTAATACACAAAGAGAAAAATAGTTTTGTTTTTTTTTAATGGGTTCCTTGAAAATATTGTCCCAATACCAACATAAGAGTAAACTACCTACTGTAACAGCAAGTCCCTGATTCAAGACAGTTTTGGACAATGCTATGCTTCCAACTTTGTGGGAACAGTTTAGGGATATTCTCTATTCCAGCATGACCGTGCTCCAGTACACAAAGCAAAGACATGGTTGGATGAGTTTGGCGTAAAATAACTTGACTGGCCATACGCAGAGTCCTGACCTCAGCCACATCGAACACCTTTGGGATTAACTGGAGATTGCGAGCCAGGCTTCTCATCCAGCATCAGCGCCTGACCTCACAAATGCTCTACTGGATAAATAGGCAGAGATTCCCGCAGAAACACTCCAAAATCTTGTAGAACGCCTTCCTAGAAGAGTGGAAGCTGTTATAGCTGCGAAGGGGGGGGGGGGGACCAACTACATATTAATGTCTATGTATTTAGAATGCAATGTCTTTAAAGTCCCTGTTGGTGTAATGGTCAGGTGTCCTGATACTTTTGTCCATATAGTGTGTGTGTGTATATATACTGTGTATATATATATACAGTATATATACATATATATATATATATATATATATATATATATATACTGTATATATATATATATATTTATACATATAATTTATTTTCATATAATCTAACAGCAAGATAGATAGATAGATAGATAGATAGATAGATAGATAGATATAACTGACCAGAATCACCTTGCTTTCTGTGTAACTAACAACATCCACAGGGCAGTTATGACATGTAACCCTGTGACTTTGCCTGCAGAGAAACTGACGCATTATGCATCCCCATGCCCTGCATAAACAGTAACAAGCATCGCTAATGGTTTACTGGTGACTGACCTGAGATCCCCCATTCCCAATTAGGTAAGTAAAAGAAAAAAATATATATTAGGCATGCCCTGGATAAGTTGGATTATGGTCAAGTCAAAGGCAAATGAATGTCCCAATTATGTATTGTATGGCCCCTAGTCCTAATAATTATTATTAAACCCCCCAAAAAGACAAATAACTATGATTTTCCATGACAACCCCATGGGACAGAGTGCAGTAACCCCAAACGTACAGAATAAAGCTTTGTTCCAGAGCCGTGTTGGAATTTATAATATTAATATATTAATCATGAATTAATATATTTCTTATAAATGTAATAATTTCAAGCTAATATGAGAGAAACGTTTTGAGAATGTAATTGCAAAGAAAATGCCTTCACCACAGAGAGGGTAATTCAGTTAGTTATAATAGTCAACTATCAGAAAGATCAAAGCAGATAAACAAAATATATTTTGTGATAGTGATTATTTTGAAATTATAAGTCATATCGATTTTTCCATGCAAAACATGTCAGCAAATGGTTAAATCAATGTGAATTTCTTTGTCGTATATATTTTTTTGATCAAATTGCTATCCAAGTTCTTGCTTTCAAACAGTTACATCAAAGTCTAGAAGGGGTTGGTTTGGCTCTGATGCTCTCCTGCAGCAGCAGAAGACGATCCCTGATGCTTTACACACTTTAATGGTAGAAATATATATATGTATATATATATATATATATATATATATATATATATATATATATATATATATATATATATATATATATATATATATATATATATATGTGCCCTCCACTAATATTGACACCCTTGACAATATTACAGCATGTCTCCAAGTGTTCCTCATCCTTGTTTTAAGATTTCTATCTGCAACAAGCCATGGTACCGGCAGAGACACGAAAGCACAGGTTTTGATGTGTGATTTTACTGTGTGTATATATATATAATATATATAGACAAATATATGCTATTACAAATGTTTGTGTTTTGGTTAATGAATATTAAGCTGATATTATAATACTAAGGAAGTTATCTTTCAATCCGGCATGTACAAATATTTTGCATATCTGTGGATTTGTTTCTTATAGAAGCTTTTAAGTGCTTTAGCATTCTGATTCTATATTTAATAAAATATATGTTTTTGAATAAAACATCCAGTAGTCTATTCTTGTGAATTTACAAGTTATCATATTTCATATTGAGAAGTTTAAACAATTCTTGCACAATTCCTGATTTTCGAGTACATGTACAATATATGCGATTGCAGCAATCCTCAAATAACCTGAAACAAAGTTTTGTATTTTATTGTTTTGTGGGGTTTTTTGGCAGATGCACACTCATCCCTCTGCTGAACTCTCTGAAACATTTTAGTAGCATGTAGTGAAGTGAGTTTTGCTTCATCTCTTCTTCAGCTCAACAGCCCTGCCTCCTCCAAGATGACAAGATAATTCTTTGGTTTTAGTAATTATATCCAGTGCCCTACACTGCCGAGAATTAATTGCCTTTAAAAACAAGCTATTTGGATAAAAAGCTGCTCCAGCTTCATAGCATGTGTTATAGCGGATAATGATTTGAAATACTCATTATCTTACAAGTCTCCTTAGTGAGGTTCACAGGGTGGAAGCGAAGCTTCCGGTCTCAGTGACATGATGACCCAGCTTAAAGATTCAATTCTCTTCTTCCCAGAGGGGCCTACAATGTGTTGTGCTTCTTAGGCAAATGACTTACTGCAGCAAAACAAGCTGCGCCAACCCGAAACAGATTATATGACACAGTTTGAAGTAGTAATGGCGTATTCTTGTGCAAATTTCTCTGACACTACAGAAGAGAAGGGTGAGCTGACCCTACATAATGCTTAGTTATTGTGTTAAGAATCTGTGAAATTCAATCTGATGATTTAACTCTGCATTACGGCAACTCAGACCTAGATTTTTTTTCTAGAGGGGGGTGTATACTCCCCACCTTTCTCCTCTACCACCTCAATACCACCTTACCTCATCCCCATTGCCCAGATTTTTTGGCTTAGGAAAGGGTTTTCCTATTGGTAACTGGCAACTGTTAGTTACCCATTTATAAGAAACATTTTATGACCATGGTAGTAGTCGGTAGCAGACCGGCATGTACCTGCGCAACATGAGAACTTTAGTTTACAACTAAAGATTAGCCACAACTACCCCAGTCTAGCTTGGAAGCTTGGAAGAGCAGAACTATCATCTTCTTTTGTACCAGTTTGTTATTGTGTGTGATTTTAAATTATTTTACTGACTTTGAATATAGCTGCTGAATAATATTGTAGAGGCAGTCAACAAAAGGTAGTGTTTGTACTGAAGACATATTGTAACCCCCCCACACCACCACCACCACCAACGTCCCATCTACAGTTACCAGCTACTACTCTACTATTGCCAGCTGGCAATAAAAGTTAATTTGTGTTGTGTAGTCTAGCACTCTGAGGCATTACAAAAAAAAGTGTAGTTTGAGGGGAGCAAAAAGGGGACATAAAGGCTTTAAATCATAATAGGACGCTTGGTAGTTTTCCAGCACTTGTAGCATTTGCCACTCAAAGTGGCAAATACAGTTGTCATGATACAAATACAACAATACAGTTGTCATGATGTTCGGCCATCCAATGAGAATCATGAGATGTGCATTCCGCAGCAGCTGCAGCGGAGGAATTTATAATTATATAAAAACAATAAAAAGAATACTCAGCCTGCCTTAGATGGGATTGTGGAGTAATTAGTAGATCTACTAATTAATAATGAAAAATCATAGTTGATTTGGGTGGAAAATTTGTTTTACCAATGTGAGTATGGGGGATACCATGTATGATTATTTTTTTTTTTTGTTCACTCATGATACCTAAGACTTTCCATGTTAAACCAGACCACTGTATCATGTCATATTCAGCTCTTTGAGATAAACATTATGATGAATTCTCAGTAACAATAAAATCCAGACGCTATACGCCTGTGATCTTGATTCATTATATTTTCATTATTTAGAATGACCTATTCAGTGTTAATAAAATAGATTCTTTTATATTTATCAATTTAAAACAATATGTAAAAAACAGAATTATTTTTTTCTGGCTATTACATTTAAAACAACCAATACTTGATTTAACTGATTTTTTTAACAGGGGAGGATATTGGATTAGTCTCATTTGGGTTACTACGACACCAGGTCCCCGGCAATGTTCAGTGCCCCAATGCATCCTTGTGGATAATAAAACTAACCTCAGAACCTCTTCAATTTTGGCCTAATGACACATACACTCTCCTTTTAATCATTTCATGGATATTGTGAAGCAACCACCTATCTATGAGAGGAAGGGTACAATCATAAACTGCAGTTTCTGGCAGATCAACATATCCTACAATATATTGCGTCAGAGTGGATACAAACAAAGCATTTCAATCTACATTTATGGTTATTTATTCCAATCCATTCCATTAAGATGTTCTCTGTCTTACTGGCATTTAAACAGATTATATGAGCAATGTAAACCACTTTTACATTAGTGAATGACCCCTCTGGTGATGAAGAGGGTAACATAAATGTATACAGGAGCGTTCATATTTAGGCTTTTTAGCATAAAACCTGTAGTTTTGCATATAAAAAGGCTGAACTACCTAAGTTTTCCTACACAATGGGCATATCTAGCTAATGCTGCCTATCTGATGACAAATAATGATACCAAATGGGACTTTTGAATAATAAGATGGCTAAGATGCTAAATGTCTCAGCCTGCTGGCATTTACGTTACTGAGAAATACTGATATATGCTTCCGTGCATGCAATAAGCGTAGGAATAAAGCACTTTGAAGGCAAATGAAATGCTAATTTCGTAAACATCTTAGCAGAGCTTAGTTGTTTACAGAACTTTTAAGAATGTTAAGACTGGTAAATCAAGGAATAAATATACAGGAACAGCTCTATGGAATTAATTGTTGACTATCTGCAGGCATGGAGAAGCGGTGCACTTGGTCTTCCTTATATCTGGTCCAAGGAACATATAAATACGGGTAAGAATCTAGGGATAATTGTAACAAGTAAAAATGAAGGTATCTAAGATTGAGGAGGCAAATGAGGCTGGAAATTCATAAATAAGACAAGTGGAAATAAGGAAAACCATGAAACTGGGGGAAAATGCTTATTCCACTGGAATAGATGCCCACAAATGAAACAAATGCCTGTATCTGCACAGCTTTACTGCCATTTGAAAAAGGTAGGATGGTTTTTTTTAAAGTGCCTATTCCCTGCCATCGGCCATTAATACTCAGTTTACACTAAGTATATTCATAACTATGATTATTACTCTTGGAAGACCTAAAGATGATTTTGCCTGCAGCCAGCTGGTATGCAAGAAAAAACTCTTGTGATCACACAGCAGGAATAAAGCAGAATACTAAAAGGGTTATTCAAAGTCATTTGTTTCTAAATAGAAGTCATTACGCAGAGAGAGTAAAAGAAGCAGATTGAAAAGAGGTTCAAGACACATATTATATGCAGCAATTAGATCATTAAGGTCTTTATTTTGCCTTTGAAGAGCGCACGAGAACAGATCTATCCAAAGAATATAATATTATAATGCTATTAACAAAATAGGATTAGTCAGTTTTACACATACACAGTTTGATTGCTTAAACAATATAAGTTGATTACTGCGTCTTCTTTACATCTCAGTGCCCTTGCATGTGTGCAAGTTACTTGCTGCAAAAGACAGTACTTACATACACAACATTGAACTGAATAACATCATTCTCCTTTCTTTCAGTGAAAGCACATTGCAAACCATTATCGGGGGAGGCAGATCGTTGTAGAGTGTGTGAGTGAATGTGAGAGTGTGCACTAGAATGAGTAAGCTTGGGTGTATGTGTAGAAGACATTGTATGTCACTGTGCACTTGTGTTCATCTGAAAATTTGGATGCTAACACGTTCATGCTAATTGAATATGTCTTAATACATTTGTTTTTCTTTCCACTTTGTGTCCTGTCAATGACCAACGATAAAATTTGTTGTTTGAAACAAACTTTATTGCAGCAAAGAATTAAAAATAGTACATCCGTGTGAAACGCAGAGTGCATATCATAAGAACTTTCGAAAAATCACAACCCAGGCAAACCAGGTACAATTTCAACTGAAAGTTTTATTAAACAATTCCAAATCAACATTTTTATTCACCATAACTGTGTGTTATTTACAGTCTCCGGTTCCTGTGGTGAAGGCTTTTGCTTGGGATATAGGGAGTAGGAAAATAACGGGCCAGAAGGAAGGGAAAAGAGGTGGAAGCTAACAGGACGTGAACGTTTTCCAGAAGAAGTTTTTGCATCCAGCTTTGCGTTCTCTAGGTGGCAAGACTGGACTGGAATTCGCAGATCTTTCAAGTTCCAATCTAACTTCATCTTGCTCAGCACCTCTGGGCAGATCTTCTGAATCAAACGCATCATTTTCTGTCTGGGATGGTTCTGATAGCAATTCTGCCAGGAAATACTTAGCCAGCTCCTGTTACCAAAGGAATAGAAGGTTGAGATGTTGGTTATAATTATTAAATATGTAACCTGGTTGGAAATGTCAGCAAAGTGCAGAGGAATAAAATGTGCTTTTTAAGTGTACAATTCACACAACCAACCAGTTTCTGCAAAATTGTTTATAAAACCTTTTATTCTCCCATCACATTCAGCGGGACTGCTAGAAGTTGATACGGGATAAAAGCGTCTTTAACATTAAGTTTAGTTTCATTGGTAATACGGCAGCAGCAGGGTTTTCTTCAGTATAATACTCTTGTCAGCTGAATGGTTATTGCAGATCTCTATAGTCCTAACACGATTTCTTTCTTCCTTCCAAATAAATTTCACAATAAGAAATATTTCATATTATATTTCTATTTCACTTATAGTTTGGCAGTTTAATAAATTGCATCCATTAACTATGTGAATATTAATTTATTATTTTTTTTTTTAAATATTACACCTGGCAAACATCTACATGATTCTGAATGGTCCATCTAAATATATAAAGATGTATATGTATATTAATGTATAATAATGCATTTACCGGAACGCTTATATTTATAGTGCGCATGTAAATATAGAGACATGCTCATAATTTTGTAGATTAGCAAACTAAACTATACTAAGCAGCAATTACACTTAAAGTCTTTATCAAGGTGCAAGCCTTGTCTGTGAGCTGAAGTGGCTGCTTTCAGTTCAGCACCCTGGACAGCTCTATACTTTCCCTATTCTGTCCAAGGCTTTTTTGGAGCATCTCTCATGGGGTCAGGGACAGAGACTCGTAGGCTGGGTAAAACACTTTCTGGGATGTTTGCAGAAAACACCATCTGAATGTAATATGATTTCATAGAATTAATTAAAGTACTATTATATGATATCAGATTGTATATCTACCTACAAAAGTTCCATCAAACATATATATATATATATGTGTGTATATATATATATATATATATATATATACACACACATACATATACATACACACACATACATACATAAATATATACATTATACACAAAATAAAATATATACATATATATATATATATATATATATATATATATATATAAACAAATGACATAAAAATATGCTTTAGTCGTGTGCTGTAAATGCATGATATACATAGAGACAAAGCGAGGGTCTTTACCTGTTTGCCTGCTGCTGCCAGTGACTTCTGGAGGAACTGGCGTAGCCTCGGGTCCGTAGGGGCAGCTGAGATGGAGCTCACAGCCAGGGCCAGGGAGAGTAAGGTGAGGGCACAGCGCACACGGCAGGACTGCATGTCTTCAATGACTTCTCCAAGCTCAGCGCAGAGACAACAGTTATCAGCTCTAAGGAACCTGCTGTTTCTTCTGCTTCTGGGATCTCCTAAGACCCCTTTTTAAATTCTACCTATGACGTCAGCAAAGGAAGTGCCCCCTTCCTCCCCCTCTCCTCCCTGAGATAACCACCACTTTTACGCACCATTAACCCTGAGTAGATAAATCACCAAAACCACCGAGATGAGATTAAAAAAGATCAGAAAAGCTTTTTTTTTTTTTTTTGTTCTTCTTACTAATTTCTGTGGCTTTCATTATGTATGTACTGTATGCATAACCGTATTTAGGTATTTGGATCAATAAAGGGATTACACATCTTGCCGGGTCATTTAACCTGATCGATGCCAGTGTCGTCGTGACCAGGTCCTGTCATTCCACTGTCACTTGAGAATGTATTGTTGAGTATGTAGTGAATTCTTTCTGTGGTTTTAACCTTTTGTTTCTTTCATTATTTACGAATTGCGTCTTTTCTTTTAATGGTAATACCCCAGGCTGATTGTCATTGTCACTACGAATTTTTCATCTAATCCTACTTTGCAGAGGGGGTATTTTAACACTAGGAGCAATACATGGGTTGGCATGGCTTTAAAAACTGCACAGTGTTACCATTTAACCGTGTGCATGATGGTATTAACCCTTTCTGGAGCGTCCTGCTCCTGACACT
Source organism: Spea hammondii (assembly GCA_029215755.1). Classification (NCBI taxonomy): domain Eukaryota; kingdom Metazoa; phylum Chordata; class Amphibia; order Anura; family Pelobatidae; genus Spea; species Spea hammondii. The sequence continues at coordinate 90,281,703 of JARDYJ010000003.1, forward strand.
TGCTGCGCTATTATTACAATCGAGTTAAATCGTCAAGATTCGAAAAAGATGCCGAACCGTATTCCCAACTTTTTGGACATCCTCTGTTTTGTTATTAACCAGTTAACCTTTTCTTTTTTTTTTAGTTAAAATGGGTCAGTCTCAAATGTATACAATAATAATAGAATCGTCTCTACAGATCTATCTCATCTTATGCCATTTTATGCCCTTGTAGCAGTCATGCTATTGGTGCCTTTTGAAGAAATTAAACTTTTTGAAAAGGTAGATCGTATATGTTTTCCCCTCCTCTGGCATACAGAGGGTTAAAGACCATTGATGAGTATTGAAAAGATGGAACTTTGATCTTAACTAGAACACAGAAACATCAATAAGGAATACAAGACAACTCTTCGGATGAACAAGCTTAATTGCTTTCTTACAAATTGGAAATTGGAATTTTACCGATTTGGGTGTTAAAAAAAAAGATTCTGTACTATTCTGATGATCTTGAAATAGCACAGGGCTGAGATCAGAGCTTTAACTGAAAACTTGGACTCACGTAGAATGAATCGATCTTTGACCCAACTTTTTCCACATTACAAGTTGAGAATAACTGGGAATTCAAGATATGAAATAAAATGGGATTTTTGTGTTTCGTAGAAAACAATTGCATTTTCTATAAATGATAAATAATCCTTCTTCTTGATCGAGATCTATGTAAATCGGTGTCACTCATAAATATTTGTCCTAGAATGAATGGATTATTTTGATATGCTACATTCGATCACATTGTAACAGCCCATGAATCCACATACATTATCGAGGCAGAGATGCTGAATATGTATAAGCCCCTGTAATATGTTTTTTTATATTTCAAGTTCTAAAGATAAGGTAGCATGATCCTGATGTTTGGTTGTTGGTTTGGGGGTTGGTTTTTTTTTGGTTAAATGTGTAACCACCAAGATCCTTATATTTTAAATAAAATATAAAAAATAATAATTAAGTGCATTTCACTTATGGATCAGGCTCTACAGACGTGTCCTCTCTCACCTCTACAATCTGAGATAAGCTTTAAGAGTTCCCTAAGGGAAGTGAGTCCATAATCAAGATGCAGAGCAACGTGCAAACAAACAAAGGTGAAAGGCAAGTGACATCAGGAGCCAGAAAGGGGGTCTAATTAGACAGAGGGCTACATGTCATGTCAGGGTACATCCTGTGGGTCCAGGCTGACAATTAAAATATTTTAATCAATGACAGGTGTGTAATTTTAAGATTAGACTTTCCTGGCTCATGTACCATCATGGTAAAATGCACACCTGGACTTTCAGCATCATGCAAAACCTGTCGTATGCTCAATGCTCTAATCTGATTTAAACCATGAAACTTGTATAGGACCAGGTGTCTCATTTAAGTACTGCACAAAGCATAGCATTGCAGCTGTGGTAGGTGTTTGAACCATTCCCTGCCTCAGGGTCAAGTGCCTCATCTAGTTAAAAAGGGGCTCTGAAGCTGATACCATTACAGCTCCAAGTTGCCCAGAGACTACAATTAAATTTTCCATTAGTGACCTATTATGAAACGTTTACTTGGATGCTGCTGGTCCTTGCATATATAATATTTAACCAGAGTGACCATAAATACCCTACTGTATTCAGTAGCACACGAGATCTGCAGTAAAAAAATATTTAAATATATTTAATAAATACATTTAATGAAAAATATGTATAGGGGAATATAAAATTAACCCTAGCAAAGAAAGACTGCAAGTGCCAGTTTACTCAGCCTGTCCATGAAAGCTGGATAATAGTGCAATATTTCTTGCTTTGGTGGCAATGCATAAGGAGCCCTATTTAAATAAAGGGGATGATTGGGTGCTCTTTCCTCTAGGCTTTAAATAAATTTCTGGGTCATTTTGGGGAATTGCTGAATAGTCACACACTCCAATGTCTGGACAAGGTCCCTGCAGATAGAGGTCTCATTAATATGCTATCACTGCCAGATGTTCAGTTCACAAGGCATGTTAGGATATTATGTACAACAGGAAAATCTGAAGATATAATCAGTCTTGAGCTTTTATCGGGTCATAGATCATGACCATGAGGAAGATGAACCAAGGTGATATTTATTGTTCTACCTTTATAGAAAAACTAATTGATAAATATATTTTGGCTAAGCAAAGCAGTACTATAGTAGTACTGTCTTTCTATATGACCAATACTCAATGTCTGTACTTTGTAAATCCTGGCTTATTGTGGATAGTGTGTGAGTTCTTTTAAAGAGGAACGATCAACTAAATTACAAAACAAGTTGAATGGATAAGGCAATAGTTAAGTGACAAGAGACAGTAGGTTTTGGTTAATGGTGTATATTCAGGGTCTTGCTACTAGTGGTGTTTCAGGGATTATAATTGGAATTGAAATATAAAATGGGGACTTAAATGTAAGCAGGAAATGCAATAAAGTGTTGGAAAAAGCATGTAGGGTTGTATAGCTAGAGATGGCTCCACCACTTCACAGATTTCTGGTCAGACCTCAACTGGAATATTGTATACAGTTCTAGAGACTCCATCTTCAGAATGATATTGACATTATGGAGGAAGTTCAGACATGGGCTAGTTAACGGTAAATGGTTTGCAGGATAACAATTATCAGGAAAGACTAAAGTATCTCAATATGTATAGCATGGAGTGGAGATGTGATTGAAACATTCAAATACTTAAAGGGTTTAACAAAGTACAGGAGGAAAGAAATGTTAGAACAAGAGGTCATAATGTAAAACTAGTCAGTGGCTTACATGTAACATAAGAAAATTTTGTTTTATGGAGCAGGTGGTAGATAAATGGAACAACCTCCTATTAGAAATGGTAGAGGTTTACATGGTGAGGAAATTTTAAACATGCTTGTGATGGGCATACAGCCAACCTGAATCTAAGACAAAACCAAGGACACATTAAGGTCTGAATCTTTATATCAGAAAAATGTGCAGACTCGATGGGCCGAGTGGTTCTTACCTGCCGTCAAATTCTATGTTTCGATGTAACATTGTCCAATACACTAGATTCTATTACCTGATTTAATGGGACAGAAAACAGTGTTTTCCTCACTGATCCCATTTATTCGCTTACCAAGTATTGTTTTACCTAGAAACACAACATTGTTACCTTACCAGCAGATGCTACCCATGTCTACTAGTTTCTTTCCTAGTAGCAGGTTTCAGCATTGAATCCTGTTAGCTTAAATTATGTACAGTGGTCCAGTAGCCCACTGAGAAGGTTAATGTGCCATCCAACCAAAATAAGCAGATCCAATCAGGTTTCACATGGCAATAATCTACTGAGTAAGGGGGATTGGAAAGCTGATAGATCTCATACAAAGGAATAGTCATTAAAATGACATTCTTGTTCCCTTAAAATGTTTCACTGTTTTTTGTTTTATTTTTTCCTCGCATTTTATTTTCTGGGATCTTTTCCTGCAATATAATGGAATATGAATGGGATCTAAGTGTGCTGTTGTCTTAAAGGAATTTGACAGCTAAAATTGCCATGAATCCATGCAAATATTCCCCACAAAGTAAAGTAGGTGCCGGTCTTCATATACAGCCCTTACTTGGGTGTAAAAGGATCAAAATGTGAAGTGGCTAAATTGTAGCATTGTTACATAGTTACATAGTTACCTAGGCTGAAAAAAGACATGCGTCCATCAAGCTCAGCCTTTCCCATATCTGTTTATTTCTTGCTGTTGATCCAAAAGAAGGCAAAACAAATAAACAGTTGTGGCTCTTTCCAATTTTCAACAAACAAGGGGGAAAAAAATCCTTCTTGACCCCAGAATGGCAGTCAGATCTCTCCTTTGATCAAGAAGCGGTTTCCCCATAATTTAAAAATTGTATCCCTAAATATTATTATGTTTTTGCAAGTATTCATCCAATTGTTGTTTTAATGTAAAACTTGCTTCACCCACAATTCCATTAATCATGTTGTTTTTCCTTTGGAGATGCAGAATTTGCACTTCAAATTCCTGTGATTGTGATATCTTCTTGCCCTGCAAAAGTGTCACCTCAGATAAATGCATATTTTAATAGGAATAAATATGGCACTTTTATAATCATATAGATGATTATGATGATAAAAGTCGCATGATCTGCCATTATTGAGCTGTTGTAAATTTTAGTTCTCTTTAGTGGTTGGAAGGGTTACAATATATTTATTGGGAACATGACACATGCTTGTTTTTCCGACAAGTACTTTAAATTCTGATTCATTGCTTAAACACACATATATTTTCCTTCTGTGATATGGAGCGCATGAAAAGCAATTAATAATAAAAGACAGTCTGGACTGATCAGTACAAGTGCTGTGTGCTTGGGTTATGTTGCTTTGTGTATGTTCCCCAACAGAGCCTAACAACTGTCTGATCTACTTCTAAGTTAATGGGACAATCATTATTGCATTCTCTTCCTCTGACATTCCTCAGACAGATGAGATGGAGTCTGTTCAAGTTCAATTTTAGATCTTTATTGGTTCTGCCAACCTTAAACACAGTGTTTAGACTTAATTCTGACTTTGATTTATTGCTTAATGAGGTTTATTTTTATTTATGGAGCACTAAGCTTGCAAGTAAACAAGCAAGTAAGATTACTCACATATCATAATATTTAACCACTTCTTTGCGATTTAGCTTTAGATCAAAGATCTGCATGCTTAGATGCAGAACTGATAACTGCGGCACCCCAGCTGTTGTTGGACTGCAATTCCCATCAAATGTTCCTCTTTTGGTTGATGGATCTTCAGCTCCAAAAACAGGCAGAGGGTGGGATGTAAAAGGTTATTGTGTTACAATATTTTGTCCTTTATTTTTTTAATTTGCTGTGAAACTGAATGTGTTCTGTCCATGGATGTCTGTGCCCAGGAGAGTGTGTATTTTTCTTTTTTGTTGGAGTTTGCTGGGAATTATAAATGCAATGAGAATAAAGGATAAGTAATTTTAAAATGCAAAATTGGGCCACGTATAAAGATGAATTCTGGTGTCACGTGAGAATCATTAGGAAAACCAGAAGAGTGACCCTTGCCCCATTTTTGAATGTTTGTACCAGTACATCTCTGCATCCATACAGTAACTGACAGATTAAGGGCTCGGTTAGTAGGTTCGGTGGGGGGCTAGCTGCTGTCGCTCTTGGGAGGATGGTGGTTGGGGGTAGCTGCTGTCGCTCTTCACCAGGGAGATTGTTCAGGTCAATGGGTTGGATGTTGAATTTTACACTACAGGGGTCTGGAACAGTCTGCACAAATCCCTTGGACGTTTAATAAATCACCATACATAAAGTAGAGCTGGTGTTGAGGTTATCTTCAAATGATTACAGACCAAGTGGATCTTTCAGAACCACTAAAACACTGATACTGCCCCCTATGGTTGTGTAAATATTTTAAGTTCTTCATTGCGTGATGATGTTGGCCATAGTTCTGTGGAGCAGTGCTCTATGCATTCTTATCAGTGGTGTAGCTCCCACCCTAGTTGGAAGGCATTAAGACCCAGTGGTCTCCATAGGCCCTGCATTAGCTGCACAACTTAAACTTTTAATATATTTAAGTGATAACAGGAGATAGAGGTGTACCATGACCTAAAGTTCAGCCAAGGAATGGGGACGTTATGGCATTCCAGCATTCAAGCCATTATGGACTATAGTTGCCATCATAATATAATATAAATAATTTTCTGGATCAGTAAATATCCAATATATGTTGAAAGAATAAACAAATATGTTGACCTGCTAATGAGAGAGAAGCGTGAATTATGGATAATTATATATCAGAACAATTGGCTAGCACATAACTGGGTATTACGTATTAAGTTTAAAAAGTCCTAAGCAATATTTTTGTGTTAATAATGTAGCATAAGATTCTGTGCACATTATGTAACAAAATAATGCTTTTTTTTATTACTAATAGAGCTGTCTGTGTCATTTTAGCACTTTTCCATTAGCTCCAGATTTCAATGCCACCTTACTTGGCATTGAATTCCATTTCTTACCTGCTGCACCATCAAAAAACATAATATTTCAGAATAAAAATTAAAGATTCTTCTCGTTATATGTTCTCATTCTTCTATGAGGCCTGGGTGTCTTTGTTTTAAACATTACTTAGGGATTATGGAATATCCATAGTTTATACAAACTATTTCCAAGAGAAAAGTACAGACTTAAAAACTTCTCATGGAGAAAGGAGATAGCCAAGGGACCCCAGGGTCATACATATCTAGGCTGGTTGGCTACCCACCTACCCCTGAACCTGTGTAGTGTATAAGTGTCAGGGTGATATGAAGCAGCACTACACATACATTCTAATGGTTAGTCTTGATAAAGATTCTGCTCTCTCTTTAATACAGTAAGACATTGAAACACTATACACATTTCCCATGGGAAATTAGAAATAGTAGTTCATACAGTAGAAGCGGTACATAGAGTACTTACAAAACTGTATATCTTCATTAATGTGCATAAAGAGGGCGAGTGTAAAAAAAAAAGGAAAACTCTATTATGCATCCATTTGTGCATCTTTCCATTAACCTGTCTGTTGCATATGACATACTGAACCTGAACATTGATTTGTGATATTTATTTAATCATTTGTTTTTGCAAGACATCGTTTTCATGTTGAAAGCCAAGTAAAGCAGAAAAAGTATAGTATGGCCTTTCAGAATGCAATGTTTGTACAATGTAGATCAGGCAGCATAAACATATCAATAGTAACGTCACAATAGATAAAGTTAACATACAACTACAAGAACAAATATGTACAAACACTAACAGACAGTATCTTCATATCAGCTGCACGCGTAATTAGGCAAGGCTTTAAACCAGGAATAGGCACGGATATGGGTCATGGTAGATGTTTTTGGATTTAGTGAAGAACACTTTCAATTTTATTTGTTTTATTTAAAATAAAATTCCTTTTCTTTCCCACTCTTTCCTTTCATCACTTACTTTCTTGCTTGTCTCTCTGTCCTTTTTATCTCACTCTGTTCATGCTCACTCTCTTTCTTTTCTTTCTGAAACTATTCTTATACTCTCGCACTCTATTTACTTTCTCTCGCTGCCTCCCTTCTCTCTCTCTCTCTCTCTCTCTCTCTGTCTCTGTCTCTCCTTGCTCTCCTTCACTCTGTTCCTTTTCTCTCTGCCTCTTCCCCATCTCTCATCTGTCTCTGCTCTCTTTTTTATCCTAACCTCTGTTTTAGTACTGCCTCACGCTGCGCACAGCTTCAGTGCTCAGTGCCGGGATTACTGTGATACTGTGACAAATTGTGGTGACAGACACTGGTGTCCATGTATAGACACCTTGCCAACGACTGGTATGGTTTGTTTTGTCACTTGCCTTCTCCTGTCAAATCCTGTTCATTGCCTTTCAAGTGCTAGTTAACCGAGCGTAATAGTTGTAGTGACAGAGGATGTAGAGTTTATTTTTTGTATCAATAAAAATGCTCTGATACAACAGTGATGGATGCAAACTTTATTTTTACCAAAGCACTGAACGGATATATGTCAGGAATGTCCAATATTCTCATTTTTGGGGGTAGATTGGGCCTACCCATAGCCAAGCCTCAGCCAGCTCCCTCTACCCATTCCAGTGGGAAGCATTCACAAGCAATCTTGGAAAAACTGTCCCAAGAGGGCTCAGCCCATATTTTGTATATGCCTGGTAATGTGAAAGCCAACTCTACAAAATAGATGTATTTGGAACATAGATTTGAAATAAATGTAAATAAAAGAGCTTTAAATGCTTATTGAAGGGAATGTAAGGAGGGGAAATTTGCTATTAAATGTGCAAATAAAATGGCCGGTAAAACACAGACTAACAAAGATACTGCCTTATAGCTGGATTTAAGAAACAAAATATGCTAATCACACATATGGGGATCAAATAAAGAAAGATCTACAGTTAAGATATCTAAAAAAATACTTTTAGAGCAGATGCTTATTTGAACAATATATTGACATGTTACCTTAAGACGTAGGAATTAGACTTGTGCATTCGTCTTCGGGCGAACATGGAAACGAACACGAAGAGTGCGTTTTCGTGTTCGTCCCGAAGACACGCCGAAGAGAAGATGGCGGCGGTAAAACGTAGGCGAAGACGAAGACACACACCACGAAGATCTTCGTGATTGTCTTCATCTTCGTCTACCATTCTCCCCCCCTCTTCTAACTTACCTTGTCTTCGCGGCTTCGCGGCAGTTCCCAGAAGTGGAAATCCGCAGGTTCGCCGTCACGGGTTACAGGGCAGTGCGAATGAGCTTATTGGTCGCCTACAGGGACCTCCTCTGGCAGCAACCAATTGGACATTTAATTAATTGAACAAGGAGGGAGACCAGTGGGATGTGCCAGGTAAGTTGCAGCATTGGGGTTTTAAAACCCCAATGCTGCAACTTACCCTGCCGATGCCACTGGTCTCCCTCCCTGTTCAATTAGTTAAATGTCCGTACGAGCGACTTTATTGTTCGCTCGTACGGACATTTAATTAATTAAACAGGGAGGGAGACCAGTGGCATCGGCAGGGTAAGTTGCAGCATTGGGGTTTTAAAACCCCAATGCTGCAACTTACCTGGCACATCCCACTGGTCTCCCTCCCTGTTCAATTAGTTAGAATTACGGCACCAGGAGTTTAACAGTCTGAACGAGCGACCCTATTGGTCGCCAGCAGGGGGCTCGTCTGCCATCACCCAATGGCAGACGAGCCCCCTGCTGACGACCAATATAGTTGCTCATACGCACATTTAAACTCCTGGCGCCAGAGCGGCTTTAACCCCCGTTTTAACCCCTTACCCGGGGAAAACGAAGAAAACCCGAAAACACGAAGAATGTCCGCGAATATTCGCCCGAAGAGAAGACAGGACCAGGCGAATATTCGCGGAATACGAAGTTTTTTTTTTTGCCGAAAACGAGCACGAAGACGAACACGAAGAGCCCCCTGGTGCCCAAGTCTAGTAGGAATCCCTTAAAGCCTTTCTTTTTACTAGTTGACAGTAAAGTTGTAAATGCTGCCTAAAGTTCTTGTTACTTAAGATACATTGGCCTTTGTATGTGCAATCACAATCAACATGCACAGAAAAAGTTAGGTAGTAGCCTTCTTGTCAGCTCTTTCCTCCTCCTCCTCCTCCTCCTCCTTCTTGTAGTGCTCCCTTCAGCAATTCATGCACCGCAAAACAGCACAAAATGATAAAAAAACGGATTTGACATGATCATACCTGAAGTTGAGAGGCTTAACTTTACTTAGAGGGTGGTAGAAAAGGTGAAAAACCTCCCCATAGAAGTGGTGGCAGCTAACACAGTGAGGGAATTAAAACATGCATTGGGTAGACATATAACGCCATCCTGAATCTAAGACAAAACCGAGGGTTGATTGAGGTCTGAGTCTTTGCATCAGACAAAGTGAGCCAAATGGTTCGTTTCTGCCAGCAAATTCTATTTTTATATGTGTCTATAAGTGGATCTTATGATCCGTCTAGGTTATGATTTCATTGACGCAAGGCTGTACCTGCATGGACAATCCTTCCTTCTGAAGCTAGATTGTACCTTAAAGCCTTTATCTGTGGCACAATTTTACCATGCTGCACGATAATGCCGTACACTCATAATTTCCAGGGAATTGTATACCATATTAACATTTACTTAAATTACCCGTTCTTTAAAAATGCAAATAAAGCTGATTCATCTATCCGTATAGTGATTAGTCCATAATTAGCTTAATTTGCTTGATCCAAGTAGACATTCATTTAAACGTGCCTAACACTTTCTAGATATATTAGCAACCGTGTTCACAAAAAGCTTCATGTTATTGAGCACTTTTTGTTGTTTTTTTTTATCCTTAGCGATTGTGCTGATTTCTTAACTCGACGGATTGTGAGTCTTGAGTAACAATGTCATCGGAACAGAAAGAGTTATAAGATGGGATCTCAGCTGGGAAGTGACACACTTGAACTTGATAGATTACATTCAGCAGCTTGCTGCGTACTTGTCCCTCTTTGGGCACAGTAATGTGAGGATGTTAGCTGGTTGGTTGCTTTTGAAGGTTGATTGATGCCTTGTGTCAGCAGAATCACTGTCCTCCACTTTGCTTCAAGTTGCAAATGGCATCTGTACTAGCATATGTGCCCTATACACTGCCCTAATTGTAAAGGAGGCCTCCAAAAATATAGCTCTCCAGACGTATACTGACTAGTTGCTCCATCACCACTTCAATGAGATATTGCGGCACCGTGAAATATCACTGTTTAAGAAAACATAACATTAACTATTAAGTATAGTGATTCTGCTACTTAAAAATGAACAACACTAATATGCAGAAAGGGGAGCGTACAACCTAAAAAAGCATAAAAGTCATCTACATTTAGATTCCCAAGTTGCTGCTAGAATAGTAATGACCAGTAAGTATATAAACCAAAGCACATCAGGCAAATGCCCAGTGGGGTGGTGGTCAATACAGTCTTCTACTCACTGATCCCACTGCTCCAGCTGCAGATTGTGTGCCGCAGTGTGGGGGCGCCAGCTGGAAACATGTGGCCACATCTTGCATGAGTATAAAAATGTAGCATGCAGCCATGCAACATTTCCAAAGCTGTTTGCTATGTAATGTGCCTTAAAAAATTGTAGGAAGTACTGGTTTTAAAATATTAACTTTTTTGAAGAAGTTGAAGCGACATAAAATCTTTCTTTGTTTTTGTTTGTTTTTGATTGGTTTCATTTTAAAGATGCTTAGCAAAGGTGTATAAGCAGATAATTCTATCTCACATTGCTGTCTTAAAAAAAACCAGAACCTTCAAAATAACCTTCAAAATAACTTTAAAGGCCTTGTAGTTTAATACATTCCAAGAGGCGATAGTTTATGTATGTATGAATAAACCCTGCCTTCTTCACTGCTGGTGTTACAAAGGTAAGCACTAAGCAGAGCCTTCTTATTGTATTGTGCTGCCATCTAGTGCTCAAAATGAATATTACATTCTGTGGTTGGTGTCAATAAAAAATTCTTACAGCCTACATGCATCATGTTTTGCATTGTGTAACATTATATAATATAATATTATGTTTAGGGGCTGGCTACAAAGCTTGGACAATAAAAAGTGGGAAGATATGTTAGTTAAAACCATAAATCTCAGTAAAGAACTCCCTACTTGGCTTCAGCAAATGTAAAATGATAAAATATGTAAACATATTGCATATACTCCTAGGTACAGTTAAAGTTACAGTAAGTTACATAGTTATATGGGCTGAAAAAAGACATGCGTCCATCAAGTTCAGCCTTTCCTATATCTGTTAATTTGTTGCTGTTGATCCAAAAGAAGGCAAAAAAACCCCCGGTTTTGCTCTTTCCAATTTTGCACTAACCAGGGAAAAAAATTCCTTCTTGACCCCAAAATGGCAGTCAGATTTCTCCTTGGATCAATAAGCTGTTTCCCCATAATTAAAGATTATATCCCTGAATATTATGTTTTTCCAGGTATCCATCCAGTTACCGTTTAAACATCTGTACAGACTCTGATAAAACTACCTCTGCAGGCAGAGAATTCCACATCCTTACTGTCCTTACTGTAAGAAACCCTTTCCTCTGCTTTTAGACTAAATCTCCTTTCTTCCAGTCTGAACGCGTGACCACGTGTCCTATGCATAGTCCTTTTTGTGAACAGATTTCCACACAATGGTTTGTATTGGCCCCGAGTATATTTATATAATGCTATCATATCCCCTCTGAGGCGAAGTTTTTCTAAACTAAACAGATTTAAATTAGTTAACCTTTCTTCATAACTATAGTGCTCCATTCCTTTTATTAATTGTGTAGCCCGCCTATGCACCCTTTCTAGTGCTATGATATCCTTTTTTAGAATAGGTGCCCAAAATTGCACAGCATATTCAAGGTGCAGCCTTACCATTGACTTATACAGAGGCAAAATTATATTTTTAACCCGCGACTTAATGCCTCTTTTTATACATGACAATACCTTACTCGCCTTAGCAACCGCAGACTGACATTGCACATTGTTGCCTAGTTTTTTGTCTATAACAATTCCCAAATCCTTCTCATTTGTCGTTGCCCCTAATTCACTACCGTTTAGGGTGTAGGTTGCTTATGCATTCGCTACCCCGAAGTGCATAACTTTACATTTATCTACATTAAATTTCATCTGCCATTTGTGTGCCCAGTCCCCCAGTCTCTCTAGATCCCTCTGCAGCACTGTAATATCCTGCTCGCACTGTATTACTTTACCTAGTTTAGTGTCATCTGCAAACACAGAAACATGACTTTCAAAGCCTACCGCCAGGTCATTTATAAATATGTTGAATAAAATTGGTCACAGAACAGAACCCTGAGGGACACCACTTACCACTTTTGACCAGCTTGAAAATTTACCATTTATAACAACTCTCTGTTCTCTATCTCTAAGCCAATGTTCTACCCAAGAACAAGAATTTGCATCTAGACCAATTTCCTTCAGTTTGAATACTAACCTATTGTGTGGAACCTTTAAGTGTTAGCCTATTAGCTGACTCAAATATGCAGGCACTAACTCAAAGGATGACAATCCCTCTTATTTCTGTGCTGGTCTGTGATAAGGGAAGGTATAATGTCTAGCCTACCTAAGGCATGTACTAGTATACATACAGCCAAACCCAATGGCAATAAGCATGATTCTGTGGAAGACAAAACAACGACAAAAATACATAAGAAATAAACTTGATGGCCACCAATACGTATATGTTGTGACAGAACAAGGCAATTTACTCTAAATAAAAGACGTCTTGGCCAAATGATTAGTCTGCATTGTCTCCCCCTCACACCATAATGGAAGTAAAAGGGGAGAAGGTAATCTCAAATGACAGGTCTGGTAGCGTGTAAGGGAAGGGCTAACCCTGAGCGTAAAGTAAAATTGGTACCTAGTGGGCAGAAATGGTCAAGAAGTAGGCAGAACCAGACACCCCAGCCCTCTCCTTCTCTTTCACTCACACATCAAAGATCAAAAGATTCCCTCAAAGGCTTTGTGAAAAACTACAGCATCTGGGCCAAGTCCCGAGAGTTCCCGATAGATCTAGCCATATGCATGGACACTTTTCATTGAGTAATGTCATTAAATGTGGATGCAAAACAGCAAATACCAATATGTTTTTTGAGACTGATGTGCTGTTTGGTGTGGCTGCTGACATTATCCATGTGCAGCAAACTGTGCCTCGCCCTGTGTGATTACAGAGATGGTACAGATGCTTCTGTGGACAAACGTAGCGGTGGCGGGCTAAGCAATATGTGGCCATATAGTGTGACACAATCCCCAATATTTATGCCTTAGAGAGTTTTGGGCTTTTTTTTATGGTATTCCCTGGGTGTGCGCTGAATTATCTCATTGTTTTGAGAATTTACATTTGCTTGACAATACACAATTTCCTATTTCGCCAGGAGGTGGCAGAACATATTCAAAAAATGTATATAAAATAATACCTATGCTTGATGTCACACAACATTCTGCCAAAGAAATGTATTTCAAATAGTAGAGAGAATCCAGCTTGATGAATACACTTACCTCCCGGACGCTTGTGTGCTTCCTACAGTACTCTAGTGAAAAAAACATACTTATTTAAGTTTAGGTTTTAAACTCGGTCTCCAGTGCAACCCACAATAAAGTCATTCTATAGTGTTCCTGCAGGATGATGAAAATGTTTCTGGAAACACATACTGAACTTGTAAAATTACTTCTTGAAAAAAAAATACTGTGCTACGTAACGCTGTATCAAACGTTGAAATTTGAAAAATTCTAAAATCCTGTTTTGTTGCAGTCATCGTTTTCTGCCACTAGAGGCACTTACCCAGGATAAATAAATAGCTGTGGCGGATTGAGGAGTTTGCAAATTACATGGATTTGTACCCATGTTGGTCTCTTTCTTAATTGTATGTGTAGCAGCAAACACAGATTTTTTACAGGATTCAGGGACAATTGTGCCTTTGTACACTCAGTTATGTGACGAACAATCTGTGCTATCTAATAATGCTATCTCAGCACTCTGGAACATCAGGTGGTGTGTACATAAGGTAAGATTGGGCCTGGGTCCTGTTTGTAGAAGTGATGCCACTAGGCTGATTTTGGCCATTTAAAACTGGACCTATGTATCACAAATCAGTCTGACTAATGCTGTTGGAGTATGTAAAACAACACAGTAATAAACCACGGTGTTCAGCCACTCCTTCCACTTTCAAGCTATCATCTTCCACTTTCAAGCTAAGTTCATCTGTCTCTTTGTTATACCCAAATTTAACCTCAATCCCTCCTAAGCGTCACATATTTCTACACATTAAATACCATAAAATGTAAACCATAATCAATGTCAGTATAAAAATCCCCACAAGCATCTCTAATAAATGAATGTGAAGGAGATAAAATGGTTTGACAATGACTTGCCAACTTATCCCTCTAGTAACAAGGGATTTTAGTACCCTAAATACTATATTTTTTGCAATTTTTACTATGTGTTGGTTTAAACAAGATTCCCCTATTTCCCTGCTTGATGTACCCACACATATTACATATCCTTTTGCCAACACAAGAGAGGCTTTTTAAAAAAAAACAAAAAAACATAGAAACAGACAAAAAAGAATTAGCAGTGGTTGTATATATAAACCAAAACCTATACCAAAAAAAACAAATTTGTTCTACACAGTAGGTGCCACTGCTGAACAATGACCCCATATATGTTTGGCACCATTCCCTGATTACAGTAATACCCCGCATACATATTTCTTTTTATGTTCATCCCTTAGATATTGTGTACTACTATTTATTTATTTATTTTTATTTTTTTAATACATAAATGCATACATGAATACATACATGAGTGTAACCATAACATACATAAATACATATAAAAATACATACAAAATACATAAACATACATAGACATGATGCATTATTGTTATATTAATTCTCATTTCTTCATATTCCTCTATATCTTAATTGTTATTAAAATTTTATTTTAAGAGAAGTAAAATATAACCAATCATAATATAATTTAAACTCACCCACTCTAGTCTCAAACAGTCATCCATCTCTATAATAATAATAATAGCTTAGGTATCTCCTAAAATTTTCTGGGTATTTTTATCTAGAAAATTTTAGGAGTGTACTACTTTTAATACTACAGGCTTAAAGGTTTGGGGGGTAGTGAAGGTTTCTTTTTTTTTACAATCTTTACTTTACATGTAGTACTTGGGCAATAGGATGTCAGGGCAGTTTTAAAAAAAAGATATATTTAAAAAATATATTTACCTATCATTATTTACCTGTTATTATATACAGCTCTGTGGATTGTTGATATTCGACAAAACCGACAAAAACTCATGATGAGCATTTGATACACCGCTACATCCAAAGTAATATTTATGGATATATACCCTCCCTGTGACATTCATGTTGGCGACTGGTGCAAATATATTAAGTGATTCCTTATTGTTACAGATGAACATTTGTTTATGATACTAAGTATCAGTTAGGACCACTAGCTCTTGGATTGGCTTGTTTACCAAGCATTGATTATATTTCTTTAAATTACACATACACTGACATAAAAAATTGCATTTAAATGGTGACCTTCTGCAATATCTCGGTCGTTTATTGTGAGCCTTGTGACTACCCACAACAAGAAGTTTCAATCTGAATGTCATCTCAAATCCACTAATCCTAGAAAGAGGAAGATGCCAGAACCACCTGTTCTCTTTGCTTTCAATTCCCTTATCTCATAAAGGTGAGAGAAGTGAAAGACGAAGTTCCAAATATAACCACCAAGAAGGTAACTTGTAAGAAGTGTTTTTCTACAACATTTCCATACTCTTCGAGGCTCACTTTTCATTTACTTGAAATTCATCTTAAAACACAGACTATTAGATCTTCAAATACAGTGTTGGATCTGTAGATTACACAACCACTGAACTGTTAATAGAAAAGCAATGTTTGTTGCACCTTCACAATGGTCTCTTGCAATTGAGCAATGTTTCTTTATTGGTCTTACACGCAAGATTTTCCATCTTTTTCATAGATATGGCCAAAAGATTACAGTGAAACATACCATATTTGCTCAATTATAAGTAAAATAAGACTAGTATAAGACTACCCTATAAGAAAAAAAGTTTTACTAGTAAATATTAATTCACATGTAAACTATTTTTTCATATTTAATAAAAACTAAGATTGAGAAAAATGCATTTCTTGTTTTTAGTTATGCACATCTGCCCCCAGTTATGCACATTTGCCCTCCAGATATGCCTTATACCCCCCTATATGCCACTCTGCATCCCTGATATGCCACTCTACCCCAGATATGCCTTATACCCCCCTGTATGCCACTCTGCCTCCCTGATATGCCACTCTGCCCCTTATATATGCCTTATACCCCCCTATATGCCACTCTGCCCCCTGATATGCCTTATACTTCCTATATGCCACTCTGCCCCTCTGATATGCCTTATACCCCCTATATGCTACTCTGCCCCTCTGATATGCCTTATACCCCCTATATGCCACTCTGCCCCCTGATATGCCTTATACCCTTTTTTGCCACTCTCCCCCCTCAGACCAATGCATCCCCAGACTTTTCCCCCGTGCTTCAGACTCCCTGGTGTCTCCCATTTCCCTGGCACGTCTACGAATTACATCACGATCAGATGAGTTTAACAATCTAATTATCATTGTCCTCGGTGGAGCCCCCGGTGGAGGGATTTTTGCCGGAACCCTATGGGCCCTTTCCACAAAGAATAACGGAGAGAGTATTTGTACCCCGACAGTCTCACCAATCCATTCCTGACAAAACATTCTGGGATCTAATCCCTCCACCCCCTCTGGTAAACCCAGAATACGAATTTTATTCCTTCTCGATCTATCTTCCATATCTCTCATTTTATCTTTCAGTTTCCCCATATCCGTACTAAAGGAAGTTGTACTGCTCCTTATCTCCACCATTTCTTTGTCCAAGGAGGGGACCATTGTTTCCAGTTTAACAATCCTTTCCCGTATCTTATTTAAGTCATCTCTGATAAAGGAAACTTCGATAGACAAGCTTTCTACTTTCAAATTTAACTGCGCTAAAGCTTGATTAGAATTTTGTACTTCTTTGAGAATGGTGCTAAGGAGTCCAGGTTCAATTGACCGTCCACACTCCTCCCCCAAATCCCCCATTTCTTGGGGAGTTACAGATCGTGACCCCTCCATATCTTCTCTTCTTTCCACTGAGGACACGTTTTTAGCTTTTCATCATAACAGGAGAAGCTCTCAAAAATTTGTCAATTTTAACTGCCGCAATATTCCCTTTAGGGGAACTAATACCTGTGGACTTCCGGTTTGAATTTTTAGGAGGCATCTTCTTCCTCTGAACACTATCCTGCTGTTCCTACTAATATATCACAAAGGAGCAAGCGCATAGCAGATTATATTATATTATATTTTTATATTTTTTTTTTCTCCTTTTACTTTCAAGTATATGAACTTCCCATAACAATGTCCAGACCTCCTCCTGCAACTAAACCAAGATTTTATCAATAAACCCCAGCAAACACTCCATCAGCCTTCAAGCTCCAGTTACTAAAACTAAAAGTGCCATCCAACCAACTAACTCACCGCCAGCTCTCATCGGTATGTCCATATTCTCAATGTCTAGAATGTAGTAGTTGGCGGTGAGCAGTATATATGGTGCAGTAGTCGGTGGTACCGGTTCTCAAGGTGAGGCTTTGATGCGTAATTCATCTGCTTGTGGTGTCTGGAGCCATGCTGCTGGGGTCTGCAAGACATCCGGCGTGTAGTGTTAGTCGTGTGTTACGGATGATTTAAGGAGGGACATCTTCAATCATGATACCGTGCTTCCGTGCCGCTGTACCGCAGTGTCGCCGTGCCGCCGTGCCCAATCGTCCTCAGCAAGTTCCGGGCGGTCGGAGAGGGTAATACAGTAGAACTTTTTTTACAGTAATTAGTAATACAGTAGAACTTTTCAGAAAGAAGTGTTTTCTGGGTGGACCAAATTGTTCTACATATTGTACAAAGCACTGAAGTGATCTATACCCAAGGAAACATACCACAAGTGGGGAAAATCAAATACAAGAGGCTCCTGAGTATTCATAATAAGACCAAATCAATGCTCCATGGTATGTGTATAATTATGTGCCAATAAGGGGCAAAGGGGCCAACTCTAAGCAAGCCTGGACTGGCCATTTGGCACACCTGGCAAATGCCCGACAGGCTGCTGGCTGACAGAGCCCATACTCACTAAGACCTACTGCTCTAGTGGTAGATCTGGTTCTTTTAGTGTGCGCCCATGGGAGTATCAAAAAATCCCGACCGGGTTCAGAAAAACTAGCGCCATTACACCATGAGAATGGCTCTAGTTTTGCTAAAACCGGGCGGGATTTTTTGACCTAGTACCACTTTTATTATTTTTTTCAATAAAGTATATGTTTTTAAGAGACAGACTACAAGCAATTATTTTGCCTGTTTGTAACTCTTATGTGTTCTTTGAGCACCTCTATGTAGGATCCTATATGGAACTATATGGAACAATTTTGTTTCCAACTTGCACATATGGATCATCAGACGGCACAGCATAGGAGTTGGTGACCTCCAAATTAGCTGCTGCAATTTTAGTACGGATAAAGCTAAGTACTTTATATTCATATTGCATATACTGCCGGTTGACACAGTGTTCATAATAGTTCAATCCAGTTGTGACAAATGTACTGATACATGGTTACTATGATTTATGCAAGATACAGTCTTTCAGAATGTTATGTACAATTCAGCGTCTTCTAAAGGAAGTTTTGCAGGCTGTTATTCTATGACATAAAAAAATTAGGTGCAGCCACATACAGTATCCAGCCATCAACCGCGCTTACATCATCAGATGGCCACTGCCCTTAAAAACACATGGCCGCCTCACCTTCACCTAAATATATAGATATATATGCAACATTCAAGTCAAGGTGGAGGTAGTTTTTAAAGTCGCTGTTCCACCTCCTCATTAGATCCACCACTTGTGGTTATGTTAAATGCCCAAACTCTTCCTAAAAAGAATTTTTTAATCATGTCCAAATTTGTGCCATTCCTGTTTCCTCAGGTAACACTTATTTGTATTTGGTTCCATTAGTTATGTGACACAGAAAAGGGTATGAAATGTTTGAAGATTTTTTTATGTGATTTTGAGATTTATCAATAACCGTTTATGTAACCGACTAACTCATTGAAAAGAAGAATGAAGACATTTTGTCCACACAATGTTTTTATATTCAGCTCACCAGGCCTGGACTGGCCTCTTTCAAATTGGGTCTTGCACACTTACTTTTACAGCCACCCCAGCAACAGATTGGGCCCTTAAGTGTTGAGTGTAAGGGTATAGAGTACAGCAGGGCTTATCAGCCGCACGTACATCATTTAATAGCCTCTGGCCTTAAAGTGCCAGGGCCAGTTTGGAGGAGAAAAGTGGTTGTATAGGTATGGAGAACACTTTTAATAAATACTCAAGAAATGTCCTAGAAAAAAAATTTGTAGGATTTACGCTGCAACATTTGAAACTTGAGAGACATCAGGTGACACCAAGTAGCAAGTGGTTAATTTGACCATAAAGGACTATATATATATATATATATATATATATATATATATATATATATATATAGAGTGTGTGACCGTTAAAGCAGTATAATGTCACATGCCTTCTCAAAAGTGAAGTGAGTTCCATATGAAACAGCCTTGCAGGTTTGTGGTTTTCCAAGTTTCTACCACTTGTCAAGATAAATTTCATTTCCAAATGCTGACAAAGCTATGATTACTTCTCTAGTGTTACATTATGTTTACAAACCTATAATAATCTGAATAGATATCTGTCCTCCAGATTGAACATTTTGCGAGCAGGGCCCTCCTTAACCATGTGTCGGTTTGTCTTAGCCCTTGCACAACCTTGGTACAGCAGTTGGATGGGACCAGTACAGCATATGGGCCCTATAATCAAATAGGTAGTAAACGAGAATTACTAACACCCTATTGCTAAACACCCTATTGCTAAATAGGTTCTGGAGCTGATGCCTAACATGATATAAGGAGACATACAAATAGCGCAAGTTATGCTCCTCTCTATCTCCCTAACATCAATTCTGCAGCTGTTCCCTAGGTGTGCCGGATTAATAAAATCAAGAAACTAAATAACTAAAATACGTTTTTTTCAATTGATTAATAAAATAATAATTGTAGGTCTATAGTTTTTGTCTAATAATAATAATAATAATAATAATAATAATAGAGTGCTTATAATAAACCTCTGTCTCCACAAAAACAGTTCTAATCATAGCGTTCTATTCAGATGGCATTAGGTAGTGCCTGGGCACTGTACACTTCTCTTTGATTACTAGCAATGTTTGAAGGGATGTGCTGTATGCAGATGGAGTAACGTCTCCTGGATGACCGGTGAAATTAGAAACCGCATTTTTTTTCCTTGCATATCTTCTGGTAGCACCGGTAGGGAGATAACCCTTATTCTTCCGAGGCTCTGCAGAATGCTTTAAAAACTCTCAAACTGCCGCCGAAAACTGATATAGTGCAAAAAAAAATAACTTTATTGGGTGGGTATCAATATGCACTGCCAGAAGAGATGCAAGGAAACAAAATCCAGGGAAGTAATTTTCTGTTTGTGTGCAATCTCGAGTATTATTGGTAGAGAGATAAGAGTAAAGCTTCATGGTGCGTCAGGAATCAACATCTGGGAAGCATGGCCAAAAATTCCACTGCATTGTGACAGATGGTTTGAGGAAACCAGTGATCATGACATGACCAGCCTCAGACTGGCACAAAGAACAGCAGTTTCATTCCTACCCACAACCTTCATAAGGTCTATAGAAGTCAGGCTGAACGGTTGTGGACTTGCCCCTGTACATGTTCTACATTGAAACTAAATGATTACTGGTATGTGTCCTAACCCTGAATAAATGTATTGAGGAGGTGTCCTTTCAACCATGAAAGAGATTAGACTTGAATTTAAGCAACCTTCTTCAAGGCAGCTATTACTTTCTCCTGTAGCATAGACTCCTCTTTGCCAAAAAGATGCTTCCCCAAGAACGGCTTTTGAAGACAGCAGACACACCATTAAACTACAAGGCTCTTCTACTGTAGGCACCACTGCCCAAGGAAGAGGCATGAGGTAGTTAAAGTGGTGTTTCTACTCTGCCTAGGAGGATGAGAATGCATCTCTCTACTTGTGGTACTAGAAATTGCATAACAATTATAGTATCAACATTGTCATGAACCTTTCTTCCTGTACACCTCATGGATTTTAACCCACCACTAATGAGATGTCCACAAGCTTGGTGTACAGTAAAAGGTGGCTTATCCTTGTCATTTTAAGGGTTACATTCCACTTCAGCCATTACAGGAGCCAATAAACATTCAGTAGCTGGCTGTGACAGCCCTTGTGAGTTTCAAACACCACAGATGAAGAGCCATGGAGTCCTGGACACACTTCCAGAAGGAAGCAGCTATCCCTCCACACACTTACGCTTTTATTTTTTTTTCTATGTACGTACTTTGCCTTTATTGTTACGGGTGGGGGAGGTGGTTAATAGTTAACATTCTCTATTCTTAGACTTTAGGAAAGCGGAGGTTATATATCCAACCGTGTTTTATAAGTTTTCTGAAAAACGCTGCAAACATTGTTTATGTCGAAAGTTTGTCACCCATTTACTGCTCAGTTAGCACAAAACAATAAGGGATGAGTGGGGTCACTAGGAAATTCTTGACCACAGGCAGGGTATTTTTTTTTTTTTTTTTTTAATATAATTTATTTTTATCACCACCCATGACTCCAGGCCAAGGTAGAGGAACACACTAAGGTTCAGCAGCACACTTTCAAGTAGCATTACAGATCAGACTTAAATATATCACCCGCTACCAATTACCCAGCATTCTTCTAGTTTTCCCACCTATTACCCAGGAGGTGTATATGGCAAACACTACAGAAGTGGAAATGGCAAAATGTCATAGAATTTCTTTATTACAAATTTAGGAACTTTTGTATGAAACACATGGGATAAACCAGAGAGAGTATAAGTGGATTTGTGTATTTCTAGAGCACGAGCTCCTCAGATCAGCCCCTTCTTAACCAGCTCTGTGCCACATAAGGACACACGCCATAGACTTTACCTTTTTGGCTCCATTCCGAAACAACCTACATTTTTGTTTAAACTAAATGCACATTGATCTCTGAATCTGCACCATGGACTTGTTTATCATATGTAGTCAGTCCTCACAGGAACCCATAAATCATATAGACACTGATAAGAACAGGGAAATGGGGTGGATCAACCTAATCTTTTGAGGTCATATGTCTGGTGCTGAAACAATGATAACTTATTTGATCTATGTACTCAAATAATGAAAGAAAAAGCAGGCTTCCATACAATTGCAGTTAAGGATTTTATTTTATTTTCTACTTGTACAGGTATAGTTTACGTTGCAATGATGCAGTTTTAGAAACAGCCCGAAACCCTGTCTCCCGGCAGTTCATTAATAAAACACAAGCAAGACGAAAAGCATCATGGAAACTGACAAAAGGAAAAATATATATATATTTATATATTAAAAAAAAAATAAAACAAAAAAAAACATTGACCTTTCCCAAAGATTAGTGACTAGCCTTAGGCTGTACCTTTTAAAAGGAATTGGGTTCTAAACATTCATTAACCCCTTTGCTGTCAGCGGAAGGCCTGCATGAATAAACTGCATGTTCCCCTCCGACATCAAACTGGGTTAAAAGGCACCAAAGACAAAATATACATATGTACAGACATACAATTAAAAAACAGACGTCACATATTCCTTCGACAGGGTGTCTGGATTTTAAACATACTGTAAACCTTCACTTCCAGGATAGAGGGGAGGGAAAACAAATTTGCTCTTTTAGACAAAATAAAACTTTTCACGTACACTGGTGCAATACTTTAAAATCTCTTAAGTGCTCTATCTCAGATTGGTTTCTGCCCGCAGATACAATCTAAACATTTACTTTATTTCAATTTTATTTATTTTTTATAGCGTTCTTTTATTTATTTTTTTAAATCTTCATAATATAGGTATATTTATATAGATATATACAATTCTGCCATAAATTCCTTTTCCTTTGGTTAAAACTATAACAAATGTTAAAGCCCTCTCAAAAAGCATACAAGTTTTATTTAATTTTTTTTTTTTTGTTTTTTTTTTTTTTTTAGATCGAGTGCACATTTTGCATACCATAAAATTAAATACTATATATATATATATATATATATATATATATATATATTTTTTTTTTTTATATATATCTATTTTTCAGTGGGTGCAAGAAAGCCAGCGGCTAGAAAAATATTGGATTAAGGTGCCTCTAACTGCGGATTTAATATTGCAACCGAAGCAAAAAGAAAGGCGTCTCTGGAGCCAGACCGACCTAGTCTACAAGGTAATTGTACCAATCGCAACACGACTCCAGAATACCTTATTGCTTTTATTATTACCAGGGGAACCAAGGCCAGGCTTGTGCAGAATCCAGCAGAGGCATAATTGAGAAATTTCACACACCGATATAAAGAATGTTGGTTCATTAACTACTTGTCTGCCAGGTCAACGTTAGTGCATTTCAAGATCTTGTGGTAGGCAAGAGGTTAAGAGACCAAACATCCTCCCTCCTCAGTACATGAAACATCAAGCACACTATCCGTGTAATTTTTTTTTTTATATATTTTTTTTTTTACATGGAGATTAGTGCTTGTGTATATTTGTTAGTTTCATTTAAGGTGCTAGATTAGGATACCCTCACATATCACCAGTCCAGACAGCAATGAAAGCCCCTTTAACAGAGAGACTGGAAATGCATGTGGCTGAGCTCTACTGTGACGAGATTTAATCCAAGTGCTTCAGTTTTGCAGAGTGCTCCAGAAATTATTTAACATCCAAATTAGGGGCGGCGAGAAAACCACCACCATCTCCAGGTACTATTTGGCTTTTTTTTCATGGAAATTGCTACCGAATCAAAAACAAACAAACAAAAAAAAACAAAACACTACAAAACCATGTGGGTTTCAACTTTGCAAAGTAACACTCGTTTGCCTCCCATAGAGCAATTCAAGTTTAAAGCAAAAACCTCGCCTCTGCGCAGGTTGGAGACATCTTGGCAAATGTCAAAACTAAAGCAATCCAACGTTTGTAGATTTCTCGTATGCTGTATTTTGGGCAATTAAGGAGGCAGATGCTTCTTTTCCCCACTGTACTGAAATGTCAGTGCATCTCCCATGCAACGGCATGGCAAAGTATAACACACGTGTCATCCACTTCTGTGTCACAGATTCACTCAGCCAGAAAATTACAATGCCAAAATAATTGAAAGCACATGGTCACTCCAACACACGTACATAAAAATTAAAAAATATATATTATTTACAATGAAGGGTGCTAAATTTCACATGACCAGGACAAAAATATGCTAAACCCGTTTTTCATATCTGCACTAACAGGTCAAAAAAGAGGCACTCCACGTTGGTGGGTCAGGACAGAGGTTCAGCAAGATTTGGGGAGGTCGGAGGGCAACTCTGCTTGAGATACACGATACTGAACTTTTGTGTTAGTGATGGCTCCGTGTTTTTGACGCAAGTGAAGTCTCAATTGGCTCTTGTGGCGGAAATGAAGGTTGCATTTCTCACACTAAAAAGGAAAAAAAAATGGAGCATTAAGCATATGTGTTTGTAAAACACACAAAATATTCTAACAGTTTATAGTGGTCACCAATACGAGAGATGTGTCTAACCTCGGTCATATACACCAGTGACAAGGAAGAGCTCCAAAAGACCAAACTAGAATAATGAGTAACCAAGTCCAAAATACTCCTTATAGATGGACACAAATTTAACTATAGATTATCAGTGCGACAGTTTCACAAGTTGCCAATAATACAGAAATGAGTAGATAAGAGTTTTGCATACAATTTGGCCTCTACTTCCAGATTTGTATAGATTCATTAAAAGCATTTGTACAGCTGTAATTTGGGTTTAGAGTTTGCTGAAATGTATTAGACAGCCTTACTGATGTGTGTTAGTGTAAAGTAATGTTGCTTCACTTTACTCACATGATAGGGTTTCTCGCCAGTGTGAATTCGAAGGTGGCTTTTTAACGTTTGCAGATGTCTGAATCTAGTACCACAGATTTCACAAGGATACGGCTTCTCTCCAGTATGAATCAAGACGTGTGCACGGAGATGGGCAACCTGGTCATGTAAAGATAAATAAAAATGTTATTAAACCTTAATGCAAAAGGCACCAGGTACTACTTAGTGCAGAAGACACTGTTAGAGAGTATTCTCATCCATCCAATACGTAACTAGCAGCCCTAGTTTATCTACATTGGATGCCTAGACTAGTATGAGGCCTTTCATCGTAAGCCCTACCACCATTAAAATCATGCTTCCAACATAGTACTACTCACCTGCACAAACCTGGCACCGCAGGTCTCACACTTGTACGGCTTTTCTCCAGAGTGGATCCTTGTGTGGGTCTTCAGGTTAGCAGGCCGGTTAAACTGAGCTCCGCAGATACTGCAGTGATACGGTTTTTCACCTAGTACCAAGGCAGAGAGAAGCACAACGTGAAAGGAGGCATCTTTCAATACATGACATTTCTATGCGTTCTGCATGTAGTGGCCCTCATGTATAAAAAAAAAAAACCCCATAGTGCAGAAGAGGCAAAGTCCTAGATGCCTCACAGAGCTTTTCCAGATAACCCGAGGCTGGATATTGCTGAAAAGCAGTAATAGGCATTTCACCCTTCCCCATAGACGTTGCCATTGGCAGACGCTTTATAATTGTACTTTGGTCCCTGGGATTGAGATTTGTGTTGCATTTATTCATAGAAACAAATCTTGCTACGCTCTTGCGGGCTTTATAATCTTCCAAGAGGCGTAAACATCGCTATAATATGTAGCCCAGAAGCTTCGGTGTCAATAAAACCTGGACACATTATTCTTGATTCAATGCAAACAAGTGCAACAAGTCACCATCGCGTTCCTACAGTGCATTGTAGTCATCTGTACCATACAAAGTGGAGAGCTCTGAACACCTATGTAGGATTGATCTATAAAACAAAGGTAAGGTAGCCCCCATAGCTAATAATGGTGTTTTACACACATATTTGGCAGAATATACACATATATATTATTGATGCAACTAGAAATCAAAAACATGAAATAGTGTGATGCGCTAGGTGGCAGATACTACATTAGATACGGGGAGAAAGGCGCACCTACCTGTATGAACAGTTTTATGGCTGGCAAGGTTGCCCTTGTAGCGGAATGATGCTTGGCAGCGGTCACACTTATATGGCTTGTCACTGTGCATCTGCAGAGTGTGCCTCTTCAGGGAGCCTTCTTCAGAAAAACGGGAGTCACATTCATTGCAAAAGAAAGTACCGTTTTCTGTGAATTGGTAGGGGGGAGGCAAGACAAAACAAAGATTAGTGAACCTTAAAATTTTGCAGTTAACCATAAGCGGATATGTAACCAATATAATAAAAAAAATTGTGATTCTCTATTTAAGACTGCAAAAATGCCATGCATTCTGGGTTTTTTTGTATTGGACATCAGACAGCAAATATAGTACGTACTACTAAGGGTTGATATCATTAAGACATGTCTAATTACCAATATGGAGCAATGTGTTCCAGCAGCATTATATACTAGCTTGTATAATAGAGCCTTGCACAATCATGATGACCAGGAAAACAAATGCAAAAGCTTATCATATGGATGCAGTTCCACATCTCTTGTTCTTTTAACTTGGTGCATGGAAGGATGGCAGCACATTCTTAAAGCAAGACACTTAAGGCGTTTAGATTCCAGGTATTTACAAAAAGCTATGATCTATCAAAACATTTTTGGTTCTAGATAATGAAGAGCTGGAGATGTTGGATTTATTCATGTTAATGCAAGGTTGTGAGTAACCAAATGCTTTTGGGCTTCTGCTCACTAAATATCATAAAGGATTACACTAGACTGGCTTCCGGAACTTAATCACTAGTGAAAAGAGCTCACTAGCAAGTGCTTCTGTCTTAATCAATCATTCTCTTTGGGAATCCTGCATTTAGATAGTATGAATGATGTGCTCACCACAACTGGAGTCTGAGTACTCAGACTGTGTCTCAGCCATCTCCTCTCCAAAGTTAGAGCCAGGGGTGTGAGGACACATTTCAGGAGGGGACTGTGATGAGAACAGACCGAATTTGGATGTATGGATGTACACAGGTGAATGTCCCTCTGTGCTCTGTGGAGAACCAGTCAAAGTCCTGGAACAAGTCAAATAAGAATTTAAGATCTCTTCTTTCTAAATTATATTTTCAGGTCAAACAATTCAGTGATTTAGTTTGATATTTAAGTTAATGTTACCATTGCTGGACCAGTTACAGTCATTTTATCAGTGCCTAAACTAAAAGAGTAAGAACCAAGTAGTCTGTAAATCTTCTAAACATGGTGAAAACCGAAACACATGGTGAATGAAATATACACTAAAATATGAAACTTTTACAGACCTGTTCATAATATTGTTCAGTTTGCTGGTTTGCGTTATTGGAGAGTCATCTGTGCCACCATTCACTTTTGTTGAGACTTGAACATCCATGTTTTCTGACTTGACCAGCTGTTGACACGAAGACTGAGATGTGTAAGACTGTGGGGAAAGGTTACCAATATCACTCTGGTTGGCACAGATTTCCTTCTCACTCTGATTTAGAGAGTTGAGTAACTTGTACTTTTTCCAGTTGCATGCCTTTGGGTCACTAGAGACTTTAGACACAGGAGAACCAGAACCTTGTGAGATGCGGGCATTTTTACTGCTGCTGGACTCCGTGGGAGAGTTGGGTTGACAGTCTGACTTCTGTGGGCTTTGAGGGCTGATAAGACCTTTGCGATTGACAGGAGAGTTTGTTGATTTAAAGTGCTGGCTTATTTCATCCTCTGATGACGTTCTTTCCTCCTCCTTCCCTTTATCACAAGTGTAGAAGGTGCCGTTTCTCACAGGTGTACCAGCAGACCGAGAGCCTGCAACTACATTGTAGTGTGAATCACCACTTGGCTCCTCCAGTGCTGCCTCTTTTGGAGAGTAGACACTGGTGTGGCACATGTTGGCTGATAGATCTGTTGGTGGTTTCCTAAACTCTCCCAATACAGTCCTTGAATTTTCCCCCGGCAACAAACTTTCCTTAGCATATCTACTGGCTCTTTGCATTTCTGACATCTGTACATCATCCTCTGGAAACAGGAAACCATGTACTGGGATGTGCCTGTACATCGGGTAAGATGATGCAGAACCATTGTAGATGTTGGGAATGTAGGACCTTCCATCACAAATGGCTGCATTATGAAGAGGTACAGTATTTTCAGACATCTCACAGTTTCTGTAAGCCATTACATCTTGAGGTAACATGGCCCTGCCTGGAAGAAAGTCTTCTCTTGGTGGCTTCACAATATCTTCACTGTTGGAGAAAAATAACAAAATACTGTTAGGCACAGATATATACTTGAGAGTAAATTGTCATGAACCAAAGATATATTTAATATACTTGTTTATTAGATTTTATTTGACATCTGTAAGAAACATGTCTAAATAAGTGAATTTATATGCATCAGTAGTATGATTATAATCTATCATAGCATCTTCCATATCCACATATAATGAGCGTTAAAGTACCAATATTTAATGAAGGAGAATTACCTTGTTTTCAGGAATCTCTGACAAGTATCTACAACATGTTCCATCTGGAGGTATAACGCAGTCGTCATAACAGCCATGATGCTGCTGTCCCTCAAGCTAAGCCTAGACGTATACATGAAATCAAGCAGGACTCTAAATCCTTCTGGGCTCACATCTGGGTCCAGGTTAATAATGTTCATGTTGCACTTCATCTGGTCAGTAAAGATTGTGTAGAACAGGCCACTACAAATGAAAATGGTAAACCAAATTATAAAGATATAAAAAATACATAGATTCAAAACGGAGCAAATGAACTCATATACTTTGTTCTTTTGTTTTCGTTTGAGGAATGGGCCAAGTTGAACTTTTATTCCTAGTTACATCACCAAAAGCAGAGGAAGAAGGTGACAATCTGCCTTATGTGCTTAACACCTTCTCCCTGTTTTTGTTGTTGTAGCTGTGAATAAAAGCAGTAAGACTTTGAAGAGCAGGGGGACACAGAACTGTTTCCCCCTTATGTATATGTGCATCTTTTGTCTGTACGAAGGTTCAATTTATGACTTTTCATTAATCAGAGTTATCCAATTCTATTACAATACACCCTGCACTGTACAACATTTATCACAAAACAGAATGTTAGTTTTAAGAGAGAATGCACAGATTCCAGTTGAAGATACCTAAGCTAAACTCCTATGCTAGACAGCTGTGAATACAATGGCATAAATCGTTAGCAAGCAACCATTCTTACCTGCAGGCCATGAGGACAGTTTTGTGAGCACGAAAATGCTCCCTGTTCACAACAATGATGACATCGGTCAGGATGTCCCTACTTCGCAGGCGGTTAAGGTTCAGAAGAACATCGCTCGCATGTCGTGTGAACTGGATGCAGCTATCACTTGGAGATGCCATGGTGCCCCCTTTCCTGTAGGAAAAAAAAAAAAAAACCAATGAATGCAACTTTGCAACTATTTAGCAGATGGGGAAGCTATGCATGCGAACGCTCACTGGATATGTGAAAGTGAGAGAACACTTAGAGATAATTCCCTTTAGAAGTAAGTTTTAACTTCCACTTCTAGTTGAGTTAGGAGTTATGAAAGTGGAGTAATAAGCATGCGCAAATCTCTCTGCGTATAAATAGCTTACCCAAAATTGTAGTTCACAATCCAAAATTATCTTCAAAAACTAGAAGAGGGGGGGAAAAAAATGTTTTAATATGGTGTTTAAAGGCATTACAAGATATTACATATGCATCCATACAATACACTGCTTTATGCACTAATATATATATATATATATATATATATATCTTATATTAACACAGAGACAAAGCTACAACTTACTTAAGAGAGTTTACTGATGTTAGGAAAGTAACAAGAATACCAAAAATGCATTTTATTCAATATGAGCTGGCTTCTATGCTGCATGTAACTGTAGTTCATTTTTGGCTAATATCTTTAAAATAAAGGAAAGGCAAAAAACAGACTACACTTGGGTCCTGCTTGAGGTGTTTTAAGTAAGTACGTTCAAATGGTTCATAGCAGCCAAAAGCATCTTCTAGATATGTTGTTTCTGAATAGTTTAAAGGCATTTTAACTTGGGTTGCCGTTGTGGGCAGTTGTGTGATAACTGGTCACATTCCAAACACAAGAGATTAGGACCAAGTTATTTTATAGTTTAGCTCAGGGCATTGTGACTTTGCTGTGTGTGTTTAGTAGATCAGGTCAGCACATACAAAGACACTACACTCCTTTCACAGTTTAGTGCAAACTCAAGACAATGCACTATTAGTATTAATAAGAATAAAAAGAACTGCCCCTTTAATAGAAGATTCAGTTAAAATGTTGTTTTCTCTTTTCTTTTTTTAAACTATTAAATGAATCATTTCTTTCATCCTGTGGCTTAGACTAAAAACACCCCTCTCAAAATAGACACGCACACGTACACATCATCACTTATCAAACATTACCACATGTCCGCAATTCTTAATGCAAGACAGGGTTAGTTTATGTTCTGCAACAATTTTTTTTTTATCTAGAAAAACTAATTGTGCTGCTTAAATATTAATACCAATAATAATGTTAACGGGAAGCACTCCTGTTGTGCAGCACAAATAGTCCAGCCTTTTGCACGTTGCTCTCAGATCTTGGATTACATTCAGCCTTCATAATAAAGGTCTGTCTACCTGTCCCATCATCAAGGTGCAACTAATGATAAAACTAACATTATTTGGCACGACATGCTCAGCAGTGTGTGTGTTTATATCACCCCTTAGCACCTTTTAGATCATTTTTGATGTCTGAAATAGGGTATGAGCCAGATTTTTTACAGAATGGCAACATAAACAAAAAACTGTATCAAGATTATCATACCAAGTAGGCATTTGTATCACAACCCTCAGATCTGTGTTTTCAGGACAAAACCCACCACGAGTTTCATTAAAACCAGAATCTACACCCTCAAGGTTTCACTCACTGTTCTGCAACCACAGAAACATTTAAAACAAGAAGATGTCTGTGCAAAAGAGTGGCCAACTGTTAAGTCACCCACAAACTCTCCAACTTTCTCTGTCTAGATTTTAACCATTCCAATAGCACCTTTAGACTAGAAATCAGTCAGACATAAATAGCTTTCTAAAAACAGAAGAAGAGAACAATGTGAAATATGTTACCTTCTCCATGGGATTCTGGGCTCTGTCCATATGTTATAGCGGTAATGTATTAACTAAGGTGCAGTCTCTGACTTGCACAGAGATTACACATTACCTGCCCACAGATGTGATGTCTGCTAACATTCTTTTCTAACAAAAGGTAATGGAGGGATAGCTCTATCATACTGAAAAATATTACTATTTTTTTTGGGGGGGTGGAAATTTTTGTATATAAAAGGGTTTCTGATGGAAAGTTTTAAAAAGTAGTCATAACTATAACTACTAATGGAATGGTCTAATCAACAGTACAATTTCACTGGTTGCTATGGTGATTTTTTTTTAATTGTTGTTTTTGAAACATAACTCCAGTGTTAGAAAGTTGTTAATGGGCAGACTAGATGGACCAAATGGTTCTTAACTGCCATCAAATTCTATGTTTCCATTAGTCTTGAACACACAAGCCTAAATTATCCCAATTTGGTTTTCCTTAAAAATAATGTAAAAATTAGTTGCTCTGTTTTTTGGGGGGGTTTTTTCAGGTTGTTTTTTTTTCTTCATGGTTCACGCTACGTGTGACATAACAGCAGTCTACCTCAACATGTGGCCAATGAATTGCAAAGCTTGGTTCTTTGGCGGAAGCAGCGGACTGGATTAAACTAGTATCTACAGCACCTGCTCAGTAGCAAGACATCTGCCACTTTACATACTTCAGAAAATAGCAGAGGTAAAAAAAAAAATAATGTTAAAAAAACAAAAAACAAACAAAAAAAAAAAAAAGCAGGAAATCCCACCTTGCCAAAACATAAGTTGGAAAAAGCAGGTTTGCAAACAGCTTGCTCAAGCAGTTCTTAAAAGTGGCCACTAGATGGCAGGATATTTCTACAGGACACCGTCTGTGGCTTGTTTTGCAGTCAGCACAGAGGCGTGTTTTAATCAGCAGGGAAAGGCAACAACAACCCTGTCTGCTTAACTCTTCATACACTCTACAGGCCTATTTTTCTTTTTTTAAACTCACTGGCAACAAATTAAAAACACATTCACAGACGTATTGTGCTGTTCCAAACATTTTATTTACTAAACTCTGAATGTTTCGTTGATGTAGCCCTTTGTAGCGTTTGCTCCAGTATTTTCATTTGTCTTTATTATTGAAGGTCTGCAAGCCTTGTTTGAGAGGTGGAGTGATTTGGGTTTACAGTTAAGCTCATAGTGTAGTATTACATCGAGAGTTTGCAATATGCTAGAGATGGCCACATTCTTTTTTCAGTAACGTAGCGAAAACACATTCACAATATACCAAAACAATGCATTGCCTGTCCCCTGATGTAATACGCAGAAGCTGGCACAATGTGGCACTCCAGCTGTTTAAAGCCATACTTTGGCAGGGGATCATGGGAGTCATAGTTTGCCAACAGCTTGGGATCTGCCTTTGCCAAGGAAGGTTTCACACATTGTTTCCCACTACAGCCACCGTGCATTCCCATGTATTCAAACTCTCACGCACTGTCACGCACCAAGAAAACCTCTTAACCCCTTAACGTCCATTGCCGGGTCAGGCACGTCATGCAAAACGGTCACTTAACGACCTATGACGTGCCTGACACGTCATCAGACTTAAACAAGCTTAGAAAGTGATCAATGATCACTTTCTAAGCTTAAACGGTGTTGCTGTAATGCCTCGATGTCGAGGCATTCAGCAACACCGAGATCGGCATGATGGGCCATGTCTGGCCCCTCCCCGGGGCGTCAACAGCCGCCATACATTGTATGGCGGCGGACGCCCGTTTTAAAAGCGTTTAGGAGGCGATCAACGATCACCTCCTAAACTTCAATGGTGTCGCTGGAATGCCTCGATCAGGAGGCATCCAGCGACACCAAACACTTACCTCTTGATGGACTGTGACCGCTCCGGAGAGCGGTCACAGCCGCAGCTGCACGCAGTCTTCACCATCCGCAAGATGGCGGCGGTCCGGGAAAAAAATAATAAAGTTGAAAAAATTCGCTAGACAGTCTCCTGACCTTCTAGAGAACTCTGGCTCCACTTGCTGGTTGAATACAGGTACTGCATTCAACCATACAAGTCAATGGAGGCCAGCTTTCTAATCACTATGTGATTAGTAAAATATTTAAAAAAAAAAAGAAAAAAAATTAAAAAAAAAAAAAAGAAAAAAAGAAAAAGCTTAAAAAAAACATGGTAACATTTAAAAATTATTATGCTTTAGAGGAACTATCCAGTTCCAGCAAAATGTAAAAAAAAAGTCCAAAAAGAGTAAAATAAATAAAATAAAAAAATAAAGTTTATTATTATGAGCAAGTGCTAAAATTAGCGCTGTATCTTCCCAAAAATCCTGACGTGGAAAAATTTAAATAAAAGCATTTCAAATACCCAAGGGGTGTCTAATTTAAAAAAATGAATGGTTTGATGGGGTAAATTGGAGTGGCCGGGCTCAAAGATAGGGCATAGGCACAGACTGACCGAAATGGGGGAAAAAAAAAGCGCACTTCCAAAATGTGGCATTTTAACCTCAAACACCAGACAAACCCATACATGTGGGGTATGAATGAACTCGGGAGATGTTCCTGAACACATATTAGGGTGTTGTTTGATAGTGACGTATACCTGGAGCTATAAATTTATACCCAAAGTACAATTTGTGTGAAAAAAAAATAAAAAAAAATACTACCACAAAGTGTGGCAAAGGCTGGTGGTAGAATCTGATGCATGGAAAGGGTTAAATACTACCATTTTAAGTACCTTGGGGTGTCTAGTTTTCAAAAATATATGGTTTTATGAGGTAAATTGTAGTGGCCAGGCTCAAAGATAGGGCATAGGCACAGACTGACCAAAATAGGGGAAAAAAAGCGCACTTCCCAAATGTGGCCTTTTAACCCCAAACAGCAGTCAAACCCATGCATGGGTGGTATCACTGTACTCGAGAGATGTTATTGAACACATATTAGGGTGTTGTTTGATAGTGACGTATACCTGGAGCTATAAATGTATACCCAAAGTACAATTTGTGTAAAAAAAAATACCAAAAAAATACTAACACAAAGTGTGGCAAAGGCTGGTGGTAGAATCTTATGCATGGAAAGGGTTAAAATACTAGCATTTGAAATACCTTGGGGTGTCTAGTTTTCAAAAATATATGATTTGATGGGGTAAATTGCATTGGCCGGCTTCAAAGATACCCGAAATGGCACATGGGGGGAAGAATTACCAGATTTGGAAAAAATGGTTTTGAAATAGCAAAACGCTACCTGTACTTAATGCTCCATAACGTGCAGAAAAAAGCAAAAAAACGTTGGGTATTTCTAAACTCAGGACAAATAGTAGAATATATTTAGTAGGTTTTTTCATTAGCTTTTTTGGATGAGTAAAAGATTTTTGGGGTAAAAGTCAGAAAATGTGGGTTTTTTTTTACATTTTTCATCATATTTTATTATTTTTTTTATGGGAAATTAGATAATATGATTAAAACAATGGTATCTGAAGAAAGCCCTTCTTGTCCTGAAAAAAACAACATATAATTTGTGTGGGTTCACTAAATGAGTGAAGAGAAAATTACATCTAAACACGAACACCGCAAAAGTATTAAAACAGCCTCGGTCCCAATGGTACAATAGGTAAAACACAGCCTGGTCCTTAAGGGGTTAATAAAAAGCTACGTCTCATTTAATGCACACTTCCCAATGATTACTTTAGGTCTAAGTTGGGTAGCAGGCAACAATGGGGCGGTACAATTCTCCGAGTATGGTTTTCAGTTTGGAATCTCTTTCAAGCTCATTGGATTAATTATTTAAAAACATACGGCCGTCTGGGATTTGCAACTGGCAGAGAGAGCTCCCTGCAATGTTACTCATCCCTTATTTAACCAACAACGTGTAACAGTAGCAGCAGAGAACTATGTGCTCAAAGGATTGCACTTACACTGCAAAGGTTACCACCAGAACACTACAGACATTTATGGAACGCTCTACTCTTTTGAAGGCGACTCAGGAAAAAAACCCCTTTATTTTGTAATATTTTAACTAAGAACAGAGATCTGCAACTAATCTATCTCTCTATTGTGGAGCAAATTCCTCAGATTCTCCAATACCACTTTTTTCTTTAGAAAGGCCAAATGCATGCGACACATTCATTCCTAAGGGATGAGTACAAAATATAAAAGCTCAGGCATGCACATTTATACTCTGGAATTGCAACTCCCTGTTCACCCTCTTCATTCAAACTCCATATGGGTTTATATATATTACTAGGCATTGGGGTGTATTTAACAAAGGGAGAAATGACAGGAGAGTTTGTTATTTCAACTTCAGAGAGAGTTCTTCACATTGGAAGAACTTGCCTGGGTTGGCCCTTCATTATTTATAGTGAAGAGGAAACATTACATAGTAGGCTTACAATATAAACTGTGCGTACAGATTCAATTTAAGTTATAATGCGGATCATTCTTCTGAGCAAAATTAGTAGAAACCTTGGTAGATTCCCTTGTCCCGATAATAATCTTAATTCTAAATAACCCAATTTATTCAACAGTGCACTGCAGAGGGCAGGGAATAATGGTATACAGTGCAAAACAAAAAAGAATACACACACACATTATAAGTTCTTCTAAATTGTAAACTCATTTGTTTAACAGTGAGGAATATGATAGTGCTTTATAAAATCTATAATAATCTGCTAACCATACCACCACCAAACTCAATTTAGCATTGATCAAATTATTGCATCTGGGTAAAGTGCTATATAACCGTTGGTTAAATGCTGCAATTAATAGCTATATAAACGCACAGTTTTATATATCAAGGCTAAACAGACATTCTTGCAAGGAGTTTGGGTGCATTCTTTCATAGTGACTAACTCCAGCTCCCACAGGCATCTGGTTATTGCTATTCTCAGTTAAGCCACACGATGGCAGCATTGTGTTACTTTCTCGTTTTGTTTGGCATGTACTTTCCATTACGGAGCACAAAAATTATGTTATTGGATAAAAACACACAGTGTTGATGTTTTGACTTTCCCCACAAGTTTTACAAGTTTAGATCCCTAACACCCCTCCAACTAAGTCCTTGTGGTTCCAGTAGCTTGGTAGTGAAATAACAAAATGCAAACAAATGGCTTCTAGAGCTGGCAAGGACTTGTCTTGGAATGCATTAGTTTAAGGCAACTCAGTGAGAACATAAAATAACCTAAGTGGCAGGACTTAATGAGAGCCAACTACATTCCTAATTCTTACCCCCTACCATGTCACCCAGAGCACAAGGGGGGTATTTCTTTCAAAGCGGCATGAAACCTATACTTCTCACTGCTTGTGGCAAATGGGACATGAAACCTATGTTTCTCACTTTCTGTGGTTTGTGCCACCCAACGTGCATCACCCTTCACTTGATCTTGTGTAAGGGACAGGGTGGTAGTTAATATAATTTCCCATTGAATTGCAGGTATGTGCAAGCCTGTCCAACTTAGTGCCATATTTAGATCACAAAGCCCCTTGAAGCATAGAAAGGGTTAATAAGAGCGGTAAATATCGTTTTTGCTATACATATGAAATAGGAGATCAGAGAAAGTAATGTAGAAGTTCAGGAATGCAAAACATTCACATAACCTCTTTCCAGCCACAGGGGACACAAACTTTGGCATTTAACTCTTTCACTGAATGGTATATAGAAAGATTTCTTAAGAAGTACATTGTGCAACTGTAGTCAATTGCTTTTCCATCCACACTTGTGGCTAAATTTAGTTCGACCAGTTTACAATGGAATCTTATTATGGTTGCCATTCTAATTTTGACCAGGAGGGGTCAGCAGAACACCAAACACCACAAATAACATCAGATGTTATTTACCATTATTTGGACAATATTCCGCTGCAGGGTAGGAGTCTCGTCCTGGCTGACTATCGGTATCTGCGAGCCAAACAAATGTCTTGGACCATGTATAGTCCACATTGCAAGCATATTTAATAATTAAAAAAAAAAAAAACCCTCGCAGGAAAGAGGGCAATTGGGCATTTTTGTCAAAACTACAGTGTCACTGAATTCTACCCCACCACGGGTCAGTGACCCGCTAAATAGCTTAATGGTGTATATATATCTCCCCCATTATTTTAATAGCATCGTGCGTCAGCGATCATGTGCAATGATGTGGTCGCCGACTAATCGGTAGGTCCCGGCACTTATGTGACTGGGCACAAGGGCTACTGAAGAAGACCGCCCGCAAAGGGCATTTAATGCGCACTTAAGACTAATATCAAAAAGATCAATCGGCATTATGACGTTATACTAGCAAAGCAGAAAACGCAAAGAAACAACATTATGCCGATCTAACCCTCCCTTGACCACTAATGGGAAGGGTAGGCTGTCAATTTGGACTACCACCTATACATTGGGGATTACAGTCTCTGAAGAACCCCTAAACACACCACTTAGGGTCTTGATGAGGGGGGGTATTTGTCCCCCACTTCCTATTTTAAGCAGGTGTTAATTAGAACATACAGTTCCAAAATAAGAAAGGCGACAGTCTGTCTCTGCACCGAACCCCCCCCCAAAAAAAAGGGAGCGTTAAAAGATTTGGGGTAACCCCTCGCCGGGCCCTTTCGGAGTAGGTATGTGTCCTTTGGCAGGGATGACACTGTGTTCAGATACCTCCAGGAATAGCGTGTGGAGCCCAGCCAGCACCACTTCACTTTGGGATGCTGATTTACGAGGCTTTCAAGCCGTGCCAAGTTCCCTCGTAGTAAACAGTGAGCGCAGCAGCCTATATGCTACAACATACAGGATCACGACTATATGTACACACATGTACCAGCTAATAGATCGCAGCACAATCCATACAACATCGCTATTATTACATATAGGGCTGCACGGATCTCTATTTCCCGATTTCTCGCCTAAATTCTGCACGGATTCTCCCAGATCCCCACAGAAATAAATTCACGGGACTCTAATCAGACTCTACGCAATGATACAATCTTATTTTGCAATAGCATTTAATCTCCGTGACGGTCATTAAGACTGAGCAGTACGCGGATCTGGGAACATTAGGACAAAAACGTTAAATCCCTGTAATCTCCCTACATAGTTGGGTGATCGCGGAGTTTGTTGTCGGTGTGACAAATACAGGAGGGGGGGTTCACATTCACGGAATATGCGCTGCCTTCCAAAACAGCTAAAGCCAGAGTATGCAAAGTCCCCGCGTGTGGTCACGATCAGCGGCCACACAGTACACAGCAACATGCCCTACATCAACAGATCGCAGCAACGGCTGCGGGACCAAGGGCATCACACTCAGCCGTTCCGGGATCACTCACAAATCAACAGCATTAAGAGAAAAAGCACCGGGGTACAGGTGCAAAGCACACGTTCAAAAAAAAACAAAACAAAAAAAAAAAACACACTCAGTCCCTCCGTGTTTTTTTCCCACACTATGATCATGAACAGCAGCCAGACAAACGCAGAAAAACTCTCCGCCTATGTATCACGATGAGCAGACACCCAGCAGAGCTGTCTGCCTTGTTCAGCAAGTGATCGGCTTGTGGACATTCTCGCACACACAAGCACACTGACACATCCAGCTGCCTTCTCAGCGCTGCCCCTTGCAGCTAATCTCATTCTGCTCCCGGAGCGAGTGGAGAGAAGCCAGACAGTGAGGGAATGGCAAAGGCTGGCAGACAGAGTGGCAGGGGAGATGTGGGAGTCCCAGCCACGCTAAACAAAAACACATCCACAGAAAGGAGATCTCCAGATCATAGCAAGCAATCCATCTCCTCCAGACACTAACTCCTTAAAGATCCTTTATCATCAAAATATACATCTATAGTCAATCACTAATAAAAACCACATTAGGGATATTTAATGCTCTAATCGTTCTCCAGGACCCATAAAATGATGTTCTGGGCAAAATGCATATATTTGTAAAGTGTTATAAAAAAATTAAAAATACAAAAAAAAAAAAGACAGCAGAAAACAGCCAGTGAACTTCAACTCCAAGCAATTGGCAAGTAATAATAAAAAAACTGAAATAAAGAGAAAAGCAAATCACCTGGTAGGGCTTTCCTAGAAAATCCTTGCATCACCACTTCTAAGAACCCCCAGTTCTAAGAATCAACAGGGCTCAATTCTCGGAATTTGTGCTTCTGATCTTACCATTGTCAGCAGGCAGGGGAGGACCGAATGTCTTCCAGCCAGCCCCTTTCACTTTCCTCCCGTCTATAGCGCTAACCCCGAAGCGCCCAGAAACCTACCGGGCCATGGAAGCTTTCTTAAAAAATAGGCTTTTTACAGGGATTCGCTTTGGGTAAAGATTTGGTGGCGGAATAGGATATTTGTGGCAAATGTAAACCCCGTGGAAGACTTGGTATGTCCCGGCTGGACGGATCACGTGGTACACCGAGGCTGTGACGTAGGCTTTCAAGTTGAAAGGCCGGCCCAGAAATTCTGAGAACTAATTTGCTATTCTGTGACATAAGAGAAGGGGTCCGGATAGCGCCGGGTACTGTGTGAAGCACATACTGTATTCCATTTTTCTGCACCCAGCACACGGGGGGACACTGCACACTGCACACCAATAAAGGCTCCCTCCTTACACGGCGGTTCCGTATACCGCTCCATGTCACAGGTGTTGCGCCTATTTTGGGGGTTCCAGTGCGCCCTACACACGGCTCAGGACTGGGACTCGTTCAGCTGGATCCCTCATCCCGTACGTCGGACGCGAACTCGCCGCTGTATCGCCCTGACTCCGCAGGAGAATATCGCAGGTATTCTCCTTCCCTGGCCGAGATGCGATATTATTATTCTTATTATTATTATGAATGCCTAGAAGGGTGGACGTTTCGCCTTTAGTGGTCTCTCCGTGGATTTTCTCGACACCCCGTGGAATGACAGTTGGTATGGCCTTGGCTGTAATTGATAAATGTGGTGATTACTGTATGTATAGAATGTATACGTCTGTGTTCTGTGTGTAGCAGGTCGTTCATACGCTTGTCATTGTCTCTGTGTCTCAGCGAAAGCCATAGACGGAAGGGGTTATTTTTATCAGGAGAGGGGAAAGTTTCTCGAAAATAAAGCGAGATCCGGTCTTCTTCGTGTGTCTGTCTGGCTGCAAGGGTGGGGCCTGCCTGGCTACAGGAAATAGGACATATACTGGCTCTCCATACCTACTAAATGTCATTCACAGAAGGCCATATAGGGCTTCCTGATGGATAGAATTAACCCCTTCATACCATCAAGGGCTCATAAAGTAAAACTACGCTGGCCAGAGGCTTAGATGTAGCATAAGGAAGTTTTACTTTACTGAGAGGGTGGTGAGTAAGTGGAACAGCCTTACAGCAGAGGTTTGGGTCTTTACATTAGGAATAATGGGCACAGCGTCAATCACCGGCCGCTGGGCATAAGCAGCGTGCCCCTTACATCGGTAGCCGGAAACAGGGTTATAGCTGAATGAATCTTTTAAGTTGCAGCCTGCGCCTATAACCTGACATGGGAAAGTGACACCGTCGGTTTAACCCATAAACTGCCAGCGAGTTCCGTGAGAAAAAAAAAGTCTTTATGAATATGGAGCAGTCGCAGACCCTGCAATATAGGTGACGGGTAATGCTTAATAAATACTTTACCATGCAGTATAGAATTGAGCTGCCAAATTGCTTAAGTAAAGGGGATGATGCCCGCCTATGCACTAAAAATTCCTACAGGCCTGTATCCCGCGGCAACTGCATCTTATCTCTGTTAATAAGAGATGAGCTGCCAAAATGAACCCCTTGCTACTCCGAAATGTGTGCCACGCGCAAGTCGTCTAATGCCTGTAACGTGTAGTTAGAAAACAAACACATGCTTCATGTTACACGTTATCCAGGCATTGATTCTCTGACATCTTCCACGTGTTGTTGAGGCAGCGTTGCTGTAGCTAGGCCCCGAAACACTCTGTTTTCTGTAAATGGGACCTTTTACAGGTAGTATTTGCTAATATGGAATATTTCATACGTCACACCTCTGGCTTTCAGCAGTTGTCACATTATTAACGTACTATTATTTTCATTATATCCTGCATGTGCCTGCTTCTAATTGAATATCCGCAGGAAGGATATTTAACTATTCGTAGCCAGGGGTGCTTTAATATTTTATAGAATCTGTTCTGTTTACCTTGACATTTTATTTTTTTTTAAGAATAAAAAGTATTACCATTATGTATCGCAATCCCTTCAGCCGTAATTTCTCATATGTGGTTATGCCCATTATTATTATTATTATTATTATTTATAACGGGCCCTTTAGTGTGATCGTGCAAAGCTAAGGCATCATATACATTTTGGAGTGATAGAAAGAACAGCGTAACGAGTGGCTTATGAGAGTGCCTTGTCATATGTGCCTATTGCTCGACTATTAAGACCTATGCACGCTTTTAAATGCCCTTCGTGCACTTGATCCTATTGAAGCAGATCTAAGCTGCTTCTGATCCTTCTCACAAGTAGAATATAAGAGACAAGCACTAGTACTTTTCCATTGAGATCAACTGTTGCTTAGTTTGTGTGCCCTGCATGTTAGACGCACGGCATTCCAACCATTGGGAGCATTTCCCTGAGTCAGTGCCCAGCAAAGTAACTCGGGATATGTGTTTACTGCATTCTGCCCTCTTGGCGAAGCAATGCGAGATGGTAGTTTAGGAACATGGATAATCAATAACAGCAGCTTCTTGCAGCCTGTCCAGTCAATTTTTAACTCTGCAAACAAGGTGCAAAGTCTGGACAATAGGCAAACAGCCTGTATACAGCACGTTACTACAAACAGCACCAGTGTATAAGGGTTAAAACATTACAATGTCATCCTGTTTACAAATATACAATTATTATTTGGGTGATTGCAGAACAATTTTCTGAAATATTTGTATTATGAAAGATGCGGCTCTCCAGCAGAAGCCTTGAACTTCTTTCTGTCTGGACAGTTTGCCTATACATTTTTGAATGGATTTGTCTTTATATATATATATATATATATATATATATATATATATATATATGTATACGTGCCAAGTTTCCTTCTTGCATTCTTTTGAACTAGTCTATTATTAATGATCATTTTCAGAACTGTCAGTGCACACATATTAAGAGAAAAATCTTTGTAAAATTCCATAGGCTTACTAGTTTCTGTTTTACCCCAAGCGTCTCCTCTGGGAACAAGAAAGCACCCGTTCATTAATTCTGCCACGTAACATATATATAGATCCAGCACGATCAGACAGACAATGCATTAGCGTAAAGTGAAATATTATTATTGTGTGCATAGCCAATAGTAAATGAGCACAAACCAGATTTGTTTTTGAAAGTCCTTGTATTGTGACGGCTGAGCATTGCACCCAGGCATTGTTACTTGCATAAGACTGTGTCTAGTTATATATATATATATACATATACATATACATATACATACATACATACATACATTGTATAGCTCTTTGCAGTTCTCAATTACGGCCCCCGCTCACATTCACTTCTCCCTCACTCTCCTTTTTTTTTTTTTTTTTTTTTTAAAGTGACAGACTCCATCATTTGCATGTCTGTTATTCCAGCAGACATGATATATGCTCACATGCATACAAGTGTTGCCATTAATTACAACCGGTGTCAAGTGTAGACATGTAGAGAGACAAGCTGATCACCGTCGCCATATAAATATAAATGTTCAGCTCTTTGAATATCACCATCATTTTTTTATTTATTTATACATTACATACATTTTAATATATGAATACAAAGCTGTGTAATATGATTAGGTTACAAATTAGTTCGTATACAGCAAATGTTACAGAATATAAAATTACATAATATATATTACATCAAATATATATATATATTACATTATATATATATATATATAAATGCACATATTATAAATACATATTATGTCTATATTGTATGTATAGATATATGGATATATAATATTGGTTGAATATAAATTAGTTTTATAGAATCCTTCAGGTCTACTTTGAATTGAATTCTATAAAGAATATAAAATATTACTCTTCTGTTAGGAATTGTCAAGCTGTAGCGAAAAGCATAGTCCAACCTTAAGCCAAAATCAATATTAATTGCAACATCAAAGTAACTACTTAATAAAGCTAACATTGCAACTGGTTTAACTGGAAGCCCTGGTTTCATGCGTACCCAGGACTGTTGGCAGTTTAATCGAAGGTGTGTGTTAGCCTTATTTATTGTCTAAATTCTTTATGCAAATTGACTCCAAATAAGCTTAAATAAACTTTGATTCTGCAATTGCCAAATAAGGGATGTATTTGCATATTTATTTTCTGTAAAAGCAACACATAAGTAGAGCAAGCGAACGTGAAGAACAATTTGGAAGAAGGCAAATCTCACTTTAAGTCGCACTGAAAATAGTTCCCATAGCTGACCAATTATTAGTAAACCAGTAACAGTATTCTGACCTACTTGTGTACTAGCTGGATATAAAAACAAACTCTTACTAAGCTTGGACAGATTATCTTTCCTGTTATTCCTCCCCACCTCCTCCTTTTAAACTGTTTTGCCCGCTGCGTATTTTTATCCCTCTGGTTTCTATGTAATATGCTGTAAATGACACAATGCAAGAACTTGGGGGGACGAAGTTTATCAGAAAGTCCAAATCTGCAGTGTGTAATTAGTTATTACATAGGAGTTCCTGCGAAAGACAGGCTTCTGCTTTTGTACAACGTTCCATTTAGGGAATTATTATTGCTGAGCCACACATACAATATCTGTAAGAACTGGCAACAGCATTATTCACTTACGCCAACTCTGGGCTGATTGACAAAATGCATGCTAAAACCAAGGTGCATGCTGCAGCGCATTAACCCTTACACGCCAGGAGGATGTGCATTGCCGTCTTTGCTGTCCAGTAGTAAAGGAGGCTCAACTGCCATTTCAGAAGTTGCTAGTCTTAAACCTTCACCTGAAGTCAGAGGAGCCCAGTAAGCACAAGCCCTTAATTCACATCTAGCCATTAATTAGAAACTAAGTTGCAACAAGGACCCATGTTATCCATTTGCACCATCCATGTATATAATGCATCACTTTCTGGGGCAACAGGT
The DNA here is from genome assembly GCA_029215755.1 of Spea hammondii. Classification (NCBI taxonomy): domain Eukaryota; kingdom Metazoa; phylum Chordata; class Amphibia; order Anura; family Pelobatidae; genus Spea; species Spea hammondii. Next base: position 90,326,155 of record JARDYJ010000003.1, read on the forward strand.
TGCAGCGATGAACTCGCAATCATGTTGCTGCAGATGCAATGCCACCGACATGCATATACTACTTATGTTTCTTGGCAGACTCATCAAATAAAGCCTCATTAATGGTACATTCCTCTTTTTTTTTATTCTACAGAATCATGAATCACTAGTTTAATATTGGTAGGTGATGACAAAACTGTTACAAATTGGATTTTATATTTTTGGTGTCTAGCTCGTGAACTTCAGCTGCACATTTCTACGAGATCCTAAACCACATGTAGAATGATTAAGAGATTAAACATTTTTAAGAACGCTAGTACCTTTTCAAGAATTACCATATAAGCCAATCATTTTTCCAATGGTTAAAAAAAAATTGACTAGATGGGCTGAATGGTTCTTTTCTGCCCTCAAAATTGGTTGAAATAGGTGAAAATGACTGACGGCTTGTATGCAGACAGCTTAGTCTGTATATGTTTTGCTTCTCTCAACTGTGACATTAGCCCTGATGGCCCAGCACTAATTTTGGGAACTGTCCAGAGTGTAATTTCAAGCTTTAGATCAATTTTATATAGCGAGAGAGACTGCGCTCGTAGTTTGACGTATACTAAAAGGATGTTCGCCAAATTCATCGGTCAGATTTATGCTGTATTAATATGATAAACAATTAGGAGGAGAGGTTTTATGTCGAATCCCTGTAAAAGTGCACATAAATATTAATAGTAAGAAAGCATAAAAAAAAGATGCAATGCTGCTACCCATCGTAGTGATCATTTAACCTTTTCCATGCTGAGTGTCTAACAACTAAACGCTGTTCTCTGGTCTCTTAAAATGATATTTCTTAACATTACATGAAACTTTGCTTTTAAAATGACCATTTGCTTCCAATTCGATCCAGGGGAGCATGTATGAATTCTCTTGGTCTTGAGAGCTGCGCTACGTATTCAGTTGCTTAAATAGAAATAAAAAAGGAATCTCATTCTAGATTGTAAGCTTGCAAGCAGGGAATTCTTTAGCTAATCTATCGGTTCGTCTTTGTCAATTCTAGTTAAGTCGTACCCCTTGCATATTTGTATTGTAAGAAGTTCTGTGTAAATTTTTGGAGATGTGTAAATAAAAGATAATAATAAATAATCATTTTCATTTTCTTTTTTTTTTTACTTAGTCTGGTGGTCTCAGCTTTGCACCGGATTTACCAAAAGGCACACACACACACACAACAAAAAAACCCCACAATTCTTCAACATATAGAGAGCTTTAAAAGCATCATAAAATGTAACACAGATTTTTTAAGGATCCACACTGAGAAATACGACCAGTGCGAGTGCCACATGTACAAAATAACTTTGTCGTATTGGTAAAGACAATGTGAGTGAAGTCCCTTAAAAAAAATGCGATTCTGGGACATCATTATAATAAAAAAAGATTTTTTGTTACAGCGTGTTTAAGGTATGTCTAATGGTGGCATGTGTGCTATTTTTATCTGTGGTGTTTATAGGGTCCATGTGAATTTAGAAAAATTCTGTTGAATTACGTTGTGGACTCTTGCCTGTCATTTTATATAAATTTATCGGGTATACGGGGAAATTGGAGCACATTGGCTGCAGAGGCGAGATCACTGACACCTTTTACTGGACTCTCACTTTCTATGTGACACATACAAGGAATACTAATGTGATTTGTGAACAATGAGCTAGGCTGGTGTCTAAGATATACAAACAAACCAGCCAATGCATATATAATATATGTGAAAGGTTTTGGATCCGTGGCCTGGTACCTTGATGGCATCGACTAACCGTTATGTTTAAATAAACTACTCTACTAATGCAACAGCAAACATGCATCTGCTACAATTGTGGTCAGTTTTCTAAACATTGGGCAGATCTGTAAAATGAGAGAGAAAAAAAGTTTCTTTGTGCATAGGTTTCTAAGTGTTCTTATCACCGTAGCAACCAACAAAGCGGTCCAATCTGCAGGAATATTCCAGTGATTGTTATGACGATAAAACCACTCTTCAAACTTTGCACTAGAATTTCATGCATAATCCTGATTGTTTATGTTAGTGTGGTTCGAGTGTTGGATGTTGACAAAGCATACAGCTAGGGAGAATAGACTATTAAGCATATGATAGCAGAGAGGTCCCTTTAAATGGCAGAATTCAACCCGCATGTATTTGCCCCTTTCCCCACCCCACCCCGTACTATATTCCATACAGCAGATGGAGAACACATTTCCTGGCATGTAATATCGCCAGTCAGCTCCGACATAGTGGGGGATGATCTAAAGAGACTCGGACTTCAACAAGAGCGCTTTCCTACCACTGATGGGCTGCTTTTTTATCTTAGGAGAATGTATTTCAAAGTACTCTGCATTCTGATTTTGGTAGGGCTGCCAATGGCACCGTCCCGTCCCTTTAATATCTAATATTTCGGGACCATTTGGTGTAAAAAAAACATTTTTACGGTTGCTTGTTGAACAGTTGTTTAGGTGACAGGAGCACTTTGTCTTTGAGGAGCCTAATCAGTTACCATTTCTAGTTGTAGACCTGACACCACTATGTGTGAAATGGATATATTGTTGTTTTAACCAGGGATTATTGATTCATGAACTTCCCGGTATTTGAAGGCTCTAAATGGTTTCCTCTATGTGAAAGGGAATGTCGGTGAGAGTAAGGTAAATGTCGGCCAGTGCGTCTAGCGGTAGTAATGGTTAACATAATAGCTATTATAGATAATACGGTCTAATCAGAAAGAGTTATATTAGGAATCCTTGACCTTCAAGTCAAATAACTTAACATGGGAGTTTTCAACCTTAGTGCTCATATATTCTTAACTTGTGCACCTGATCCTCAAACAGTATTGTGAAGTCTCCAGAATTTAGGTTGTGTTTTACTGTTGCCTTAAAGGTGCTGATCCTCTTAGATAAAACATTACTTACTTAATGGAGTTGACTGGCGGTAATTATATCACATTTTGCAGAATCTGCCCCCCCCCCCCCCATGCATTTGTAAGGAGGACTCCATGGTAATTTACAGGGACCACTCAGATATCATATGCATTAAAGTGATGGCTGGAAGCTTTAAGAAGCTTTTTCACTTTCTATGGCAACAACTTAACAATGCCTGCTTTTATGAAGTGTTCCTGGCAAAAGCAACACTAGGAATGATGATGATGGTGTTGACGCATTTAATTACAAAAGTGTTACATTCAGCAGAGTTGGTGAAAGACCACCTTTCATCTAGTAGTAGTAATACCGATAATAATAATACCGTAATAACCTATATTATACATATATGAATATAGATGGGTAAGCAGTTTTGTGTCTTGGTATGTATATTCAGCGTGTATTTATATGTTCGCTCTGATGAAACACTTAACACTGTTCTGTAGACAGGAGATGGGTTCCCTCACTGACCGCACACAACTCTGGCATGCAGCCACAGACACTTCTCATATCATTAAATAGATATGTCAAATATATTTAAAAAAATCCCTGATTCAGCAACCTTCAGTCTTTCAGATAAGTGTTGACAGGCCGTTACAAATCTAGCATATCAAACCTATTAAACAAATACAATTTATAACAAAATAGCATTGATAACTATAATAGTATTGCAGACAGCCTGGATTATATTAAAAAAATACGCAACTTCACCTGAGAATGAGTTAATCTGTTAAGTAATATGTAAATTGAATTGGGTGCTAATTTAAATATCCTGTTTTCTTAGGCAGCCTCTCTAAAACTTGGATTAGCTGCCTACAGGAGCCCTGCGATCTGGTCATAAACATGTTTTTTTCTCCTATTATGACATTACAAGCAGAGATACATGGCAAGAGACGGCGCATGCAGCCTTGAAATGGGTGGTAAACAAATAAAAGCTGGCCACCGAAATGTAAAATACGAAAGGGCTCTAATTTGTTGTCTGTGCAAGAAGATATGCTAACGGCAGAAAACGTATTATATAATCAAAATATGTGTCGTTGTAAAAGCTTATATTGTAAAGGCTTATATGATAGCACTTGGCATTGATTAGCTAGCATGATGTGGAACATTTTCAATTTGATATATATTCCCAATGTCAGAATGCTGGACCCTCAGATATGGACTGCTGGGTAATTATAAAAAAGAAAGTATCTAATAGAACATCCACCAGAGTTTTTTCTTTTTTTTTTAGTAAGTTAAATAGGGTTAATCATTTTAAATTTCATTTGATTTGTTTTGGGGCACTGAGCCTATTAAGTGCAAAGTACATCTCTTAAAACAGTCTCTATCTATGCCACTATGATTTGCTACTAGACACACTCTGATATCCCTTAAAGGAACAGTAAATTGTATTTATTTAAATTTTTTTTTAAATGATCCCTGAATAAAATAAATTACCAAATAATAGAAGTAACTGTCCTTTTAAGTCATTCAAAATTTCACTAATCATTACTTCACCAGAAATACGGTTTCAAGTGCCTTTTTAAAGAGTGAGTTTTATGTTACTGTAATTATTGTAAAACCTGTATATGTTTTTATAACGCACACGTATCCCTTTAAAATGCTTCAATCAGTTCTAATTTTGTTGACAGCCAACATTCCACCTCCTTTATAATAATAATACTTTGATAATCCAGTTAGTGTAATATACTTTAAACCAATCTAGTGGTTATGTACTGGCTGGTTAGTAGCACTGATAAAGTGGTGTTTTCCATATAAGCATTAAGCAAGCAGCTCCATTATTTACACTGGTTGATTGGGTGTGGTTAATTGACACTCTCACACCTATTCGCGCTTACCACTCTTTTAACGACTGTATTATTAACCTGGGGGACAGGGGTGCAAGGCCAGGCTGACAATTCCACAGACTTTTACATGGCGTCCAAAAATCACGTTTGGCACAAAATACCGAAGTAACACACATTCACCAAAATAAACTACATAGTAAGCCCATAGACGTGGCACATCACCATTCCAATGCTGCTGTGAAAGTTGCTTAAACTGCTTGTTGGATAAGTGCATGCAGTAATAAATGAAGTGTTGTATGTGGACTCAACAGTCTTCGGGTAAAGAAATAGAGAAATATAAGGCTATATTCACATATCCACCAACTCTCCAGTTACTGACAGAGCTAATCCTTAGTTTATTTCCCTATTTATTTCTATCTGTCCCACCACTGGTCTTAAGTCACAATGTAGAGAAAAGACTGCTTTCAACAAAGCACTGTGTGCATATTAAACAACTGGTAGTGTTTTTTCCCTCTAAATTATGTTTGGTGTGTAAATGTTTGTGGTTCAATATTTCCTCCTCAATGTGCAACACTTTGAGGCATAACTAAGTGAAAAGACAATGTCTCTGAATATATACCGTATTGGCTCGGATATAGGCCGCACCTGAATATAGGCCGCACCCTAAAAGTTAGGTGCTTTTTTAAAGAAAAAAATTTCTTAGTAAAAAAAAAAAACACTTAGTGGAACAGATATGCTGCCACTCTGCCCCCGCGAGATATGCTGCCACTCTGCCCTCCCCAGATATGCTGCCACTCTGCCCCCCCGAGATATGTTGCCACTCTATCCCCCCCTGAGATATGCTGCCACTCTGCCCCCAAGAGGTCTTGCAGGGCCGGCGGGGGACAGCTACGCTGTACACGTATTCAACTTCCGGTGCTGGCAGGAAGATTGTTAGCGTACATCGCGCAGACGTTCACCGGCTGCAAGCGTTAACAACCTCTCGCTGCCGGCACTCCCCCCATTGAAAGTGCTGGCAGGGGCGGCTGCCTGAGCGTATCGGAGAGTAGGATACAGGTCCCCTGCACCGCTACGGGGGATCTGTATCCTAACCTTGCTGCCTGCCCGGCGCCCGGAACTGCATGTCCCGGGCGTCGGGGCTAGACCCCGAATATAGGCCGCACCCCCACTTTAAAGACTTAAAGTGGGGGGGAAAAGTGCGGCCTATATTCGAGCCAATACAGTAATTGGAATGTAAGAAGGTATAGCCGTTTAGAGAGCAGTAAAAGACCTGTTAAGACCTGTAAAGGACCACGCCAGTCCTGTTTTTATTCTAAAACGTTTTACTGGCTTTTCTATCTGCGTATGCATTTTAAGTTATGGGATTTAGAAAATGATCCTCCATCCTTCACATGCTCAATAGCACGTACATTTTATTCAATCAGAGATGAGATCAATTTGAAATCGATGGCAGTAGTGGCAGACAATTGCATGTATGCTGGATGAACACGGAATTCAGCTCGTATTGACTTAAAGCGGAGTGTTACAGAGTATGTGCAGGAAGCATACTTAAGTAGTCTTCCTGCTTGTACTTCCTGGTTCCTGGTCAGTAGAAGCACCTAGGGGAAGTAAAATGACACAGAAGTCTCATTTTCTAATTCCAATAAATAAATAATGCTTACCCTGCTTTGCATGAAGAGGAAAAAGGGGACTAGACTATTCATTTGGATATTGCCTATAGCTTTAATTCCACATCCAAATAAAACGATCCAACCATCCTGGTTTAATTTTGCATTTAATAAAATAAAAAGAGTAAAATAATTTAGTTAAATAGGGTTGTACAAACCACAAATTTCATTGGAAATTCACCTTTATTTGTCCCACAAATAATATGAATTATAAGATTTGTGACTTTATGAAAAAATGTAAATCAATATGGTAATAAAAAAAATATCCTGGTAATACATTTTGTAACAAAACTACTTGTGCAATAATTACCAGGTAGTAACGTTATCGATTAGTTTCGGGTTTTTTTTTTGGTCTGGTCTACATGAGGCTATAAAATAAATAAAAAATTCAAAATGGTAATATATATATATATATATATATATTTATATACACACACACATTTTGAAGATCTAAGCTATGTACTCAGACTACATTTACCCTATTAACTGTGTGGCTGTCAGAAGATTTAGTTCCATGTATACTAAACTGACCAGATTTACAAATAATTAATGTGAATTTTGGTGACATGTTATGATGCAAAGCAGCAAGGTGTATAATTTACATATGCTGAGATATACAAATCCTAAACACTTGCATTATCTGTACCCACTGCTGTATATTTTGTGTGTGTGTATGATGTAGACAAACATTATATATTGGACAGATGTTCATTTCATTGGCAACTATGCACAAGAATATCTTACATTATGTGAAAGATATAAGTCGTCATCATCAGATGTTTAATATACATGTATTTTGTATATTAATATAATAGAATATGCTAGGCAAGTTTAGACACACTGGAAAAATAAATTCTGTTAATTTTACAGAAAAAAACTGACAGCTGTGGTTGCCAGAATAAGTCTGTAAAAAGTACATTAAAAAAATGTAAACAACCTTACAGTTTTCAAATTGTACAATTTAAAACTGTTGTAATTTACAAAAAAAATAGATTTTAAACTGGTAAATCCAACATATTTTTCCTGTTGTTTTACAGCTTGAAAAGGTATATTTTACAGTTGAAATCTGTTGCAAACTAAAAAAAAATACATTTTAAACTGGTAAATCCAACACTCATCTACAGACACCAGACAAGCCAGAAGGCTTGTTTTTTCCCTCAGAAATCTCATGGTGCAGCCACAGCCACAAGGGATTCTGGGTAGGCGCATGCAAATAAGGTCAACAATTATCGCCTGTTGCCTCTATATCTACGTTCCAAATGTGGCCTTTTAGCTCCCCAAAAACTTGAGAAATCCATGCATGTGGGGTATCACTGTACTCATATAGGGGTTTCGTGTGACAGTGATATATACCAGGAGCTGTTAATTCATACCTAAAGTACGTGTGTAGGGAAAAATACACACAAAAAATACTACTGCAAACTTTGAAAAAAATGCTGGTGGTAAAAAGTGTGCATGGGAAGAGTTAAAACACCTGCATTTAAAATACCCTGGGGTGTCTAGTTTTCAAAAATATATGGTTTTATAGGGCACATTAAAATGGCCCTGCTCAAAGATGTACCAAATACAGCATGGGCAGTGGATCACCAAATGCATATGCGTTCTTTTGTCAGGGAAGCTATAAATAATAGTTAATGTATTTTTTTATTTTTTTTTAAATGTGACCTACTACTATTATAGATTTATTACATAGGCCACTAAATCTATTGTTAGGCTCAATTCTCATTTCTAAACAAACACAACTAGTTCTTGAAAGTCTTCATATTAACATAATTTTACTGTACTTGTACACATTCTTATGTGTAAATAATAACATACACATTTGTAAAATATAATACAATTTCGTTCTGTATCCGCCAGACAGAAACATTATTTTAACACTGTCAGCTTGTAAATTGTGTTGCTTTTTGTATTACAGTTGTTCTGTGTTTAAACGGCTGCAATCTCTAGATCTCTGGATTTTACAATTGTATTTTTGTTTTTTTCAGAATATTCCTGTAAATTTAACACAGTTAAAAGTTTTTTCAATTTACACAATTTTGATGTCATGATTTTACTGCATTCTAGTTAATTTCAGACTTTTTTTACAGTGCGTTTCACTCTAGCTCCCAGCACTTGCATACAGAACGGACTGGGGAAAAGGAAATATACAGCATAAGCATGTTGTGTCTTGTGTTAATTCATCATGCTATAACACAGGTGTGTTGGATTTTTATTGGATTTTAGATATTCTAGAGCATATATACCGGGCAAAAAAAAAAAAAAAAATAGCGCGTAGTGCCTTTTGTTTTATTTGACCATGACGTTTTACATTTTGATTTGATTTTGTTACCTAAGGGGTTGTAATGTTTTCCTTTATTTCTGAGTCGCCAACATATTACTCTTACATAATAAATATGCATTTACACATACACAAAATAGGAGACTATCCTGTAATGTATAACGCAGGATTTTACTAGCTTAAGTAATTAGAAGATATATATATATATATATATATATATATATACCGGTATATATATATATATACAATGTATATATTATCTAGCATGTGCTTGGTATTTATGCATGTGCAACCCAACCCACTAAAACATATTGACAATCCCTTGTTTCTCTTTACTGAATAAAATGTATAGACATTATCTAGAAGTACACAAACATCCACTGGTTAGTGAGCGTCAATGCAAACATTTGTGTTTTATTTACAAATGATGGGCATGACAAAAATATTTTCCAGTTTATCTCTTTTATAATGCATTATCTATGCTGAATGTACTTGACTTGGACATGGAGAAGCATTCACATTCTGTACTCAATTAGCACCACATAAAACACTGCATTTATATAATAATCTTACATGGGCTTTGGTCCAGTAACACTCACTTTTCCATTGCACACTATTGTGTGGAAATTTCCAAGCAACAGTACAGACATACACGCAATGCTTTTAGGTGCATAACATGATCCATGCAGTTCATAGTCTATTTCTTTATTTTCTTTATTTAAAAAAAAAAAATTCCATTATTGACATTCGATTTATCTTACTGCAAAATATTTTAACTCTTCATTAAAAATCTCTGTCTTTACATTTTTCCTATGTGCCAGATTCTTAGAACTATTGAAGACAAGGTGAAATTGCATATAACAAATACACCTGTGAAGTTGCCTATATTAGAGCACAAGTTGTTTTGGAGACAGAAATAAAATTACAATCTTGATTTAAAAAAATAAAATATATATATATATATATATATATATATTCATATCAGCGGTTCCACTTATACTGTAATGTAATGGCTTAATTCTTTACTTTGCTGTGTTGATTTTTTTTCCCCAAAGTTACAAAAACAAGTCTTAAATGATTTACAAAAACTAAAAGTGGGCAGCCTAACAGAAAGAAGTAAAAATATTTATTTCGTAATAGAAATGCGTAAATGAAAATGCAAAAACACTTTGAACGTTCAAAAATATGTACACAACAAATAGCTTTTCATGTTCTTTATAAATGCTAATGGTTTTTATTCTTTGTCAGCTTTATTTTAATGTTATTGGAAAAGCACTGGGCTTCCCTCATGGCACTCAAAGCAGAGACAGATGAATGCCCATTAATCTCTATTGCAGTCTCACTTATACCAAGCAGTTCTGACCAAATCTAACTTATCCCACCTATGACCAATCCACATAGTTACAATTTTATTTTATTTTTTTTACTGAATAAGGAAACAATACAAATTAGTATAAGTGCCTAGGAATGGCTCAAATATAAATCCATATAAATATGAAATATTTTCATATTGAGTTCCAGCTGATTCCAAGTGAAGAGAAGAATCGGAATGGCGAAAGGATGGCACGCATCTGTTTGGAAAACCCATAGCTATTACATGAATTCATTAATCCTGGAGTGTCCCTATCCAGCGTTGGTTTCTGAATGGCTTTTAGACAGTTTTGACAGCAGTATTTTGGAGACATAATGCTAAATATACTTTGGTTTGTTGAAAATGTCGTATGTGGGAATACCTGCGTTCTATAATAAGCTTGTAACTTGGCAATTTGTTTTTCGGAAAAACTGTGATGTTTTCACGACCAGAATTATTATACAAGGGAGTATTCCTTAAGCTACATCATAAAATGATTTCTTGACAAAGTCGTCCCCTCAAGTCTAGTGCAAGTGGTATGTTACCGTTTTGTGTACAAAAACAATAAACAAATACATCTTTAATTACCAGAAAATAAGGATAAATCAAAACGGCCAGCTCCAATGTGTTTGGTAGAGGTGAAATAAAATATTAAAATAATGAACTTTTGCTAAATCATAATTATTATACTAACAATATAATTTTCTTATAATGTGTCCATACCAGTTATTATAAGGAAAGTGTCATGCAAAGTCATATCAGAGAACCCTATCACTAGGCATTTGCCTACAACACTATTTTTAGGTGCTATGGGGGGCGAAGGAGAGTATTAGTGATAGACCCCATCCATTTCTGTATCTGAGGTTTATTCACTAAAGGGAGAGTTTGCAGGAGATTTATGTTTCAACTTCTTTACTTCACTATGCGTCATGAAGATCCCACCCCTGTAAACGCTTCTGCTGCAGGACGAGTTTAGCTAACCCCATATAATGTATAGTAAAGTCAGCAGGATTTGTTCAAAGTCTCTTCATCAATTGAATTATACATTATACAGGGCCTTTACACTGGAGAAACTTTCTAGTGTTGGCCTTTCGTAATTAATAGTGGAGTGAGGGAGCTGAAACCTCAACTCTCCTGGCCACTTTTTTTCTGCCTTTGAAGGCTTTTTACATTTATAACAGATCAAGTGGGGTTCGTAGTAGTCTTTGTGAGTATAGTTACTACAGTATAACTCCAACCCCAAAACTCTGCAGTATACAGTAAGTGCAAATAGTATACTTTGCTTATACTGTTGACTTTTGGATTTCCCACTGATTGCATTCTTTAAAATAAAGTGTACATTTTGGGAGGACTACACATTTAACAAACTATTCTGATATAGACATTCAAAGGGTTATTACCTTTATTTCAAGCCAAATCCTCCAGGACTGCCAAAGGGAATATTATTTAATCAAAAGTGTAAATAAACTGCGAACAAGAAACACAAGGATAGCTGTGTTGCTTTCTTGAAGATACACATCCGAGAGGCTACCAAGAATTTTTCCTAACAAATCTGCAAGTCATCCTCTGTGTTGGAGGAGCAACTTTTTGGCTGCTAATAGACACAGTTTCTATAAAAGGTTTTATTGACTCTCATCTGCTCCATATACTAATAATGGATCTTGTCTATGTATATCAGCGATGGTCCACTTGTTGGTGATCACTATACATGTGGTTCCTTCGAGCTTCTAGGGGGATAACTGACAAAATTCTTAATCAAAGCTTTTATCAAAGGTGAAGTCACATGGAAAAGAATTTTATGCTCTCCTTGAGCATAAAATGTGCTGTATAGCGTAATGTAGGTTAGCACTGACACAAGCCTGGTTTTATCTTATTTTTCTCCAATAAACACATTTTCTACAGACCTGGATGCTGCCATATTTGTCAGTCACAAGATTGATTGTTTACGGTACTGCTAATATTGTCCATTCATTTCAGGCAGTGTTCAGCTGGATGATTAAGACTGAGCCATTCTATTGTTTACCACAAGCAGTATACTTCTGGGTGTTTGTCTAGCAAATCGGTCTAGATAGAAATCACAGCTAGAACAAATACAAATGTCTAATATGAATCTATCTGCTAGTTACATAAAAACTAGAACTGTTTTGTTTTTTCCAAAAACTTATTTTTAATCTGGTACTAGTAAAACAAAATGGAAAGAATTTCCTTTTAAAATCAGGATAAAAAATGTTTTTATTAGGAAGCTGTAAGTATGAAAACTAGCAACGTCACCATATCAGGAGAATACAGTATTCCAAAACATTTGGCAGGATAGAGTGGCAACATACAGACCATGGATCCTTGACAGGACAATTGCATACCTCCCAAGTGTCTTTTCAAGTAGATCTGTCCCTTTTTGAGACCAAATCCCCTGTCCCTTCCCTCCTCTGATTACCTTCTTTTCTAGGAGCACTGAATTTAAATGTGTTTAGAAATTACATTTATATTTTATAATATTATTCTTCTAATGCCTACTCAGATTCATATAAACCTAGGTCACATAAAATGTTTAGGTAAAGCCCCACCCCTAGCCACTCCTCCCACCACATCCTCAAAAACAAAGGTTTCTCTCTTAGCCAATTAAAATGTAGGGAGCTATCCAATCGTCTCTCAATATATTTTCCTTGTACTAAATCATCCAATAATTTTGCGCAGGTTATCCATTTTTATACAATAATGTTTTTCAATGTACATAAAACATGGTTATGTTTTTATTATTATTTATTTATTAATTGACACTTCTGCATATGATGAAATGCCAGTTTGTCCTTCAACTGGACTCATGAAAAAGTTCAAATAAAGTGACAAGAAATCAAAACAAGATTGAGCCTTGTAGGCCTTATGGTTTATGGCAAGGATTTGTTCCAGTTTAACCCTGTGTTTGGAATGTGGTGACCTAAAAAATATTAGATTTTTTCAAGGTGTGTGTGTGCGCTTTTTTGCCTTTAATATGTTTATTCCATACTTCCTAAGGTTACATATTCAGGAGGGAAAGACCGTATGCCCCCTTTTTTTCCCCTGGAGCTTGGAATGTTTGCTGGATATGAGTTTATCACAATAATGCGTATACAAAAGGTATAAAACATTTTAACAACGTAAGTTGTGTATATGAAACACATTTTCTTCTAATTGCCTTACTCAGTTATAGGTGACAAAGTCATGTGGAGGTGGAGCTAGCCACATGTGGAGGCAACGTTAGCCACAGGAGAGGTGACCCAGATAGCCCTAAATTAGCTGCGAGTAGGAGAGGACCTCCCTGCTCTGAGAAAGAGACGCGTGACCTGAAGACCCATGGAAGCCGCACTCCACAGAGATTCCCAGCAATGCTTATCATGGACCCTAATGAAAATATGGGAACACATGCTGTAGACACTACATATTTAAACCGATTAAACATCTCTCTTGCCAGCTTATAGTGAATAAACCCGGATGTTTCTAGAGGATCTGCTAGTGGACATGTAAATCAAAAGACAAGGTGCATTCATTATTTCTACAGTGCAATGGTGCAATGAAAGTCATTGTGGACTGAGAGCATCCTACTTACAAGGACGCAGTGTAATGTATATACCAACGTACTGAAGCCATTTGGACGTGAGCTCAGAACTCAGAGAATGTATTCATTTGCAAACAAATGTATCAATCAAATTATCTACGCTAAATACGCCCCTGTATTTTTTACATGAAACATGAACTATCCATCATTAAATGAGGAAATTGATGAAGTGAGACATGTAGGCGATCCTAGTATTGCCATTACCAGAGATGACCTATTAAACATTTACATGACACTTAGTAATCAATCAAATGTGCGGTAATGGACAGAGCCATACAACAAGTTATAGCATCTTCTGTCTGCAGTATACCTTAGCTTTTGGGTTCATTAACTGTTTACCATAAAATTAATCCCATACTGCTTTGTTTTTGTTGTCCTTAAGCATTGCAAAGCCTAGCTACCTCATTAGTCATTCTTAGCACCCTCTCGGCTGTCAAGTTGGAACAGTTTAATTTGCTTTTACTGGAATTGAGCCTAGAATTAAAAAAAACACTTGCGGTAGTTCCTCTGCTTAAAAAAATGTATTTACTTCTACATGCTATAAATATTTCCTTAATCACTTCTTCAAACGTCAGATAATTGTGATTTGAGGAAAATGTACAAATATATATATATATATATATATATATATAAAATATATAAAACTATAGTCTAAGTTTGTACATCATAGTCGAGGATAGGTGAATTAGAATTGTGGTTCTGGGGCTGTAACAGGAGGTTTTTTTTCCTGATGCTCCATTTGAACAAATAGGACCTAAAGTCTTGTGGACTTTAAGAGCAGCATTGTTGCTACTACAATAACCAGTGAATATATCCCTAATTGTGGACACGTATATAACACTAGTGCCCCCTTTTAATTAAACAAATGATATGTAGGAAATTAGAATGTAATGAGCAGGAGAAAATGAGAAGTAAAATAAAAAGAAAAATACCAGTGCTTGGTCAATAAAGCAGAGCAAATGCAGGATTGATTATGTTTATTATCAGGCTCTCCGAACACATGCTAGATATAAATAATGAGAAATGCAACTATGGGCTACTGCCAATTTTTCCAAAATGGAAAATGGCTTAATCACATGATAGATAGGCCAGTATTCTATATTCGATGTAAAAATCTGTAAATATTATGTATGCCAAAAGAGAAACCTCAAGGAATTATGTTTTGAGATTTAATATATTAAGTTATTGTCCTTGCTAGTAGCAGAACACTACAAAGTTTCCTTAAGATTATCTCATTAAAACACCTTTATTACTTTGTTCACCTCCAAAACATTTAAAGGGACTTACACTAGTACTAAAAAGGGCACACTGGAAATAGACTGAATAGGGTTCAGAGAAGGGCTACAAAAATGATTAAAGGAGGAATGGAAAATTTCAACTATGAAGAAAGGCTGTCCAGGTTCGGATTGTTTTCTCTAGAGGAAAGACTTCTTCATGGGGATGTGAGAAACCTTTACAAGTATGTTTAAGGTCAATGTTTTTGGAAATCTCTTTTTAAATCGTACCTTCCAGACAACACATCGGCATCCTTTAAGATTGGAAGAAAGTAGCTTTCATCTTAAACATAGAGGTTTCTTAATTGTTAGGGTCGTTCAATTGTGGCCATTTTTTTGGCCAATTCAATCAATAGATGTTTTGCCAGATTTGAAATGCATACAGGGTTATCAGAAGTAAAACTAGATAAGGTAAAGTTGATCCAGGGTGAGTCCGACTGCCTCGGAGTCAAGATGGATTTTTTTCCTTTGAAATAACATAACTGTCTCAATAGGTTTTTTTGCCTTATTCTGGATCAACTAATACGATCTTGTGCAATGGTTGAACTTGATAGACTATCAACCTAATGCAACTTAATTAACTATGTAACAATAGTAATCACTGTATATTTATTTTGATTTAATAAAGGTGTAATGTATTTTTTATATATATACAGAAAAAGTATTCAAATTAACACAACCCTGTACAAATTTCTGCTACAATACCACTGCAAGAGCTTTAAGTGTGATTAAGTGATTGCAAACTGGCCTTTGGTTTCTCACCATTCTCTTTTTTGACCTAATGCCTTCATTTCCCCACCACAGCAGGTATGTAAAAGGAACAGCTGTCAGCCTCTGAAGGTCACGAGGGCCGACCTTCTAGCCTTGTAGAACAAATATTTCAAAGTTCTTCTCTAACACAGTCTCCTTAAATTGTCCTATTTTCTCTTGTCATCTTAGTTTTGAAGTTTAGTTTCTCTAAAATCTTCTGCAGAAAAAAAACTTCCTCTAAGCTTTGTACGCTGTAGTTTTTTTATGCCCACAATCTTCTCTACAGTAGTGCTCTATCTAGTATCTACTGTCTAGTCTCGTAAAATCACCTTGACTGCTACTCACGCTATATTGTTCTAAACATAACAATGAATATAAAAGGCTAAGGATGTTGCTGATGAATACATTTCTCCCAGTAGGTGGCAGCACCATTGTCTATAGGGTTATTGAGGTCCAGATAATGATTGAAGGGATGTTAAAGAGGAAAGACGGCACATTTGCAGAGAGATGACCATGGCGCAGAGAACACAGCGGATGTTTCCTGAGACACAGAGAGATGTTTTTATGATCAGCAGTTTATGTTATATGTTTGCTTAATATGTTTCACTAGGTCAAAGGCGAACATTTTCAGTAGTGATATTTGTTTCTATTAGGATAAAATCATTCATGAATTTTTGAATTTACTTTGCTATAAAATGTATCCTAAGAAACCGGTGTTTTGTTCATATGTTTCTCGTCTGCTCAATACTATGTTGATGAATTTTGGTAATAAACCAGTTGGTTTAAGAGAATCACTGATTCTTATTATTGTGGTTCCTTGTTATTTACAACCTTACATTGTTGGCCATCATTTGTAAGTTCTGGTTCTTGATAGAAACCAGGAAGATTGTGATCTGACAGACTGTACTCTGCAATCAGTTTTGCACCAAGAGTTATCAAGACCCAGTACCATAACACTGTTTGCCATGGATCAGAGTAACCAAACTCGAGAACTTATGTTTCAGATTTAGCTGGTTATGATAGTATGAGCTTGAGTCTAACACATAGCTTAGCCAGAACCAGTGCTGTCTCTCCCCTACCATGCTCAGAAATGGGACCGATGGTGTTGGTACTTCCAAGGTGATCAAGGACTAGACTTAAATACATACACAGGTCGAAGCATTCCCCACAGGCACATACAAGTCAATTTGCCCATGAACAAGAGCACAGCAGCAATAAGAATAATACATAACACAGACAAGCTCATACGGGTAAAGCATACCAGACTACGTGCCAACAATGTTCACAAGACAGTTAAAGGAAACCTTTATTACTTTTAGCAAAACATCCCAGCTGCCTCCTACTCCTTGATGTGTATCCGAGTGTGATCTCACTAATGTAAAAAGCTGTGTGGGCTACAGTTCCTCTTTATGTGGGGAGGTGACTTTTGCATTATACAGTAAGTGGCTTGATATTTGGTCTACCTCACTGAAACCAGCAGCACAACAAGAAGAAAAGCTAGTGAAACTGACCTTAACAGTGGCTTAATTCATTGTAATGTGATCTAGTTACTGATGCCATACAACAACTTTCTATCTCACTCTGTGGGATCCAATTCTACTTGTCCTTCTTACCTCCCTTGGTGCCCCTCTTTTCTAGAAGCCCAGAATGTATGGTGGATATAAGTCCTTCACAGTGTTTTACAACCCTAAAATTGATTTGTACAAAAACAACACAACAGGTTATAATTTAAGCAGTGTAATACAAATGTTTTATTATTATTTTTATAAATGTTTTACTCAGTTACATACATAGCTCTCCATAGGTTACAAAGTCAAATAAAAAGTAGCAAAAGTCTTGGTAAAGCTCTGTTCCTAGCCACGGCCATAGCCACACCCCTAGGCACACCATTTGAATCAAAAGTTGCTCTTTTAGACATTAGGAGGCATACAGCTACTGTAAGTTTCAGTGTATTAGGTTTTCAGGTGTGAAACAACAAAAAGGCAAATTAGCCATCTTTGAAATTCTCCCAATATTTAAGAGTGATATCCATCCCTCATGCATCCCAAAAGGATTCATTAAATTGATATAGCATGCGAAACGAACAACTGAATGAATTACATAAAATAAATATCTAAACTCTCTCGTATAAATATCTCTAGTAGTTTTAGATAATGGCACTGTTTACAAAGATAATAATAATAATATACAGACGTAGGCACAGGGTTGGATAGTAAGCACTGATACTTCTGTCCATTGGAAGGCCTATGGAAGCCCATGATGCACTTTGATAACATGTCTGTCACAAAGTAGACATGTCACAAAGAGAAATGTCAACAATAATGGTTTTGATTTGTTTGTTATCGATATTGGTGGTTAGAAGAACCACAGTCTGTACATTGTATTACATTGCATTTATAATATATTACAATAGGGGACTGGGAGAATATTTAGCAAAGACATTAATAATTAAAATTGATAGGCATTTACACACATTAAAACATACTGGCAGAGAAGGAGAAGAGGTCACTGTTTCCACAAGCTTACAATCTATTGAGTGATGAACCAGAATGCTTTGTGTTTGATGTTAGCGCTTTTCAGGCTCCATAGGAGTCCCTGAGTTAGCAAACTTCTCTGCTATATGGTTTACACTGTAGACCTTTAGATCACCTTGTAAAAAGTCCCAGGAACATGTTTGGTTGGATTGTCATTGAAATTCCATCCTGGATATCTATTATTCCATGACTGGTTATTAAGCTACACAAAAGCTGTCAGGGTACAATTAGAATATGCAACAGCTTATTAACAAACAATTATGCTAAGCTAAAGGTAGAAAGATAATGCAATGCAAGACAGAGAGCTCAATTATAGGTCCAGATAGGTGGGTAGGAAGAAGGATAATGTTCCACGATCCTCTCTTCCGGGGAAAAAACATGGTGTTCTAGGCATATGCTATGTCTGTCAAGTGGGAAGTCTGGCACTGTAGACAGACAGACCAATGGACAGATAAAGGAAAATATTTAATGTCCCCACATCCTCTATCATTCAAAGTTTACGTGGCATAACAACATGATAATACCAACTATGTTTTCTGTTGCCATTCTGTGACTTTATCTCACATAGTATACAAATGTAGTTTTAACAATGATCTATTTCACATTATATTCCTTAAGTTCCAAAAATAAAAAAAAGATATTTTACAGAATGCCAGAAAATCTCATATTGTAATTTGATCATCCCTAATGTTAAGCAAGGCGTATTTTACAACCAAGTCTAACTAAAAATAACAGGTTGCTGATACAGGAAAGAAAATGTTGTTATATTCTGTCAAGGCATGGAGTAATTACGTATAACATATTGGAAATCACAATGACAACTTTTGAATCAAATGGTGAAGAAAATGTTATCATTCTACTCTGGCACCCTGTGCTCTTTTCCCATCAGCATCTTTCTCCACCCTGCCGAATAATAATTCTCTGTTTTACAATTGCACCTCTCTCTTTTTTTTTTTATAGCACCCTGCCGCTTTAGAATATTTTCCTATCCTGATCTCATACAGTAGTGACCAGCTGTTGATTATTTTAGAACAAACTAGTGGCCCCAGTGGTGTATCTAAGCCGAGGCTGTGGGGAAGTCCGCCTCGGGTGCCAATGAGGGTACCATCAGTGCAGGGAAGCGCTAATGCTGGCGCATGACACCCAAGCACCCCAGTGAAAGAGGTGTCCAGCAGGGTGATGTAACACATTATGTGGCCCTGCAGTAGTAGTGGCAGTTCCCTTAGGAAAAACTTACTGCAGTTTTTCTGAAGTAATACTGCTGTTTTTTGGACATGAAAAAACTGCAATACTGCACTTTTACTGCAGTATTACTGCACATTTACTGCAGTTGTACTGCATTTGTACTTCACTGTACTACAGTTTTACTGCAGTTATTTTTGTACGGAAGTACAAATGCAATAAAGCTGCAGTACATTGAAGTACAACTGTAGGTTTGCAATATAAAAAAAAAAGTGCAGTAAATGTGCAGTAAAACTGCAGTACAGTGAAGTACAAATGCAGTACAAAGTGCAGTATTGCAGTTTTTTCATGTCCAAAAAACTGCAGTATTACTTCAGAAAAACTGCAGTAATTTTTCGTAAGGGTTTGCTTAAGGAGTGCAAGCTGCAATGAAGAGAGAGTTCCACAAGTAAAGGAGGAAAAGCGAGCAAGCTGCACTGTGGAGAGGGGGGAAAGAAAGAGAAGAAGACAGTAAGAGTAGGAGAGGGCAAGAGGGAGGAGGAAAGGAGGTGTAAGGTGTTATCATGTGTGTCAGCATATGGTGCCAGGGGTGAGCCTAGAGTTAATACCATGTTTTGAATGGCACATATATAGACTTATGTTTCCTATTTTTCGTGTTATGAAACGGCATATGTCTTGTTATGGATCAAATACACTCTGAGGGTAGACACAAAGCGTATTTGAAGACAATTATATTATTATATTACGAGGGGCGTTCGAAAAGTTTCCACACTTCTTTAATATAATATATTAGCGTGGAAACTTTTCAAACATCCCTCATATGTTGATCTTAATACATTGCATTAGATTTATACAGGGTCGGCAGATTTTAAGAGCTACACAAAATAGAAAATGACATTAACACATAAGACACACTGATACAGAAGGGCTTTTACTTCTGTAAAACGGTCATTGAAAAGGACAAGGGGATCAATCTGGCAACCCTGCTAATAATCACTGTGTAAAGCACCACCATATTTTAATCTTTCTATTGTGCGTTAATAAAATACAACCTCTACTCTACTAAAATAGAAATGTAATTCATCGTTTTAAATTTATTTCAGCAGTTGATGTGATACTTTTGTTCTTTATGTTTGTACAGTATTTATCCCATGCCTACCTATACAGTTCATTCTGTCACTTTAGAGGCCTGACTATCCTAAAAAGTATGTTGGCATTGATGGCAAGGATTTAGGAATGTTGTAACCCATTTTTTTTCCCAGGCACAGATCAAAGAAGCTAAATATTACTCATTAGAATGTAAAGCATTCATTAATACAAGTATCAACTTCACATAACAACTATGAAAGATCAAGAAAACTTTGCCTTTATTGACGGCTATCACTGGATATATAAGTAACTGCCTATCCAATATGTCTGCCAATATATTTTTTCTCCTATTCCCATTGCCCCAATAATCTCAGTTTATACCCATGCTCTAAGAATCTCCAATGCTCTAAATTATTGGCTGTTTTGAACTTTCTCTTTTGAATCTTTTTCAAAGAGTTGAGCAAGAAATTGGCAAAAAGTCAATCAAGATGTAACCAAATAAAGTGTTATATAATTTACATTAATAGTGGAGATCCTTTCTATGTACCAAAAATACAGTATATATATCTTTAGAGAAATGGTCTTTCTGGTGTTAGTTGTTCCACTCCATATCTATTTTACTGTTAAAAGACTTGCTTTGCTCATTACCATTAAAATTGTAATTTAAGAAGTTTGCCCATGTTACACCTGGTGGTTAATGAAATAGGTGATTATATAGAAGATTTCACTTTGACTTGGTATTCTCTGCATAATGGAGTCTCCTAATTACATGTTGTGATCATCCAAACTCTTCTGCTTAGTGGAAATTGTGCAAGTTTTCTTGCGGAAGGTGTCTTTGTTTAGTCAGAGAGTGGGTGGGTCTCGTTACCTTACGCACTAATGGAGTTTTGTCATGCCCAAAATACCAAAATGCTGGGTGCGTTTCAGGTCACGGGATGGCGTATTTAGTACACCAGTTGTGTAATGTAGGGACTATACAGAAGGGTGTGTTTTGGATCAGCAGTGGATCTATAATAAAGCCACATGCGACATTTAACTGTTCACCTGGGACAAAAGGGATAAGGTTACAAATTAGAGTTTCACTGAGCTGTTTAAAGCTGCAGATGCTTCATACGGTAATAGCACATGGCAAATCCCATTGAGTCTATAAAGATGAGCACAGCCGAATTAGTTATTTACATGATCTAGTCCTATGCTGTCACCAGGGGACCAACAACTTTAGATAAGTTGTATAACAAACCATCATACTGTATTATATTATTTAAGATCAATCACACAAATGAATTAGCAATAACTGGATCAATTGATAAATGTGGCATTTCCTAAAGTTTCCAGCAGTAGACATACGTCTCACAATACAGTGATTGCGAATTGCTTACACTGTGTTTCCTAAAGTAGAGTTGATCCCACTGGGTTTCCAGCCAAAATATCTCTTTTCCAAGTAAGTTGCTTTTCCCTCTTGCCTATTAGGAAAGATTTATCTCTAATAGAACTGTCATCATGACAAGCCTGAAGGCTAGTATTACCAGTCGTTAGAACCAAGTCCTATTTTAAGTCGTATTCCTTCAGCCCAGTTGAGCATATAAATATTGAAAAATCTGTTTACAACAAAACAATGCTTGTCCCAGTCTGACATCTTAAAATTCAGAAAATACCAACAAAGAGGAGACTCTGAACAGAAACCCCCAAAGACCAAATGGACAACTGTTCTGACTCCATGAACTATTCAGAATCTGAAACTGCAGATTCTAAAAATGCTTCTGGCTTTTTATGAATCCTTGCAAAACCATCACCCTCATTTCCTTAGCAGCGCTATATATTTCATGTTGTTGCCATATATAACTGTAGACTGACCTCTTGTAACTCTTTTGAATCCAACCTTTCACCCCTTGGTCTTCTCATACTTCAAGCTTTTGCCTTTTATGTTTGCACAGGTCATACTTGGCACATATTTTCCCTTTTTATATAAATTAAGTTGGATATTAAAGAAAAGTAGCAAAATGTCTTCACTCTAGGTACTAATTAAGAAAATCTAAGCATGTGTGTGCACAGGCAAGTATATGTAAGTGCTCACTTATGGACCAAACATATCTAAATGCAAAATCGGTTTCTAGCTTCCAATCTAGTAAACACCTCAGGGTTACTGTAGGGGTTGCAAAGGTGCGGCTGTTGCTGGGACCAAGTCCCAGAAAGGCAAGTCAAAGTTATATTGTTGTTTCTAATGGGGAAGTTGGTTTTAGCTAGTACCAATCTCTTCTTCTGCTAGTCTACGTTATGACATCATAAACCAACACCACCTGCTCAAGTAGATCATACAAGGGAGCAGAAGAGATCTCTGTGATAATGTATTTATTCACTTGTCACAGGTCAGTGGAAATCTTTTTTTCTTAATCCTACAATACTTTTTATAAAGTTTAGATTAATCCATGTTGAAATAAGATTACATTAACATTTCTCAAACACACCCAGAGAAAATATAATCCATAAAAATGTAATTAAGTAGAGTAGATATTCTATTCATAAAACAAACGGAACCGATACTCAAGATATAAAAAAACAGATCTATCTACAGGTCACAATTTTCACTTTTTATACTATATACTACCATATTCTACCTTTACATCACATACATTTACATTGACTAGCAGATTCCATTGTGTTTCACATTAGGGGAATATATGTTGTCAAGAAATATACAAGTTGACAATGATATTAATATGCACAGACACATGAGAAGAGGGTCTTGCTCTTGCAAGCTTACTATATTATGTGCCACAAAATATCTTTAAGAACGCAATGAAATGGATATAAAACACTTATTATTATTTTTGGACACATGGGAATTAGTAAACACCCAAGTCTCTTAACTCCAGGTAGTACATATTAATTCATTATGAATCATAAATCAATGAGAGATCCCAATTTTATCAAGATGTATCAACTTTTTTGTGTGTATTGCTTACTTTACTATGTATACACATACAAACCACACATGTACATATATACTATACACATTGGTGGTTGTACATGAAGCCATAAGTAAAACACAAAATAAACTATCCCTTATAGTAGACTACAGTTTGATAGTCCCCTTGCTGGCCTCCCCTGATTGTTCACGTGGATCCATTGTTATTGTCCATATAGTTATTAGTATGTTGAAGTTCAAGATGAATAGATTGATTGCCTGATAAGCTGCAAGTCGCCCTCCCCTCCTAGAAAAAGAAGCTTTGACCTCTTGCTGAAGTTTATTTGGTGTAACGCCATGTCAGTCACTCTTTCGTTAATCTTTCCCAGTCTTGTACAGATAGTGAGAATATTCACACTTTGTACCAACCTAATAGCTGTGCATGTATAAGTCCTAAAATATTTTATATGTCTATGGTCTTATGATGAGTTTAGGACTTATCCTGACATTAAGAAGTCTTGAATAAAGGTCTGTACCTCTACATGACTCTTTAGCCATTCCATATTGTCTTTAATAGACGCAACGGAACGGTGGTCTTCTTAGATGGTTATTTGATCTGAAAAAATACCTCCTCTGTAGTTTCATAGATATTCAGGAGTAAGTACATTTATAGGTCTGCTCCTTGGACCAATCATAAGATCCCTCAATAATTCCTTATTCTCTTGAATATTAACATATAATATTGAAGATTATAGATCATATTTAAGAAATTGTTAAGACCAACATTAATTTGTAGTCATCTCTAAGTGTTGTTTTAAATCTTTACAGCCAAACTTCAAATGCAAGAAGATATATAATAAACAAGGTCATGACCTCCTCAAAGCATCAAACTTTGGGATCAAAACAGTGTCATGAGCTGCTACCATTCCCAGTGATTAAAAAAGTGGTCTCAAACTGTAAGCTAAATATTGTACTCCACTTTTTGGGAGTACAGTTGGATATCTACAGTATATCAAATTATAACATGAGTAAACTAGACTCGGTTTTGTTTCTAAGCCTGACACTTTTTAGTATATGTTAGTTTAGTGTATGATTCAATAATATAAGTGAGCCAGAAATAAACAAAAACGGGCCAAATAGAGACAACGTTGTAAAACTTTCACCAGCCTTTAGTGTATTTTAATAATTACTTACTTCACTTTAAAAGACAATCATCAACATGAGCAGCAAAACAAACATCATTTTTGTAAAAGCAGATATTTCTAAATATTTATATATTTTTATTATTTTTTTCAGATATCACCTGAAGAGTGAAGATGATGACATTTAATGAAACCATACATCTGAAAAGATTTTACTAATTTCTGAACAGTTGGAACAGAATGTTCTAACAGCAAACCCATCCCTTTTAACCTTTGTAGACAAAACCACCTTATATTGAAAACTAGTTTACCTTATATGTAGATATCCATATTACTACGAGATCACCCAAATCCATTATACAGTGTAAACCATGCTAACTTTATAGAAGGGAGCAACATTTCATACAATGTAAACGAGAAGGATAATTTTGTAGAGAGTGCAGATTAGTAAATCAGCATTACGTATCTTACTTTTGTCAGTTTGGGAATAACAATATAAAACACATAATAGCAAACTTACTTAAATGACAAAGGTAGGAAACATTCTTTTGTCCTCCAGTCCATATACTAAAAGTGATCCCAGTAGTTTTCTCCACTGCTCTATCCCACTGTCTCTAAAAACCCTACTTCAGTGTAACTTCAGTGGGTTTCACAGTCCTGGTTAGTGCCTAATATTAATCACAATCTGCAAGAAACACAGAAACATATCTTACAAGCTGATTTATGAAATGGAAGGGTCTCATACAATTGTATAGAATGTTTAATTATCCCAGTTATTGTGAGCCATTTCTGCTCCCTCAAGTAACAAGAAAAACAAAATGAAAAAAATATGTCTATAGTAGTAGAAATCAAACCTGCACTGAACATTTATTCATTGCATATCTCTTCGGTGAAATGCCACTGATCAGCGTCGCCCATTGCTACAATCTTGGGAGGCTGGTAAGAAGGGCGGCACCTTTTCGTCTTTGCAAATATGGATTCTTTCCAAGGTCTACAATTGTTATGCTGGCAGGGAATCTAATTTCCTAGTCATAGAAGATGAGATATCTGAAAAGCACATTATAACGCTTATGCAGAGCATCTACCTCTGTGGGCATAAGATTGGGCAACTTGCACTCACAATTCTCTACCCAGGAACCAATGATTTGTTTGAATAGAGAATATGCCTTACTTAATGAAGTTTGCACATTGCCCAATGGCAATGCCAATGATGATACACATATATGAAGCGCTTAATGAAAGACTGTAACTTCCCCTATTACGAAATGCAGTGACCTGCCAGCAAGCTCATTTTGTGATAATTTCCAGAAAGTAGATAATGATAACCTCAGCCCTTCCAACTTTTTTGAATGAGGATTTAAGATGTATGTTGACATACAAAGGACTGCTCCTATGATTCCCTTCATCAACGCCTTAAAGCCTAAACACTACACTTTTGACTTGTCTGGTTTCCTTTCTAACATTACAGTTACAAGTTACATGGCAATTTTTGCTGTGCCCACCTCAGGCTACTTATGTAGACCATTTTTATAAATATACTGTTTTGCTGGCATGTATAGTGAGCTACACCAATATGTGGTTCTGAACAAGCGAGGCATTGATGCGCCATTAATGGACAAGACAAGAAATGAGAATTTGGAAAAGTTCTATAACAAGTCACAAAGAGTACAGAACTTGGCTAGTCAATGGGTAATGTTTATCACAGAAAGCTACCTTGGCTACACAAGGTACTGAGCATGATGTTATAGCATGTGAGACACTGGCTATGTATGGACTTTAGAAAGTTTCTGTGACAATGCTAGTGGTGGTCTATAATCTTATTCAGATGACCTACATATGTTCATGTACAAGTGTGTGTCTGTGATATAAACATGTAATATTGACCATCTGGGAGATTTGGTTTTGTCCAGGAATAAACATAATGTTGGAGAAATACCAATTGTTTATTGAAAAGTCACAGAAGATACCAAACAGCAACCAGACTTTACTAAATCAATTGAAGATTCTGTTAGACCCTCGACTACAATCTATCAATAGAGCCTTATGAGTATATTCTGTAGCTTTCTTTCAATCCCCTTTCTCTTCCATTCGGTCTAAAATGATCGCATTGCAGTCGAGGCTGTTGGCTTGTATGACCTGGCTGACAATGTCTAAGCTAACATAGCCGATTATTTTGTTATGGGTACTTCCCTCTGTCCTAGGCACGTGAATCTATATAACTGGAAAATGAACCACAAGCATATATCCTCATTAACAAGGTTCAGTGTCAAGTTTTTGGTAGAAATGATTACTACTCAGTCTTTGAAATGGTGTATGGAGAACAAAACACAGCAGATAACGATTCATTTATTCATGGGGTTTTAATGCCTCAAGGACCACTGCTATTGTACCAGATTTTCCCTCTGTTATATTTAGCATACTGAGACAAACAAAACGTTTCTTCAGCAGGACACGTGCCACTGCTAAAAAGAAATCAAATATACTAAGTAGAGTAATACCCCACAAACAGATTTTTTATATTTATAAGGGCCAAAGCAGTTTCTTCTACACAGCCCTACTTTTTTTCTTATTTTTTTAATTACATTTTGAATCTGTTATGTGACAGAGGGAAGACGAGCAAGATGCCAGGTGTGATCAGTGCTGCAGTGCTGATTTTCACTCATATTGTAAAAAGTCCTATAGGGTGAGCATTTTGTGATGTATTTGGTATGTCTCAGTTGCAAAGGGTTAAAAAAGTGGGCTCAACATAAATGTAACGTCTTTATTCAGGATAGCAATGATAACATTATAGTTATACAAGGTATTGTTAGGTTCCAAAAAAGATTTGGAGCTAGACTGGATTGTCTGGAATCACATATGTATTATTATTGTGATTTATTGATTTATATAGCACCATTATATTTCCCAGCGATGTGAAATTTGAGTAAAGCAAGCTAGTTATGAGGATCTTTGTTAAGTTAGTTAAATGAACAAGGATGCAGTAGACAGCTCCAGACAGAGTCTCTATGTGGGATTCTCACTGATAACTAGACTTGGGCACCAGGGGGCTCTTCATGTTCGTCTTCGTGCTCGTCTTCGGGGGGGAAAAAAATCTTCGTATTCCGCGAATATTCGCCCGTTCCTGTCTTCTCTTCGGGCGAATATTCGTGGACATTCTTTGTGTTCGGTTTTTCTTCATTTTTTCCAGTTAAGGGGTTAATACGGGGTTAACGCAGCTCTGGCGCCAGGAGTTTAAATGTACGTATGAGCAACTGCCATTGGTTGATGGCAGACGAGCCCCCTGCTGGCGACCAATAGGGTTGCTCGTACAGACTGTTAAACTCCTGGTGCCGTAACTTACCCTGCAGATCCCACTGGCCTCCCTGTTCTATCAGTTAAATGTCCGTACGAGCGACCAATAAAGTCGCTTGTATGGACATTTAACTGATAGAACAGGGAGACCAATGGGATCTGCCGGGTAAGTTGCAGCATTGGGGTTAACTTTTAAACTTTTATTAGGGGTTAACTTTTTTTTTAAAGGGTTAAGGGGCCGTGCGAGTGAGCCTATTGGCCACTTGCACGGCCCTTTAACCTTTATCTAACGCAGCATCGAAGGGGTTAACGGGAGTGGAAATCCATTGGTTCGCTGTCAGGGGTTACAACTTACAAAGGCCGTGCGAGTGAGCCTATTGGTCACCTGCAGGGTCTTCCTCTGGCATCCCTGTAGGCGACCAATAGGCTCATTCGCACTGCCCTGTAACCCGTGACGGAGAACCTGCGGATTACCACTTCCGTGAACTGCCGCGATGCCAAGGTAAGTTAGAAGGGGAAGGGACCGGGGAGAGTGGTAGACGAAGACGAAGACGATCACGAAGATCTTCATGGTGTGTGTCTTCGTCTTCGCCTACGTTTTACCGCCGCTGTCTTCTCTTCGGCGTGTCTTCGGAACGAACACGAAAAAGCACTCTTCGTGTTCGTTTTCATGTTCCTCCGAAGACGAATGCACTGATAACTGGGGGTCCATACCTTCTTATCAATATATAATTATTTACATTCAAGTGCAAACAGAAGTCTTACTTGAAATAAACCAAAATACTTTGGCCCATGGCAAATCTAACAAACTTACAAGAAATATGTGATTACAAAAGAGGGAAAAAAACATGTTTTTGTTGATCCATTTATTTTTCTACAAAGGTCAGGTAGTGAGCAAATATATGTGATGGGACTTGTATTTTGAAAATCCTTTTATTGACATGGAATGTCTGGCTACAGCTTGTTTATAAATGATGTGCTTTCTGCCTCCGTCTTGAAAGTGCCAAAGTTAATTGAAAATACACAAAGATATATTGATGGCAGTTCATAAAATATGAAGAGTAAAAACATGGAACTGAATGCAATGAATAAAGCAACACAGTGGAAATGTGAAAATGTGCCTACTTTGTATGCCTGTACCGACGCATGCAAATTGTGAGCATGTTCCAGACATGTATGAAAGCACCCCTGTGTTAGTTGTAAAATAATAGCACATATTATATCCTATTAAAAACATGACACAGCTTTGATCATGGCTATCGAGATACTGGGAAATTTCCTGGTGGGACGACCAGTCCGTGGGCTGTTGTAGCAATATTGGGGCTGTGCTGATGGCTGCCTAATGTTATTAATGCAGCCAGTGGCATAACAACCATGTTGTGTGACCCCGCCACATTCCTACTTCCGCTGGGCGGTTAAGGAGAGTTTGCTTGCACAGTGTGCAAGCACCACAGAGAAAGCTGCAGGTGAGGTTAGGGTTTGAAAGCGGTAGTATGAATGTGTGAGTGAATGAATGAATGATTGTATAAGTGTGTGTTAGCATAGATGTGGATGTGTGATTGTGTGTTAGCATGGATGTATAAGTGTTTTGGGGCACTGCAGAACCATTAGGGTGTGCATATGAAATCACTTCTTTGGACTAACAGAGGCCACCGACAAAGGCAGAGGGCTCTGCTTAGTACAGAATACTGTAGCATATACTACGTAAGAAGTCTTCCCTTAAGAGCATGTTGGCCTTTCGTGCATGCTTCCTCCTCTACCCACTTTCTTTAGATACCATAACCGCCACATTTTATCTAACGTAGACAAAGATGTAAAGTTACATAAGCTTTTATTTCCCTCTTTTGCAATTTGAACTGTTGCATGATATATCTTATCAAGGGATATTATCTTTTTGTTGCTGTATTCTTACTTAAATACTTGTTCAAAGGAAACTACCAAAATAGAACAAGAGAGCACCATAAAAGTGAAAGGATTGCTAAAATGTAGGCTTCAGCATTACGTTTATGATTGGCAAGGACTGACACAGTATATTAGATTAAATTAATGTGCCAGTGTTTTATTTATAGGTAAATAAAGACACCAGCTTCATAAACTGTTTTGGCACCAATGAAGATTGTGGGTCAAGAATTAGTAAATTACAGAGGCAAACCCCAATAATGTCAATCATGTCATGCAGGGACTTATTTACAACTTAACTGTGTAATATATTCATAAAGTACGTAAACATTGCAATCATTGCACACATTGTTCAAATATTCCCCTCAGCAAACAGAATCACATACCTGTCCAAATAGAAAAAAGAGCAAAACCTGTATAGTAAAACAAATCTCAAATACTTAAAAGGAAGTTTACATTAACAAATATGTTAAGTTATGTTATGTAGCTCATCCTGATGACAAGTCTTCTTGTTTATTACAGCGAAGCTCTGACTAGCCATCTGTCACACAGAGAAAAAGCCCATGGTGGGTTACGGGCCATACTTACCCTTACTGCTGCTCCACCTGCAGATGGGGTCCTGTAGTGAGTGGCCACTGGCTTGGACACGCACAACCACACTCTGCAGTCATATAAATATGTCATGTGCGCCTGCACATATAAAGAAATTTGTACATTATTTTGTACATTATTTAGCAGCCATAGAACATAAAGTGGCAGGACAAATTCTCATCCCGGCTGTAAGCAGTGAATGGTCCAATGAGAAGGAGAATTCAGGTAGTTACTATTGTGATAAGACCACCTATTACTAGTTTTCATAAGAAATAATTTTTATAATTAAGCCTTGCTTCATCTTACACTACATGTACACACGCTATATGCATCCATGAAGTAGACAGGCAGGGACTCCTTCTTTTGAAATCACCTGAAAATACCTCCTTATCCATTATATTTTACCCGCAATAGTAGATTACTGTGTTGTAAAATACAGTATGCTAAATGTTATTCATCTGATCTACATATTATTTTAGAAAATGTGCCTCTTGTCTTGGATACTATTGACTATTGCTTTTTTACACAAACTACCAACATAATTCTTAGCAAGATTTACTAAATGTAGGACTCTGATCAATAGACACAGTTCAGTTCCCACCATGAGCCCTAGTGATCTATTTTTATTGTTGTAGAACAGTCAATGGATACATCCAGGAGCGTAACTAATAACCACCGGGCCCTGATGTGAAAATTCCCCCAGGCCCCCCAACTTCAACAGCTAGTCTGTGCCATCATTGTCCCTTGCCCCCTCCTTCCAACAAATCACACACATTTATACATACTAACACACACTCCACCTCACTCCACTTACACACCCATGCTCACACACACACAACTCCATGCTTATTCACACACACAATTACAGAACATTGTGTACAGAGATTATCTTGAAAAAAGTAGATAAATAACAAGGAAATTAATGATATTAGAACTGCGGAGAATTAAAAAATAATAGTAAAACAATTTTCCCCAAACGAGGGTTGCCACGTGGACAGTGATCAATCCTGTGGAGCAAGTATCACCATCAGTAACATGCTGTCAATGCAAAACTGGTATTTTTTTGGGTGGTGGGAGCAGGCTTCCTCAAAAGGGTGGAGCCTCCAACACCACCTCCCCCAATCAGAAGAACGTGGAAGAGGCTGTACACATGGTATGCAGAGGCTCCATCCTTATGCAACAGCGCTCTGGAAGGCCTGGTCAATGGAGTTGATACTGGGGAAGTGGACAAAGAAAGAAGAGAGAAAGAAACAGGCTTACAGTATAACTCCTATAATTATGCAGTTATCCAGACCCAGCCAGTGGTAAACCATGA
The DNA here is from genome assembly GCA_029215755.1 of Spea hammondii. Classification (NCBI taxonomy): domain Eukaryota; kingdom Metazoa; phylum Chordata; class Amphibia; order Anura; family Pelobatidae; genus Spea; species Spea hammondii. Next base: position 90,357,724 of record JARDYJ010000003.1, read on the forward strand.
CCCCTGTCATTATATAATGATCCAGACACAGACCATGGTACAACAAGACTCTTATCATGATCCACAGACAGTGGTATAGCATGACTCCTATAATCATATAGTGATCCAGACACCGAGGGTGACACAGTATAGCACCTATCATTATATCGTGATCCAGGCACAGACAATGGTGCAATATAACTCCTATCAATATATAGTGATCCAGACACAGATGGTGGTACAGCATGACTCTTCATTATATAGCAAGCCAGAAACAAAATGATCCAGACACAGATGGTGGTACAGCATGACTCTTCATTATATAGCAAGCCAGACACAAAATGTGGCACACCATAACTCCCATCAGTATATAGTGATCAAGACATAGACAGCGGTACAGCATGACTCCTATCACTATATACGGAACCAGACATTGATGGTGGAACAACATCACTCCCATTCCTATATACTGAGCCAGTCATTGACGGTGGTACAGAATTACTCCCATAACAATATGGTCAGTCAGACTTTTGGCTTTATGTTTGTTGAATAAATCATGACACAGTATAATATTTCATGTGTTGTTGTATTTACCTAATTTTAAGACCTGCTAAGGAATAGCTGATTGTTATTACGTACGGATATGTAAAACCATAGAATTCAAAGAGGGTGTACATTCTTTTTCATAAGACTGTATATTCACCTATGATGCCAATACTTTAAAGCACTAGGGAGTTTTCTATAGTACAGTTCACAAATGGTAGCAGGTCTGATGTTCTGAGGGGTTACACCAAGCTGATGATCTAGGACCATTTATGGACATCTGGCAAAGCTTGCGGCTGAAGGACATCAGTGTGTTTCCCTGTGACCAAGTATTTATATGTGAAAGAGCAAGGAATATAAGCATACAGAACACTGAATGACAGCTTGAAAGCAGGTTACTTGACATTTTTTGTATCAGAAAAAAGGCCTGAACTGTTATGAAAAGTTAGATCATATCCATGTGAAAATATGCTAAGTGTTTCCAAACAGATGACAGCAGCTATTTGAGATAGGGATGTATGATCCAGCTCCCTGGCCTGTACATTTCAAATGTCTAGGTTACCATCTCTGGCAGTCTAGTCTGCCTGAAACATTGTAACTTACTTGGCCTGTGGGAACACAATCTATTTACCTCCCATGATGAGGCTGCCATTTAGTGCCAAGAATGAAATGTCAAATATGTACAGCTTGCATATTGCATGTACAGTATGTACGTCCTATCTATTCACGAATACATTGTAATTTCCAGAATGGTACGTCAGAAATATTGGATTGCCTAAGGCTGAAAAGACATAACACAAAACATCCACTAGTTGCCTCAGCTCTCTAGGTATAGCCTTAAGCTCTCAGGCAAACAGGATGGAAAGCAACCATAAATCTTTCAGAAAGGCCTAAACATAACAAAAGATAAAGAAAATAACATCTAAATTAAGTAAGAAACGTCTCAATTCAACAGAAGTAAATAAGGCCCTCTTTTCCTAGATCTGTTCAACTCTGTTGATTGGAGTTTGACATAAACCAGATACTGTGTTAGATGTTGATATTATATTTAAGAACAATATATTATTTATCAATTTTTAATCCAGTTTTTAGTCATTTCTCAAAGCAAAAGACAACATGGGACTCAGAAGGGAAGGTCTAATATTAGTTATGGGAACTGCAAATTAGGTACTTGTTACGATGACAAGCAGACTTGTGCCAGGGGAACTGACATATTTGGATGATTGAGCTAGAACTGGTTAGCATACCCGGAAGCATACAGCAGAGCATGAAGCCAGTGTTATGAATAGGCAGCGTGGCTGTAGGTTTTTAGAGTCCCCCTTTCTGGAAAAAAAAAATAACAATGTAATAACATTTTAACAACAAAGGCCCCACAAAGCAAATATTGTACATTACAATACAGAGGAGGTCTCTAGCTTGCAGAATCAATGTATTTATTATATGTCTGTAAGTGAACAATACATATATCCATATCTTTATGATCATAAGATCACAGTGATGTAGCATTGTGATAAACTTATGTCATGCTTACATAGTATTACGGTTATGGCAAAAAGAACCAGCCCACCTAGTCTTCCCGTATGTGTCCTGTTATAAATACCTGAAACCTTATTTGTTATTATCCCGTGCAAGTCTAAATTCCCTCACTGTTTTTTAACCTCTATAACTTCTGCTTATCCACCACCCTTAGAGTTAAGGAAAACTTTATATTACACAGACACCTCTGATTCTCTAGTTTTAGTCTAGTTCCAACATTTCTTTTAACCCATCTTTTCTTTTCATATGGGTCATGTGAATCAAAACGAGTCTTAGTCAACTACCTAGCCTTCTTACATGGAAGTGTCTACTATATTTCTACATCCAAATCTAGGTCACCAAAAAAAGATATTGTTGAAGTGAATATGCTAGTAGACTGGTGGGGACCACTACACATTTTAGACTGTAAATCTGCATTATCATTTGACTATCATTTACCATTCAATAGTACATGAATTAGGTATTTAGATCTTTGTCATCATATGAAAGGGGTAGAATTTCCTTAGGGTAAGCTAAGGAACTGACAACATAGCAGCTGTAGTGTCGATGTCACGTGCGAAGATGGTGGATATGGAAGCAGCGAGGACAGTCATTTAAAAGCAATCCATCAATATCATCCTAGGGTGCAGAGATTCTGTACTATAATAGTAGACATGACATGCTTGATAGACAAGTAACACAGACAAGAGTAACACATGGAACTTTGGAACTAAAATAGCAAGGTCACAAACTGTATATATTTTATGATACTGACACTAGCAGTGGGTCATTGCACTGCAGGAAGGGGATTACTTTTATTAGTAATTTCATTTGTAGATATGTGATTTTGTCAAATGATGGTTTGCGTTTTAACTTTATGTAATTATTAAAAATATTATTTTAAAAAATCTGCATTTGCACTGTTCTGGACGGTGTGATCATATTTGTAATTGTAGTTTTGTGGAAAATAAATAATTTAAGAAATAAGTGCAATGTTTTGTCTAGTTACACATTCTCTGCACCACAATACTCATTCCATGTATCTTCCGTGTATCTTATGGCTTAAATCTACCACTGCACATTCCACATGTAGGATCTTCCTTTTTGTTGGATTTCTCTATGACAGACTCTGCAGGTTTAAACTACTTCACTAAACTATAATGCCCTCAAAATGCTTCTAATTCTCCCTTTCATATGAATGATCTGTTGCTGCTCAATCTTACTTAAGTTTTCAGCACTCATAAAATATTACTCAAATTTTTAAAAGCAAATAAAAATGTTCCAGTCATGCCTACGGAACTTATACTAAGGGCAAACTAATTGTGCAGAAAAAATCCCCGAAAAAGTACATTTCTGGAATTGCGAGGAAACTTTAAGTCTCATCATGTTTTCTTTTACATTTCTAGGCCCACTAATGAGAAGTTCCCCATCCAGTATTCAGAAAACAATGTCCTTTGGAAACAAACTATTACATCTCAATAGATGAATCTAATAATTGATTCACCTCTGGGAAAGCTATCCATGGATACTTAAGCATCTATCCACAGTGAAAGGTTGACATGCAGAAAGCATCCATTGTATTTCATTTGGACCTCTAAGACACTAATGTGGCTTTAAAATAGATTTTTCTTTCATTTCTAGGGAGGTCAGGTCATTTCTCTGTGAGAGGGGATGCCCAATGGTTGCGATCTATGTCTATACATTCTTAAAAGGTATTAAGCCTCCGCTGCCTCTGTGTATAGATTCCACTTAAATGTTTTCAATATACAACAATATCAAATATTCAGGAAACTCATTGGAACAAAGCGATATTTCGAAATCAAGATTAGAATGTCTTGATAAATGTTTTTCATTGATGGCCTTTATTGGATTTGTATATGTTTTATAGAATCACAGTGTGCCAGATGAGTTTCCGGAACCGTTACAGAATTGTACTGTGCAAGAAACTTAGGATCTCCATGCAAAAGCCCCCACAGGACGCTTCTACCAGCTAAGGATTTGGTACTTTTTAGACGCATATATATATACCGCATTTGCTCGATTATAAGACGAGGTTTTTTTCAGTATTTTTTTCAGTAAATACCCCTCGTCTTATAATTGGTGTCGTCTTATAATCAGACCTCAAAGTCTGACTATGAGACGACTAAGATCCAGATCCCCCGCAGCTGCAGGGGATCCTCCTGTCTCAACCCCCCGCCCCACTTACCGGTACTTCAGAGTCCCCGGTGTGCATATGGGGCAGCGTGTAGATGTCTACGCGATTCGCGTAGACAACTTCCCCTGCAGCCGGAAGGAGGCGTGGCTAGCAGCGGGGGTTGCCGGCGCGGGGAACTCTGATGCACGCAGACAACCCCACTGCTAACCATGCCTCCTTCCGGCTGCAGCGTGAGTCTACACGCTGCCCCAGCTACATGACAGGAGACTCAGAAGTACTGGTAAGTGGGGCGGGGGCGGAGTGTTAAATGGGGGGCATAAGGCATTTCTGGAGGCAGGGTGCTCTGTGAAATGCCTTTTAACCCCCTTAATGCCACTCTGCCTCCAGAAATGCCTTTTTAACCCTCTATACGCCACTCTGCCTCCTGAAATGCCTTAAACCTCCCTATATGCCACTCTTCCCCATAATATGCCTTTTAACCCTCTAAGTGCCAGAGTGGCATATAGGGTTAAAAGGCATATCATGGGGCACAGTGGCATATAGGGTTAAAAGGCATATCATGGGGCACAGTGGCATTTAGAGGGTTAAAAGGCATATCATGGGGCACAGTGGCATATAGGGGGTATAAGGCATTTCTGGAGCAGATGTGCATAACTGGGGGGCAGGTTGGAAAATAGAAGGAAATAAAACCAAAATATTTTTCTCAATCATAGCTTTTATTAAAAAAATAGTTTAGATGAATTAACATTTACTGGTAAAACTTTTTTTCTATAGGGTCGTCTTATATTCAGGCTTTTTCTTTTTTTTCCCTAAATTAATATTAAGATTTGGGGGGTCGTCTTATAATCAGGGTCATCTTATAATCGAGCAAATACATTATATATATATATATATTTGCAATGGCTTTGTGCCAGATTGTTGTATTTTTTTTTAAACGCAATTCAATATGTGGGTGTTAAAGGCTCTTGGTTTGGACATTATGTTCATATATATAGTCGAAGAACATTCTTGATTGACAACATTTTGGGGAATATAACATTGTGTATATGAAAGGACATAGCGTACATTTGAGGCGGGGATCGACAAAAGTATGTCTTCAGAAAGGTTTTTACACCTGGAACACTGTGGTGTTTTACTACCTGGATAAACAAAAGCTTGAATTCAAGCAAGGTACAAACTTTGCCTGGGGCAGTCCTGTCAGAGTGCGGTGTGTTTGGGAAATGAACTTCGTATACAATATAAAGCAATGCTTTTTTGTCTTGTATCCAAAGTTTAAAAGTTCAGGTTTTGTGATGTTTATGCCTATGATCTTCTTTGCCTGGATTACATTTAATGGTTACCATTAATAACAGCCCATTTTTTTTCACAAGAGATAATATTGGTAGCCCATATTGTTTTCTTGCAGAGAATGAAAATGAACAATGCAATAAAACCCTGAGAACAAGCACAATGTGGGTAGTCCTGTGCATAGCTGTGTTTGGTGGCATGGTGCCCACTTATGCCTACGCAGGTGCTCTGCTTCACAACTGGGTTCTAAACTCAGAAATCTAGCTTCCCCTTGCTGCCAAAGCCACGTTTGTAGATTAGAGATTTTTTTCTACATTTTGAGCCAACACATTTTGAGTTGTGTAATATTAATTTTCCAAGATACATAGTACTCGAAATTTAGGGAAAACCATTAAATGTTTTTCAACAGTAAAGCTATTGTTATGACACATCCTAATTACAAAGGAAATTTTGCAATATCGAGTGCAAAATCAAACAGAAAACTATGTTTATACTGTTAGATGGAGACTTGAAAAACCTTTTCACAATGGCCGTGTTCTGAAATAATATTATTTGACAAAAACTGTAGAACAAACCGACAACACAGAGGATGAGTTGTTAGGATACAGTCCCCTTGCTGTTAAGTTGTGTATTGTCAAGCTAAATTGTACACACTTTGTGGATAATGGCTTTGTTACTGCTGTCGATAGCAAGATGTCAGGACGTTTCAAGTTAAAAAATAACTCAAAAGAAAAAATGAATACGAATAATGAATCACAAAAATACTGGTTCCAAAATTATATTTCAAAACACTTTTTACCAACAGAGACCGCAAACTGTATAAGGAGCAACACAACCTATCCAAGAACAGTGTGAACTGCTGGGAGTATTTTGTGATTCTGTCCACTAGGCACCTCTCAATTGAAACAATGGGAGAACCAGTATATCAACTTTATAAAGAGCAAGCATGTAGGTAACAAGTGTTACTTAGCTTATCATAGCTTTGTGCAGTTTCTGGAAGATTCACAAATGGAGCATATTCACATGTGTCACTGGATCTGTATGTAGATAATATCAGAAGATTTCAAAAAAGGTATATACAATAGCAGGTTTTATCCTTTTTATCGAGACTTGCTGTTGTATATAACTTTTTTGAAGATTACATATTAACACTTTTGTTTTTCTACATACTTGCTCTTTATAAAGTCGATATACAGGTTCTTCAATTGTTTTAATTGCCAGGTCCCCAGTGGACGGAATAAATAAAAACGCCCAAAACTTCACGCTTGTCAGAGGCCACTAGGTCAGATGCAGCATCAAAACTTCTATGAGAGCAAGGAGTAGTAGTCAAAACTATTTACTCAAGTATGAAGGATTTAAACTTGGAATAACAGATTAGACATCTTTTCTTCTATAGATATATTTCTGGATTACACCTAAACATTTATTATATTTTTGTTTATGTTTTGCTTCAAGCTTTATATTATTATTACTTAATGCACATTATGGTCAAATGTTAGGAGGTTAAAATATATTGGGATACCCAGCAGAATTGCACAAATGATGTTTGATCTTGAAAATATTTTTCATATATAATTTATGGCAAGACCGGAATTTAATTAAAATGGCGGATTAAATCAATGCAAGAGGAGTGATGATGTCATCACTGAACTGCTTACACTGCTTTTCACTGTCAAGATCTGTTGATCTATTCATTTTTCTGGATTACAGGATAAAGTCATTAGGGTAAAGTTTCAGCCCAATATAGTAACCCTAATACATCTATGATATCAATTTGTTGAGTGATATCCTTGGCTATGTTTACTGCAAGCTTTTTAAAATTCTTGGAAGACAAGCACTCAATGAAATTAAATGCCTTTTGATAGAGGATTCATTAACCTTATGCTCATGCTGGTGCACGCATAATATTTAGAAATTAAAAAATATTCCATTAGTGCAGCTCAATGCCAATGACAAAGGACAGTGTCTCTTAGTACAGGTCCTGTAAGTCTATAATATTTGGAAAGTACAGTGTAAGTCATCTGTAATTACAGAGGGTTTTCTAAATTAATTGACTGATAAGTGATTTATATCTTCCTGGTGATCATGTCTTTAAATGCTTGATCAGAAGCCGAAGGATTCATTTCTTGCAGTTAATTTTGTCTGAAGGAACCCTAGATGTGATTTCCAAAAGGCTTCCAAGAGGCTTGGGCAAATTATAGCTCTCCAGCTGTTGTTGGAGTGAAACTACAATCAACGCCATATACTGGCCTAGGCCGACTAGGCAGTCCTCTTGGTCAAGCCCTTGGTGTCCTGCCGCACAATGGGACGGTTAAAAGGAAGATTTTTGATAGCCTCAATCGGCCTATTCACACTATGGAGGGTGTGCCGGCTCAGCACAGCATCCATTGACTTCATTAAAAGGAGCTGCATGACTTTAAGACACGGAGCACCAGGATATGATGTCATTTTAAGAGTGAGCAGCGCCTTTTTGTTCAGAGACTCTGACCATAGAAGGTGGCGGCAGCTACTACTGCTGGGGGTATTGCTCTAGGTCAGGCCTAGGGTAGCCCCAAAGCACCTTCTAATGCAGTCTATGCTCCTGTTACCAGCTGAGGAGCCTGATAACAGGGGGGGTTTACCGCTCAAGAGGGCGGTTTGCCCCTGCGGTTTTGCAGCGGGGGGACGTCCGCCCCTGAACCTGCCGCCCTACTGGGCAGGGATGCAATCACTCAATTGGGCTCAGTAAGCCATGGTGGCATTCTCCCCTGTCAACATACTAGGAAACTTTTTAAGTGAGCTACCCAGAGACTTTTTGAATAGCAGCTTTACCTGTTCATCACAAATTTTCTATTGCAGTGATTTATGAATCCATTATTTGTTAACTGGTAGAGATATTTAGATGTAGTACACCAGTGAAAAAACTAAAATTGGAATGTTAAATTTGAGATCATTAAATTATAGTGAAAAATAGAATCTAATCCATACTGTGTGACCCTGAGAAAATGTCCATACACATCTAAGACTATGAGATTGTAAAACCATAAGACAAAAAAACAACACTTGAATCTCAAAGCCAGACCCTAAATCGTCCAAGTTATAAAGATTAGAAGATGGCAATGCTAAGACCAAAATGAATGATGGCATAGAAAAACACAATAATTGTAAAGTTAATTCTGATGAACCTACTATATTAACCTTTATGCTGATTTTACTAACCCTACCTTATCAATGTGTGTTTCTAATAATTATTAATGTTGACATTTCACCTAAATTGATTGTGAAACACCTATTAATGTTTAAAGAAACCAGAACCCTATAAATTAAAAAATGCCATCCAGTAAGTGACCGTGCAATTAAAAGGGAGGATTCTAATTACCTACTTTTGCTGCTGAATAATCTCTATATCATCAAAACATTGTGTACCCAAATATTTTGTCATAATCACATTAAATTACTGGTACTTCAAGATATCTAAAAATAAAAGAGGTTGCCATGCTGCATTTCTTTTGTATACTAAATATAACCCAAAACAGATCAATAAATCAGCGCACAGCCAGCAAACACCATTAAAAAAAACACATAAGGCATAAATATTTGCTCTATATAGCCATATATTGCTTAGCCCACCACCATGCCAAAGTATCACAATTTTGAGTCCTATCTAATTTATTTACCAAGGAGCTTAATCAGCGGGACTGCACTGCATTTTAACCCACTGGGACTCTCAAGCAATTTAACACCATTAATGAGGCAGCTGTGTGTGGCAGGTGGGGTGCCCAAACCAACTTAGCTTCTTGTTTACTGTATAGGAGTGGTTAAACAGCATTGAGTATGATTTATATATATTCATGAAGTCTGTAGAAACAACTTAACAAGATTGTAACTCCACTCTGTCCACTAGTCAATTTACTTTAATTTAATTTATTTATAGTATTGGTTTGGAAAGGTGGCACACTTTCAAAACAAAATGTTAGTAAGACAGTACTGAAGTTATTAAGAACCATGCATAGTGAACAAACCATCTATTTAAGTTAGCATTGTTGGTGGAGTCACAACATATATTAATTTGGAACCGGAACTGCAATGTGTTCTTGTGGAATATAACAAAATCATTGAGGATAGAAAATTAAAGTCCTCTTTGTGGCAAATGGCAAATCTACTTTTGATATTGCGTTGGAAAAATAAGTAGCCTGAGACTTTACCCTTACATGATAATGGCTGTCCGCTCACTAAGTATTGAGTGTGTCATAATAAAATTATGCATTGTTTCCAGGAAGACATTTATCATCTTGCTTATTTCCAGTAGGCAACTTAGGAACTGAACTTGGCAGATAGTCGTAGGAGAGGTAAGCCATGCTTGGCTGAACTCAGCAGTCCAGTGCATTGATGCCATTGAACGACTGCTGTGTCAGGTCTTTGATACAACCGCTCATTGTAGATCCTAACTCAAGAATTAGTGCACAAATATTTATAGTTATTTTAGTATACAAGTTTCTCTGTGAAGAACGATCCAAACCAACATTAGTCAAACTTTCTAAAACAAAGGTCACACAATAACAAACCATTGATCTCTTGTAGCACAATAACACCTGTAATAGCAGATTCAAACTGCCTCAGTATGTGGCTTGTCTTATATAGACAATGCTTTCTCAAGACATTACTACTGGAAAGCCTAAGCTATTTATCGCTGTATTTAAACAGCAGTGCATTTGCCTTGCCAGCTCCTCACCTGTGTATACATATCCTCTAGTTTATTGTCATATCTGACTATTAAATTAATTTGATTTCCTTATTACTCTTAATGATTCACTCACAGGGCACTCTTTTGTATGTAGAATCTACAAAGTAATACAAAGGGGAAAGTACCACATATCTCAATGAATAGCATAGCTTAAAGGTCATCATGTAGAATTGTACCTTCATCCACTCTTAGACTCCTTGGCTTGTCATGCCATTAGTAACATGCAATGTTATATAATTAGGCTAGACGTACTTCCAAAGAACAGAACCATTACAAATAGCTTTTATAACCTATGTATGAACATATTTTCCACAACTCATAAAGGAGAGCTGACCTGTGTCCACTCATTCCTATTTGCCCACAGGTCTCTGTTTGTCTCATAGAAAGACCCTCTGGTACTTAGCACATCAGTTTATATTTTGACTTTAGTGGGATGGTAATGAATTAGTTTTTGATTTGATCTATTCCAAAAGTAACTTTAAGAATAAGCAAATAAGTTTGTAGATTGAAGACATCCCAATAACTTCCTATAACACTTGAAATCTGCTAGCCTGTTCTATATAAGAAGTTTAAGCATCGTTCAGATGAGATCGACCAAGTGTAGTCATAGCCTCTTTAACATTAGTTTCTAGTATTGTGATAATGGTGCTGGAGCAAACAAGCTAAACACAATGTTCTACAACAAGACCACAGAGTGAGAACATCTGCTGTGCAAGAGTCATTTGAAGTCTTTAGGAATTTGATAAACAATATCCACAGCCTCTTCATACACACCCATGCATCATAGCAGTAAGGATACCTTTACTCTGTTCTCCCATGATCTATATATGCTGAAACATAGATTATCAGCTAAGAAAATAACAGACCTGCCAAATTTTGTAATATGCAACCATGTCGAGGCGCATATACAAAAAAAGCATCACTTCTTCAAAATCATGCTATTTCATTTTTTTCTGCCAAAAATCATGTTATCTTTCAGTAACAATATCAAAAACATTAATAGAAAATAATTTCAGCTACTTCACCTAGTACATAAAAATAAAATACGTTTTCTTCATACATTAACTGTTATACACACACGGGGACCAATATTATGTAATATTATGACAATAGGGGACAGTGAAAATCTACAATAACATTAAAATATATACAATTTGGTAACAAGATTAATAGGTGTTAAGACACATTGGTAGTGAAAGAGAGGAGAACCTTCCTCTTGTGAGCTTGCAATCTATAAACAGCTTGAGAGGGAATTTAATGGAAAGAGGCTACAATACTATCTTGTCACCATGTGCCACCTAGCTTGGCTGATCCAACTTGTTTGGAATAACAGTTTAACTGTGTGTGGTCCAATGAGACCTGAAATCTTCAGTCAAATATATTTCTAGTAATATGTACATACTATTGTGGTATAGTACAGATAGCTTTCTTTCTTTCTTGTATGTTACAATATTGTGTTATTTAGTAGACTGCATTAGTGTTAATTGAAGTTTCTGAACTTGGTCCCTTGGACCAATAAATAAAATAGATCACGTCCTGAAGAGTACGTAATTTAATGAAAGAGACACAGCCATTTAATGGAAACGTTTGCTGGTGGAATGCCAGTACTTCTATTGCAAAATGTGCCATGATTTATAATATGCCAGAGTAATTTCTCTCTAATGACGCAGGCTGGGACCAAGTGACGTATATAAGGAGAGAGCGTCACCAGGCTGCACAATAAGATACACTAATTTGGGTATTATTTTCTTCTTTGTCTGCTTTGTTAATCTTGTTTATTTTACCAGAAACCCTTTACATAATATATATCATGCAGATACATTTATGGAAAGTGACTGTATCATTATTTGGAAATAATTTGCTATGAAATTAATATTGACCAATCATATCTGAACAATTTGTAATATCTGAGCTCAGCTCTTTACCATAGGTATAGGTCAGACTGCAATATTTAATGAGTGTTTCATGTATAAGAGTCTATTGATATGATACCAATGACAAATGGAACTCGTTGCTAGGTTTTTTTATTTAGACTTCAGTTTACATTTTAAAAGTAATCTAGACAGTTCTCTAATCACAAAAATGGGTGCAGGTATAAAAGAATGGTCTATTTAAATCTCATCCAGGAGCTGATTAGTGCATTAAAGAAACTCTGAACATAGGTAGTCAATTGGACCGGAACACAGAAAAGGGAAAACAGGGAAAAAGCAAGGGAGGGCTAGCACCATTCAGCCAGAAGGGCAAGTCCCAATGAGTGGCCAAATAATCACACATCAATCAAGAGGATCTATATAGAAAGCACATACAGTGAATAGAAATGGTCGCGTCAGGGAGTAAATGATGATGTAACACTAGATATCCTGGTGGCTGTATGTGGAATTACAATTATCCAAATAAAAGGCTTTACAATTGGCACAAAATCTTTAAAATGCATTTTGTTTCTTATAAAAACACTGTACTTTCCATAAAAAAATAGGTTCTGGGGCTACTATAGTTTACACACAAAAACAATAATAATTATCATAATAATAAAAAAACATAGACATGACTGTGTTTTGTCAGTACTCATTCCTTCTATTAGAATATACTTTCTTAAATGACAAGATATTGATACCAGGTTCCATATTCTATTTACAAGGTTTCAATGCTTTAATTATTATTGACAAACATAACAAGAATGCAATGTAATTATATTACATATTTCTCTTGGTCCCCATGCTGAGGCCTCCAAATATTTTTCTTATGCCTACTCGTACAAATGCATTCTGTAACCTTCTATATAGTAAACTACTAGTAGTAGTTTTTTTTATAATCAGCTGATTACTGAACGTGGAAAAATGCTTAGTAACAAAACTGAATTAAAAAAACAGAATTAATAGCTCAAGTCCTCCTATGGACTTTAACTCCTGACGGTGAAATTTCGCCTGGGGAGACCAATGGTCTTTATTGGTCACTCGTACGGACCTTTAACTCCTGCAGCGGGGACACCACATACCGAGTTTCGGCACCAGGATTTTAAAAGTCTGTGACTCTATTGGCCATCAACCAACGAAGAGCAGGTGCACTTCATTGTTTGATAACAGAGGAGGCTCTTGCCGGCGACCAATAGAGTTGCTTGTGTGGACCTTTAAAGTCCTGGCACCAAAGCTGCTGTGTAGTGCGTGCCACTTTAACCCCGTATTAACCCCTTCTTTAAAAAAAACGGCAAAAAACAAACATGAAAAATTTACACGAATATTCACCCAAACTGAACACAGGAACAGGCGAATATTTGTGGAATATGAAGATCCCCCCCCACGAAGACGAATATGAAGACGAACACCTTTGTTGGCTGGCGCCCAATTCTAGTAAAAATAAAAGAAATACAAAAAAATAACAAGTGTCCTACCAAATGAGCGATGTAGTGCTAGGCTAATGTGCCAGGTGGCTGTTTATATATATATACGTCCTTCAGCATTGCCCATATGACACTACCCCAAGAGTCGGATGCAAGGGGCAGAGCAAAGGAGGTTTTGCCTAAGGTGGCAAAAATCCTTGCATCAACCCAGATCTTATCCCACCATTCTGCTTCAATATATTCAATATACACTATATGGAAAAAAAGTATTGGGACACCTGACCATTACACCAACAGGAATGTGACATGACATTACATTCTAAGCACATAGACACTAATATGTAGTTGGTCTTGGTATGTTTTGGACAATGCTATGCTTCCAACTTTGTGGGAATCATTTGAGGAGAGCACTCTTACTCCAGCATTACTGATCCCCAGTTTGCTGTGGAATAGTTTGACTAGCCAGGACAGAGCCGTGACCTCAACCCCATTGAACACCTTTGGGATAAACTGGAATGAGGATTGCAAGCCTTCTTGTCCAACATCAGTGCCTGACCTCACAAATACTCTACTGGATGAATGGGCAAAGATTCCTACAGAAACACTACAAAAGCTTGTGTGGAAGCTGTTAAAGCTGCAAAAGAAGAACCAAGTACATATTAATATCTATGTATTTAGAATGTGATGTCATAAAAGTCCCTGTTGGTCTAATGCTCAGGTGTCCTAATACTTTTGTCCATATAGTGTATATATCCTGAGAAAGTAGGACAGGACATGTAGGTGAATGGTCCTGCCCTAGACCCTACCTCTAACCACACCCCACAATAAATGCACCTTTGGACACCTACAATGTTGGTGATATGCCATGCTCTGAAGTGTGTTTCTATGAGGGACAGTGGAAGGAATGGTCACTGTGGGTCTTTTAATTGTTTTATTTATCCAGTGAAATATAACAGATTTTCTTTATTGATATTTGCAAAGCTCTAGTAAAGAAATCACTTAAAAAAGGCTGACACAGCTTTAATTACTGAGCTAAATCTATTACCAATCTTTTGCACCAATAAAACTGGACTTGGTCCACAATATATCTTGTATATGAATTTATTGACTGTTGTCTCTGTTGAAGTGATTTCAAAGGTCTGATCAATGAGAAATATGTACAGTACTATGCAAAATGTTTAGGCAGGTGAGAAAAATGAAGAATACTTTAACCCCTTAAAGACAATGGGCGGCCCCTAAACCCATTGAAAACAATGCATTTTGAGGGGTTAAAAATAGTTAATAGTTAATAGTTTATTTTTAGCATTTAACAAAATGCCTTTGCCTTCAGAACAACATCAGTTCTAGGTACACTTGCACAAAGTCAGGGATTTTGTAGTAAAGTGCACGATTAAACAATTATACCAAACACGTGCTAATGATCATCAATTTAATATGTAGGTTGAAACACAATCATTAACTGAAACAGAAACAGCTGTGTAGGAGAAATAAAACTGGGTGAGGAACAGCCAAACTCACTAACAAGGTAAGGTTGCTGAAGATTTAATCTCAAGTCATACACTATGGTAAGACAAACAACAACAAGACACAAGCATCATCAAGGTCTCTACCAGGAAGACGTTTAAATGCAGACAGGGGTTTCCAGATGTTCTGTCCAAGCTCTTTTGAAGAAGCACAAAGAAATGGGCAATGTTGAGGACCGTCGACATAGTGGATGGCCAAGGAAACTTGATCTGCAACAGATGAAAGACACATCATACTTCACAATAAGAAGATGTCCAACAGTGCCATCAGTTCAGCATCATCAGAAAACAATGGAACCCTGTACACCCGTCTCATTTTTGGAGATGTCTGGCTAGAAGTGGCCTGCATGGAAGACTTGCGGCCAAAAAACATACTTCCAATGTGGAAAGAAGGCCAAGCGACACAACTATTCTCAAAAACACTGGAACTAGGCTACAGAAAAATGGCATCATGTGCTGTGCACTGATGGTTTAAAGTTTGAAATATTTGGCTGTAACAGAAAGCAATTTGTTCGCCAAAGGGCTGGAGAGTGGTACAAAATGATTGCAGGCAACAGCAAAGTATGGTGGGGGTTCTTTGTTTGGGGGCTGGATTTCTGAAAATGGAGTTGGGGATTTGGTCAGAATAAATTGCCTCCTCCATGATGAGAAGCACAGGCAGATACTTATTGATCATGCAATACCATAAGGGAGGTATCCGATTGGCCCCAAATTTATACTGCAGCATTACGGCCACTCAAAATACACAGAGTAATTGAAAACTATCTTCAGCTTAAAGAAGAACAAGGAGACCTAGAAGTGATAGTATAGCCTCCACAACCGAGGCTGCCTTAATCCACAGACGAACTGTGGTTCGTTCTCCAAGACAACCTACCTGCCAATTTCCTTTAAAAAACTATGTGCAAGTATACCTAGAAAAATGTATGTTGGTTTGAAAGCAGATGGTGGTCACACCAAATATTGATTTGATTTTGATTTTCCTTCTGTTCAATCACTTTGCATTTTGTTAAATGATGAAAAGGAACTATACACATGTCTATTGTCGAAAGCATTTTCACCTTACAGCATTTTTTCACTCCTCCCTAAAACTTTTGCAGAGTACTGTATATCAATGTTTGTCATTATAAGGGATCTCTCATCTACTAATGTAATTGCATTTATGTCCTTCTGTGTCATCTCTAAACACAACATACAAAATAAGGGAAAGGAAGACATGAGAACATGAGTTTATTCATCTCTTCAACACTTACACTAAATGAAGACTCTGGATTTATGACTCACTGTGGTAACCTATAAACACCAACTCTTTTACAGTTCTGATGAAGTGTTACATTAACACCTTTTCCCACCTTCCTCCGTTCACAATAAACTTGTGCGTCCATGAAATGACTAAACTTTTGCTAAAACCATTCAACTTATGCCATGAAAGACCCCTGGATTTCTGTCCTTGGTGGCTTTTAAAAATGTGAGGTGTCAGGTTTGTACATTACAAAACAGCAATAGTAATGTGTGTTAAAAATATTGTGTTTTAAGGATTAATGAGAAAATTATTTTTTGATAGACATATTTAAAAAATTCTCTGAATGCTGACCTACACCTTTTCAAATCCCTCAACAATTAAGTATTTAAATATTTAAATTACCTAATGTCCATTGTGTCACATAAACTGTACTTTTAATGAGTAGCTTTTATGAGATTTGCTTTATAACACCAGATGCCATGATGTGGCCACATTCATCAGTTTGCATTGGGCTAGTCTAAGGGTCAAGGGTTAATCATTTGTAGGCAGCCATATTTGTGGACTATCAGTTGTAATTTAGACAAAGTTTATTGATGTTCCCATTCTTGGTTTAGTTATTTTGCCTCATTTTTTTAGTTGAATTGTTGGCAAATCTGATTAGATTCCTATTTTTGGTGGCAGCACATCTTCAGGATTATGTACAATACCACAGCAGAATTCAGTAATATTGGCCTTTAGTAAATCGGTCTTCCCGTTTTTGGTGATTCCTCTTTTCGGTGGCAGCACATCTACAGGATTATGTACAATACCACAGCAGAATTCAGTAATAATGGCCTTTAGTAAATCGGTCTTCCCATTGCTTCAGTGTAAAAGCTTACTATAATAGCATGGGAACTGGAAAAATATCCAATGCACCGCACACCATCTTTCTTACTTCTTTCTAGCACCAGAGACTCCTTTTCGTGTTTCCCAAAGTAAACCAATAAGACAATGACTAAATGCCTACCATATCTATAACTATCCATGCAACCTCATGTTTGGTACCATTCTTCTCCTTCCTGCTTACCCCTTGGTTCCAACATTTTCCAAAGTAACCATGTAATACCATATGTAATGGTTACAGGTTTTTAAACAGTCTAGTCCTCAGAATTATGCACAAGAAAATAAGGTTGGCATATTCCTTTCAGTCTACAGATGAGTCCTCAAATACAGATACTCTGGTTTTGATCACCAATATTTTTGGTTGCTCCACAGCATTGGATTTGCATATTAAGGTTTAAAAAAGGGTGTAATAAAACCAGAAGGCCTCTTTCATTTATTATTTGAAAGCCTTTAATAATGTCCTAATTTCCATTGTGAAAAGTTTATTTCTTTAACTGCTAATTGATTTCTGAGTAAAACATTGCATGGTTCTCCAGAAGTGATTACATAAAGAGGTGATGCGTTATGAGTCATTTTCCATATTGAATGCTGTGACTGCAAGCAAGTGAATGCTGATTTACAAATAGTGATTTTTGTCTAATCGTTTTGAAAGTAAAACCACACTGATTTCACTAATGATCTCACACAAGCCTGAAGAAACCTTTTTATGAGAGATTAATGGACGATCATTTAGCCTTCATTTCTCTGACATCTGTAAGAGTCTGAAAGGTTTGTTATGTGTCGTCAGTGTGAATATGTTATCTTTTGTAAGAAAATAAGCCTTTGTAAATGAAGTGCTACCATAACTGACAGTAGACAATGCTAATTGTTTGTGATCTTGGAATACTTGTTCCTAATGTTACCATCAGATAATTTCTAGAACAGTTAATTGCACAAAAAATGGGATCATTGCAATACTGGCATACCTGGGAAGTCTAATAGTTTGACCCAAAGTCTCCAGGTTAAGCACTGCTTTCCTGGGTCTCCGGGTCACTTCTCTCTTTCACCAGGTACAGGGATCCTTGTTTAGAAATGCCCAATCCCTGCCAACTTTCCCTCTTACTGAATATTGTCTATGGCTCAATATATTCACAAGATGAAGGGACACGCAGACATTCAAAAGGTATCTTCTCTAGATGTAATGGCCATTTTTTCACATTAGCTGGAGGAATTGTCTTGTAATTCAATATCATCCACAATACAGATATTGTCATATTGTTTCCAGAGAACATAAGGTCTTAAATGTTGTGATACCTATAACTGAGTTACCATATGCATAGAACATAGAACACAGTAGGGACACAATATGTATATAGGTTGAACTTGATGGACTTTGGTCTTTTTTCAACCTTATGAACTATGTTACTATGTTACTAACATGAACACACTTTCAAGGCCTCAGATGCCCCAACCTTTAGCTTTAAGTAACGTTTTATTAAAACCATTTACATGACCTGGAACAATTCCAAAACTTTTTACTGAGTAATATTAAACAAGCACATAGGAGCTTCATATTCAGGCTTTAAATTGCATTTCTTAAATAATTTGTTTAAGCTTTTTCTTTTTTAGATAAGAAAACAGAACTTGGTCTTTCCCTTTTTCTTCTCTAACAACATATAATAGTAGTTTTCCCTTACAACTTGTGATACAAATGAAAGGATACTGCAGAACTTAGAGTATTAAGCAGATGTTGAACTGTTGGCATGGCTTCTTTAATATATAGAGTGTTAAAAGCTCTAAAAATAATCACAGCAAACAAATGATTCCCTTTTCATGTATTTTTCTAGATGGACAGGTGCAGGTGAGTCTATACCAGTAAGTTTGGAATCCTGATATTTCTCAAGTTACAGTATTTAAATAGAGCTTCAAGTAATTGATGGAAACTGTTCAAAATTCATAATCTTAGATATGTGGTGGCTGAAATGCTTACATCTGGATTCTTCTGGAATCTTGCGCATTTTTACCTGTTGTCAGCCCTAAATAGAATAGTTGATTGTTATACTATTGACCCAGAGGTATGAACGAGAAAGGAATATCTCTAGTTCCTCTGTTACTATATTATTATTTTGCAAGGTTTCCTCAACTTGAAAAAAATGAAGAAGTTGCTCCCTCTCCGAGGAGAATTAACCCAATTCACTCATATCCTTGCCTCTAATTGATTTTTTTCCAGCATAGGGAGGCTGTATCAAATGGTATGAGCGCACACTAAAGAGCTTGTTATTTGATCTCAAATGCGCTCCCAAAACTCACCCTTGTGATGACTCAAAAAAGTTTTTCTGTAGGTAGTGGGACTGTTGAGCAGTGGCTTAACCAATCAACAGCACTTTCTCTTAATTCTGTTGGTGCTTTTACATTGTTTATGAAAAACCATGCAGATATAAATTTCTATATATACATAAAAAAAAATGTGTTTGTGAAAAATTGATTTTGGATAATTATGTCAAATGACCCCTATCTTGTCTGCGATATGTTTTTTACTGTGACCTACTTGGGCTTCATGTGCAACCTAGTCAAAATCCTATTTATTTTTGTTACTATGATTATTTATTTTTATAAAGTATAGGGTTGTCCTCAAAATCTAACTATAGCAAAAGTTAGGTCTGGGCTCCTTGGTATGCCAAAGTTAAAATGACCCTGCCACTCAAAGGGTTAAACAGTAAATAAATGAGCAGTATAGCGTTTCCATTTATATTTGTGACTTTGATAATCTTTTATTTGTTCTCAGGGGACTATATGGTAGAAATATTTGTGTTTCTCCGAAAATTGAGTTTCCATTACAGTAAGAAAGTGCTGCTTCTCATCTCCCTGGTCTTAAAATTGTATCGAAACAAGAGGCGAGTCATAACAGTTGTGAGGTCTTCCTGTCTGTACACCGCAACGTGAGTAAGTATAGGCACAATGCACTCACTTTTTAAACATCTGCCACTATTTTGTAAAACATCTGGCTCACAACTAATCTGTCCTTCAGCTTTTGTTATTAATACAGGCTATTCTATTTTATCAGCTATCTTATTTAATCGATTGCATGCTTTGTTGCTGTGGTGCTGTTCCATGGTGATATGCTGAGAACATATTGGGACTTCACAAATCCATTTATTTATTGAGAAGGCCCATACCTACCATGTTCTAAGAACTATATAGAATACATATACTGTATATAAAAGTCTTGCATACCTATCAACAGTTTTTGCTTTTTGTGCACGGGTAGCTGATCCACTGTCCTACTTTTGTGGGCAGTGGTGATAGTGAGCCATTTGGGGAGATCCTCTGATCTCCTGACCGGCCTAGGCAGCTATAAAACCAATTGAGGTCTGTGCTGTTGCTGCTCCGACTAGTGCTCCCTGTGACTCTCTGAAGCTGAGCACTGCAAGATGGTTCCTCTGGTAAAGATGACTCTGCCTCTGACCCTGCCTGCTTCTGGTGCCAGCCTGCCCGCTTCTAGAAACAACCCCTACCTCTTGCCACATCTTCAACACACCTGTCCTGATTTGGACACCTTAAATGTTGGGGGATATGGTGTATAATCTAGATATTGTCATTGGAGGATCAGAGATCACCTTATAAGGTTAAGTGCCTAGGTATGATGTATTATGCTCCTCAGGGTAGGTCCTTGTGGGTTGCAAAGCTTCCCTGAGCTACTCCTAAGATGGCAACCCTATAAAGACAGCACTTTATATATATATATTACACACCATATGTACACATTAAATTGGCAACTATGCTTACTTTTGATTCAATTATTACTTCACCAATCCCTATCTTTGAGTAAACTGAGCTTCTCATTTCCTTTCCTAACCACTGCTTCCTTGTACCTCACAGTCAACACCACTAGGCTACACATGCATTGTCATCTTACAATGAATTCTGATCTAGCAGCTGGATTTCAGGACCACAATTAAGCTCTAGCCCTTTAATTAAAATGTCATGGCGGTTCTTTTAAAACTCCGCTTCTATTGGTTTGCTCTTGGTGTTTGCATCTGTCATATTACATTTATAACATCCTGGTACTGATCTCTTGACTGGGTTTTTCCCCCTCTTATAGTACCTCTTTTGAGCATGGTGGCTCAACAAAAGTCTTATTATGCAAAGCTTCTTCTTAACCTTCATGTTCTTAATCCTATTACCTTGATGAGTATGTCAAGCAGTTTTGTCTTGAGTTTGTTGTGATATAATTCTTTCACGCACTTCATAACACTTCCAAATGGCCAGATAATTTTGTTTTAAGAGGGTTGGTTAGAGATGTGGTTAGAATACTATATTTTAGTTACACATAGAATACTGTGAAACACACATACCAGCCAAACGGCGAGGGAAGATAAAACGGATTTGTGAGCCAAAAAAAGGACAGTTAGGAGGTATGTTGTTTTTTAGAATTTGTTTTTTAATTTTTAAAAATAGAATCAGAATAGAAAAATATATATATTTTTTTTAATAGTACATAGAAAACAAATTTGTTGACTATGTTCTCACTGCTAGCTTCCTCCTTCACTCTAAACTATCAAGATTTTTTTTATCAATTTTATGTTCCTAATATCTGTCTAGACTGTAATGTCTGTGTTTTCTCGCTCTAGCTGCATTAAGATCATTAAGCATTTCAGTGAATTTTACAGCGGCTCAGTGCAGAAGCAGATTTTCATGACTTCAGTAATCTGCCTTCCTCCCACATCATGGTGTTTTCATCAAGTCATTTGGCCTACATCTTGATCTGCTCCTACTTCAGCTTACTATATATAGTTTTCAGTTATGATGTTTTTTTTCTGCAAAAAAGGTCAACTCTTACTTTTGGTACAAGGCTTTCTTAATTATAAGAGGAAATGTATATTTATTTTAACAATTGTGTTATTTTCCCTTTTTATTGTATTTATACAGGGTCCCCATATCATCCATTTTGTCTGGGATACATATATAGCATGTAAATTTGTACAATGCAGGTAAAATCCTTGATATGAGAGTAGGAAAGGTGATAACAATAGAGGAGCGACACAAGGAGGAGGGAGGATAGGAGTTTACGGCTGACCCAGGGAAGCGTCCTAGCCGAAGATATATGATGCCATATCCTTGTTCTTAGGGTAGGTGTAAATGAGGTGTTAAAGAGAAAATCAGAAACCTCATAAACAGGAGAAGAGGGATTATAGTGTAGTAGCAGCAGAGGAAGTATGTTGAAATTGCCCATGATTAGTACCATAGTACTGCAATATCAATTTGCCACATGAATGAGGGTGATGTTTCAAAGTGATTACTTTCTAGCAGTCACTTTTCACATACAGTCCCAAACGAATTTGTTTATATAGAGATATACAATTTAAATGTATGTATTTTAATGCCCACAGATTCAGTCTCTCAACATATGTTTAGTTTCTACAGAAAAACGTACTACTTACTTACGTCCAGAGTAAGCAATTAGCGTTCTTAGTGATTTATCAGAAACTGATGAATCATGACATAAATATATAGGATGTGATAATGCACGGGTTGGAAACAATATGGTGTTAGAAGAAGAAGGAAGTGAGTGCTCATAAAGTAGACCACATTCAAGACCTGTCTCTCAGCTTGTGGTACTGTTACAGTTTTTCTGTTTGTAAGTCCAAACTAAAAAAAAAACAAATGCTATTTGGGGTAATTAGGAATATTTTGTAGAAGCAACCTTTTACTACTGGTATATAATTAGAAAAAGATTAAGAAACAATGAGCTAGTGGATCAGAAACCAGTAATCAAATCCTAAAATAGACTGCCAAATACACATGCAGAAATCGGAACTTATTGTGCATGGGCAATGCCGCAAAAGATCTCAGAATGCTTGATACTTACTGCTTTGAGGGGAAGGGGTAATAACTAATGAACAAGGCCTGAAAATTGTCTCAACGGGCTTGATATTTACTAATTTACTGATGGCAAGGGTTAATGAGTAAAACCCGAAAAAGGAACACCTAACATGTCATTGTACTATGTGTTATAACCTACTATACATACTATACACCTTTAGTAAAATATGGATGGATACTAGCAATACGCCTTCTGAGCTATCAGAATCAATAGAGATAAGAAGTGTTTTCATAATGACGTGAAAGTTATTTGTTCGTGGTTGGAGTTGTTGTGTGTTTTTATGTATTTCTCAGTACTGTGTTTCCCCTGATACTGGAAAGTATGGAGGTGGTTGTGAAACTATTATCTCGATGATATTTTATGTATCTCTTGATCGTGGCTGGCCATGATAAAATTTGGCTTCCTGCTTTAAGCTGCCTTGACAAGTCAAACGTTTAATCTGCTATAAATTGTATAAAGGTTTGAAAAGAGGGAACAATGCTGGGACTTTTTTTGAGTCAAAATGTAGTATGAAGTAACACCACTAGTGCTTATTAATAAAACCATAATGTATATGGGGAAGCTTAGGGTATTAAATGAAGCCAACTTAGAAACCTAGATATGACTTTAGAATGTAAAAATAAACCTTAAAATGTTTGTCTCCTAACAAGATACAAAGGTGCCAAACTTTTGCTGAAAACCATGCATGCATTATATATAGGGATGGAATTTCCAGTAGGGAACCTGCTTTTCCAAAATTCTAGAACTATTTTACTTTCATTCATCACAATGACACAACATGTATATTTCAAGGTGCACTATAACATATAGGTATGTATGTATATATACTGTATATTGCTTGTGGAAAGTATTGCTTGATGTTGTTCCAGGGTTTATAATGTAACTGCATTTCCAAAACATTACAAAACACAGATGAGATGTTTAACTTAAAAACTATTCCTTTGGTGCTGTCGCTTTTAAAAACCCATAAAATTCAGGACCTCTACCACATAGATTTCACATAATGGGACCCCTTCAAAGGGCTCAGTAAAAAAGTTACTCAGTAATTAAAAAATGCATAAATATATATATGAAAATTGGGCAATTTGCTTTTTAATAAACATTGAAAAGTTATCCAACAGCCCCTAAATCCACACTACAGTCACTAAAAAAAACATGCCCATATAAACACATATAAAATACATTTTTAGACTGATTCCATGAACTCTGATACATATTAGGCCTATAAAATAATATATTGTTGGAGTCTTGACCGTGATCAGGGATAGACGTGCGCTTGTGGAGCTCTGGCTCAAACCATTCCAGATGAGGCTGATTGTCTGCCACAGTATGGACTCTGGGTAGTGACCATTGAGGACTTTTGACCATGGAGTCAGTTGGGGAGGCCTCTCTCCATACTGAGGCTCTCACTTTCTATACCCTTTATGGCCTTTTTGTGGCCATGGAACACATTGGTGCTTGCTGCTACTCTGGGTGGTCTTGGGTGGATACACCTTCCTGTTGGAGGTACAGAGGTGGAATGTAGCCAGGAAAGAAAACAAACTGCACTACAGAGAAAGTCCCTGCCCCAACATTTGGCTCAGGTGTATTATGTAATCCTTAGGTGCTTTGGATGGGTCTAGAGCTGGGTTTTTTTAACTTCCAAACCCATTGCAGCATTGCTTGATGCACCTTTACCACTGGCCAAATAATTCAGCCCAAAGGGCTCCACACCTGATGTACCCCTGCTATATAGGGATCGCAACATTTTTGACAACTATATTCCCCCTGACTGCATATCTTGTCATTGAGGTTTTGGTTGCTGCTTTCGGAAGCCATCAATACTGCATCTACTGATTTGTGGCACTCAAAAAGGGATCCGAACGTCTGTTCTGCTTATCTCTACGGTAGTCTCTTGTAACTTAGGTGGGCCACAGCAACTTGACCTTTTGATCATGGTACTCATGTACCTTCATTGTGAGGGCCACCCCCCCAGGCCACTGGCCTTTCCAAGTGCTACCTTAAAGCTTTACCTCAATGTTCATCCAAGAGAACATAGCAACAACCCTATACTGTGGCTCCTATTTTCAGCCTCTGTTGTCAAAGGTCACAGGTAAACCTGTACACTGAACATCTGGTTGCTGAACTGACAAATTTGGATGCAGTGTTACTTAGCGACACTGTTAGCTGGGGTTTACCGTAAGCCCCATCTGTTTTTCTAGTTCTTTTCACTTTTAGTGGTGTTTGTGTGGGTTTTGACTGTTTTTTTTTTTGTGGGGGGTTGGTTGGTTTTTACTCCTATAGAGAGGTTTGTGGACTTTACTTAACTACAATTTACATATTAATATACTCGCACCCCTTCCTCCTTACTCAGCAAAGCCCTTCTCCTCACCATACCTACCTGCTGCTGCGCACCTTGAGGCGTGGTTCTGACAGGTGGCTGGAGGTGTGGCTATGATGTTGCCTGGAGGCGGGGCTAGAGCTGCTGGATTTAAAAGAGTGGAAATGCTCTCTGCTGGCACCCTGAGCTGCATTCAAAATTACCAGATCTTTGCGTTTTGACCCTGTGCTTGCCTGACCATGCATTTTGTCTTGTGATTTTGTGCTTCATGCTATTCTCCACGTGTACCAGTTTGGCTTGTCTGACTACCCTACCTGTATGCTGACCCTTGGCTTGTACGACTGCCCGCTACATGTACCGACCCTGCTATTCTGACTATCCAGTTCTCCTTATCCTGTGATACTTGTTGTGTCGCTTGTCTGTTGGAGCCTGAACCTTGCATTATCTGTTCAGTACCTATACTTACCTGCTTTTACCGAGGCCTCCTTGCTGTTGGTATCCTCTAAGTCTTGCTTTTCCCCAACCGGGGGCTTTCCTCTTGTTGGTCGCATTCTAGGCAGAAGAACATCCGCAGTAAGTGCCTCTAGTGCGGGCAGACATGACACCTGCTACTTGGAAGGGGGCCAGAAGTTGGAGCTCACTTACAAATCACATAGCATAGGGTTAAAAAGCATAGGGTTACAATCCAATACCACACCATCAAATTGTAGATTAATTTTTGTCCCAGATTTTCGTACCATGTTTCATCAGCCTGGGAGTATGCCCCTATCAGGTCCCACCCATATTTACCCTGGCCACAGGGTTATTGGTTATGGTTAAATGGTTTTATTTTTGTGGTTATTATTTTAGTTTTTTCCCTTCCTTTCTTTTCCTTTTTCATGTTTGAATATTTTTTGGATCTCTTACTTATTTGTTATGCAGAAGTTCTCAGGATTATCATCTCCAATTGCACGCTGAAATGTGGGTCATAGGGTTCCTTTGGGACAGATCTGTGCTCCTGGTTTTGGAGGATCTCTCCTTTATGATGTACCATGACTTTTTGCAGGAGACTCGACTCTCTAGGGCTTGATCAGTTTCCCTCTAAAAACCACATATACAACAGAGTTAACATTCCAAATAGGAAAAATGGACCTGCTATTATCTTACATAAGACATGTTCTTTTGTATTCAATGACACCTGTCAAGAAGACGGCAGTAGATTTTTACTTCTAGCAGGGACTTTTTAATAAACCATATTTTGATGGTTTAAGCCCCTAACGCTTCATTCCCTTCTTTTTGTTATTAAGAATACAATTATAGACGAAGTTAAGGGCCCTTGAATAGCAGTTGGGAACATGAACTTCAGCAATAGATGCATGAGGTTGCACACTTTCTTTCTGACTTTATAGAGAGTTTTGTGAGAGTTTGACTTTGTTCAACATCTAGAGGCTTCATGATACTTTGACCAAAGACCTTTTACTCATACCCCATAGCTCTTATTCTAGAATTGACTCTATTCTCATCTCTGTGATCTGCCTGCTGTTAACAAGGGCTGCTAAATAGATTCCTTGATCCCACAATGCTGAAATTTCTATGGAACTTTACTTCTCCTATATTTTGACCCCTGGCTTGTCTCTGAGTACCCTGCCTGATTGTGACTTTGCTTTCGGCTTGTTTTGGACTCCGCTTCTGCTATTTCTCTGTGTTTGACCTTAGCCTGTCTGACTCCGCTGATTTCTACTGCCCTCAAACGCAACTCTTCAGTTTGATTTCAGGCTGGTTGTGCACCCGTGAAGCCCTGCACTGTGGGTCTTCCTCCTGTGGTTGCAACCATGAAGCATGGAGATCTGTATTGCCACAACTATACTCCTCTACTACAGTGAACATATGAAGATTTCAAGACCTGGGCACACTGGAGTTATAATGTCAAAGTGTCAAAATGAATGTACTGCCTAGATTATTATATTAGTTTCGGGATCTACCTTTCACTCTAACATTATGGCATTTTAAGACCCTTCAAAGCAGAATTGATAGCTTTATTTTGTCATATAATGAAAGGAGGGTGTCCAGGAATGTCTTTTTTCTTTACTACCAAGCAGCCCAACTCACCCAAGTTAAAATGTGGCATGCTCTTGCAGGCATCCCAAGATGAATGGACTTGGAGAGATCCTTGATGGCCCCAGATGATCCTTCTTATTATGTGTGGCTACACTGTTCTTACTGCCCTGTCCTTAGAACAAACTGCCCTTCCATACTCAATTCTCAATGATTTTGAGATGTTTACCCACTCTAGAAAAAAAATATCTCTCTCATTACCTATTACTTCAGTTTTCAGAAATAGGGCGTCTTTACCTAGTATGTAACCAGCTCCCTTTTCTATGTTGACCTCGGCATTATCCGAAATGGGGATAGGTTCTGCAATGACACTATATGCCCTTTCCTGCAGTCCTCTATATCAGTTCACCCTAGATATTGTTTCACTATATGTAGCTTTATCCAAGCTATTTAGCTGTAATCTTCTCTCTCAGTCTTCTATAGCATTGTGAATGTATTTTCAAAATGGGAAAGGAGGCTACCTTGAGATTGGCAGGAGAAATAGGAGGCTACATCTAAAACCTCTATTTGCGTTATTCACAGAGAGCAAACCATAAAAAAACCTCTTTAGGTGGCATACCACCCTATCTCAGCATAATCATATATATGTCTTCAGACTTTTGCTCGGAGATGTGTGGAGAAAACGGTGCATACTTACGTGTCTGGTGGCCTTATCCGATTCTCTGAACACTTTGATAGCAAATCAGGGCCAGGTTTCTATTAGCTAGATCCTTCCTGAATCTCACACATTATTATTATGAGAATAAACTACATCAAAAGATCAGGCTAGGGACGAGAAGGGCTATTGCTACTTTCTGGCCATGATTAATACTCTGATCCTAGCTAAAATTACTAATTTCTACTAATTACTAACTTACTAATGGATAAACTAGCCTCAATCATAAGCTCCCCAATCATTTTATTAAACTTGGACTTCATGGCTACCCTTACCCCCCTCCCAGTAACTCACATACACACTCTCACATTTACCCAAACTTACACACGCTAACACACATACACATCCACAGTCACATTCAGATCCATGCTCACATTTTTACACACTGGATCAACCCTTTGTAAAGATATTTGGACCAGCCCTGATTTGGTCCTTGTCTTGTATGTCCCATATGGCAAACCACATATGGCATTGGTGTCTATGCTCTTTCTTTTGGCTCCTCTACTGAATGGCCAAATACATCTGTTTCAAGGGGCATTGGTCTTTCAGAAACCTCTGGCAGAGGCTGTGAATTGTTGTCCGAGTAATCAGAAACTGTCCAGCCCAAGTGGTGAACCTAAAGATATGGCTTTCTTTAATCTAACAACAATTACGATGTGATATCACTTTTAAAATATGTTACATCCAAGGACACATTCTTTCATACACCTGTAGAAAAATTCTCTATTTCATTTATTTTCATTGTGTGGTCCAAGCAAAGAAAGCGAAACACCAACCTCACTAGCACTGGAGTTTTTACTTAACGTGAAATATGCAGCTGACATCCTCAAACACTTGCAATAATCACTGCTATAAGCAGCTAATGAAACCGGAGTAAGTCAAAATACTTTCACCTCTCCTAGCACATAGAGCCTGGCACACAGTATTCATATAAAATACACAAAATAAAAAAAAGGAAATCAGTGAACATACCTAGATCAAAACCCAGTGTGTGTTCCGCAGACAGTTTTGTGGTATTTTAATATAGAAAAATAATCATATGGCGATGAGTTTTTAACCCTCAGAAGCATTGCTTTTTTCCAGATTTAACAGATTTTTTTTTTATTATTTTACCAGAAACCCTTAGACCTATTATAATGCAATAAAATATAATTTCTAAATGAACTGATCAAACAATGTATGAACAAAAGACCCAGTAAAACAATTAACAACTGTGTCATTGTGCAATTCCTGAAAAAAAGAGTAGGTGAGCTGTAAACGGTTAAAAAATGTGTTGTTTAACTCCTTGAGCAACCTCGTATAGTGCCGTCTTCTACAATGTCTTCACGAAGAGAGATACACCGACTGACTACCCGATTAACTTCACATATTGTCTTCTCCGGTGAGTTTTTTTACAACACGAATATGCTGCGTGTTTTTCAACCGTGGAAATATATATATATACATGAGTATATTTTTTCATTATTTTTCACTGTGGTGTTAAAAACACATTTTTCATTGTGCAATTCCTGTCTGCATTTTCTTCTACCATCTCTTATGGAAGTTAGAGGTAAGGTGTATGTACAAGGGCATCCGTTTGTGTGACAAGCTCTGTGTAACTGATTGCTGCTTCTGGGCATTTGCTAAAAGTCCACCACAAAGACTTCTGCTGTCTAGTGTCTAGTGTCTAGTGTCTAGCCCTGTCTTCCAATGCTTGGAACTTCCCAGGTATACTAACACAGAGTAATCCCTCTCCTGTTCTATATGGGAGTAAGGATGGATGGAGTCAGGTCAGTAATGACCATTTATACATGCACACAGGTATGGCTACCTAAGCCCCTATTACATCAATAAAGTGGAAGTAATGAATAAAGCATTGGACTGGTGGGCCAGTGACCAGCTGTGACACCTAGATCCTCCAGTTTAAAACTAGAGGATGGATTTTAAAGTATGGAAATGCTGCTCTAAATGGAAATTTTAATTTTGTGCTGGTGACGAGCTGGTAAATTAATAATTAACGGGTTGAAGAACCTGGATCATTGTCATCTAATTCAGATCACAGCATAAATTACAGAACACCATGATATCCCAGAAATGCTATTGTAACATCTATAAATATAAAGAAAATCCTTCCTGCTTTGCTATAAATGTGACTACGCAGTGCTCACTATGTGGGGTTTTGTGCTGGCAGGAACAATTCAGAGACAGATTCTTAATGCTTTTTGGCTCTGTAAATGATAGATCCAGGCCCTCAACCAACACTGTGACAAGGACAATCTGTTCTAGAAGATGGACAGCTTTTATTCTGTGACATTTGAGAGAATAATAGATCCATATGGGTACAGTTTGCTTCTTGCATCCCTGTACATTGACCTCTGCCTTATTCATTATATTATACCAACTGAGCACAGGTAGAGCTTCATGAGGAATGTAATAATGTTAAATGCTGCTAAATGCTGTGTGCAGGGGCACTTCCTGGCGTTTTGAAAGTTTAAAACATATATTAAAATTAAATATATATTTTAAATATATATATATGTATCTCTACATATCTACACACACACATAAATAGCTCTATTGTAATGGAGTATGGTAAACATTGTGCAATCGTCCTACCAAACATCCCAGCTGATTACTCTATTGTTCTATGTTTTACCATGTTGGAGCAAAAAGTGTGCAGTTTATATAACCCCTTATATGACAGCAGGAGTCATGTTATAGATATCATAGACACTGTTTTACATAGACACAGAAGTCTAAAAAGTAAAAAAAAACAAAAAACATTAAAAGCCTCTACTCCGTTATTTTCTCTTCACCATGAAATGCTAGCATTTTAAAAACACTATTAGGCTAGGTTTCCACTTGGGTTTTTTTTTCATAAAAACGCCCATAAAAACGCCAATTCAGCCACACGGCGTTTTTTTTGTGAAAAAAAACCCTCGGCCAGATGTTAGCTGTTCTTTAATAGGAAATCGCACAATGCCATATCCACTTGGCGTTTTTCTGTTTGGCGTTTTTTCAGTCCTCTTTGGCATTTTTCTGCTTTTGTTTTGTTCCAAATTGTGTAAAATTCAATATGAACTTTGTTTTGTGTGAAACTGTTTGTTTCCAGCCTATTTCTCGTAGGACACACAGATACTGGGTCCATCCTCTGCATTGTAACTGTGGAAAAAAACACCATAAAAAACGCCAAGACAAAACCCACATGGCTTTTTCATGGCGTTTTTTCTCTCCCATAGACTTCTATTGGAGAAAAACACCAAGATTTCCTTGCAAAAAACACCAGAGTGTCAACATGCTGCGATTTTGAAAAACTGCCACAGAGCCCAAAAAAGCAGAAAAATGCCAAAGAGGACTGAAAAAACACCAAAAAGAAAAACGCCAAGTGGATATGGCATTGTGTGATTTCCTATTGAAGAACAGCTAACATCTGGCCGCAGCGTTTTTTCACAAAAAAAACGCCGTGTGGCTGAATGGGCGTTTTTATGGGCGTTTTTAGCAAAAAAAACCAAGTGGAAACCTAGCCTTAATGGAGTAGTCTGGGTGGAATATAAAGACACACATGCTGTTTTAGTTCTATAGAGCCTTTTTTATTTTCTATGTAATCTTCAAAAGCATTTAGAGTTGCTTTATTCATTGGAAGTTGGAGGAAAGGTTCTAGGTGATTCCAGAAGGGTGGTATTTGATAACGAGACTCCTTCTATGTTTAGGCGGATAGGCCTAGAAGTCGGCGTCCCTCACTGCCTCATCATCAATGATATGGTCTGACTAAAGATTTGCCTGGTACCATCAGTGTCACTTAACAAATGCTTATGGCACAGGAAAGGTTAGAAGAGGCTTATATAATCCTCAAGTGAAACATCTAGAACCTTTTTATATTTCAATGTCACCATAGCATATACGCAAATACAAAAATGTTAAGGATTTGCATGTAGGTGTTTTACATTATAAGAAGTGTTTGTGGTGTATTCCAAGAAAGCTACTTTTAATTTACATTTATTACCAATAAAACATGATTAATATATATACGTTTGAGAGTCCTGGATTAGTTGCTCCCCCCTCCCTCCACGATGTAGTGAGGCTAGACAAGTTCTTGTGAAATATTAGCTGCTTGAAGGAAGTTAAATGCAAAGCTAATATGGTATAAAAACACCCAACATTCCTCATAACAAATGAATACTAAGGAACTGGCATATGGTAAACAGGGCATCTGAGTGCCAGGTTTGTCTTTCTATTCATTCTGCAAGCTGGTATCTAGGTTACGCAACAACTAGACACACCTTGCAGATGGCCTTTTAAAAAAAGGGAAAGAACCGCATTCCTTCAACTTATGAGAAGCCTTGGTAAGTTTGCTGAGTGTCGCAATGGCATGACTGTGCCAACCTGCCTTAGAGTGTTATTAGACGGATAAGATCTGCATAGAAATGCTGATTACGGTGATCAGTACAGTTGAAAAACAAGAGATTATGAAGTAATTCACCTTTCAGGTCTTGTTTTACTCATATACAGCTCTTGATTGCGGCTACTTGACTTTTTAACCATTTACTGCTTACAGAAAGATGACTGGCGTGAAGTCTGCAGTGAGGGTAACATAGATTAGCCCAAGATCAAAACATTATACACCATCACATGTACATTAATGGGCTCAATGTGTATAGTCTGGAAGAAAGGTGATGTAAGGGGTATACGGTACAAGCATTTAGATGCTTAATAGGGTTAAGCAAAGTAGAATTACAGAATATTTCAAAGCAGGAGAAATGCTAGGGCAAGTAGTCTAAAACAGGTGGGTCATGGGTTTAAATATGACCAATGGAAGAACATTGTTTTCATTTACCCGAACTGGCTATTGGGAAAACTGGTGCAGAGGTGCAAAATAGTCGCTGGCCTTAAAGTGGCAGGGCCAGGTTTAATCCCTAGTCTTGCCCTGACCATACACTTAATAACAGTCCTGCCTCTGGAAATAAGAATGCAGACCCACAAAATAAGAAAATGTAAGATTACAACAGGACACCTGCTTAGTTCTTTTGAAGGTGACTCGTCCACTTCAGTACCGTAGATGGTTTACATTGCTTTTTATCTATAATCTTTATTTGCCTCTTTCATTAGACATTTATTCTTGTAGTGTCCTTTTGCTTATTCACTAAACTGTATCTAACAAAGGTGTGTCTGGATTAAACAAATGCGTGCACATTACCTGGTTCACCTTTTACTGGCTGCAAATATAAAAATGAAAAACTCTTTTCTGTACTATAGGGCATAATTTGATACTTTGGAATCATCATTCTCATGACAATAATAGGTGCATCATCTTGTATAACTCTTGATTTTCTCTTTGGGGCTGCTAATATGGCAAAAAAGAATGGTACGCATGAATGTAGTGCCTACCTTTTAGAATGCATTTTATACACACCTTACACACAAGCCATGGGAAGGTATGTTTGAAAATCCTGAGAAAATTTTGTACGAGAAGCCCCAGTGCACTAGATGCCCCTGTATGGACAATGAGAATGGAGGGCTCAAGTCCGGAAATGGTTAGGGTCAGAGGTATCAACTGGAAGAGACACATGTGGGAGTTCAGCTGTATAACATCGCAAGATGGCCAGAGATGTCCCTATCATCACTGCCTGCAAAATCGGGACAATGCCCAAAAATCGAGACAGTCTGACTAAAACCAGGACACTTGTGATGTATGCATAACTCCATTCATGTGCACATAACATTCAATACACCGTAAAGGGAACCACAAAGATCATATACAGCTCCATACTACTCACTGAGACTCACAAAGGTGAGTTAGATAAGCATACCTGGGAACTTCTTCACTTCGGCTACCCGGAGCCTTCCCTTGAGGGACGTGGCCAGGACTGCCCACTGAAGTCTGTGGAAGTTCCCGCTAGTGTGGGGGCGTTTCTGCTGACACACACCCCCATTTAAAGGGCAAATGACCCGAGGGTTCGGGTGTTGACCTGGAGAACCGGAGAAGCTGTGCTTCGCCCGGAGAGCTCCAGGTCAAACTCAGAGAGTTCCCAGGTATGTAGATAAGTAAGCCAATGGAGCACAGTTAGTAAAATGTGACAGTAGGAAAATTAGTATTTAAATAAAATGTCACAAAAAAATGCAATTTTTTTTACTTTCCTAACAATTGTGACTACACAAGTTAGGTTAAGGTTCCACAAAGCTTCTGAATGTCAGCAAAAAGGAGGCATACGCAAGATATTTTGTATATATATTTTGCTTTATCACCAGCTTTTTCCCCACAGATTAATCAGGAAGCTCAGTAACAGGTCCCTGTGCATAAAGGACACTGCTTACAAATTTAGCTGTCTAATCACATTTCTTTTCCACTTTTCTCTTATGACCTTATTTGCCCTTTTCAGGGGAAGGGGTGAGCAACGGTCCTGATTCTGAGCTGGAACGTTTTGCAGACAGTATAAAGCAATAACAATATTAGCAATGCCCCTAGTCAAAGCCAGAGGTTACATCAGGATTTCACTTTTCTGAAAACTGCAATGCCAATCATTTATATGTGTGGAAATATTGTTATCAAACTCATTAAACATTTTGTTATAACTTAACATTATTAGTCATGCTGAAAGCAGACCCCCCATATTATTTTATATCTGAATTTTACCCTATACTTGATTCTTAATACTGTAGATCTCATGACTTTTATGAAGTTTAAAGTAATATTCCAGCCATCATATGTTCTTTCATGCATCCTTTTAAATTTATGTCACCTTTGCAAATACATGGGGAGATTCTGCAGTATTCTGTCTGGGACATTTATCCGTAGCCATCTAACAGCTTAATTGCCTGGTATAGAGGTTGTTTTACTGAGGATAGGTAGCTGGACAAGCCGCAGTTGAGATCTGACGGCAGCTCTCCAGCACACGAATCCCGAGGTCCGGATGGACAGAGCAGAGGGGAAGGCTTTTGCTGACACCAACAACATCATGATGCTCACGTCCTTCCTGCACGGGCCCAGGAGGCCCCCTTCTACCTTCTGGGAAAAGTCAGCAGGGCGGTAGCATGAACCACCAGGACCGGTTCGGCGGCAGCTCTTCAACTGCCCGGCTCAACAGGGGCTGTCATCTTGGTCCTTGCGGCTTTCCCTCTGCAGTCTTCCAGTCTCCAATTGTGGCAAAGGATCATGGCTGGGTCCCCCCTGCTGCCTGTGAGACATTTTCTTTGTCTTCATCAATTTGCTTATTATGGCACCTAAGGCTCTGTGTCTCCATATTGTAACCTCTACTGTGTCTTGGAGCTGTACCAGCAACAATTGGTGACCTCAGTTGCTTTATTCATCTTGAGACTGATTTTATCCTGAATAACATCCATACAAAACCATTTTTGGTTTCTTTCATTGCTATTTGGCTGCTACCTGTAGAATTATTAACCAGGAACCTTTACATACACAGCCCACTAGAGACACTGGTTTATCCGGGGGAATATTTATGTAAACATGAGGACTTTACTCTAATTGCCGTTCACTGCACAGTCCTGCTGTTTCTTGGTGCAGACCTTAATGCAAGGTGCAGTATAAAGCCTTTAAAAGCATGAGTTGTGTTTATTCAATTGTTTATCCAAATGGCCTTGGAGGTCATTGTGTACGTTGCCTTGGCTACCCATGGGAGACACAGATTCCCAGTCGGGGACATCCCTACAGGTCCATAAACAGCTCATGAAGATCTGGAGACAGCTTGCGAGTTGAACCTGTCACATACTGTCTGTAGGTGCAGGTCTGGGGGTTTTTTTTGCTGCTTTTTGTCTGTAACCTGCATGTGCCTGCTCTGTGCTGATATAATAGATCAGTAACACACGCTTGGGCTTTAGAACATTACTGGACCAACATACCATTTACAGACTCTTCTGTTCCAAAGTCAAATATGGAGTCGAGAACCTCTGCCGCTCCAGACTTTGCCCAGAGTTCCTCTGCTTTCCCAAATGCCTCAATCTCAAGCCACCACTATGGCCCAAGAGTTCTTTAAGGGGCTATTGTTGCTACAGCACGATTGCTGGAGATTATGTCCTCGGTGGATACTGTGATGGCACGAATAACTGCAAACTTTGCAAAAGTTGGAACAAAGGCAGGGGGACCTAGAGGATACGGTTTCGCAATTACAGAAATATATTATTATGCAAGTAAATACCATAAACCCCTTCTTGATAAAGTGGACAATTTAGGAAACCGCAGCAGACCAAATAATCCAAAACTTCTCAACCTTCCTGAATCAGTGGCATTATACCAACTACTGAAAACCTTACCAAGATGGCTGCCCACTGCGCTAGATCTACATAATCCTGATGACTCATGAGCCCGCAAGATGGGACAAGAGCTCCAAACCCAGACCAGTAATTTTAAACCTCTACTATAAGAACAACATACTTACTGCATGCAAATCTAAAGGAGAGTTCACTTATGAAAATACTGCTGTTTCAGGACTACTCCAAACAAGTGACGGCTAAGAGCTCACACCAATATGTAAACATCTACATAACAAAGTTTGTACGATGAACTCTTCTTTATCCAGCGAAACTATGGTTACTGGAATCTTCCAAAGATGCCCATGGCAAGTTGAAGGAACTGCATATCTAAGCTTTAGTTTTCTCATCCATGCATGTATCTGTAAAATTGTGCTCTAACTGTTATTTCCGGGAATGTTCTTTTCAGTTATAGGTTTCGTGTTGCTCTGACCCGTATGACACTATTGTCCCCTGGTGCTCTCCTGATCTCTCAACACTCTCCCAACCATACAATCTACTCTTATTGATCCGGAGGGTAGATTTATTATCCTGGAGGTGCTTATTAGGAATCATAAATATCTGCTGGTTTATATTTATGCTCCTATTGATTCTTTCTACTCCACAAATTTTCTGATTAATTTGTCTCTAATGTTATACTAGGAGGCAACTTTAATGCAGTACTAGACCGTCAGTTGGACAGACAGGGACCGCAGACTCAGCACTCTAATTGACTACACAAGGGTATCACACTCTTGACGCATAACCTTTAGCTCATTGATCCCAGCATGCTTTGCACCCAGGGGCCAAGGACCTTACATCTCTAAAGTCCCAAAAAACTTAAATCATCCGTTACATACAAGCTTTTATGTTTATATGTGTTTATGTTTGATTGGTTATTATGGTAAAATGGTGAAAGGGAATTGGAATTCTTTCTCTGTACTCTAGTTTCACATGGTATGTTGAATATATATTTCACTGCTGGTGCTTGGACATGAATATATCAATCTTGACATGCAATTCTGGCACATGTGTTCTTTTTGAGT
The DNA here is from genome assembly GCA_029215755.1 of Spea hammondii. Classification (NCBI taxonomy): domain Eukaryota; kingdom Metazoa; phylum Chordata; class Amphibia; order Anura; family Pelobatidae; genus Spea; species Spea hammondii. The sequence continues at coordinate 90,395,106 of JARDYJ010000003.1, forward strand.
GGTTGTTTGAAGCCCTAAAGCATTAAGAGGAGAAACAACAGAGGATTTAAAGTTACAACGCTGTAATAATAACTTCCTTTGATTGTATCATGCTGGCTTTATTGATCATTCTGACTTATACTGATGTTTTAAGGCATATGCAACTTTCCTCTAATAAAAGTAGCTTTAGTCATATAGCTGTACTTTTGTCTGTGTTTATTCCAATAAGGACATATTATTTGGTATGTATTTAAAGAGACCAAACAATGTAAAAAGATGCATATAAATAACCATATTTCTGGTGGTGACAGAGCAAGAACTAGATGGGTAGCACTAATGGCCCTCATACTTTTATATTTACAAGTAAGCAGAATAATCAAATAGGGGTCTAAGCTAAAGAGGAAGAAGTAGAATTTATTAGTACTCCAGACACGTGCACAGGGGTCCTGGGCATTGGAGGCAGCAGGTATAATAATGGATAATTCCACTCTACAGTATATCGTAATGCTATTTTAATAGCATACTGAAAAACATTTGTTTCGTGTGTGCTTTTGCACATGAACATACATATACGGAGCCCATGGTTTTAATCCAGAACTGCCTGCTAGATTACTGTGATAATGTGAAATCACTTTAGGGTGACCACATCGGCCATGTTTTCCAGGACACGTAAAAGTTTATCATATTCCTGACCGGCACAGGTAAAGTTCTGTAGTATGTGAGATGTATAGACTCATGGAAGGGAACCAACTAGTCAGTTATACATCCTCCATATTACAAGGCAGCATTTTATCTGGGCTGATCAGCAATATGTAAAAATGATGTGTCCTGTAAAACATAGTCGATGTTGTCACCCTACTGCCTACATACCTGGGAACTTTATGACACCAAGGGTAAAAGCTTAAATGGGGGTGTGGTAAGAGGAGAAGCTGGGGGCATTACCATTAATCTTTTTTAATTTGCTCATCATGTTGCATTTTAGTGTTTTCTTTTACGGCAATCTTAAATTCCCATCATCTGTCATTTCTGTCACACCATTTTAAATAATACTGTTTTCTTTTACATAAATTAGATAGAACTGGGGAAGGCACTACAAACTGAAATTTTACATTTACTTTTAACTTGCTTAATACATAGACTGTATTTTGAATGCTATTTTTTTTTGCTCTGTAATAGCATTGCAATTAATTTCTGTGTATATTTAAACAATTGCTCATCGTAACGAAAATCACTTGGGTAGGCTCCAGAAATTTCCAAACTACTTTTTTTTTTTTTTTTCACATGTTCTTGTTGCCTACCTTTTCTCCATAGGCTGCTTCCAACATCATTGGCAGCTATGGGATTTATTGAACAAAACACCTGGACATTTATCACCTTTTCTTTATTGATTAACACCGTGGAACACATATAAAATTGTAGCAACCTCATAACACTTTCTGAGCAACCACATGGCCATTCATATTAAAGAATTTGATTTAAACTAATGAGCAACTTGAAGTGTGAACAAAACATCTAACCGATCTGCACCAGGGTTCCGCAAACTATTTAGACAGAGCGTTAAAGGGAGTAGAATTGCTTCTTTCATTGTGCTCTCCTCACAGGAGCTGTTAGCAAACATTTTAACTAGACTTGTGCATTCGTCTTCGGGCGAACATGAAAACGAGCACGAAGAGGCCGTTTTTTTGTTCGTTCCGAAGGAACGTAGAACAGAATACAGTGCCGGCAAACCGTAGGCGAAGACGAAGACTCACAATCACGAAGATTCGAAGATTCTTCGTGATCGTCTTCGTTTTTGCCGCGCAACCGCCAAAATTTCAAACAGGAGTGAGCTGATCCTCGTCTGTCCAATCAGCTCACTCTTGTGACGTAACGCTAAGGGTCTCGTCCAATGCCTGTGCTGCTGTTTTTTGAATTCTGAAGGCGCCTTTATAAGACCAGAGCTTGCCTGAGAGATCCATTCATTTTTCGCTGTGACTGCTTTGGCAACACTGCTGTGCTGCATCCGAGCGTTACAGAGAGAGATTGTTCTGTTCTGTGTGAGACTGGTAAGCCTTAGCCTGCCATTTCTCACTGTGTACTTCATCCTCACTTCAGTGCTACTTAATTAATATATTTAATAATAATAATTTGATTAATTTAATTTTTTTAAAATTAATTTGTCATCAACTTTAGTGTAAGTGCTGTTGAGTTGACAGTGCACCCAGTGCCTCAGTGGCACTGGGGTGCCCTTGCCCTGGGCTGGCACTAGTGCCTATTGCCTGTCCTGCTTAAATAAATTAAATAGAATTTATAAATTACAATTTAATAGAATCTATAATTTAATAGTTCATTATAATATTATATATATATATATATTTGTCAGTCATATATATATATACTATAGTATACTAGTGTAGAGTGTACTGTAGACATTCATCTACTAGTGTCTAATTTAAAATCAGTAATATTAATTAATATAATTAATAATTGAATTCATTATAAAATTATATATATATTTGTCAGTTATAGTTAGTAATAGTATACTAGTGTAGAGTGTACTGTAGACATTCAGAACATCTACTAGTGTCTAATCTAAAATCAGTAATATCAATAATTCTCTAATTCTTTCTTATCTTAATAGTTAATTAAATTAGCTATAAATAAAAGTAATAATATTAATTAATTACTACTAGCGTATAGTTCAGCTAATCTTATTAGTACTGGTGCTGCAGCTCTATAGTTTGTGCTTTGTTTTAGCAACAGTAAGAGACCAAGTCAATTTTTCTTAATTAATCTTTCATTTTATTTCATTTGTTTTGCTCACCTCAGTCCATCAGTGAAGTGAACTTGTTGGGCTAGTGAGTGCAGCCGCATAAGTGCTGTGTTTTTTTTTGATCAGCAAGCAGTGACGTTAACTGTTTTGCAAAGATTTTCTCATTTATTTTACATTTTATTTCAATTTTATTAAAAGTACCCTTAGTGTTTTGCTCACCTCAGTCCATCAGTGAAGTGAACTTGTTGGGCTAGTGAGTGCAGCAAGCAGTGAAGATAACTGTTTTGCTGTGACATTTTATTTTATTTCTAATTCTTTTCAAGAAAAATTGACTGTGACGAGCTGTACTAAGCAAAGCTTCAAGCTACTAGCTGTAGTACTAAAATAATTCTAATCTTCTTTAATCTTAATCTATAATATATTATAAATAATAATATTCTAATTCATAATCTATAATATAAGTAATTCTAATTCTAAATTCTAATTCATAATCTATATTCTTCTATCTATAATACATAATATATAAGTAAATTAGTTCTAATCTATTAATATTATATAACTTAATATTAATTAATAAATCATATACTGAATCTGATTTAACCTCACTTTAGCTTAGTGGGTTTGAGAGCGTCTGCCTAGAGGTAGACTTATAGTAAGGAAATATAGCTTTAGGCTAGCATAGTGGTAGGCTAAGCTCTTAGGCCCGTGTAAATTCAAATTAAAAATAAAATACTGCTAGTTATTAAATAGTTAATCTTGAGTTAATAATTTCAATAACTTTAGGATTTTGGCAGATTGCACACAGCACAGTGCAGTAGTGCATAGTTTTACTTTTTAAGCAGTAGCACTGAAGAGAACTTCCTCTAATTTTTTTGTCTTTAATTCGTTTTTCCTTTTTTTTATTTTTATTTTTTTATTTTTTTTTTTATAGTTTTTTAAACACTACACTACACTACACTACACTACACTACACACACAACACAAAATTTGAAATGGATCCTCCTTTTGGGACTAAGGAGGGACAAGCTCCATCTACCACCACCACCACCACCACCAGCACCACCACCAGCACCACCACCAGCTCTAAGATGCAGCCTTTGCGTCAGTCTAGTCGGCCAAGTAGGCCAAGCTCTCGCTTATCATTTGGGGAAGCATTGCTTGAAGGATCATCAAGTAAAGGAAAGGCACCAAAAGCAGGCAGTAGTAGTGCGGCTAGGCCCACAAGCTCTATGGTTTTTTACGGAAAGCCTAAAGCACCAGAAGCACGTTCAAAGTTAAAGGGTAGCACAAGTAGTACCAGCCCAGTGACTAAAAAGAAGTGCCTTTTGCCCCAAGCAGCATCTTCCCCATCCACCAGCAGCATGCAAGGTACCAAGCAGAGCCAAATTAGCAGCAAGACTCAGAGGGGTCCCAAACCAAAGCGATCTCATTCCTTTGTAGGGAAAACCACCACCACCACCACCCCCGCCTCTACCACCACTAGTGCTGCGCCTACTGTTCCCACTGGTACCGCCACGCCATGTCCTCCTAGTACCTCTAGCAAGCCACCAAGTCCTTACAAAATTTTTGTAAAGACAGTTAGAGAGAGGGCTACACATAGTGGAACTCCACCTAGCGAGGTAGCAGAGGAGCCTGAGACTGAGAGGCCAAGTGCAGAGTCTATTCTTCCTGCTCGCACTACTACTAGTCACGAGTCTCACGACGATATCAGTCTTAGCTCCAGCCTAGCAGGAATTCCATTCGATCTGGCTAATGAAGAGCTAGACTATGAGCCAGAGGAAGTAGAGGAGATGAGTGGTCAGGAATCAGATTCCTCAGGGAGCAGTGTCCAAATGACTAGTGCACAATTTTCCCCTGAGCCTCCACCTTCTCCGCTACGATCATCACCATCACCACCACCAGCAGCAGCAGCAAAACCTAGCAAATCTAAAGCAATTAGCAGTCCCACTATGGCCAGTACTGTTACCACCAGTCCCACCACCACTAGTTCTGCCTCTGTTCATCCACCCCGAGCAGTAAGAGCAGCACCCAAGGCACACTCCAAGGCTATGCGCGCCCCAATTTGGGAGCACTTTGAAAATGTTGAAGAAGGGCGCTATGGAAAGTGCAAACATTGTGGGAAGCTAATAAGCAGAGGGAAAGTGTCTGGCCATTTTACCAGTGCTAGCATGAAGCATCACCTCAGCACTCAACACAACGCTGTGCTATTGGGGAAAGATGCAGAGGTAAAACTTAGTGCAGGCAGCATAGCTGGTGGCCGTGGAAAAACCCCAACAGCTTCTTCTTCTGAGCCAATAGCAGCAGCAGCAGCAGCAGCAACTAGTGCTGGCAGCCAGAGACCAAGGCAGGTTGGAGCACTGCATGCCCAGCCCACCCTGGAAGAATTTGGGGCATTCCACTCCAAGAGAACGATGCCCAAACAGCAGGCCAATAAAGTAACGCGACTTATTGGTCAGTTCATTGCTGTTGGAGGGGCATCCTTCTCCATGATTGAAGGGGAGCCTTTCAAACAATTGATGGCGGCTGTGGCTCCACAATACACAGTTCCGTCACGTTCCACTTTCAGCAGGAACATTGTCCCCTCGCTGTATCGGTCCTGTGTTGCAGCAGTGAAAGAGGAGCTTTCCAAGGCTGCTGGTCAGTGTGTTCATTTCACTACAGATTTGTGGAGTGCACCTAGCGCCCAGCATGCCTTTCTTTCTTTGACAGCACACTGGTGGCAGCCCGGTGTGTCTAAGGAAGTTGCTGCAGCAGGCTACCGATCATTCCTTCTCCATGCAGAAGTGATGGATGAAAAGCACACTTCCCAAAATATTCTGCATGCGATTAGGAAAATGTTTAGCCTTTGGGTGGGAGCAGAGGCGGGCACCAATGTTGAAGTTGGTTTTGTGGTAACTGACGGAGGTGCCAATATGGTGAAAGCGCTGCGAGATGGTCATATTGTTGGTGTGCGCTGTGCAGCCCACATCATCCATCTTGTAGTGAAGGCAGCAATGTCAGAAGGAACTAATGTGGCAGCAGTAGTTCTGTCCCGCTGCAGAAAGATCGCTGGGCACTTTCACCATAGTGTTAAGGCTAGCCAACTTTTGAGGGAAGAGCAAGAGAGGTCAGGTCTTCCCGTACACTGCCTACGTCAGGATGTCAGTACACGGTGGAACTCCACGTTAGACATGCTAGAGAGGATTTTGGAGCAGCAGAGGGCAATCCATAATCTTGCCTCAGAGCACAATATTGGGATTACCTCTCCATTGAATAGGGAGGATTGGACAGTGATCGCCCAGCTAGTGGCAGTCCTTAAACCATTCAGGGATGCCACAGAAAATTTAAGCTCAAACACTGCCAGTCTGGCCCAGGTAATCCCAGTGTTCTCCCATCTAGGCAGCAAGATGGATGTGTTCCTTGGAAACCGTGAGGCTGTTCAAGGTGGCACTCTACATCCTGACGTAGCAGCCATAGTCAGGAAGCTGAAGGATCTGCTAAAAGTACACCTTCGCAAGCGAATGGAAGAGAGTCCCGAAATGATGCTAGCGTGCCTTTGTGATCCAAGAATTAAGGGAAAGCTAGCTTTGAAATTCAATGTTCTCAGTAGCTACCGGGAGCAATTGGTCAACAAGGTGCGTGACTGGCAGCGTAAAATGGGAATGCTGTCCGAGGAGGGTGAGGTGCAGGAGGAGGAAGAGATGATGTGGTCTGCTACCCCTAGCAGCAGCATCAGCAGCAGTGCCACAAGCAGCACAACACAGCTGAGTGGAGCAGCTGCGTTTTGGGAAGAGGCACTTGGCAGTATAGTTGGACCATCTGACAGAGCTAGCAGCAGAAAGGAGAGTAGTGCTGCTGAAATGGTCAAACTTTACCTCTGTGAAGTTCCTTCTGCTCCTAATGTTGATCCTCTTAGCTACTGGGATGAAAAGAAGAGTGTGTGGCCTGCACTCTCATGGGTTGCGCAGCAGCTTCTATCATGTCCGCCAACCACTGTTCAAAGTGAGCGCGTGTTTTCTATGACTGGAAACATACTGAGTCCACAGCGCTCACGCATGGCACCTCATCTGATGGAGCAGATTGCCTTTCTTAAATTCAATCTGCCCAAATTGGGTTACCCAGCTCTTAGCTTGGAAAGTTAAATTTTTTCTCTCTAATGTTTAAGGTAGTTTCTCCCCCTGGTTGCACTTGCTGCGGTGTGGCAATGCCTGCTACCTCCGCTGGTGTAGCCAATTTACGCTAGGGCCTAGTGTCTGAGCTCTGTAAGTCCGCTCCCAAACGCCTAGGACTGACAGTCTTTGGATGCTTTGCCCTGGGGTGAAACAGGTGAGTGGGTCGTCAATTGCCCACTCATTCACCTTTTTCCGTTTCCAACGCTGCTGCTGGTGGTGGTGCCAGTATCTTTTGCCAGTTCGCTTCCTGGCTGAAATCATGCCTCAGATGTCCCTAATGGAAAGGGTAGTTTCTCCCCCCTGGTTGCACTTGCTGCGGTGTGGCAACGCCTGCTACCTCCGCCGGTGTAGCTAGCTTATGCTAGGGCCTTGTGTCTGAGTTCTGTAGGTCTGCTCCCAAACGCCAAGGACTGACAGTGCTTGGATGCTTTGCCCTGGGGTGAAACAGGTGAGCGGGTCGTCAATTGCCCACTCATTCGCCTTTCCCAATTCTGCTGCTGCTGGTGGTGGTGCCAGTGTCTCTCTTCAATGCCAGTTCGCTTCCTGGCTAGTGTCATGCCTCGAATGTCCCTGATGGTAAGGGTAGTTTCTCCCCCCTGGTTGCACTTGTTGCGGTGTGGCAACGCCTGCTACCTCCGCCGGTGTAGCCAGCTTACGCTAGGGCCTTGTGTCTGAGTTCTGGAAGTCCGCTCCCAAACGCCAAGGACTGACAGTTTTTGGATGCTTTGCCCTGGGGTGAAACAGGTGAGTGGGTCGCCAATTGCCCACTCATTCGCCTTTCCCAATTCTGCTGCTGCTGCTGCTGGTGGTGGTGCCAGTGTCTCTTCGATGCCAGTTCGCTTCCTGGCTAGTGTCATGAATCAAATGTCCCTAATGGTAAGGGCAGTTTCTCCCCCCTGGCTGCCTCTGTCTGCGGTGTGGCAACGCCTGCTACCTCCGCCGGAGTGGCCAGCTTACGCTAGGGCCTTGTGTCTGAGCTCTGGAAGTCTGCTGCCAAACGTTTAAGACTGACAGTGTTTGGGTGCTTTGCCCTGGGGTGAAACAGGTGAGTGGGTCGCCAATTGCCCACTCATTCGCCTTTCCCATTTTTCAATGCTGCTGCTGGTGGTGGTGGTGGTGCCAGCATCTCTTCTCTGCCAGTTCGCTTCCTGGCTAGAGTCATGCCCAAAATGTCCCTAGTGGTAAGGGCAGTTTCTCCCCTCTGGCTGCGTCTGTTTGCGGTGTGGCAACGCCTGCTACCTCCGCCGGAGTGGCCAGCTTACGCTAGGGCCTTGTGTCTGAGCTCTGGAAGTCTGCTGCCAAACGTCTAAGACTGACAGTGTTTGGGTGCTTTGCCCTGGGGTGAAACAGGTGAGCGGGTCGCCAATTGCCCTCTCATTCGCCTTTCCAATTTTTCAATGCTGCTGGTGGTGGTGGTGGTGGTGGTGGTGGTGGTGCCAGCATCTCTTCTCTGCCAGTTCGCTTCCTGGCTAGAGTCATGCCCAAAATGTCCCTAATTGTAAGGGCAGTTTCTCCTCCCTGGCTGCCTCTGTCTGCGGTGTGGCAACGCCTGCTACCTCCGCCGGAGTGGCCAGCTTACGCTAGGGCCTTGTGTCTGAGCTCTGGAAGTCTGCTGCCAAACGTCTAAGACTGACAGTGTTTGGGTGCTTTGCCCTGGGGTGAAACAGGTGAGCGGGTCGCCAATTGCCCTCTCATTCGCCTTTCCAATTTTTCAATGCTGCTGGTGGTGGTGGTGGTGGTGGTGGTGGTGCCAGCATCTCTTCTCTGCCAGTTCGCTTCCTGGCTAGAGTCATGCCCAAAATGTCCCTAATTGTAAGGGCAGTTTCTCCCCCCTGGCTGCCTCTGTCTGCGGTGTGGCAACGCCTGCTACCTCCGCCGGAGTGGCCAGCTTACGCTAGGGCCTTGTGTCTGAGCTCTGGAAGTCTGCTGCCAAACGTCTAAGACTGACAGTGTTTGGGTGCTTTGCCCTGGGGTGAAACAGGTGAGTGGGTCGCCAATTGCCCACTCATTCGCCTTTTCAATGCTGCTGCTGGTGGTGGTGCCAGCATCTCTTCTCTGCCAGTTCGCTTCCTGGCTAGAGTCATGCCCAAAATGTCCCTAATGGTAAGGGCAGTTTCTCCCCCCTGGCTGCCTCTGTTTGCGGTGTGGCAACGCCTGCTACCTCCGCCGGAGTGGCCAGCTTACGCTAGGGCCTTGTGTCTGAGCTCTGGAAGTCTGCTGCCAAACGTCTAAGACTGACAGTGTTTGGGTGCTTTGCCCTGGGGTGAAACAGGTGAGTGGGTCGCCAATTGCCCACTCATTCGCCTTTTCAATGCTGCTGCTGGTGGTGGTGCCAGCATCTCTTCTCTGCCAGTTCGCTTCCTGGCTAGTGTCATGCCTCAAATGTCCCTAATTGTAAGGGCAGTTTCTCCCCCCTGGCTGCCTCTGTCTGCGGTGTGGCAACGCCTGCTACCTCCGCCGGAGTGGCCAGCTTACGCTAGGGCCTTGTGTCTGAGCTCTGGAAGTCTGCTGCCAAACGTCTAAGACTGACAGTGTTTGGGTGCTTTGCCCTGGGGTGAAACAGGTGAGCGGGTCGCCAATTGCCCTCTCATTCGCCTTTCCAATTTTTCAATGCTGCTGGTGGTGGTGGTGGTGGTGGTGGTGCCAGCATCTCTTCTCTGCCAGTTCGCTTCCTGGCTAGAGTCATGCCCAAAATGTCCCTAATTGTAAGGGCAGTTTCTCCCCCCTGGCTGCCTCTGTCTGCGGTGTGGCAACGCCTGCTACCTCCGCCGGAGTGGCCAGCTTACGCTAGGGCCTTGTGTCTGAGCTCTGGAAGTCTGCTGCCAAACGTCTAAGACTGACAGTGTTTGGGTGCTTTGCCCTGGGGTGAAACAGGTGAGTGGGTCGCCAATTGCCCACTCATTCGCCTTTTCAATGCTGCTGCTGGTGGTGGTGCCAGCATCTCTTCTCTGCCAGTTCGCTTCCTGGCTAGTGTCATGCCTCAAATGTCCCTAATTGTAAGGGCAGTTTCTCCCCCCTGGCTGCCTCTGTCTGCGGTGTGGCAACGCCTGCTACCTCCGCCGGAGTGGCCAGCTTACGCTAGGGCCTTGTGTCTGAGCTCTGGAAGTCTGCTGCCAAACGTCTAAGACTGACAGTGTTTGGGTGCTTTGCCCTGGGGTGAAACAGGTGAGCGGGTCGCCAATTGCCCTCTCATTCGCCTTTCCAATTTTTCAATGCTGCTGGTGGTGGTGGTGGTGGTGGTGGTGCCAGCATCTCTTCTCTGCCAGTTCGCTTCCTGGCTAGAGTCATGCCCAAAATGTCCCTAATTGTAAGGGCAGTTTCTCCCCCCTGGCTGCCTCTGTCTGCGGTGTGGCAACGCCTGCTACCTCCGCCGGAGTGGCCAGCTTACGCTAGGGCCTTGTGTCTGAGCTCTGGAAGTCTGCTGCCAAACGTCTAAGACTGACAGTGTTTGGGTGCTTTGCCCTGGGGTGAAACAGGTGAGTGGGTCGCCAATTGCCCACTCATTCGCCTTTTCAATGCTGCTGCTGGTGGTGGTGCCAGCATCTCTTCTCTGCCAGTTCGCTTCCTGGCTAGTGTCATGCCTCAAATGTCCCTAATTGTAAGGGCAGTTTCTCCCCCCTGGCTGCCTCTGTCTGCGGTGTGGCAACGCCTGCTACCTCCGCCGGAGTGGCCAGCTTACGCTAGGGCCTTGTGTCTGAGCTCTGGAAGTCTGCTGCCAAACGTCTAAGACTGACAGTGTTTGGGTGCTTTGCCCTGGGGTGAAACAGGTGAGCGGGTCGCCAATTGCCCTCTCATTCGCCTTTCCAATTTTTCAATGCTGCTGGTGGTGGTGGTGGTGGTGGTGGTGGTGCCAGCATCTCTTCTCTGCCAGTTCGCTTCCTGGCTAGAGTCATGCCCAAAATGTCCCTAATTGTAAGGGCAGTTTCTCCCCCCTGGCTGCCTCTGTCTGCGGTGTGGCAACGCCTGCTACCTCCGCCGGAGTGGCCAGCTTACGCTAGGGCCTTGTGTCTGAGCTCTGGAAGTCTGCTGCCAAACGTCTAAGACTGACAGTGTTTGGGTGCTTTGCCCTGGGGTGAAACAGGTGAGTGGGTCGCCAATTGCCCACTCATTCGCCTTTTCAATGCTGCTGCTGGTGGTGGTGCCAGCATCTCTTCTCTGCCAGTTCGCTTCCTGGCTAGAGTCATGCCCAAAATGTCCCTAATGGTAAGGGCAGTTTCTCCCCCCTGGCTGCCTCTGTTTGCGGTGTGGCAACGCCTGCTACCTCCGCCGGAGTGGCCAGCTTACGCTAGGGCCTTGTGTCTGAGCTCTGGAAGTCTGCTGCCAAACGTCTAAGACTGACAGTGTTTGGGTGCTTTGCCCTGGGGTGAAACAGGTGAGCGGGTCGCCAATTGCCCACTCATTTGCCTTTCCCATTTCCTTTTCCATTTCATTATTTTCCTTCTGATACACAACCAACCAAACATAACACACACAATAACACATATAACACATATAACACACAGTGACATCACACATAACACACATACACACACACTTACAATGCACAAAACACAAGGACCTTTTCCTTGTTATTTGCCCTGGCCTTCACTCACTAATAGCATTACATTAACACTATAACTCACACTTCACCCTATAACATTTTTCCATCCACATACCTGCCAACAGACCCAACTTTTTCAGGGACAGTCCTGCTTTTTTCCAGTCCTGTCCCATCTAATTTAGCTAAACTAGGTATGCAAAATGCAAATACACATAGGTAGTTATAGCTCGGTAGGTAACGCTACTATAAACATTTAATAAATATAATCAAGTACTAAATAATAAATCTAACTTTAAAATACATTTAAATAAACCCCTATTTTTTTTTAAAAAAAAACATTAAAATTTAATTATTATTATTTAGACATAATCCATCTTTAACCAAACCAGTGCACTGCTACTAATCTTAAACATAACCGTACATTAACCCTAAGCTATTTTTTAGTTCTTGTCCAACATTTTTCCATCAGCATACCTGCCAACACACCCAAGATTTTGGTGGACAGTCCTGCTATTTTCCAGTCCTGTCCAATAAGTAAGTTGGGTTGTTGCAAAGTATGCCATTGTAAATAGGTAGCAAATGTTAGGCATGTAAAGTGGTCCAAAATCAATTTAAAAATGTAAAATATTCCCTATTCTTTTATTAAACATCTATGGACAGTACACCTCGGTATGTGTGTGCAACTCTATTGGTCGTTTCGGCAGGGGGCTCGCCTGCCATCAACGAATGAAGTGCATTCTGCAGTTCTGCAATTCACTCGTTGATGCCAGACCAGCCCCCTGCCGAAACGACCAATAGAGCTGCACACACGTACCTTCACGGCAGCTGCTGCTGCTGTGATGTGTTATTAACCCCGTATTAACCCCTGCTAGGCAACCAGGAGGAAAACGAAGATTAAACGAGCACGAAGAATGTCCGCGAATATTCGCCCGAAGAGAAGACAGGAACGGGCGAATATTCGCGGAATACGAAGATTTTTTTTTCCCCGAAGACGAGCACGAAGACGAACACGAAGAGCCCCCTGGTGCCCAAGTCTAATTTTAACCCATTAATTGCTGGAGGATAGCTTTTTTTTAAATATCCATTAGCACTTGCAAGGTTAACAGATCTTCCCTTTTATTTGACCACATCCTCATTTGCTATGTATATATTTTGGCCCTGGCTTCTGGTTTCATTTGCATATCAGTTATACTATTTTTGATCTGTTTTTACTGTGTGTGAACCTGTCAATGCATCACCATGCTGCCTCTGTAATACTCCACTTCCTCTCTCTATTTTCTCGTGCTCATTACGTTCATCATTACACAGCGTGAATATGAGTCTGTTTTGTCTAATACCATCTCATTAAATAAAAGTCACACATGTAGCCGTCATCTTTATTAGACAAAGCAGTGCTAATTAAAATGTTTTACATTAATCTGGTGTTAATCTAAGCAAATTATGCCCTGTCCACTAAAGGGCAGTGGGTGGAAATCTTCACAAAACTGACTAAAGTTCTCCAAAACAGCATTGTGTCTCTAATGCATGCAAGTCAAATTTTGCAGCTCTACACCTCATCCCAGTTCCTCACTGAAGGTGCAGACAGTATTCCATGAAGATTCTGACTGTGGTCACAAATATAGTTATGCATCTCTTATGACCTTAACAATATGTTTGTTGAAGAACTATGACATTTGTCAGATGAAAAAATCCCTCTATATCTGTTAATAATATAATACCTTTTATGTTGGAGCATTACTGATAACATTGTTAGAAATATTTGATACCCAGTTGCTAAAGAATAATAATTATTATATTTTTTAATTTTTTTTACATTTTATGTATGATAAGCAGGTCTGGGGTTGTCAGGTATTTGCTATACCTCCAGATCCTACTTCATTATCTTATTATGGGAGGTAGAGGGTAGCTTCTCTGGCCCAACAAACTAAAGGATCACACTGACAGGTAAAACTATCCACCAGGGCCATAACCCAGGTGCCCTAAATTGAGGGGAAGACTTAAGATGGCTGGTGGCAATGTCCCTCTACCCACTTCCATTTCCAGAAACTGATGTGAGATTCAGTGCATGGCTGGACTCCATAGCCTGCTCAAGGCACCTGAAGCTCTAGTTATGGCTCTGGCATCCAGCACAAGGGGTGGCAGGGGTCGCAAGGCCCCTCTAGAGGCATGGCACCACTGCAACCTCTGTAGTTAAACCAGTGGTAACCGATACATATTTTATGTAATATTAGAATTTCAGTTTCTTAATTTTGGATTAGATGTTTACTATTGTTCTTAAGTGTAAATTTCAGATTAAGGTGCTGCAACTAGCAACTGTCTAAAAATCAATAAATATTTCATTAATAAATTATCTCATATGCCAATATTGGTGCGTATAGTGTTGTTAACTGATATCATAATATGCTGGCAATAGTATTTTACAATAACAGTTTACAGAGGGATACAGGAATATAATGGCATTTAATCAACTGAGTGACTCATCTACGCCAGTCCATCCTGTTTAGCAAAATGTTTGGAGGTATACATTATGTGCCTGGCTGCAATTCTTTCACATTGCCTTGTCTGAATGCGTATTGAAATGTACCTTGTGCCACTGCTAAGTACATAACTCAACTAGCAGCATAATCACAGGGGAAGCAGGAGGATCTTACCTACATCACCTGCAATGATATCACATCTCAACAGCTTTTATCCTGGCGAGAGTGCAGCGGGACCAATTGGGTCACAGGTCTCAATGCTTCCCCATGATACATCCAAAGGTCCAAGGCCACCTTGCAGATAAAGGAGCATTGATACAATTTAAGACCATTCATTTCTGGGGGATTTCAGAGGGATTCTTAGTCTGGTCCACCTCTATTTTAGTAGTGTAACGGGTTGTATTGTACTAGGCAAAAAAACATGAACTAAGAGGATATATATATATTTTTAAATTAATTCTTTATTAAATATTTCAATAATACAAACATTAAAAGACAAGGACAAAGTTCAGCTTCATGTATAAAATATAATAGAGTATACAGAAAGTCCAATATATCAATTTGTTAACTAATAATCAATGAAATTCAATCCTGTAATACTCTTCATATATATTCTCATACACACACTCTGCTTCCTGGTAGGGGGGTCTTGGATGTAACAGAGGAGGGATTAAAAAATGGTTGCCACGGAGTTCAATATGAAAGAAAAATTATATCAATGCATAGGTATACTTCATCATTTCAGCAGCTATTTGGAGCCAACGATGCCAAATCAATTCATATTTCTCTATTATATTAGCCTCTTTATAAAAGTACTTTTCAGCACTACATTGTTGTTTTATTTGGTTTTCAATCTCCAGCCACGTTGGGAGGTTTTGACTCTTCCAATTCCTTGCCAAGCAGATTTTAAAAGCTAGTAAAACATTAATCCAAAGAATTTGGTCATTCCCATTAATTCTAGGGAGATCAATATGAAAAAGAAAATTCTGCGGCGATAACGTTATATTAAATCCAAATAGTTTTAGAAATAAATCAGTTATTTGTAATTTTAGTTGAGTTCGATATACACAGTCCCACCAAATGTGTTTATGTGTACCTATGTCCAAATGACAGCGCCAACAAAAGGCTCCCTTTACTGGTTGGAATTTAGCTATCCAGACCGGCACCATGTACCATCTATATATAAGTTTAAAGAAATGTTCTTGAAGATTTAAACAATGGGTCGCTTTCCTAGTAACCGTCCAACCCATATTCCAAGTTTGTAAAGAGGTCGAAAATTCAAAATCTTTCTCCCACTGTTTCTGAGCATTACTTTTCTTAAGGATTTTATTATCTTTAAAGAATTTCAATATCTTAGAGATTATCTTTTTGGAAGTATAAGAAGTAATAAATTTAGACCAAGAAGAGGTCTCAGGAGGAGGATTGGATGTTAAAAGATGTTTAAGTCTAATATATTTAAATAGATCTTTTGAAGGTATTCCAAATACCTTGATCAAAGAGGGAAAGGAGGCAATTTGGGTTCCACTATAGAGATCTCCTATCTCCATTATACCTAACAACTTCCAGTTGTCAAGCGATAGGTCTGGAACAAAAAAGGACAGGACATCTATAGGACAGTTTTTTGTAAATAATACTTAATCTTCCATTCTTTTTTTGATTTTATAAAAAGAAGTTAGAGTATTGTTAATTATTAAGCTAGGATTTTTTTTCTTTTTAAATTGGGTTTGGGGCATCCAAAAAAATGGGAATGATCACAATTTTTACAGATATATCTCTCTATGTTGTAGCATTCCTGGGTCCTCTTTTCCTTTTAAAAGGTTCCAAGCTATCATAAAGGATATTTGGGAGGCTTCGTACAAACTTTTTAGATCTGTATAGCCTAGGCCTCCAACTTCTGTATCTCTCTTAAGCAGTTCTGTTGGCAATCTAACCATTTTTGCCCCCCAAACAAATCGAGAAAAGAAATTATCCCAATCTATGATCATTTGATTAGGGACTTGGAGGGGGGTTAATCTGAAAAGATAAAGAATTTTGGGTATAATATAGGCCTTAAGTATATTGATTCGTCCCAGCCATGAGGTCTCGATTTTTCCCCAGGTAGATAACATAGATTTTACCTCTAAAAAGAGGATATATTTTAATGTATATATTCATATTGTTTGCCTCCTTCCTTTCATTAAAAAAGGCTTTGATTTTAGTAACTCTTCTAGATTTTTACATTCTTGGAATATGATGTCTCAAAGCCATTTTAGACTGGAAGAACATTTGCAATAAATATTTATTAGGATCACTGAACATATGTTGTCAGGCTGCAGCCAGACTGTTGAAGGAAAAGAAGCCTGGAAAGTATAAGAGGAACATGGAAATGAGTCTTGAAGAAATTAAAGAAAAATTGCAGCAAATCTCATCTAAGAACACAAACACACTTTCTAATCAAACCTTCAATATAATATGTGAAATACTACTCACCATACCATGTGTGCACAGTTGGGAAGCTATATCAATGGACAGGAATATTTCATAATCAATCATTGGTCCTCTAAGATTAGTGAACCCTAATGGCAGAGGGCTCTGTTCAAATCTTGTGGACATGTCAATTTAATTTAGCATAACCATTTACCGCTACTGTGTTCAGTGTTAAATGGGCAGCTGGGCCCAATGGGAAGTTAAGAATTTTATGTGTTAAATTCACACATTCTTGCACTCCCAATGCCTTCTCCCTTTAAAACTGTCAAGATTAACTCAACAAAGTCTGTCATGCTGTTTGTACTGTCGGATGATTAAGTGAGTAAATGCAGGGGGTTAAGCAGCCTTGCAGAGTTTCACATATGGCGATTCTAGAGGACACAAGAAGGCCTACCTGATCTTTCAGCTTGTATGCAAAAAGTGGACGTATCTGTATCTTAAGGACTTGCCTTGTGTGCATCATCATGGAGAATGTATAGAATGTATAGAATGGTCTGTCCCAGTGTAATTTCTACCAATCTTTGCTACCTCGTACATACCACCAATGAGAGGTAAGACCCTTTCCAGTAAAAGTAGGATGGGATTTCATAGAACTGGAAAAGTAGCTGAGGGAATGAATTAGTATAAGCGGGCACATTCAAATTTGAAATTTGAATGGCTTAGCTGCTATGCATGGAAAAGGCTGTGACTTGGTTTTGTGGTTATAATTTATTATCTATTTTTAATCAGAAAGGACGCCCAAAAACTAGGGGAATTAATGTACCAAGAAGAAAGGTGGAAAAAATGCATGTACCTTGCAGATCACGCAATCTTAATCGAACTCTATGACTGGTAACATAAAGTCTTTTGCTTTGTCATCAAAGGAATGAGATGCTTACATCGGGGGTCTTTCTCACTGTGACAATTAAAACAAGCAGTAATTTTGCAAAATGAATAAGCTGTTTGCAGGTGATTTCTTTCTTAAAACCACTTCCTTTACATTCACAACTGCAGGTCACCATAGCTTAGCCACCATCTGGCACACATGCATACTGTTTTGACCTAAATATTGTACCTAAACAATGTAAAGGCGGTCAGTACAACAAAGAAGATAGAGCAAGTTCAAGAAGAGGAAAGAGGAAGTAAGCAAAGTATAAATTACTTGAGAAATGCATCATGATATAATCCCTGTAGAAAGAAAAAAAACAGTAATCATAGTTTAACTCCTAGGGCTGTAAGCATATTTGCAAGTAATAAAGTAAGTTAACAACTTTCTACTAACTGATACACAAGAACAGGTTCCAATGAAAATTAAAACTCAGTCTAACGCAGTATACCTTTGTCATAAAGCTTATCACATCCTCTTTATCTGACCGAAACAGTCACATTTTCCCTGTTTTGCTGAAAGCCTTGCTCATAAGTATGTAAGATATTCCTAAATTAGGTGGTGTACACATGTTGCCAAAAGATGACAATCCAAAGAGGGAAGCTACTGTATCTGGAACACATAAGTGTGGTCTAGTTTGAACCAATTCATGTTGAGTTCAAAAGAGTTTAGTCCTGGAGACCTGGATTTCTGCTAAAGTTGAGTTGAAATGAAATCATACAATTGACATATTAAGTGTATCACTAAGCAAACAAGCAAATCATATTGTTCTAATTAGGGGTCAATGGGATTGTGACACCAGTCTGGTGTCTAATGATTTCTCTTACTATTCACTTGTGCATTAATTCTTGTTATAATGTTTATTGCAACTGTTCTTTTTTCCCAATAGGTTTGATGTGTTTAAACCTAGGACTGTGTGATTTTGCATACTCCTGGTTCATTAGATGAGGGGTGTGAGAACTAGTGTCACCATTCTCTTCATACATTGCATTAAACACATCCAGTACTCTGTTGCCAGAGAAGCATAAAGTGCAAATAGTTTTGTAGTTCATTACCCCTGTGAGTGATACAGTGATGTGAAATACATGGCATGTACAATGATTCTGCATATAAACTAAAGTTTGCTTTGCATTCTGCCCGTATAAAAGCCACCTTTTGTCCACCCCGATTTAATAGGTTTTTTTTTGTTGTATTTTAAGGTGCTTTGTTTTTGGACTATACTGTACACATTACTATACCTCTTACGATAACAACCAACATTCTCTGTGTATATATTTCCGGAGGGTTTTTACATTCTATATCTTTGTGATTGTGGAAGGAAAGTGAAATTTCACACCAATATCAGCCATTTTAACTGTGGTTTCCCATGAAGGTGCAATTGCTGGGTATTGCATGAGAACAAATTGTACTTCATTGAGCCAAATCTTATTTTGTTAAACACAATGGGTTAAAAGAATTATTTAGAATACCAAAAGAAGCAGCAACGTGACGAATAAGTAAATCCTATCACTCTGCCATATGCAATGAAAACTCTAATGAGTTTTGTAAAAAGTCCATGTCGAATAAATACACCAGACTTTGAAGGAAAAGTGTCATACAATACATATATTTATATATTATTATCTGCTTAATCGACACATAACTAGTAGTATTATCAAAATCATAACTAGTATTGTAAGGTTTTATAACACACACTGCATGAATCCCAACAGTTTGGTAAGCAGATGTACCATGCAGGGTGTTGTATTGGCCCTAAAAACATACACTCTTGGTCAAGGTAGCGCTGGAGCTGGCTAGCAGTAGTTATAGCTTGCATGTGCACTGCCAAGCAAAATACATGTGCATTGCTAGAAAAAATACAAATCAAGAGGTTGCAGTCTTTTTTAACGAAGTGGTGGGATTTTTTGTGAACAGCTTGTAATATCAAAATAATAATTATATTAACAAAAATAACAAAATCTCAATATTCAGTGCATTCTATACAGGCAAGACTATATAACTCATATTGGTTTTCATACCCTTCCAACAAAATCACAAGGTCCCAAGATACCATGGTGATCATCTAGAGTGATCTAGTACTTTTAGACAAAGTCATAGCTTGGAGCTTGTGTCTTCATCAATGTTTATGATGGCTAATTTACTAGTTGTCAAATATCAACACCGAGTTTCAAAAGGTGAACAAGAATCTCTGGAGCTTCTCCAATCTTAAAATGTCCCTTAAAATGATCCATGGCCCTGGCGATAGTTACATCTAAGAAGTATCAAAACTGCCCTATTAAGTTAAATTCTTGAAAATATCCCTCTTTTGCATCTGTTACTTTACTCATCAAGTTTTCATGTTGCACTGGGGATTCTCAGGGAGGTTGTTATTAAAGTCTTTTATTCATGCTACCAACTTCTTTGGCAATATCTTAACAATGGATTTTCATCACTAATAACTAGATGAAATAGGACACCACATATAAAAGATGGTTCCTTTACAAGGTTAATGTGTAAGCTGTATGAATAATTCAAACTGGAAGAATAGTCAATAGTCAACCAAAAGTTGATAGACCCCAGAAAGCAAACCTCTCTTTTGACATAGGGTGGATGGTCACAAGTCCAAAATATCAACCAAGGATAATTATGAAAACCTTCATGGCAAACATTCTTTTTTTTTTTTTTGTAAATTCTCCGTTTATTGACAGATTTATAGTAAAAGACAACAGATTGTAACACATTGCTGCAGGGAGGTACATAATGAATACAGTCAATATAAGGTATACAGTAAGACCGTGGAAAACAAAGCATTCATAAGGCAAGAGAAATCCAATGCAAAGATGATATCTTACAATGTAACATACTTGTAGCCATGAAAAGGTCACATATGCATGAGTAGCCCAAAGCGTCAGACTAGGGAGTAAACATAAACAAGTAAAGCTTCCCTCATGGATCACAGGCTTTGATGGACGTGCCAATTGTGAAGAATGAGCATCCCAAACAGCTAGAGAACAATCAAGTCGTACGTAAGTACTGGAGAATCATGGCTGGGTAAACATAACACTGTAGGAACCCAGTATTACAACAATAACAAAGAAAAGAAAAAAAACGGGGAAAATAAAGGGATGAAAAGCGATGCGTGTAGTGGTGTTAACAGCTGTCAAAGTGAAGGTGTACGCGGTACGTCCTTATTAGGCAGAGGAAGGCCCATACATGAGGTAGGAACAGAACCCAGAAAGGGTGAAACGGAGGACGCAGACCGGGAGGGAATACAATCAATGAAGTAGCTCAGGGAATCTCTGGGAGGAAGTGAGATCCTTCCACCAGAACCAGCGCCGATTATATTGAAACTCCTTGCCTCGGGACGTCCAAACCAACTCCTCCATGTGTGAAATAAATTGTACCTTACTGAGCCATATTTGTATAGGGAGGGGGTTCTTTCTTCCTCCAAAAGAGAGCTGACAGCCTTGGCGGCAGGAGACTGAATGTTTATAGGAAGTGACTGAGAGGGAGGTGTGATGCAGCAGAGCTGCCTCCGGGGTTAGGATAAGAGCCGGGTCAGACACCTATCGTAATACACGCTCCACAACCTTCCTATACGGTACAACCAGTGGGCAATCCCACCAGATGTGCAGGAAGGTGCCCGGTCCCCCCTCACACCTCCAGCAAATGTCAGGTATATCAGAAATAAATCTATGTAGGTCATGAGGGACACGGTACCACCTAATGAGTAGCTTGTAGGAGGCCTCTTGTATTTTACTAGCAAATGCACCCTTGTGTGTTAGTTGAATGATTTTATCCCAGTCCTCATCAGACGAGATGTGGGCGAGGTCTCGTTCCCAAAGGGCTAGGAAATACGGTTTGGACTTGGTGTCCAAGGCAAGTAACATGGAGTATAACACTGACATCAGATGGGCCGGTTCAGAAGAGGCGATGCATAAGTGTTCAAAGTCCGTCAAAGGTCTACAGTAGTCAGAGTGGCGAGGCAGAGAGGTAATGAAGTGTGAAAGTTGGAGATAAAAGAAAGTGTCCTGTGCGTGCGGCGGGCGAGTGAAAATAGGCATGGTGAAAACGCAGTGCACCCATAGGGGAGGGCGAAAAACGAGCCGCTCGGCCAGTGAGGTACCCAGGTGGGAAGGCAGGATTATCAGAAAGAGGATATAAGGGGCTAGGCTGGGCTAAAAGGCGCCCCTGAGAAATGTACTTTTTAAAGATGCGGAGAGTTGGTGAGATGGTGGGGTGTCTGATGGTCGTGGTGCGGCCCGATACAGTCGGCAACCACGGGAAGGCATGGATAGGATGGGGCAGTATCTCCTCCTCCAGCAAAACCCACTGTTTGGGGGAGCGGATCGTCCACTCAATCACCCTACGCAGATGAGCTGCGTGATAATACAATTCCAAATGAGGAACCCCCAGCCCCCCACAGAGTTTAGGGTGAACGAGGTGAGCGAAAGCGAGGCGGTGCGTGCCGGAGGACCAAATATACTTCAGAAAAGCGCGGTGGCACTGTTTGAAATAGGCCCGGGGAATAAAAATTGGCAACGTAGGCAAACATTCTTTAAATCTATTGTGCTGGTTTGTGACAGCAAATTGAAATGTAACTAAAATTAGAGATGCAATCAATAAGACAGGTTAGCTTTAAAGTATATGAGCTTCTGGTGTTAGTTACTACAATATTATCTTATACATTCATTGCGAGTCACAAAGCAGCTGCAATGCCCTCTGTGCAGACAGGCAAGGTACACTCATAGCCTTGCCTTCCTACAAAAATAAGTCTTGCCGTAGTGGTTTGGAGCCATGAACACCTGCACGCCTGTTTCCTGAATGCTACATGCACATTCACAATACTCATCTAAAATACAGCTGCTTTATCCCCAGCAAACAGATTTTTTTTTTAATAACGATTAGTCACAATGAAAAAAATCTATTTCTGACTTATGCAGGGGGGTTATTTATCGAAGCTTGCCAGCTGCAAAGCAGATGACATTAAAAAAAACACCAGACTTGTGGCTGATTTAGTTTTGCCTTTGTTTAGGCCAAAGTGCATAAATTATGTGACCATATGCCCAATAGAGTTATAAAAGGACTTTCTTTTTCATCAAACATACCATTTTTGGCCATATAGTCTAACGGAATCCCCAATATTTATGCCTTTGATGGTTGTTTTTTTTAATGGTATTTGCTGGGCATGTGTTAAATTATTGCTTTGTTTTATTTATCGGTCCTTATTATTTTAGCAGCAACTTGGGAAGCTGATGTGTATGCCTTTTATGCTTTTAGTGCACTCCCCTTTCTGTATCAAATAGGTAGATAGAGAAGAATGAAAATTATTAGCCTACAAATGATTGTAAGCTTTTTTGGACCAAACAAAGGGCACACAGCCATCTGTGGATAACACAGTTCTTCCTAAAGAGCTTTCAGTGTGTTATATAGTATGTCTCGCTAGAAAAGCACCAGTAGAAGATTATTTTAACCATGTACTACAGTTATCTTAGAAGGTTCGATGTCATAAATAGTGGTTATTAAATCTTAACATACTACTACAAGCCCATCTTGGTTCCATTTGGGTGTTTAAACTTTGAGGAACCAGAAAATATGATTCTGGTTGGTTGTTCCTATATAAAAAGGTTTTTTCACTAAGCCAAGTGTTTGCAGGTAAACTGAACTCCTCAACTGTTTAATATTACTATGCGCTCTGGGATCTTCTGCTGCAAGAACACGTGGATTGGTCCAGCATAATATAAGGTGATACTGGGAGTCTGAAACACCTCCCTAATTCCATAGGTTTGTAAAAATATATAGGATACACGGTCGCATTTATAGGATACAATTTCCCTTTATAAAGAGAACAAACAACATAAAATCAGTTTCCCAGGAACCGTTGCAGGTTATTGGCACATACAATCTTGGCTCTTGACACTACCCAATCACTTACAAAATATACCGTTCTGCCTATGCATTCAGTACAGTGTTGATTGATGGAATTCAAGTATTGAACAAGCTGCCAGTATTTACAGGTATGTTTTGAGTTACCAGGGGGAGCAACTGGACTCAATATGTGGATGATTGCCAACTTAGGGGTGAGTACATTAGAGCAAACGTGTAGCATCAGAAGAGTCATCAAAATTATGATTCTGTAAATATTACAGCTATTTTTTAATTGTCTAATCAACTGTTACCATGACATCAGCAAGCGAAATTGATTCCAGTCTGTAGTAGAAGTGAATGTAAAATATTTAATTTAAATCCTTGGGCGGATAGCTTCTGCTCTCCAGACTTGTCATTTTCTACCCCGTCTCCTATACCTTGGCCATATGGAGAAAAAGGAGACCATTGAGTCAGCATATCCACTTTACCCTCTAGTTCTCTAGTGACTAGCAATATATAATCAGCCCCGTCCACAAAATATGTTTAATGCATACTAGACTTGCGCATTCGTCTTCGGGCGAACATGGAAACGAGCACGAAGAGACAGTTTTTTTGTTCGTGCCGAAGACACGCCGAAGAGAATACAGTGCCGGCAAAACGTAGGAGAAGACGAAGACTCACAACCACGAAGAATCGAAGATTCGTTTCTGCCGTCCAGCCGCCAAAATTTCAAACAGGAGTGAGCTGATCTCGTCTGTCCAATCAGCTCACTCTTGTGACGTCACGCTACGGGTCTCGTCCAATGCTTGTGCTGCTGTTTTTTGAATTCTGAAAGCGCCTTTATAAGACCAGAGCTTGCCTGAGAGATCCATTCATTTTTCGCTGTGACTGCTTTGGCAACACTGCTGTGCTGCATCCGAGTGTTACAGAGATAGATTGTTCTGTTCTGTGTGAGACTGGTAAGCCTCAGCCTGCCATTTCTCACAGTCTACTTCATCCTCACTTCAGTTCTACTGAATTAATATTTAATAATAATAATTTGATTAATTTAATAATTTTTTTATTAAATTTGTCATCAACTGTGTAGTGCTGTTGAGTTGACAGTGCACTCAGTGCCTCACTGGCACTGGGGTACCCTTGCCCTGGGCTGGCACTAGTGCCTACTGCCTGTCCTGCTTAAATAAATTAAATAATAGAATTTATAAATAATTTAATAGAATATATTAATAATTGAATACATATAAAATTATATATATATTTGTCAGTTATATATACTATAGTTAGTATAGTATTAGTAATAGTATACTAGTGTAGAGTGTACTGTAGACATTCAAGAAATCTACTAGTGTCTAGACTAAAACCAGTAATATTAATAATTAATAATTGAATACATTATAAAATTATATATATATTTGTCAGTTATATATACTATAGTTACATTAGTAATAGTATACTAGTGTAGAGTGTACTGTAGACATTCAAGACATCTACTAGTGTCTAATCTAAAATCATTAATTAATATCAATAATTCTATAATTCTTATCTTAATAGTTAATTAAATTAGGTATACAAAATATAATTAATAATTACTACTATCTTATAGTTCAGCTAATCTATTAGTACTGGTGCTGCAGCTCTATAGTTTGTGCTTTGTTTTAGCAACAGCAAGAGACCAAGTCAATTTTTCTTAATTAATAATATTTCATTTTATTTAATTTGTTTTGCTCACCTCAGTCCATCAGTGAAGTGAACTTGTTGGGCTAGTGAGTGCAGCCGCATAAGTGCTGTGTTCTTTTTTGATCAGCAAGCAGTGACGTTAACTGTTTTGCAAAGATTTTCTCATTTATTTTACATTTTATTTTAATTTTATTAAAAGTACCCTTAGTGTTTTGCTCACCTCAGTCCATCAGTGAAGTGAACTTGTTGGGCTAGTGAGTGCAGCCGCATAAGTGCTGTGTGTTTCAGCAAGCAGTGAAGCTAACTGTTTTGCTGTGACATTTTATTTTATTTCTAATTTCTTTTCAAGAAAAATTGACTGTGTGACGACAACAACTGTACTAAGCAAAGCTTCAAGCTACTAGCTGTAGTACTAAAATAATTCTAATCTTTAATCTTCTTAATCTATAATATATTATCTAATATAATATAAATTCTAATTCATAATCTATAATATATATAAGTAATTCTTTCTAATTCATAATCTATCTTCTATCTATAATCCAAAATATAAGTAATTCTAATCTATTAATAATATAATATTATATATAACTTAACCTCACTTTAGGTTAGTGGGCTTGAGAGCGTCTGCCTAGAGTTAGACTAGAATACTAATATAACTTTAGGTTTAGCATAGTAGTAGGATAGGCTCTTAGGCCCGAGTAAATTCAAAGTCTTTAATTTTTTTTATTTATTTATTTTTTTTAAGTTTTTTTAAACACTACACTACACACACAACACAAAATTTGAAATGGATCCTCCTTTTGGGACTAAGGAGGGACAAGCTCCATCTACCACCACCAGCACCACCACCAGTTCTAAGATGCAGCCTTTGCGTCAGTCTAGTCGGCCAAGTAGGCCAAGCTCTCGCTTATCATTTGGGGAAGCATTGCTTGAAGGATCATCAAGTAAAGGAAAGGCACCAAAAGCAGGCAGTAGTAGTGCGGCTAGGCCCACAAGCTCTATGGTTTTTTACGGAAAGCCTAAAGCACCAGAAGCACGTTCAAAGTTAAAGGGTAGCACAACTAGTACTTCTACTAGCCCAGTGAGTAAAAAGAAGTGCCTTTTGCCCCAAGCAGCATCTTCCCCATCCACGAGCAGCATGCAAGGTACCAAGCAGAGCCAAATTAGCAGCAAGACTCAGAGGGGTCACAAACCAAAGCGATCTCATTCCTTTGCGCGCCCCAATTTGGGAGCACTTTGAAAATGTTGAAGAAGGCCGCTATGGAAAGTGCAAACATTGTGGGAAGCTAATAAGCAGAGGGAAAGTGTCTGGCCATTTTACCAGTGCTAGCATGAAGCATCACCTCAGCACTCAACACAATGCTGTGCTATTGGGGAAAGATGCAGAAGTAAAACTTAGTGCAGGCAGCATAGCTGGTGGCCGTGGAAAAACCCCAAAAGCTGCTTCTGAGCCAATAGCAGCAGCAGCAGCAGCAGCAGCAGCTAGTGCTGGCAGCCAGAGACCAAGGCAGGTTGGGGCACTGCATGTCCAGCCCACCCTGGAACAATTTGTGACATTCCAAAAGGTCAATGCCCAAACAGCAGGCCAATAAAGTAACGCGACTTATTGGTCAGTTCATTGCTGTTGGAGGGGCATCCTTCTCTATGATCGAAGGGGAGCCTTTCAAACAATTGATGACGGCTGTGGCTCCACAATATACAGTTCCGTCACGTTCCACTTTCAGCAGGAACATTGTCCCCTCATTGTATCGGTCCTGTGTTGCAGCAGTGAAAGAGGAGCTTTCCAAGGCTGCTGGTCAGTCTGTTCATTTCACAACAGATTTGTGAAGTGCACCTAGTGGGCAGCATGCCTTTCTTTCTTTGACAGCACACTGGTGGCAGCCCGGTGTGCCCAAGGAAGCTGCTGCAGCAGGCTACCGATCATTCCTTCTCCATGCAGAAGTGATGGATGAAAAGCACACTTCCCAAAATATTCTGCATGCGATGAGGAAAATGTTTAGCCTTTGGGTGGGAGCAGAGGCAGGCACCAATGTTGAAGTTGGTTTTGTGGTAACTGACGGAGGTGCCAATATGGTGAAAGCGCTGCGAGATGGTCATATTGTTGGTGTGCGCTGTGCAGCCCACATCATCCATCTTGTAGTGAAGGCAGCAATGTCAGAAGGAACTAATGTGGCAGCAGTAGTTCTGTCCCGCTGCAGAAAGATCGCTGGGCACTTTCACCATAGTGTTAAGGCTAGCCAACTTTTGAGGGAAGAGCAAGAGAGGTCAGGTCTTCCCGTGCACTGCCTACGTCAGGATGTCAGTACACGGTGGAACTCCACGTTAGACATGCTGGAGAGGATTTTGGAGCAGCAGAGGGCAATCCATAATCTTGCCTCAGAGCACAATATTGGGATTACATCTCCATTGAATAGGGAGGATTGGACAGTGATCGCCCAGCTAGTGGCAGTCCTTAAACCATTCAGGGATGCCACAGAAAATGTAAGCTCAAACACTTTACCTCTGTGAAGTTCCTTCTGCACCTAATGTTGATCCTCTTAGCTACTGGGATGAAAAGAAGAGTGTGTGGCCTGCATTCTCATGGGTTGCGCAGCAGCTTCTATCATGTCCGCCAACCACTGTTCAAAGTGAGGGCTTTTTTTCTGTGACTGGAAACATACTGAGTCCACAGCACTCACACATGGCACCTCATCTGATGGAGCAGATTGCCTTTCTTAAATTCAAGCTGCCCAAGTTGGGTTACCCAGCTCTTAGCTTGGAAAGTTAAAAAAAATTTTCTCTAATGTTTAAGGTAGTTTCTCCCCCTGGTTGCACGTGTTTGCGGTGTGGCAACGCCTGCTACCTCCGCCGGTGTAGCCAATTTATGCTAGGGCCTAGTGTATGAGCTCTGGAAGTCCGCTCCCAAACGCCTAGGACTGACAGTCTTTGGATGCTTTGCTCTGGGGTGGAACAGGTGAGCGGGTCGTCAATTGGCCACTCATTCGCCTTTCCCAATGCTGCTGCTGCTGCTGGTGGCGCCAGCGTCTCTTCTCTGCCAGTTTGCTTCCTGGCTAGTGTCATGCCTCAAATGTCCCTAATGGTAAGGGTAGTTTCTCCCCCCTGGCTGCGCCTGTTTGCGGTGTGGCAACGCCTGCTACCTCCGCCGGTGTAGACAGCTTACGCTAGGGCCTTGTGTCTGAGTTCTGGAAGTTCGCTCCCAAACGCCAAGGACTGACAGTGTTTGGATGCTTTGCTCTGGGGTGGAACAGGTGAGCGGGTCATCAATTGCCCACTCATTCGCCTTTCCCAATGCTGCTGCTGCTGCTGGTGGTGGTGCCAGCGTCTCTTCAATGCCAGTTCCCTTCCTGGCTAGTGTCATGCCTTAAATGTCCCTAATGGTAAGGGCAGTTTCTCCCCCCTGGCTGCGTCTGTTTGCGGTGTGGCAACGCCTGCTACCTCCGCCGGTGTAGCCAGCTTACACTAGGGCCTTGTGTCTGAGTTCTGTAAGTCCGCTCCCAAACGCCAAGGACTGACAGTGTTTGGATGCTTTGCCCTGCAGTGAAACAGGTGAGTGGGTCGCCAATTGCTCACTTATTCGCCTTTTCCATTTCCTTTTCCATTTCATTTTTTTCCGTCTGATACACAACCTACCAAACATAACACACACAATAACACATATAACACAGTGACATAACACATAACACACACATGTACAATTCACAAATCACAAGGACCTTTCCTCCTGTTATTTGCCCTGGCCTTCACTTCTACACTCACTAGCATTAACGCTATAACTCACACTTCACCCTATAACATTTTTCCATCCACATAGCTGCCAACAGACCCAACTTTTTCAGGGACAGTCCTGCTTTTTTCCTGTCCCATCAAATTTAGCTAAACTAGGTATGCTAGTGCACATAGGTATAGCTGGGTAGGTTAGCACTACAACATTAAATAAATATAAGTAAATAATAATAAATATAACTTTAAAATAAAATTCAATAAACCCATTAAAATTAAATTATTATTTAGACATAATACATCTTTAACCAAAACAGTGCACTGCTAATAATCTTAAAACTAACCGTACATTAACCCTAAGCTATTTTTTAGTTCTTGTCCAACATTTTTCCATTCGCATACCTGCCAACACACCCAACATTTTTGTGGACAGTCCAGCTTTTTTCCAGTCCTGTCCAGTAAAAGTTGGGTTGTTGCAAAGTATGCCATTATAAATAGGTAGCAAATGTTAGGCATGTATTACAAGTGGTCCAAAATCAATTTAAAAATGTAAAATAATCCCTATTCTTTTATTAAACATCTATGGATGTGTGACTGTGTATGATAAAAACAAAGGAGGCCAAGTTCCTTGGAGCATTTGTCTCTAGGTCATTTTGTGTACAGTACACCTCTGTAAGTGTATGCAACTCTATTGGTCGTTTCGGCAGGGGGCTCGCCTGCCATCAACGAATGAGGTGCATTCTGCAGTTCTGCAATTCATTTGTTGATGCCAGACCAGCCCCCTTCCGGCGACCAATAGAGTCGCACACACGTACCTTCACGGCGCGAACACATCTGCTGCTGCTGCTGCTGCTTCTGCTGCTCCGATGTGTTCTTAACCCCGTATTAACCCCTGCTACGCAGCCGGGATAAAACGAAGATGAAACGAGCACGAAGAATGGCCACGAATATTCGCCCGAAAAGAAGACAGGAACGGGCGAATATTCACGGAATACGAAGGTTTTTTTTTCTCCGAAGACGAGTACGAAGACGAACACGAAGAGCCCCTTGGTGCCCAAGTCTAATGCATACTACTAAAACACAAATGTTTCGGGCTACAACCCCTTTCTAAATGAGGCTTGTGAAAGATGTTGTAAGCCCAAAAAGTTTGCATTACAGTGGTATGCATTAAAGATATTTTGTGGGCATGCTGAAAAGGAGTACATGATGCTGCTCATTTCTTAATACAAGTTAGAAGGTGTTTCAGCAGCACAGTATGGTGCACATTGCACCTGGTAAGAAGCTTACTGAAAGAATGAGTTTTCTTATCTATTACCTACAGAGTAAGGGCTGTCAAACTCCAGCACTCGAGGGCCACAACCAAGCTAAGATTTTATGATATACCATCTTAATCACTAGCAGGTAAGTCAAAATGGTTGGAAATTGATTTAAATTGTATCAAAACCAAGGAGTTCCAGGAATCCCGGTTTATTTGGGACCCTTAATTCTTGGAGTTCAACACACCTGCTATAGAGGCACTTTTTCAAAAGATCTTCATGATATGAGCCGATGTACCTTAATGTTATCTCTGCCCACGCCACATGCTTCCCATACACACTAATGCACACACAGTAACATTCTTACACACAAACATACTAACACAGGGGTGGGCAATTAATTTTCCCATGGGGCCACATGAGAAATTGGAATGGTTTTAGAGGGCCAGACCTCTACAAACTACAAACTCCGAAGCCTTGTCCATTTTGTTAACTTATGTGCTGTTTAATAAAGTTATTCAAGCCTACGTCATTGGTAGAGGTGCTTGAATAAGTAAGGCCTGAATAACTATTAGCACAGCACAGAAGTGAACAAAATGAACAAGGCTTCGGAGTGCATACCGTATTTTTCGCTCTATAAGACGCACCTGCTGATAAGACGCACCTAGATTTTAGAGGAGAAAAAAAAGGAAAAAATATTTTGAGCTAAAAAATGGGCTAAAATATTTATTACAATAACTGAATAAGCTATGAACACAGTAAGACACACGCAGTAAGACACACACAGACACAGTAAGACACACACAGACACAGTGAGACACACACAGACACAGTGAGACACAGTAAGACACACACAGACACAGTAAGACACACACAGACACAGTGAGACACACACAGACACAGTAAGATACACACAGACACAGTGAGACACACACAGACACAGTAAGACACACACAGACACAGTAAGACACACACAGACACAGTGAGACACACACAGACACAGTAAGACACACACAGACACAGTAAGACACACACAGACACAGTAAGACACACACAGACACAGTGAGACACACACAGACACAGTGAGACACACAGACACAGTAAGACACACACAGACACAGTGAGACACACACAGACACAGTAAGACACACACAGACACAGTAAGACACACACAGACACAGTGAGACACACACAGACACAGTAAGATACACACACACACAGTAAGACACACACACACACAAACACAGTAAGACACACACACACAGTAAGACCTCCCTCCCTAACCCCCCTTCTCAGTATCTCCCCTCTAACTCCCTAACCCCCCCTTCTCAGTATCTCCCCTCTAACTCCCTAACCCCCCCTTCTCAGGATCTCCCCCCCCCGCCCCGGTCACTTACCTTAAACTCCTGTGTTGGAAGCGTGAGGCGTTTGTCTCGGGTGCCGGCGCTTCACTGCTGATCGCCGGCGTCTGACGTCATATGCCGGCGCCCAGCGTAAAGCGCCGGCACCCGAGACAAACGCTTCCAACACAGGAGTTTAAGGTAAGTGACCGGGGCGGGGGGGGACACCGGACTCATTGGTGAGTCACCAGGACACTCTTTGCGGGCCGGTCCGAGCTATTCAGCGGGCCAGATGTGGCCCGCGGGCCGTGCTTTGCCCAGGTCTGTACTAACATATTTAAACACAGTAACAAACTAACTCTCAGCTCTCAGAGAGAGGGCAGCTCTCTGGTCCAGCGGTATGCATGGCCTGATATAAATCAAGCAAAACTTTACTTGATATTAAATAATTATTTCTGGGAAGGCTTGAGACATTGAACAGTACAAGAAATGATGTTTATAATACTAAATTTATGTACAAAAGTATTAAATTTAGCAGTGCACAAGGAACAATACCTTTAAATCCAGAGTTACATTACCTATACAGCTGAATATTTTTGGAAGGGGTTTAATTCCTAACTGAAGAAATAATAATATGTAAAAAGACCTAAAGAAGGAGTGCATAATATATTATATTAATTTTTCTGCATATTTTGTTTGCCAGCAAAAGTCAAACCAATAAATTGGAAATTATTTTGAAATACACTTTCATACTTTCATATACTGTAACTTGCTGACACTTTTTATTACAAAGCAGCATCAATTGTCAAGAGATGTGAATAAGCAATTAGTGAAGAGACGAGATCCTGCTCCAGCTCATTATCTCTATAGTAATGAAGCTGCTGTTACCTGGGAGTATCTGCACCAACCTTGGAGGACCTCAACATTTTTGCACTGAAGAAGTGCATATGACGTTCGACCAACATATTTATACATCTGCATAGAGAGGTGGGTGAGCCTGTTTGAGCCAAATCCGACCCCCGGCTCTGCTTGTTGACCTATGCTTGAGCTGAGCCTACCTTGCGTTTTGTGTAAGGAAAGTCCCTGCTTGTATACATATAGAGGCAGGAGCTGACCAACTTATTATACTGCAAAAAGGGTGCACACTAGCAATAGCTTGCACTACTCTACGCTTCATGAGTCTGATCGAGCCAACCATTGGCCTTTACCAGATTGTGGCCTGCACATACACATAATATAGACAGACACAAACATAATATAGACACACACACATATATATATATATATATATACCATAATTTATTGTTTTATATAGCGCCATCATATTCTGTAGCGCTGCACAATGGGTAGACAGGACATAACAAGTAGTATATAACAAATTAATTTTACTTACAGAAACAACAGGTGAGGAGGGCCCTGCTCAAGCGAGTATATATATATATATATATATATATATATATATATATATATATATATATATATATATATATAAACTGAATATATATATATCTAAAAATGCCTGGGTGCTTATTATTACCTCTTGGTTTTATGTCTCTCTGTTTGTCTATCTTTTTTTTATAGAACAAATAGTGATCGCATCTGAAGAGCTTTATAATAAAGTTTTCAGACTTGCCTAATAAATCTGATTCTCTGATTAATGAAAAAAACAAGTCAAGCAGTTTGGATTACCCTGGGACAGTCTCTGTGGATTATCTTTGGAGATTTGATATCACTGAGATAAATGGAAAGTTTTCTGCTTATGTTGCATCACATCTGTGTGTTTGTCTTAATAACAAATCCACACAGAACACTAGGCACCCTACCTGTATTGTGAGTGTACAGTATTTTGCAGTGTTCCAAAATAGATAAACCAAGATAAATTCATGCACGGTATATCAATTAGAGACACTAAGAAATAATCAGTTCTATTAATTGTTATACTATTTTGAATAAGCAAAATACTTTCATATTTAATGGCTTTGTTTCTGTTTTCCAACATGTTATTTTGGTGATATATAGATTACTCACTTTAATTGTTAATATAATAGCGTTTAATTACTTTTTTACAGTACCTAAGGACAATTGCCAAATATTCTATGACTTGCAGTGGGTTGGGGCATTTACCTTACCAACCTATAATGCTAACTCGTAAGACAATGGAGGTAGTGTTGATACAGGAATGGCATGAAGTCGTGATAAGGGATTAATAATATAAATCAGAATGTCTATCCTTTTTAAGATGACAGGGACATTTTTTGAGATAGCTGAATTGTTATGAATGCTGAATTAAAGGTAAAATAGAGGAGTTGAACTGGAATATTTAAAAATTGAGGAAAGGAAGGTGGTCATATGGAATGCAAATGTGATTTCATTATTTTAGTCAAATGTCCTTATTGCCTTATTAGCAAGTAAAAAATTCATTGAGATCAAATGTTCCTTAAAGATATAGTAAAACTTCATAACAAGTTTTATTACAACTTTTAATAATAATCCAAACAGATATCTGTAAAAAATATAATTGTGTTAGTCATGTCCAAACTCATCTTCTTTCTGATGACACACCGCTCTAGAGTTAGGTTGCAATTCCAGTAAGGTACCAAGATGATTAAAGGATCAAATAAATTAACATACAGCCGCAAGATGGTCAACTGAATACCGATTAATAGTACAAAATAACACTCCTGCAAAATCCAAAGATTAATGGTGCAATCATTTCAAAGGCAAAACAGCAAGGAAGGCCCGAGCAAAGCTGGTAAACAGTATATGGTCTATATGGTGATAGCAGGAACCAAAAAAAGCTGTTCCTCTAAATGTGTATAACTTGAGAGAGAGTACATTAGATTGACTTATACCAGTACATATTCTCCGTCAACATCTCTAATTAGGATCCGCAAGGTGCATTCCATTGGAGTCACGGATCACTGCTCCCAATCCACTTGAATTATGTGTGGGACAAGATTAGTGTCCCTTCCTTAATGGTGTAAGTGAGCTAAATTGACTAAATTATTCCTAGTTGAACAGAAAAAAACCCACAATCCCTGGTAATATTGGAGTTGGAATCGGACCTAATCATGAATAACTTAACACCTCACCAGATATTACTAAAACTTAACTTTTAATTATACCTATAACACATTATAACACATGGAAGAAAGAACCACACAAATAGGAATGAACCATGTAATTGACACTGGTCTTATTGTATAAATAGTTTGTCTCTAATGAGACAAATATGGCTATAAAGATCAAAGAATGAAAACGTAATTGGAACGGAGCATTCCCTATGGGCTCAGAATCTAAAAATCCCCATATATCACTCCCATGCTACCTGCCTAAAAATAGATACTAGCAATGAATATAAGCTGTAAGTGAGCTAAATGTCTATCACAGAAGTCTGCAACATCACTATCTTTTGTGAATCGCATCCTATTCCCTAACCTGAGGGGTTAGACGTTACATCTCTCTACTTTTTTAATGATTTTGTGTAGACTAATAAAGATTGAAACTTTGAATGACATTGGACTCGTGTGGATATGATATGTTGTACGACAGTCAAGTGAGTGCACTGCTTATCTGCTCATTCCCGTTTTTGTCAGATCATAATGGTGGGGATATCCGTTGCGGCGGCACTTGACTGCCAAGTATTGGCTGAGATGCCTAAACTGTTTGGGCTAATTTTCATTTAAATAGCCCACTCTTTCAAATAATTGGTCAATTCTAGAAGCCTCTCCTGCCTTCAATTTACTAGCTACCTGTTGTCTAGTTTTAACGATCCACTTCTATTCATTGATCTTCATCACTATTCCTATAAATCCTAGCCAAACTTGATGGAGTAAGTTAACACCCGAATGCTATTTTCTTATGTGGTTCCCAATGGTTTCCTCAGCTTTCCTCAGCTCTGTGTCAATCCCACCTGTCTCCCAAGACTTCAAATAGCCAAGTTTTTGAGCACATACTTGTTAAGACCCAGATAACCTGAGAGGTCTCAAAAGATCTCAATCTACGCAGTTACCCAATAAAGACATCAACTTGACTCTACTCGTCTCCTCAAATTCATATCTTTGCTATATTTGAAATATAGTGTGGATATGGACACCCTATGTTTAACATAGGTATGTTTTATACCTTGATCTGACCTAGCTTTTATTGCTAGAGGTTCTAGCGCTATTGTGTACAGCTTTGTCTGGTACAGTTTTAATATGAAAAGGGAGGGAGAGGAACCTAGCATGAGAGACCTGGGCTGAGCCATCTAATACCATAATTGATAAGAGGAAAGAAACCCAAATCCGGGCAATATTTTCCGTAGGTAAGACCAGTTTCATCTATCAAAGGCTTTTTCTGTATCAAAGGAGTTCAGAAGACAAGACTTGCAAGATCTTTGAGTATCTGCAATTTCATTTATAATTTTTCTTGTATTATCTCAGGGCTGGTGGCTGGTGTGAGCTCTTAAATTCTCTGCAGGGATACAGCCCTTCTTACAAAATGAATTAAATATACCTAATAAGTGAGGAAGGAGAAGTGGGGCAACTGTTTTGTAATACTGATTAGCACTGATTAACTTCTTCATTCCGGCTACCCGAAGCCTTCCCTTGCGGGAAGCGGCCAGAACTGCCCACTGACGTCCCAGTGCCCGCTGACGTTGCATACCCGGAGAGTTCCCAATGTTTTACATTGCTATATGGCAACTTTTATTTCATATAAAATAAATAGAGGTTCCAATTACTCTTTTATTACTTCTGACAATGTGGAAAACTTTAATGAACTGTAAAAAATCCATTGCAGGTAAAGAGGTTGAGGAATAGTTGGGTCATGGTCTAAATGATAAAGGGAGACATAAAAGCTTGCAAGTCAATTTGCACTTTTCTAAAGTTTTAATACCTTTTTACCCTGAATTATTGATTACAAATTGGGGTCTGGTTGCTGCTGATCTAAGTCACAATTTAAGGGCCAACATTGTGTCAGCCTTGTTTCATTTTGTTTAAGGTATCTGCGCATGAATTCAGTTTTCTAAAGTTAGATCCCAAATAGCTTATTTTATTTTTTTAATCGCCAATATTTTGTGTTTTTGTTTTATTATTTAATTTAAGTAATTAAGTAAATTGGCAAAATACATTTTGTCGTTATGCAGTTGATGTACCCCTTATAAACATAGAATAGTCATAAAAAGGGTTTTTGTGACACCTGAGACGCTTTCAGTGCCAGTTGGGTATTCATGAGAATTACGTCTCTTTCATCAACTGGTTAATGTTAGTTACACTGCTGGCAATGCAGACCTATACAGTTCTCTATCATTAAAGGAAATAACAATTTTCTTTAATTTTGTTTCCCCTTGAGCTCTCTAGTTCTCACATTTATAGTTCTCTCGGGTCTTATTGATATAATTAAGGAATGTAAACAGTCTGCATCCTAAGCCATCTGTTTCTTTACTACTATAAGCCATTACAAAAACACTACCGTCATGAGGATTGTTCTGTTTGTAGTGGTCTGCATTACATTTACAGGCTGTTCTTTCTGGGTTTTAATTCTTTCCACTCTAGCGGGGACATACTTAGACTGTCAGAACTGGCCCTCCATGTAATTGGTCCATTTCATTTAGGGAGGCAGAGTCTACTTTGCATTACATTATATTTTTAATGCTTACT
Source organism: Spea hammondii (assembly GCA_029215755.1). NCBI lineage: Eukaryota > Metazoa > Chordata > Amphibia > Anura > Pelobatidae > Spea > Spea hammondii. The sequence continues at coordinate 90,431,821 of JARDYJ010000003.1, forward strand.
GAAACCAATGCATAAAGCTTAAAAGACTGTATGGCATCATCTAGCTGTCCCTACCATGAGCTACAGTAAGGAACATAGAGCCATCAATTTTCCACATGTCCTGAGCAGTGAATATGATGTAAGGATGGTATTTCCAAAATTTGCTACCTACCTATAATATGACCCTATGTGATCATAAGGTGATATTGGGCATTTATTTGTAGATCTTTTGCCCATCATGCATGGCCCCTGCAGTAAACTAAAATGAGCACTGGAATCTCATTATTTAAAGCGCATCTCATTCAGACTGGTCACATTGGTTGCTGGAAATATTACTAAATATTAATATATTTACCCAGAAGTCTGCTCAAATTATGCAATTATGCAAGTTTATGAGACCCTGCAGTGAAAGTGAGGCTGTTTGCACAGTGTGCGAGTAACCAGAGACAAAGCCGCCGTTGAGGTAAAGGGGTGAGGGAGGGAAGGAGCGCCTAAGTGAGGGAAAGGGAGTTTGTAATAAGGAGAATGTACATAAAAGTGTGTGTTAACATGAATGTGCATGTGTATGTGAGCATAGATGTGTATGTATGAGCGTTTGTGTGTGTCAACATGGATGTTTATGTGTATGTGTGTTAGCATGGATGTGTAAGTTTGTGACAGCATGGATGGGTATGTGTAAGGTCTTGTGTGTTAGCATGAATGTGTATGTGAAGGTGGTTGTGCATAATCATGAAAGTGTGTGTGTAAGCGTTTGTTTGCAAGCATGAATAATTTTCTTTGTGTGTTTAAGTGTGTGTTATAATGCATGTGTATTATCATGGATGTGTATGTGTAAGTGTGTGTTAGCATGAATGTATATGTGAAAGTTGTGTCAGAGAGAGTGCATGTTAGTAAGTATGTGTAAGCATGTGTGTGTGTGTGTTAGCATGAGTGTGTAACTTTGTGTACGCGTGTGTACATATTTGTGTGCCAGCATGTGTCCCTGGCCCTATACAATCATCATCTTACTGCAGTACGATGGACCATTTAGGTTGTTTACATTCATAATATTGAGTGGCTAGTAACATTTTTTGCCTTCTGAGCCAAGCCTTGTACCCTGATAATTTTCCAGCCCTGGGTACCTCTACTATTTTGTTAATTAATGCCAGTGATACTGTCGGATTGGCAGCCACAGGAAAACTAACAAACTCAAGTTACATCTGAAATTATGCTAATTTTACTGGAATACAAGGAAACCAAAGGTATTGACTTCCCCTTTAATTTTCTTACTATTGCTTGTCTCTATTAATGGTGAAAGTTATGACTACTCTTTCTTCTGTTTCTGCTTTTGTTATGTCACATTCTATACAGATGTTTGCAGTGAATTTTGTCACCTGCTTATATTTTTAGCCGTTTACATATTCACTAAATGTGCACAGTTGTTTGTATAAAAAATAATTGTCCAGCTTGTAAAGGTTAAATTCAGCATTTGTCTGTATGGAGCAAGTTAACTTGATTGATGCATAACATATGTAGTGTTACTTTGCAGAGCAGGATGGTAATATTTTTTTATGTCTTAATGGGAAAATAGTTATTGGGATTGACAACAGATTGGAAGTACATAAGTAGTTGCCAATATGTGTATGCATGTATGTATGTATAATATTATTATTTATTTAGAGCTAAACAGTTTACAGTATAATAAAAGTGAGGTACAATAAGTGCATTTGTATAGTATGTACAATAGTCAAACAAAGCTTACAAACAGGGTACAATAGGCAACAGTTCTACATTTGTGAGTATAGTTACAACAGGCTTGTATCATGGCTGTCAACATGTGGGGCGTTTCACATGTTAATCTCCTTAAGCATCACTCATCACAGCATCATCATGGGCAGTCCCGTACATGATTTTACGAACCATTTCAGGTCTCCACATTGTAACCCAGGACAGTGGTAGGTATTCAAATGTATTTCATTTGGGGGTAGAAATCACATTCAGAGACAGTTTACAATTTTCTAAGTATCTTCAAGTGCCTGTGCATTCTCTAGAGACCTCAATGGTTTCAATTGTAATTCTGCTTTTAAACTTAATAGAATCTAATTTACATATCAGTGGTATAACAGGGTCATCCATATTTAGGACTGAGGGATGAGGGCAATAAAAGGGTGGAACTGGCCAGGTAGTGGACACAGCCAGGAACAACAATTCCCACCTGGATAGTCAGCTGTGATACTCAGAGAATGGGAAAAGCTGGGACAGCTCCCATATATTCGTGAAATCGGGCAGTCTCTAAATCCTAAGTATAAAACGTGGCCTACAAAAGTTTGTAACTAATTTACTTATCTGTGCAGAGCCATCCAAAAATTAAATATAGGATAGATCTGAGAAGGTATAACTTATTGCGCTAAGAATTAGGTTTGGAGGTAGCCTTTGCTGTATCAGTATCATTGCACATCATCGATACACCTGGAAGCTCTTCAGGTTTAGCCCGGAGACTCCAGGTGATGTGCTGCTTCCCTGGTTCTCCATATGAAGCTGGTAAATCACCAGGTCATGGCAGCGGAGTATAGGCATGCCCACTATCCGGCCTATTTCCCTCCCATGCCATATAAATTTAATCTGGGGCTATCACCTGCCAACACATGTGGCTAGCCCCTGCCCCCACAAAGCCCCCAAAGAGTGAGGGCTTCTTGATAGCTGGAGCCTGGAAGTTTCCAGGTATTACCATTGGGATATATTCCCCAATTTTCATTTTTTTTAATTACATTCCTGCTTCTTTTTTTAATACAATTTTTGTTTCTTTTCTCTGTCAAAGATGCTAAATGTACAAACACTTCATAACTAGGTTTTTAGAAGTCAGTTGTAGTGGATTGTTTCCAAAGACAGAACTAATTAAACATCAGAACTTTGAGAGAAGAGTTGAACTGCTAAGCATTATGCTTTCATAATGGAGGGGTGGCTTTTACAGACACAAAAATGAATGGGTATCTAAAAGCCAGGCTCCTGGATCAATAAAACTTTCCTTTTTTTTAAAAATAGAAACCTTATATTAACTATAGCAGTATAAAACTTTTAAAGAACTAAGCAACAAACCATACCTCATCCATGACAGACTCCCTTTTCAATGCTACCTTCTACTTGAAGCGTGTCCAGGTTGGAATGGATCAGATATTTTTTTGTTTATTTATTGGCCTATTTTAGATTGTGTAAATAACAACCTAACTGCTGACTTAGCTTGTGCAGCAATATAACAGATAACCAGTCAAAAACTAAAAGCAAGCATGTATTGAACTGGATTCTTCCGATGTCCGTAAGCTGTTTTTAAAGCCTTTCGGGGAAGAAACAGGACATTATTGATTTCAAAGTAGGCCCCGGCTATCCATGGAGTACAGCCAGGTAACGGCACACTGCTATATCTGTGCTGGGTACATTGGCAATTCCTGACATTAAAGAATCTGGTTGTCTTGTATTATTGTCTCTCCAATTTGAGCTAATGACTCAGCAGTGTTATTACAGGAAATTTAACATTTAAAATAAAACCACACCAAAAAAAAAGTATTTAAACATAAGTTTCACAGATATCATTTCCAGAAAGTTATACCTCTATAGCAACTTCAAACAGTATGCTGTGGGTTAAAAACAGTGTGTGGGATACACTCAAACTCACGAACAATGAAACTACACTATGTAACTCTTCCATGACACAAACTGCAACAAAAGACTGTAAACTGTGAGTATATTCTCAAATAAATCAAATTGGAAATTCACTTTGTAGTGAGAACATTCTAGTTTCAGTCATATCGTGTCTGCACATTTTTTCTGAAGTAAAGACTCAAATCCTAAATTGTCTCTTAGATTCAGGATAATCAGTATCCCATGCATGTTTGAATTTTTTCACTTTATAAGACTCTACCACCTCTGATGGGAGGCTGTTCCACCTATCCACCACCCTCTGAGTAAAGCAAAAAAAATCCTATTTTGTGTTTATAACCATATACAGAGGTGTGAAAAAGAAAGTACACCCTCTTTGAATTCTATGGTTTTGCATATCATGACATAATAGCAATCATATGTTCTAAAAATTGGGTAAGTGCAACCTCAAATGAACAACAACAAATTACATATTACACCATGTCATTGTTTATTCAACAAAAATAAATTCAAAATGGAGAAGCCATGTGTGAAAAACCAAGCACACCTTATGTTTCAATAGTTTGTAGAACCACCTTTAGCAACAATAACTTTAAGTAATCATTTTCTGAATGACTTTATCAGTGTCTCACATCAATGTAGAGGAACTTTGGCCCACTCTTGTTTACAACGTTGCTTCAGTACATTGAGGTTTGCGGGCATTTGTTTATGCACAGCTCTCTCAAGGTCTCACCACAGCATTTCAATCAGTATGAGGTCTGGAGTTTGAGTGCTGGGCTATTGCAACACCTTGATTCTTTTCTTTTTTAGCCATTCTGTTGTAGATTTGCTAGGTGTGCTTGGGATCATTGTCCTGTTGCATGACCCTATTTCATCCAAGCTTTAGCTGTCACATTTGAGTGTAGAATACTTTGGTATACAGAGAGTTCATGGTTGACTCAATGACTGTAAATTTCCCAGGTCCTGTAACTGCAAAACAAGAACCAAATCAGCATTCCTCCACCATGAGTGGAAACTGCAAAGGGGGGGACTGTTAATGTCTATGTATTTAGAATGTGAGGCCTGTTGGTGTAATGGCCAGGTGTGCCAATACTTTTGTCCATATAGTGGACAATATAAAATTGCATATGCCTAATTTATATATTCACACAAGACAGACATAGATTTTCAGTAGGTACTAACAGGTTTAAGAAGCCACTTCAACTAGCTACAGTTATGGCTGTGACTTCCCAATCATTATGCTGTTATACTTCAATATACATATACAGCAAGAAGTGCACCTTACATCTTTTCTGCTAATATTTAATGCAGAATTGTCTCCTCAATAGAACATGAATCAAGCCAGTCATTCTAATGCTATCTCTCAGCAAACACTGCATGTTTTAGAATTAGATGTCATGCCTTTGTGAACGTGGCTAAATAGATCTGAAGTAGCAAGAAACTCAACAAATGATGTGGTTTAGGCATCTGTTTTTGGGAATGGCACAAATATGTGTGGCAGCTGAGGCGGGAAGGTAGGATGTGGCATCTCCAGGTTCCCACTGCTCAGTTTGAACTAAGGTTAGTGGCCCTTGTACTGCTGGTCTTTTTTGAGGGGTCCTCTGAGAAAGTAGCACAGGATTTTCACTTCCTTCATCAGTTAAACTAGACTGTACTTGCAAGGCAAGGAACAGAGAAAGTGTTTACATTAATGCATATTTGAGGTTGTACTGCTTGACCGAAAAGTTCCCTCTTTACTGTCACACAGGTAGTTATACAGCTGCTGTTGTTTACCCTTTTTTTCAGTTTGTCTAGTGTGGTCACATTATAAGGTTCTTGCACATCCTAGATCAGCTACTATTATTTCAGGACCACCTCATATAGGAACAAGTGGATAATTAGTTTCAGGACCCTCCTTGGATAGAGACAAGTGGATAAGTGTATTTTTAATGTTAGTATTCTATATTCTAAATAATTGACTTATATGAGGAAACACTTAATATTTACACAGTTATACATACTTGAGGACAAGCCTGTATTTATACTACCTTCTCCCAGCATTACAAATCGACGTGAGCCACAAGGCAAGTGCCCCAGCATGTATAAAGCTGGATAGAGTTGGAATAATCGGATAAGGAAATCAATCCAGTTGTACATTCTATTTAAATACACCAGTCCTATTGCACTAGCTAACTTGTTCAGAACTGTATGGGTAAAACCCACAATATTTTGGGACTATACTGTGCATATTTAAAAAAAATCATCATCATATGCAATTGTGAACTTTATGTTAATTTCAAATCTGGCCTTACAGCCTATAGAATACCATTACTACAATAATCATGCCACTATATAACCACTCATATAATGGGATGAATGAAGTCTCCCATACCATTCCCACCTATTGTGAGTATTTACACACCAACAATATGGATGGCATGCGTGTTTGAATATTTATATTTGAGAGTGTGCAGCCCAGGTGTGAGAATGTATTGAGAGTGCATGTGCCCAGTGTCAAAGGAGCATACACAGATAATCCCCTGGTAAGGTAAATGAATGTTAATTCTTTAATTTAATAGACATTTTAAGTATATTAAACATTTTAAATGAACTATACAGGTACATACTAGAGATTTAAATATTTGGAGAAGTTCTCTTACATATTTCCCTAATTATATTTTTTGAACTGGTGTACTTTAAGAATCACTCATTAAGTAAAAGTTAAATATTAATATATTTTTTTTAAAAATCACTTTTTTTCTATTCATGGGGATTTAGGTAGCTTAATTACAAAACCTTACCATAGATAGATATGAGGGACATATTTGTGATGCTAGCTAATTAATTGGAAGCAGCTACGTGAGTTGTAATTATACCAGTTTAGGTTCTCTGTATCATCCATTGTGCTAAAGCAAAGTTCAAATGGGTGATAAAATAGAATACATAAGCCAGGTACCGATATAAGGTACTGAACAAAGCCAAAACCAAATTGAAATTTGAGCGCTGAGTTGTCTGCTTATTCATTATATGCCAGGCAGCTGTATGCATTGAACTGTCCCAACTTGAGTTTTCTTATGCTCAGGAGCTCAACTCACAGTTCCTTATTTAAATATATGAAGTAGCTTAACCTTTTACACTAACCTCTGTAGGATCAGATAGGCCAAACCCAGGTTTCTTAATTTAAGTCAGCACTATTTTTTAGTCTGACTACCCAAGTTTATTATTCAGGTATTTTATCTGAAAGTCATTACACACCAGGCCACCTAAAGGAACTCTCCTTTAGAGACCAGTTACTCCATTCCTACGCTGTCATTGAACAATATGAATAATACATGCTACATTTGGGGTGACCTAATTTCTGTTTAATTTCTGTTTTTGCATTGTTACATATACAAGTAATGATCACAAAGCTTGAATATAATGAGATATGGTTCGTGAAATAAATATGTTTAAATAAATGATTAAATTACATTTTGATTTTTTTATATTTCATATATTTCAAAATGTTTTTGGATAAGAAGCCATCACCATGGAACTAAGTATAAGAGTCATAAAAAAGAGTCCATGTAACTAATTCAATTGACGTAGGATAGCAGTAGTGTGTCATCTTCTTTTTATGCTATATGGCATTGAAAGTGTTTCTATTTTTTATACTTTTCCTTCTTGTCTTTGCATGTGTAGGATGTTTATTTGAGCTTTTTATTCTGCATTAATTTTTTTTGATATGGTTTGGGTATTCTAGACAAAGGTTTTTTTATGCCCTGTTGAATTGCTTAGTAAACGTTTTTGTCTATTAAGGTAAGTGTAGTTTAGTTTCAGGGCCACTCTCTAGAATCCACAACCATGCATTTTCCACATGAATCCAGTGTTTACACCAATTAAGGCCTAAGGATACGTAATCATTTTTTTAAAATTGTGGTTAAATTTAAAACGTCTGTAAGGGGCAACCATATTTACACTCACTGACAACATGTAATTGTCACTAGAGGCCACTTTATGGCCAAATGAGGTTGCTGGTTCCTAGACATCCATTGTACTTTATTAAGCTGATCACATAGTAATTCATCTCGTGCTGGAGCCCCTATGCGCATTTGCTGTAAGATGCCTGGAGAAATATCTGTGGATGCTTTATGAGCACATTCATTTCCCTTCCAGTCGTACAAGTTGTTCAGAATAAATGCCTTGCATTTCCAGAAATTGCTATTGATCTGCTATTCGTTTTACAAGACCGATCGATATTAGTTTCCTCGAGCCATATATTTATTTGTGGTCAACCTCTTTCTTTTCTTCTCTTTTTTTTACCTTCACTTTTGTGCGTTGCTTTCTAGTGCTTGTTGTAACCTGTCCAAAACGAATAGATGATTTCATCTCTTTCCTGGAAGGCTAAAAATATTTCCTGAGCTAAAATGTGTATGAGACGAACTGATTCCCAATTCTCTATATATCCTAACAATCTCTATTTTTTTGGTCATCTTATGTTTATTAACCTTTTTGTGTATCAAGTAGCTTGATGTGTATATATGAAAAAGATAGGGACAAAAAAACTAAGTACATATGATCTAATTGTCATTTTAAACCAGGGCCTTGGTAAAACAAAACAAAGAATATTACTAGGTACAATTGTATATAGTGAGAAAACTGCCCTCTGTAACCAGCAGCAGGACACAGTGTCAGGACTCAGGGAAGCAGGTAGGGTAGGAGCCCAGTTGCAGGGGATAGCAAGGCCTCTGTCTGTACCCCACGATGGTAGGTAGGTACAGACAGACAAATAAAGACATAAGAGGCTGGATATATATGCAGATAACAGTCTATAGTGGAGTGTGATGGCAGAAGAGGAGAAACAGGACCGGTAGATGTACCACAGCAGGATACAGACTACGGATAGGGGACCATGGAGCGGACTTCAGATAGGGGACCACAAAGTGGACTTCGCATAGGGGACCACAGAGCAAACTTCGGATAGGGGACCACTGAGCACACTTAGATGTCTGGCAGAGCACAAGGATGGAATATGGCTAGTAGCCCACAGGCAGGGCACTGAACTCACGGCAGGGCACACAGCAGGGAGCCCTCAGGCAGAGCACACAGCAGGGAGCCCTCAGGCAGAGCACACAGCAGGGAGCCCTCAGGCAGAGCACACAGCAGGCAGGCCTCAGGCAGAGCACACAGCAGGCAGGCCTCAGGCAGGGCACATGTAGTCAGGCAGGCCGGGTGATAACAGGAGCTCACAGAAACAATAGCCAAATCGGAAGCCAAGAGCAAGGTCAGGACAAGCTGGGTCAACAGCCAAATCAGAAGCCAAGATCAAGGTCAGGGCAAGCTAGATCAAAACAGGTAGAATTCAACAGGGAACAGCACAGGGCCAGGAAGCAGCGAAACAGCAAAGCTGAATACACTACGATGCAAAGGTCCAGACTGAAGGGCAGAGCAGGTATATAATGGCAGGCCTCACATCCGGATAACATGGCTCAGCTGCCCCAAATAATTAGAAAAGTGTTCTCCTGAGAGGGAAGGGTGGCCACTAGTGGCTGCAGGTAGACATGACATGTGTAGAATTATCACATAGTCCAGGCTGGCAGGGTGGAACCTAAACACACAGTATGTGGGACTATAGGTAATGCTAGCAGGTCCATGTCTGAAGTTAACTGCTACTCCTTTGAACTAACAAAGGTTTCACCAAAGTGTTTCGGTCAGGTCAGCAACATATTTTTGACTAGCCTAGTCTGGCAGGAACAGGGAGCAGCAGTCCCTCTTCTGAAAAACCAAAGGGCAGGTCACCCTCAATCAGGCTCCTTGATGTACCACTGCTTAGTGAGCTGGTTACAAGGTTTCATTAACTGGCTCATTTACATTGTCTAAACAGTGCCTATACACATACTTGGGAACTTGTGGGGCGTATCCAGGACTGCCCACTGATGTCACTGGGTGGTCCAGTTGATGTGGGTCATCCCGCTGAATCAGGGGCAGTCTCCCTGATGTCAGTGGGCATTCCTGCCGACATCAGTAGACGTTCCCGCTGGGAAACACTCCAATTTAAAGGGGAATTGGGCGGGGAGTGGGGTGTCTCAGGCATTCGCTCCTGTGACCCAGATGATTCAGTCTTGACCCAGAGAACCATAGAAGTGACTCCCAGAGTTTTCTGGGCCAACCCCGTGGGGGTGTTCCAAGGTATTCCTATATAGTGCAGACAGGGAAAAGAAAAAATGTCGGTGCGCTAAGCTAGTCTCAGGCTCAAATAATACAAATGTATAATATGAGGCCTACCAAACAATGTGAGCATGCTGCAAATACAGTGTGTTGGCTGTACAATGTATACAAAAAACTAAATACTGTCTGCGCTTCTCACCCTAATAAAGTTGGCAACAAATATACATTAATAAGGTTTTGGTAGCAGTATAAGCTGCTTTGTGTGCCCACTATGTAGGAGGTGAGAGTAGGTTCTCACCCTATTGAGAGTGTGCCTTGACATGGCGGGTGAGCTTAATTATGCTTTGGCCAATTCATATAACCAAAACCTCTCATTTATATTATGTTTATATATTTGTTGCCAACTTTATTAGGGTGAGAAGCGCAGACAGTATTTTGCTTTTTCTATATAGTGCAGGGATACAGCCACCACAGGAAACAGTAAAAACTGCTGCATACTTTAAAGGCACCGAGTGCTGGGATGTGACTTCATAGGGGGTGGCTGGAGGCAAGGGTGTAACTAGAAAACCACAGGCCCTGGTGAGGAAATTGGGCGGGGTCCCCCAACTTCACCAAGCAACATGTGCCACCTTTGCCCCCAAACAGCTTGTGAGTGCCACCTTTTCCCCAAACAACTGGTACAAATCTAAGAAGAGAAAGTTAGAGGTGAGCAAGTAAGGTAAGTAAGTAAGGCAAAAGCCCTTAGTACTACTCAATTTTTAGGCTTTTGGGACACTAGTATCACCTTCATAATTGAGGTTGGCATCTTTGTGTGCGAAATAAGCAGCAGTAACCTTGGTTTTAAAAAGAAGACTATAGATCACCACTACCACATGATTCTCAGAAATATGCTAGGTTTTTTTATATTTTTTGCACAAGCTCAGAACAATATGTTATACATTTTATGAATATTTGATCATTACCTACACTATTATGCTTAATTTTATTATTTGCAGTTAAGCAAGGTTAATAAACGCTGTTCTCACCTTTGATGAGGACTGGTAGCACTGGAAACGTTGATATTGCTCTACAGGAAATGGACCTCTTTCTATGGGGTTTCTGCAAAACCAGGCTACATATGCTACTTTCTTTTTATACTTTTTCTTTTTTATCTTGTGGTTTCAAAGTCTGCACTTGATGTCAGGAAGACTTTTTCTTCTGTCAGTAAAATGACACATTTGAGGAGTGAAACTGAATATATAAATGATATCCAATAAGTAGCTATTGTGACAGCCATTTCTGGTTGGGTGCTCAACCAGGCAAAGCTCACACTGTTTAGAAGTACTGAGAAATGGTTCAAAAGAAAGTGAGTAAAACACCAAGTTACGAGTTTCCACCCACAGGTTCATTAGTTATTTTTGTAATGTTGAAAACACCTTATTAACTGCCATGTATTGCATCTCATGAAAAAGTAGACCTCAAATGTCATCCTGGTCTTTTGTCCATTTCTAACAGTTACACAATGGTAATTTATGGAATGAATGATCAACTACTTTAATGTCAGCTATAAGTAAGTTGTACATACAACTTATTGTCATTACCACAATGTGGCTCTGGTGGAGCCTATATAGTTCAAGCTTTGTCTTTTATAACTATTAATAAAATGTACACCAATTCCAAGCCATGATTTTTAAATGTTGTTTGCTACTTTGTCCTCTTTCTATGACATAAGCACTATGACAGTTGTAAAAACTTGCCAAACTTCACTTTTCTGATGTTAGGTTATAACATTCACATTTGCCCAAAATACCCTGGTATTGAAAAGATATCTGAACACCATTGTATAGTACTCTTAAAGTCTCACCCAGACATCATAGATCAGTGCCACACACACTATGTGTTCAATGTGGCTCTCGAATAAAACTTAGTTTAATTGTGTGGAGTCAGTATTGAGTCCATGATACTTTGTAGGTTAATGTAGCTCTGGTAACTTTTCCCTTCTGGGTTCTGCTCAAACTTTCAAGAGGAAACATGCTGACTGCTTATGTTACTGCTAAAACCAGATGTGTCACATCCTGTTGACTAGGTCTAGTCAAAGAACATGAATCTGCTTAGCAGGGTTACGGAAGCTCAGTCAGGCCAAAACAGGATCCTTTCCTCGAGAGAACATTCTGTCACCTCAGTACCAAAATAAAAAGAAAATTCCTGTTTTGTTTTCTAAAACTTAAAATTAACTATAGATGCACCAGATATAAAGCAATGGTCATCTGGTAATAAAAAAGTTTAAGGAAACTGACCTGTCAAAAAATTCATTGTCCTTATGTGTGTGCAGGAAATAAGATAAAATGTTATGCTCCCATGAATAAGACATAGTCCTATTTCAGGAATAATTCTGCGGAAAACATTTAATGAATTATAGTTTCTTTTCTTTTTCTTTTTTTTTTTTTTGACAAATTGCTATTTTAAGTTGTATTTTCCATTATTGTCATGAAAAAATAACTATACTGGACACACTGAAAAGTTGATTGTTAGCTATCTCAGTAGAGCATGCAACATGCCAACGAATGTTAACACTTGCAGGTATGATACTATGACATATACTCAGTTTAGTAAAACTAAATAATCATAATGATGGAACTCTTAGGTGAATAGCACATTTGTTGACAGGATAAAATGACCCATTTCATACTAACACTGTAGACTGTGATAAACTGGGGTTAACGTGATGTAAAGATGCAGTATTACATTTCAGGAAAGTTGAAGAAAATGTATAAAATCTGAATGCATTGCTAAGGGTCTTGCCAGATCAGAGGTAACAAGCAAATTCCCACCATTAGAAACATAGAATTTGACAGTAGAAAATATTCATTTGGCACAACCAGGAAGTCTCTTGGCTTGATCTGTAAAGCGGCATTACAACCTGACTCTTTTTGCAACTAATGCCTCTAGCTATACAACCCGGCACCCTGCCTGCTTTTTCTGATGCTGTATTGCAGTAAAGTACCTGCCATGAAATGTTTCATTGGCCAACTCTTATCAGTGCGTTGGACCACAGTGTAGGGTGACGGATTACTTCTTGTGCAGACTTTCCACATTTGCCTTACTTTTTCATATTTTAAGCTATATGTTTCACTGGGACATAAATATTAAACATAAATGACGTTGCATAAAAATTGTTCTTCCCGATGTTTTTCGATCCCACTATATACATCTACACACGTTGTGTACATGCAATTACAACATTACCAGTAGTCAACAGACATGTTCTGGGAGGGGTAACAAGCAGACAATCAAGTTGACAAAATCGTTTCTAATAATTATTACAATAAGTATTTTTTCTCATCCCCTTTAAATTAAGCTTTTATTGTTTATCATTTTGGAACTCCGGAGAATGTTAAGGGTTTGCTTGTTTTTTAAGTGGGAAGGTATGTATTTCATTTTCAGTAATATCTAAAGCTGGGCCCCTGCCAATCTTACCTCCCCCTACTTTATAGCCTGATAAAAAGCTAGTTAATATGTTGTTATATTTACTTCTACGTGGGCTATGATATTTATACAGCATCAAATGATTTTTTGTATTTATTTCGGCCTGTTCCACTTTTGAGAATATGACAAGCCAGGTATACATCAACAATCAAAAATGTAATGAGTTATGCATGTTTCGTGCATAGGATATTTTCAATAGTTTTAAGTTAACTACTAATACAAGTGAATGAAGCAAATTAAGAAAAATATAGTAAAAATGATTCAACCTGTGGTAGTGTCCACCCCTGTCGCTTTAAGTTCTTTGTTTGTAAAATGACTCACGGAACTGGAATGGTGGCCTAACAGGATTATGGAGAAAGCGTGTAGAGAACATTGTGTTTAATGGACCATTGTGACATTCCTGGCTGTGTTGTGGAACTGGACATCCTATGCTGATAGGGAGTTTTTCAATAACAGATCAGAATTGGAATCCACTATTATAGCCTTTGTGAGGATGCACATACACAGAGAACATTAGAAAATCAGGAGAGATCTTAGCTGTTCTCAGCGCTAAAAGGCAATCATCGAGTGTAGTCCTATATTTCCATTTTCATTTGTGGAGCCATGGGGTATCCGCTATAAATAGAAAGTAATACACTTGCAATTTTTTTTATTTTTGGAGGTTTACACCCTTGAATTCTAGGCATTTAGGCAGAAAATACCTTTATTGTGTCACTTTTATATTTGGATTTCCTAGATTACATCACCACAGTATATATATGTGGCCATATGTACTATATATTGAATATGATATATTGTATTATATTAGTATACAATACCAAATTTCAGCAACTACATAGGACCCTCATTGGTCTAAGGGGGCCACCATGAAAATGTGAACTTGTGATCATATGTGTTATATTATTGTGCATGCTTAGTGGTGTATCCTAGTCCAGGCTGATTAGACCTAGGGTGGCAGGTCTAGGAGGATGGCAGCCAATTAGGCACCCTGACCTTTGCAATAGGCACTGTCTTATCACTAAACCCCTTCAAAATATTGATCCAACACCAGATCTGGAATAAGAATTGGCGGCAGTGCCTTTATTAAATACAGCGACAAAATGTACACACGTACTAAGAACGAGCACTAATACACACACACTCTAAAACTATATGCTGACATACACATTCATTCTAATGCCATACTGTAACATACACTCACACACACTGGCTAACACTATACATATCTAAAAACACTATGCACACATACACACTGAATCTGGCACTGCAATACAGTAGAGATACTGACTCTGACACAATACATTTACATGTACACACACACACTGACTCTAGCACTATACAAATAACATATTCACACTGACCCTGACACTACAATATACACATACACACACTCCAGCACTATACATTTATACACATACACACTGACACAACAGTATACAAAAACCACACACATACAGTACTCACTTCCTTCCCCTCTAACCTCATTGAGACCTGCCTATATTTTGGCTGGGCGCCTCATGCCACCCAGTTCACTGTACCCCGCAGGAAAGCATAGGGTCCCGAATTCACATGGCAGCCCTGGCCAGTTTTTACTCTCTTGTCCTGCAATACCCTGGTTTGTCAAGCCCTGACATAATATAAGATAATAAAACATAATAACAAAATCATCCAAAAGTGTGTGTGAGTGGGGGGGTGGTAGAGTTTGAAGAAATGGCTCTAAATATTAATAATATCATTGGAAGTCATAAATCCTATAATTCCCTGTTTAATAACACCAGCTCAAGCAGGATTTATCAACTTGTAATCCTATTACAAATATTTGCCATATTTGTATTCCTCAAAAGTCCAGGAATTGGGCTTTGTAACAAAAATAAATGGAGGCATTGTAACCATTTATGAGAAGACATGTGATTACATTTATATTCAAACAAAATTACTTTTTTTCCATGCCTTCCTACATAATTGGTGATAAAATCACGTACGTGATCTTAATCGACCTGGATTCCATTACCTATTTTCTTTACATACAATTCTTAATTTTTGCATGGTAAATACCTGATGCACACCCTTTACTAAGAAAACAATATGGCCCGCTTACCATGCTTTATAAAATA
Organism: Spea hammondii; assembly: GCA_029215755.1. Taxonomy (NCBI): domain Eukaryota; kingdom Metazoa; phylum Chordata; class Amphibia; order Anura; family Pelobatidae; genus Spea; species Spea hammondii. The sequence goes on from JARDYJ010000003.1 coordinate 90,447,138, forward strand.
GAACATACAGGGAAGGCTGAGTTACTCCTTCATGTTTCTACATCAAAGTAGGTCCAGGTTAGATTTAAAGAAATGCTAAACTGGAAAGTTAATACATTTTACATGTGTACAATGACTGCACAGGTGCTGCACTGTATATTTCTAATGTGTTTCCTACAGCTTGCAGCCATGTTGAACTGATGATGGTTCTGGTTTGCTTTCTGGATTTTTTCACCTGGTAGCTGCATCACCGAGGTAGGTGGTGGCTGCTAATTTCTGGAAATAGGAGTGCCAAATTCCAATAACTTTTAATCTCAAAATAGGTTTATTAATGTAATAACCAAAAAGAATGATCACATGAAATACAATAAAGTACTCCCTTTTTCTAACATTCAACTCCAAGTTATAATGTTCAAATCTTGCCCTGTATTACATTGTTGTGGGCTTATAGACAGGCCTGTCACCCAGTGCGTAAAGCTAGAACTACCAGAGAAATATCATAGACATAAAAATACGTTTTTGGTCATTCTTGTTTTAAGGAACAAGCAGATTGAGGCACATGATAGGAAGTACAACTTGTCCAACTGATTTTGTAGAGCATTGCTATAAGACTAAGGTCCCAGTCTTTACATGGTGGTATTCAAAAGTAGCATTATGCTCGAACCACAGTAATTTCCATACAGGCATTAATGGAGCAAAGGCTGCTATCAGAAGACAAGGCAGTCAGAACAGAAGGCACAAGGTCATGCTTGTTGTTGTTGCAAAGTCCCTACGCAAAAACTGAAGCAGGACTTGAGCAAATCGTGTCTGCAATACAGTATAAGATGTCTACAGATGCTGGTTGATCTGGCTAGTACAATCTGTCTTGCTTTTAAAGTACTTAAATGCATATTAAATGCAGGAGTATATGCTCTACCAGGAGATTCAATTTCTTATATCTTATTTATTACTGAGACATCTGAGGATCAGAGCAATAATTATACTTAATAATTATTATTATTATAGTTAATTATACCTTCCTCAACATACATCTAAAGATTTATGATGATTAGTATGATATTGTATAGTGCTGCAGAAAATGATAATGCTACATCAATCAATAAATAAAAAATTGAGATTTTTAGTTTCCGGTTCAAAAACCAGTTCAAACGTAGACATCCCAATTTGAAGCAATCACACCACAAGAAAAATCAGTGGTGTTTTGATTTCAGACCATTAAAAATGTGTACAATATCACAAGAGGTTGAGACACAGAAGTAAGAACTGCCTGAAATGCAACACTGGAGTACTTGATGTTATACGTGTGGGTCCTTTGTAGGTTGTCACAGGAACTATGTAAAATCCTGCATATAAAAACACTTCTGCGGAGAGATTAATTTCAAAGTTTGTGGACCTCTTTGTCTTTTTGACCAAAAGAATAGACTTTTTTCTCCAGTAAAATTTAGATTTAGCAATTGTGTAAAGGTTAAATAAGATAAACCTAAACCATATGTCATCTGTTTGTTTAAATGTATTTCTCACGTAGCATTAATCAATTGATTAATTTCTGGCTCTGCCTTTACTTGTACGCCCTATGGGACAACCCTCCAAATATGATAAACAGTAGAACGATATAAACAGGTTAAGCAGTTGCTGGAAAAATAATGACCCCATTACTGTAGAAATAGTCCATGGTAATGTCATATAAAGGATGGTGTATTGATTGAAGAATTGAGTGGCACATTGGTCGGTCGCCCCAAAAGATCTCACTTGATATTGTACCAGAATTTGAACAGGCAAAGTTATGTTTCTTGTAAGCCAGGAAGTGTTTTTCAAGGCTAATATTGTGCCACCTTTGCTTTGTTTGTTCATTGATCTGTTTTGGATATGTTTTCCACCCAGCCATAAATATACCAGCAAAACCAGTGCGTTTGGGTTGTGCCAAGCATCCATTGTCTAATGCCTGTAAATGGGCACAGTTTATGATTAGGACATACATATAAGCAGGAAATACAGCTTTTCCCCAGCCACGTTTTCTTTCTCAGTGGCATAAGACAGGTATACTTCTGCAATACCTTTTAGGGTGGTTCCAATGATAAATATGGTCAATCATTCCACTCCTCTGGAGCTTAAACTGTCCAGGACAAAATATTATTATTATTTATTGTTTTATATAGCGCCATCAAATTCCGTAGCGCTGTACAATGGGTAGACAGGACATAACAAGTAGTATGTAACATATATATCAGCATAATATTATGTGGAAGCCAAATAGGTTGTATGAATTGCTTGATGTAAGATGCAATTAAGGATCAAAACGTAACTTTAGAGAATAAAGGACTACAGAAAATCGTGAAAGCAGAGCAGTTTTGTTATTTTAATGTATGTCTCTTTTAGCTTAGGCTATATTTTTGTGCCCAAAGACTGTTGATAAACTTTCTAGCTCCATCTTTCTACATAAATGAAAAGGGTTTGCAGGTACTGAATAGGTTAAAGAACGGACAAGACAACATTATGAAATTTCTAGCTGAAACATCAAGCAACTATTTCAGGCACCAAATTGTCACTGTTACACCTTAGAAATTTGGCATCGCATATACCAATTATGTGCCAGTCAATTAAGAAAGCAGTATTTTATTTTGTATGTAGTTATTTTCTTATAGAATTTGATGCCACCTTCCTGATACTATCTTTATAATGATGATATATATTGCGTGTCATAAACTCGCAGTACTGCCACCTTACATGCTCTTTTATATATTAATGCCAGCACTTCCCTATGTCGACTTTCATATTTCTTCATTCTTCTGCGATGAGTGCATTTGCTACCCACAGAAGGAAAGGCAATGCTGACTCAAAACACAGATAACCTGTTGGATATAAACTACCACTGATAAAGGATTTCAAGAAGTGCTAAACCTCCTAAATCATTTTACATTAAATAATATCCCAAATAAGCACTGCTAACAATATTAACAGTGACTTTAGTTTGACAAGAATTTCAAAGCATGTACAGTATACCTTGCCATAAATCATAAATGGTGTAATTAGGGATATTTATAAACAAACAATTACAATAAAATGTCAATATTATTATCTTAAAATTAAATTACGAAAAATTAAAAAGATACACAATAAAAAAATAAAATAAAAAATACAGCCAACGGAACCAATCCCTGCTAAGGAGCATCTATAAGATTTAAGGTTGTTAAATGAACAAAAATGAATTGCTTATGTAATTAATCGCTTCTAATTTATCAATCCGGTTTTCACGTATTTTACATTTTAAAGGGTATGTTTCAGTGATTTTACTTATACCACACTCCATTTTTAGTTGAAAAAGGAGTTTTAATTGAGGCCAAGTAAATCCTAGATCACATTTCCATTGTCTTGCTTTCTTTCCATTATAATCTTTGCAGCAATAAGACTGTGTAGAGTTGTTAGGCTTTGAAGTTTATTCATATTTTGCCACTTTAAATGTAAAATACATATTACTGGATCCAGGTTTAATGACAAATTCTCTATTTTTTTTAGTAATTCCATTACCATCTTCCAAAGGGCAAGTTCCTACTTGTTCTTCACATCTCCTGCACGTATTATTCTCTAAATGAAATAATTTAGATACTTTAGAGGACCATATACCAGTTATTTATTAGTTTATATTGACAAAGAGTGTACTCCCTTGATGGCCCCTTAAATGCTTTATACCATTCTAACTCGTCTATTGCTATATTTAGGGCTTTTCCCACATTTGAATAGCTGTTGGTCTCTCAATTTTCTATTTTTTTTTCATTGGGTGGTACTGGATGTACTATCTCAGTCCTTTAAAGGTCTGATGGCGGAGTATGTAAAGGATAGGGTGGTTGTTTTTTCCCTCTCATGTTTTCCCTTTTCCTTCTCTATGCCTCCTTATATTTTGTGTCATTATTTTGTTATTTATCTTATCTTTTCTTATCACCCTTGTTTTTATGAACTACTTTCATTTTATATAGTGTTAAATTCCTTAATTTACTAAAGTAACCTTTCTTATTTGTCAGTATAAAAATTCCTATCTAACCTCTTTCTTCAATTTATTCCTTCTTTTTTTCAGGATAAAAAAGAAAGAGGAGAGGAAAGAAGAATAGAGAAAAGAAAAAAAAGACACCCCCCCCCTTGTCATTTTAATTGTTTAGCTTGTAAATGTATATTTATTATATTTCTCGTAACCCTACCTGTGTGTAATTTTAAGAGCTTAGCTATGTAAAATGAAGTCGCTAATTTTTTAGGCTTTTATGAACTGTATCTAAAAAAGAAAAAAAAGGATTTAATTGTGAAAATTTTACATTATGTTTCCAGGTTATTCACCGTTAATTTCACTACAGTGATTTCTAAAATGTAATAAATATATAAGAGCAACCCAGTAAAAAAAGAGTCCTCCTTTTTGAGTGCAAATGTTTTGATGTAATATCCTTGGAAGGATGCACAATGCAATTTAGGAATATTATATTCTGACAAGCATAGACCTCCGTAGTGTAAACAGACCAGTTGAGATCTCCCAAGACTCCCCTTCAATACTTTGTTGCAAGTTGTCTTGCTGCAGTTTTGCTCTTTAATTTCCCATAACATAAGGTGTGGTTTCTTCAACACAATTCCAACAGGAGTAACAACCTGATCCCATAACTGCACAGTAATTGGATCATTTAGGGGTTACTATAAACAAGAACATTCACCTGTAACATTTAATATGAGGGGTCCACAGGCAACTCTTCATTTGTTTTGGACTTTCCACTGCTCTTGTGGGACCTGTCAGCTGTCTATGATGAAAGGAATGTTACCCTTGACCTTCATACTGAGTGATGGTGCATGTCTGCTCTATGTTCAACATTTCCCAATGAAGCAAGTTAGGTATCACTCCTTTATGTGGATCCATGATGTTATACAATGGTAGCTGGTCTTTAAGTGGACAGGTTTTGTTTTAAAATACTGTTAACAAAAACTGAGAATTAATAACAATTGCTTAGACATGAAGAACCCCAAAGAATGCCACAGCTATTGTGGCATTGTCAATTTGTATGATTCTATGAAAACGAGGCCAGACCCCCACAAAAATGAAGCAAAAAAAGCAATCATTTTTCACTCCCACTCTCTCACATTCTGTGGATGTCACACTACCTTCTGTGGTTTACAATCTGTCTTATTTTATAAAACCTGTCATACCATGGGTCATTTCTAGGAGTGCACATGGTATTATCATAGAAATGTAGAATATTATTTACAATAAGCAACCTATCCCTGGACATCACTGCCGAAAAAATAAGGGTAGCTAGGGAAGAGATTTTGCTCCGGTTGGAGGAAATTGATTTTTTTACAATGCCCATGAGCAGGTTTTAGGCTATATTTCTTTTTACTTTCCACCCGGTCAGTGGGGCTTAGAACAAATGTTTTCAAAAGATTTGCATATTCACATAATAACAAACTAAACTACCCCCAATGCCCCACAATTCCCAATCCATATTTTTAAGAGCTTTTTTATTTTTTCTCCCTACCTACCAACAAACTAAATACCCAATTTCCAACAAAGGAATTAAACAAAGAAAGAAATGTATCAGTGAGCAGGGTCCTCTCTTTTGTCCTTGGAACACAATGTATCATCACCGAACACTGAAGACGGAGGAAGAGAGACACCAGGTGTGTCATGTGATTGCTGTGACTAGCCAATCACAGGGATCACCGCAATCGGCCAATCACAGCAATCATGTGGTGTAGGCGGTTGCTTATTGGTCCTCTGCTACAAGAACGTCATGAAGGTTTTAACGGGTTAATAATTATGTCAAAAATAAAACAAAATTCAAAAAGCAATTTCCTGGGTAACATTTCAAAGGGCAGCCATTTTTTATGTAGCTATTTTAATTATAGACCTCTTTTGTCGCAAATGTAGCCCTATTAAAACATTTTCATATCATACAATCTTATTTTATTAAGCACAACAATGCCATGCCATTTCTTTATTCAGACACCATAGTCGCATCTCCCTCATAAAATATTGTCATGTAGGGAACTTTCCATCCATGATTCAGTATCCTTTGTAAACGAGATTGAGAAATGTTGTCCTTTATATATAATTACTAAGATTTTGTCAAAAGGAGGAAAAAATAAGTAGTATTTATATATTCACAGTTTGTAAAATAATTGCCTTTGCATTTAAGCCCTTCTTTTAGTTCAGTGTTCTCATGCATTTTGGTACAAACCCACATTGAGTTTCCTTTGGAGAACAGCACAATGTACATTGTAATAGTATCTCGTGTAAAACAAACATACAAAAAGAAAGGCATATATCCTACAGGGCATTTGCTATAAGTGATTATGGAAGACTTGTTTCCAAGGCCAAAACAAACACATTTCATAAGGCAGGCTATTAATGTTTGTAGATGTGAATAGAAAAGGACAGCAGGTGACCATTAATGCAAAACGATCTAAAGCAAAAATCTAATGGGAATATTCGTATGTTATTATTTTGGTAATTAACTCTGTGAGTGCCAGTCTAACACTGCATGCTTTAAATGGGATTCCCTGTACCATGCAATTGAATCTAAGGCTTGTAATATCTAGTACAGGTAATCCCGCACCCGATCAGTCAAACACAAGCTACTGTTGCAAAGCCTAATTTTACAGACTTTCAGGTTAAAAGGAATGGGTGTACAAAACACAGCAACAAAATGTTATACAGTAAAGCTAAATCAAAGTGCCAAATTCTCAGTCACATAGTAATCAATGTTCATGGACTTTGAAAATCTTGTTCAGTTGCCAAAACTTAAAAAGGACCAGATTAAAGCAGTATCATAAAGGCTGCCAATATATTATGAAAATAATGAAATGCTTTAAAAGAAAGATCCTTATTATTTTTAAATGAAAATGCATGACAGTTTAGGGCAAAATAAGGTCATAACATGCTGGGGGCCCGTGCCAAACAATGTTTCCTGGCCATCTCTCACACTTTGTGGCACTAGGGTTGCTACCTTTTCTTTAAAAAAGACCCTTGTGGCTGGGCAAGGGTGGAGTCACAAAAAAAGCCACTCAATGATGCATGATCTTAAGAGACTGAACTTTCCGGCTCATCATTACAGGTGCTCTCTGACAGTGGTTTGCCACAACACCCATCATTATATAGTGAGCCAAACACAGAAATTGGTACAGCATGACTCCTATTATTATACAGGGAGACAGACACTAAGGGTGGTGCAGCATAACTCCTTCCATTATATAGCAAGTCAGACATAGATGGTGGTACAGCATAACTCCCATCATTATATACTGAGCCAGGCCCAGGGCTCGGAGGCTTCCGTGACATTCCAATCAACTGGAAATGTTATGAATCAAAATGGAAGAGGATGTGTGTCTATATTGTCTCAAGCACTGTGAAGAGGATGGTTTGAGTGGCCAAAAAATCTTCAAGGATCACAGCTGGAGAATTGCAGAAGTTATTTGCCGCTTAGGGTAAGAAAGTCTTCAAATATACCGTAGTTGCTCGTTTATAAGACGGCCCTGATTATAAGACGCCCCCCTAAATTTGAATATTAATGGAGGAAAAAAGAAAAAGCCTTATTATAAGACTACCCTTTAGGAAAACAGTTTTACTAGTACATATTAATTCACATGCAAACTATTTTTTCATATTTACCGTATTTGCTCGATTATAAGATGACCCTGATTATAAGACGACCCCCCAAAATCTGAATATTAACTTAGGAAAAAAGAAAAAGCCTGAATATAAGACGACCCTAAAGGAAAAAAGTTTTACCAGTAAATGTTAATTCATGTAAACTATTTTTTTTAATAAAAGCTATGATTGAGAAAAATATTTTTTTTGTTTTTATTTCTTGTATTTTCCAGCCTGTCCCCCAGTTACGCACATCTGCCCCCAGGCTTGCCACACCAATATGGCACTGTGGCCCATGATATGCCTTTTAACCCTCTATATGCCACTGTGCCCCATGGTATGCCTTTTGACCCCCTATATGCCACTCTGCCTCCAGAAATGCCTTATACCCCTATATCCCATTCTCGCATTTAGGGGGTTAAAATGCATATTATGAGGCAGAGTGGCATATAGGGAGGTATAAGGCATTTCAGGAGGCAGAGTGGCATTAAGGGAGTTAAAAGGCATTGTATAGAGCACTCTGCCTCCAGAAATGCCTTATACCCCTATATGCCACTCTGGCATTTAGGGGGTTAAAAGGCATATTATGGGGCAGAGTGGCATATAGGGAGGTATAAGGCATTTCAGGAGGCAGAGTGCTCTATTAAATGCCCCCTTAACGCCACTCCAGAAATGCCCTATGCCCCCATTTAACTAACACACACACACACACTCTCTCCCCCCCCTCCCCTCCCCTCCCCTCCCCTCTCCTCTCCTCTCCTCTCCTCTCCTCTCCTCTCCTCTCCTCTCTCCTCTCTCCCCTCTCAGCCCTCTCTTACCGGTGCTTCCAGCCGGGGCAGCGGGTTGACGTCGCCTTCTGCTGCAGCCGGAAGGAGGTGGAGTTGGCAGCGGGGGTTTGTATGCGTCCGTCGCGTATACTTTCCCCGGCTGTCAGAGATCAGAGATCTCTGACAGTCGGGGAAGGTCTACGCGACGGACGCAGACAACCCCCGCTGCTAGCCACACCTCCTTCCGGCTGCAGCGGACGTTGTCTACGCGGAACGCGTAGACGTCAACCCGCTGCCCCGGCAATACAGCAGGAAGCACCGGTAAGTGTGTATGATGGGGGGGGGGTGAGACAGGAGGATCCAGGTCCCCTGCAGCGGTGCGGGGGATCTGGATCTTAGTCTCCTAATCAGACTCTATTTGAGGTCTGATTAGAAGACGACCCCGATTAGAAGACGAGGGGTATTTTTCAGAGCATTTGCTCTGAAAAAAACCTCGTCTTATAATCGAGCAAATACGGTAATTTTAATTGAGAAAAATGCATTTCTTGGTTTTATTTTCTTTTTATTTGCCAACCTGTCCCACCAGTTATGTACCTCTGCCCCCCTGATATCCCACTCTGCCCCCCAGACTTATCAATCCATCCCCAGACTTGCCCCCCATGCTTCAGACTCCCTGGTGTCTAGTAGGGGCAGCCGGTGTATTCCTGCATGATGCGGGAAGATGTCCTCTGCAGCGGAAGTTGTCTGCATCGCAGGTCCCCTACAGCCATACATATATTAAACATTTTTTTTATAAACCTTGTAACAAGGTGCGGGGTGTTGTCGTGGAAGGGGTATACATTCCCCCTCGATTTTGCAGGGTTTTATACGACATATAGGGCAGGCTGGTGCTCCACCCCGCAGTTTACATGCACCTGGACTGACACGGGTTCCAATGCACTGGTCAGCTGCAGGTAATTAGCTGCACTGACTGCAATATAACCTGACCTGTTGGACAGAGGGAGAAAGAGAGTTTGTTTGGAAGCAGCAGAGCTTGCTATGCCCAAAAGAGACCATCAAAGAGGTTGGTGGTATTATGTTTTGTTTTAGTTTAGACCCTTAGTAGTGAGGGAGTTATATGTTAGTAAGCGCTCAGACGAGCTAGGCTTTTGTTTGTAGCGAATTTGTGTTCTATGTAATCCTGTAAATATCTTCATACGTGGACTACAAATAAATCGTTGGTGATTACCTAACTGAGATGTGGCGTTAATACCCTAGAGGACCGTGCTGTTTGGTACCCTGTGTGGGTGCAGGAACACAACCTGTATAAACAATTGTTTGATATCCATGAGAGCAGAGTATTTTGGTGTATTTGTTTAAAAAAAAAATCAAAATGTTTAACAATAGGCACATTTTCATAGCCTTCTTCGCTCATATTTACCAAGGCTGCCAATATTAGTGGAAGGCACTGTAGTTCCTCACTTGTATCTCCATTGGTGCTGTCAGTTAAAGAGGTAGCTCTGCTCTTTGGAGGATGCCTGCTCCCTGCTCCCCTGTTGCAGAGCCGGTATTTTACTTATTTCGGCACCGGCTCCTAAGGGCTGATTGCTGGCCGGCAGGCAACCTATATGCCACCTGTGTTAATATGTAAAATTCTCACTGTGAGCATGTGAATTACTCAATCACTTCTGGACCATTGATGAGGTCACATGTGTAGTTTTCTGATTTGGCTATAAAATCTGTAAAAAATTTTATTGTCTCTGCAAATCGTCATTATATGATCGTCATTCATTAATATTTTATGAATTCTCCTTGTAATTTCTCAATGTAAATAGTCTGCATAGACAGGCAATAGGAGACAGCAGCAAACTGGACTGGAGACAAAGTAGCATTTCTCAGTGTGTAAGTTTGTCATATGCCAATGAAATATTACATCATTTTTATGTTCATACTGTATATAACTGTAACTAGCTGTGACCAAATAGAGGAAGCGCAACCCTATACAAAAATACATGGTTTGTGCAAAGAACATAGGTGAACACAAAAATTATTTACCTGTTATGATCATTGATTTTTTTGTTTCATTTGTTCATGATGGTTTATGTGAGACGAATGTTTGTGCTTTCTGGACAAACAAAAATGCGAAATTTGGTAGTTTGTGAAAATGCTCATACCCTACTATGGGCCTTGTATACATGCCAAGGAACAGTATGTTCCTTTGTTTAAGCATCTGTGTATTCAGCTGTATGGATGAAATTTTACCATTGCGTACAGCTTGCAGATTATATCCTAATTGCAGAGCTCCGATAGCATGGTGGACGTGTGGAGAAACTGCTACCCAACACAAAGGAAAGCTGTAGACTAGAAAATATTTTTACATATTTGGTTTACATTTGGTTTCTAGTTAACCTTGAACCCTTAAAAACCCTTAAACCCCTTATATAGCAGAGGTGAGTTCTTCAACAGGAAATGCATTTCCCCTTAGGCATTGAATGAATCTTGGTACACCCAAATTCAATCAAGTTCAGATAAATCAACAGAAAAAGTGAATATAGTGAGACCTTTATCAGTCAGTTATCACAGAGGTTATAATATTCTGCCAAATCTGTTTCTTAAATAAATCTTTATCTCTGCACATTCCACAAGGTTGATCTATTTGAGTTGTGGTGGCACATTGAAATGCTAATAGAGTGCACACTTGTAGTTAGCCTATGATTAAGCGCCTGCTGGGCGAAACGCGTAAAGCTTTTTTGTAGCTGAGCTACATTTTCCACCAATTGATGGATTATTCAATTGTATAAAGGAATGTGTAAGTGACAGACACGTTTATTTATTTGGACCAGAGGCTGCTTTATCTAGATGGTACATAACACGTAAAATTTCAGAAGGGGGAGAGAGCTCTAGGTAGCTGACCCTGGGAAGTCCCCATGAATGTACATACCATAGAGGTCCAAGAGGACTTTTTATTACTCCTATTGTATCTTAATGCATATACCATTGCACCACTTAAGTAACTGTTCTGCCATCGATTACAATGAAGAATTAAGAATACATTCAGTCAGATAATGCGTCGTTTCACAGCCAGCCAATTATATTTGTAATCTTATTTAACGGTTGATAAGAAATACCTCACTAATAGGTATTTAAATATTAGCATGTAATTCCATCCAAAATATACAAAATAGGAATAAAGAGTTTACCTAATATCCCCTAGTACAGTGTGAGAATTATGTATAAAGTTTGTCCCACTGTGGACTAAGAGGATATGTAATTCTTCTACAGATTTCCCTATATCCTTCATGAATTGTATCCAAACATTGGGACATCACTCTGTTTTATGCACAATAAAAGTGCATATTTTCTTTAGTGTCAACATTCCCTCTATATAATTCCGGATTCTTGACACTTTGGCTCTTTTATACTTACACCAGGAGGTTACTGTTCTTATTTATCTGTGCATAGTCTCATGGTAGCCATATTAAACGGAGCTGACCTGGTTAAATCAATCAGACCTTATGCTCTATAAAATAACGTTGGAGAGGTCATGTGAGTTCCATGATATTGAGCAGGAAATCCACTATCATGTTGAAAATATGACACACACAAAAACTATAGTGCCAGCAAAATATTAATCAGAACAAAAGTGAAGTTTAGGTAATTTACAAACTAATGTGAGGAATAATCTCTACAATCAATCTTCAGTGCCGCAATTCCAACATTGATTACACACATTAGGGACATATAAAAACATGATGTTCTATAAAACATTACGTCTTTGTACCTAAATGAGTATATTTTCCTGAGATGGCCAATATATCAGAGGAGGTGATTTACAGATTATTGTAAGTGATTGCTTGTTTTGCATTGAATAAATGCATGTGTGTTTATATAAGTGTTATTTTACTTAGGAGAAAAGGTAAAAGAGGTAAAAAACAGATTGTTTCTTAAGCGGATAGATTGTAAGCTTGAACATGTGAGTTTTAAGTGAGCATCTACAGTAAGAATAAGTTGGAGAGAGTCTGGCAGAACGTTGGCAATTCCAGAAAAAGGTGTAGCACGGATAAAATCCTGGGTACGCAAGTAGGAAGAAGTGATAACGGAGAAGAGAAGATAGTAATATATTCATGTAAAAGGTGACAAAGCACTTTAATCATTTAAATGAATAGTTTCTCAAATCCAGCTAGATAACATCATAATAAAAAAATCAGTCACAAAATATATCGTGGGTAACCATAAGTACAATAGGAAAAAAAAACAATATATGAAATAACTATGGGAAAACCTGGAATATATATATATATATATATATATATATATATATATATATACACACATATATATATATATATATATATATCTATACACTGTATATATATATATATATATATATATATGTACATATATATTTGTGTGCTCCATTTTTTTAAGTGACGCTCTCTGAAAAGGCATCACAAAAAAACACTGAGAACAATAAGCAACTTGACCTAGCAAAAACATTAGAGGCAATGTTCAGAAAAATACTGCTCAACCTATATCTGTACATTAATCACGCTCTGTTATGCAAACTGCACACACGGTTCACTTGAGGCCAACTGTCGATATCAGATCGTCGGTTCAGCACTGCTATACAGTTTATGTTAAAGGGATTTTTTTTCCTGATCCTAATGAATTCAAAGGGAAGCTGAAAAATGCCTGCTCGTTACAAGGCTGGGAGGTCAACTAGATTACAATATGTTCTGCAATTCTGTGGCTTTCTATTATGCTCTCTTTGCATCGCCATTATGTTGACATCTCATTGTGGAATGAACCAGTTAATGGTTCTTCACCATTTCAATTCATTTCAGTTCAGCACATTGTGTCTTTGCGTTTTGTGTCCCCTCCCTAGGTCTGTTGTTATGTCTGTTCCTGAACTCTGAGGGGAACAGAAGCAGTTTCTATGACATGAATGTAAACGGGAGGGTGATAAGCCTGCAATTCCTTGGCAATTCGCCAGACACACGAGGTCACCTGAGGTGAAGCGTTTATTCTCTACTGGCATTAGGCCCCTTGCTAGGAAACATCTAGTCCCTTGCAGACTTAGCCTTCCTCCCAGGCATGTGTATATATATATATATATATATATATATATATATTTATTTATTTATTTATTATAATGTTATTATTCCATATATTATAAAAACTACATTTTAATACACTATAAACTTGTTTTGTAATATATATATATATATATATATATAGTTATACTAATGAAGTTATATACACTTTCCTTTATAATTGATATATTATTGTGAATATATGAAGAAGTTTGATCTGTTAGTAGCTGTTAGCATTAACTGAATTAGCTTCCAATCCTACATGTTTCATTCAAAATATTTTGTAGCTCAAAAGTTTACTTTGCAGCATGATTAAATATTTTTCACTAAATAATCGTTTATTACTATTGATTTTCTCGACTCCCGGTCTCTTAAGTTTTCTGTTAGATCTCGCCTCGGTCTCCTTACGAGATATACACGTCGCGGTTATTCCTCTGATCTTCAGTCTTCGTTTTCAGTTTTGTTTATTTAATTTCTTCACGCCCCTTCCGTCTGCAATCTATACATCGCGATCATCTATCTTAGGTTGATGAACGAACTAATCTCCTCTTCTCTGTCTCCCGAGTGACGTGGGCTGAATATCCTCGTACATAGTGGTGATGCGGCCCTTGCCCCTTGCAGTCTTTTTTCTGCTGGCAATCTTTATTAACAAATGGGAAAACAACCAAATGACAGACAAGACGTGATGACAACAAAGGACAAAGGTTAAGAACGCGATGACATACACGGAAATACACTTTTAAAAGACTATAAAAGAACAAACTCAAGGGATGGAAGTACATACAGATTTCTGACTTTTGCTGATTTTTGCTAAATCTATTGATACTTACAGACATCTGCACCAATTGATTTCCTGAAGAAGCCCTAAGGGCGAAACGCGTAGAAAGACTCAATTGGACTTCATTTCATGAGATTTTAACCAAATGCCTGCATATGCACTTTGTGCATGAAAAAACTGTGAGTGCATTACCATCGGTATATACTGTTTTACCTAAAGATACTGCACTATTTTAGTTTGTTTTTCAGATTCACCTTGAAGAATATTAAAGTTTTTTACAGTCCTTATTGATGGGTTGGATTTGCCTCTTTCACTTGTGAGTGCAATATATCACTTAATAACTAACATTGGACATACCATCTACACTATATTGTGTTGTTTTTTGTTTTTTTTTCCTATATATGCACCTGCGCCCCATACATTTCTGGTTTTCTTATATTTTTCACTAGGCAAGATATTTTATCACTGAGGTGTCTGTCAGGGGTGGGCTGGCCCAGCGGCAGGGGAGCAATTGCCCCCAGCCAGTCCAAAATTCTTCAAGCAGGGCTTGTCTGATTTGGACCAGGCCACGGTTGGGGTCATGTGGTAAAAGCAGTGACCGTGCAGTCTGTTTTAATGAAACGCTCCATACAAGGAAAGGGTGTAATGTGTGAGAGAGTGAAGTGTGAGACATGGACTGAGTGCTGTTTAGTGTAAGTGTGTGTTATAGTGAATGTATGATATAGTTTGTAAGTATGTTACTGGTGGGGCAAGAGCCAGGGCCCACCCAGCTGTACCTGCACCAGAAGGTTCAGAGTGCTCCCCCATAATTATAATTAATAATAGACACACAAGGAAATCGAAAGATACAATCCAAAGCATCCTAATTATTTATTAATTTGAATACCATTTTGCAATCATTTCTAACAATGAATCTCACTCATCAGTCTGTCCCTTTTTGTACCCAGGAAGTTTAACCCTTTTATATACCAATCTTTAAAAATCTTAACATGCTTCTCCCTTTGTTAACCATGTCCTCCTTTATCTCCCCTAATATAAAAGGAATGGACTAATACCTTTAAAACAAAATCCCCCAAAATATCGTAGGTTAATTAATGACATATATTATTCTATAACAACACCAGTAAAAGAGTTTATGTATTAAAAATACTGGCTGGTGTAGCAGTTAAAAAGAGATCAGAAAATAACGTGTCACAATAATATTGTTTGCTACAATTCTGGATAGGTTAATGTAGCAGCCAAATGTCTTTTATAAGTATGTGCTGCTTTTACAGACCTCTTGAGAGTAATAACAACCACAAGGGAATCTTTGGTTGTCATGAATACAATTACATCAGTAAAAGATCATGTTCTGTATGTGAGTTTGAGAAAGTTAAACTTGGGAGGGAAAGTATATGAGAAAATGAATTGAGCCACACTTCAGCCTCACATAGCGTTGTGGAAGACATAGGATGACCAGAGGCAGTCAATGGTTGGTTGTAGTTAATGGTGTGGAACATTTCTTTCCTTGTAAATGTGAAAGGGTCAAGGAGTCTTTTCTACTTCCACTGATTGGACATGAGTTAAGGCCATTTCTGCATTTATACCAGTGAGTTAAAAGCAAACATTTAAGAAAACCAGTTTGGCACTCCTTTGGGATATAGGCCATTATATATATATATACACAGGAGGTTGTCCCTGTCGTTATTGGAATTGGGGTCACTGTTAAATATACAAATTAAGAGTAGCGTTGTTGATAATGGATGTGGGCTTTTGTAGTAAAACTAAAATGTTTCAATACGTTATGTACGTCTGTGCTTATATATAGTGGATATAGAGGCAAAAGGTGATTATTGTTGACCTTATTTGCATGCACCTACCCAGAATCCCTTGTGGTTGACAGCACCTTGAGATTTCTGAGGGAAAAACAATCCTTTTGGCTTGTCTGGTATCTGTAGATGAGTGTTTAATAATGTTTCTACTACCCCCTCATATAAGGGAGTAGACAGGCATTTAGCTTATAAGCACCTAGACACATAGGGCCCGATTTAACGACCTGACTACACCTTAATCAGGGCAGTGTTTATGATTGATTGGACTCTGGGTAAGCTTTTTTTACCGTAGTTTGCAAGGTTTCCATCCAAGCATTGTCTGTAATTGTCATTTGCAGTTGCAACGGTGCACACGGTGCATGAATTACCACATATATGCTGTGTGCAGAACAACTTTTCTGTGTTTTCTGCCTATGACTGGATATAGTCAGGTCTGGTGAATTAAGCCCGTGATCTGTATAGTCCCCTAGCAGACCAAGATCTGTATTCCATATCATTAACTATTGCCTTATTTTATTCAGCAACATTCTTACTACTTTTTTACTTATTTTCCTCTCTCTTCTAACACAAGTGAAATATGCACGTACATCCTGTGTGAAGAAAGGCCTGTTTTAGAACTGGATGTGCTATCCCTAGTAGTTAACAGCTTTGAGTTTCAGCAACAGCAGGGTCATGGCTGAGCCGCCGGTAGGAATCATGCTTGGTGGCCTGCTGCCCAGTCTGCAGATTACTGTAATCTGCGAGGGGCCAGAACACTGCAGAAAACAATAAAATTTGTGTGAAAGGGTATTTGGGACATTTGGACGACACCAAATAAGTAAAAACTGAATTGAGACTACCTGGCACCTTACATAATGTTCCTGACATTTTTCCTTGGGACAATACTTGTGCAAAACCAGAATGTCTGTAACATATTGTACAATCACTAATCGTTCTTCGGTACTTAAGTGGCAAGTGGTGAATGACAGAAATACAGACCCCTAATAAGCGTAGCAGGGGATTTCTGTGCCTAATCATGGCATGCGTCCCAGTTTAGATTTTACCAGCTAGTAGTCATGGTGTGAAAACAGTGCAGGCTTATTTAAGTATGTTAGATAAGTATTTCTGAGCCATTTATCCAATCAGTTTTATAGGGATGTACCCATTTTCCTGGACCAGAGGTTAATTACATATCTGGATTGCTTAGGATTTGTTAATGATATAGTTGCAGCTTTGTACAAACCATGTTTGTTTTGAAACACTACATGGGAGTGGAAAGATATTAATATTCAAGACAAGAAAAACACCTGGGCGATCAGGTACATTCCAGAGTAGGTGCGAAAGATTCAGCCTATTAAATAACACTGAACATGTTTATTCACACAAACTAAAACAGCAAATGGATGTTGTAATACAGCTGACAAACTACAGATGGGATATCAGGAACAGCATGTTCACATGGTGAATAGAACGATCATAAATCCTTTACTCCAAATCACTTCTAGATTACAAAAGGCTTTTTATTTGTTTCATTTTTTTTTCTCAGTTGGAATGCACTTCAAATAATCTAAGAAGTTTTAGACACTGAGAAGAATGATGTGTGTGTGACAATCCTTCTGACGATCTTGCTTAATCAACATATTGTACGAAATGATGTCTTACATTAATCATATGCATATACTGTGAGCCTATTTCTACTGGAGGCTGATCATTTACAGACTGGCTACATGTTTATTACAAGCCTCCTGAGATACTCAGCAAGTGATTGGGATTTTCCCAAAGGGTGGACCTTAATTTTCTGGTTTTATTTATTGCCTTCTCAGAACTTGTATGAATCCAAAAATATCATCAATGTTTGGACACATTTTCCCCCAAATCACATATTGAAAATGCTACGTAGAGCCCAACATCAGATTCCCACAGTCCATCATGATCCAAGTGGGTGCTTTTCACAACATACTAGTGCTTAAAAGAATAGCATTTTTTGTCCTCTTCCAGATATTTCCTAACTCTTTCTTTTTACTGCGTACAAATAACATCCTATCACAATCATTTTCATTGCATATTTTTTAATCTGTGTGTTATCAGCCGACAATCTTTATAGGCACCATCATGTAATCTTACCTATAATTAAGAGTAAGTGCAAAACAAATATGGTGGCACACATCATGTAGCAATCTGCTATATTTTATCAATTGTTGGGGTGGAATAAAGGACATCGTATTTGTAAGTAGCTTTCTGGCAGCATGCTTCCTTTGGTGAGGTCCACAGAGCTACTGGTTCTAATTATGATAGCAAACCATGTTCAAATGTATCATAAATTCATTGCTAGGTGATCATATGTTTAGCAAAGGATAACATTTTTACGCTTTCCAAATAATTATTTCTTATTACATTGTTATTATTATAGCATCTGTAATTTTACAGTTTATAGTTTAGTTTCAGAGAACATTAGCTCACAATTTATTAATATAGTCATTGTATTAATCATAGAGAATATGATATTGTCCTTATGTGTTAAGCAACGGAACAGTGTGAATCAGCGGGCAAGCAACTTTTATGCGGCCAAAAATGTCAAATGGATTAAGCCACCAGCAAATCTATAAAAGGGATTCCAGGTAAACTATTTTCAATAAGAATGATTTGTTTTCAAGACAGATTATTCAATGCATCTTAATAAAAAATGTTGTTTTGCTTATCTTTTCTTCGGTGACATAGCTTAATTGCAGGGATAACATGTAATATAAGATTAGGAATATTTTCTGCACTTACAAATATCTACCAATAATTCATATTTGAAACAGGGTGAGAATTAAACATGGAGACATTGTTTTATCCGGAATAGCATTGGACAATAATAATGCAAGAAATGCAAATGTATTTATATAAAGCTGTCTGGTATTGTTCTGAAACTAATTATTTAATATATTTAATTATTTAAAATTTCCAGCAGAAAAAAAGATGTGGCCAATCTACTAATCAAAATGAAAATCTGAAACTTTACTGGCTACCATAACTTATGTTCAACATTGTCCTATAAGTAACCTACATGTTGGAACCCATTTAGACCATTAGCTAACACTTCATCTATTAAGATAGCATCCACTGTTTTCTTTTTAAACCTTTCAACCTTTAGCTTTGGACCATGACATCTTGCCAACCTTTTTCGAACTGTAAAAATTATGGTTTATTTAAATGTTACTATCATAAATCGTGCATTCTCTGAGGTATACTTTTTTGTCTCTTGTAATAAGCAGTTTATGGTAAGGCAGTGGTGATTTTCCTCATCTGGGCTGTCACTCAGTGCTGTGTTAGCTTCTGTTTCATGTTTGCTGTGTTAAGATAGTTCTACTCATGTAAAGACAAGACATACACTTGCATTAGTGTGACCTTGCTGGAAATGAGTGCTGCTACAATGGATTCTGTTAAAAGTCTTGTTTCCAAGCAATGGACTTTCCTATTGTGTCTTGAAAGGGAACGTCCCATATTTTTCCTGAATCTTTATGCTCCTTGTTCTGATACAACATATGAATCATGGATTTTCCTTTCCATTTGACTGTGAAAGATTCTATCCTGCTACCTCCTTATGTCTTAAGTTGCTGTATTGCCCTAAAATATTTGCGATAATAACCTTACAGAGGAAGTGTATGGTTGTACGCAATCTCGATTACTAGAAGCTCATGTGCAATTTATCAAAGTAATGTGTGCTAGGTACAGGAATATGTTATAGCTTCCTGCTTGTTCTGATTCCAATACAATTTAAAATAAAGGATTTTATGAAAATTAGGAAAAGTTGACAGATTGTCCTAGCAAATAACAGATGGGAGGGCTCAGCCAACGTTTCATGTATTGTATTGTAATTTTTTGTTATATTTAATATTTATTTTACACCATGACAGGTCAGATAACCATTTCTGGTTTCACCTGCTGGTTTTGATAGATAGAAGAGCTAATACTGGTTTTACCCCTGTCTAGAGGCAGCTAGCACGAATACCTATTCATCTCAACATGCTGGCTTTTGGCTAGTATTTTACCTGGCAATTTTGGTCAGACAGCAGGGCTAATATTATTTTTCCCTCTACTTAAGGGTACAAAATGGGGCTGTGTTAATGCATGAACACATTTCTTAATGATGTGAGAGTGGAAACCGCCTATGTACTGTAGTACTGTCAGTACCATGGACAGGGAGCAAGATACACAACAATTTGCTTTAGTGGTTCCCTGGAAGTCTTATCCATTTATCTTCAATATTTAATAATACGATAGCACATCAATTAACCACTTTGCTTTCATCATTTTAAGAGGATTTACTGGAAGGAAATCTAGAATCCAACAGCAAGCTGGAGAGGACAGCAAAAGTAAACTAATCTCTAAGAGAGTAGCCTTGATAGCCAAGTAACCCACTGCATATCAGACGACTATATGGCAAAATGGCAAAATAGTGGAAATGGTGAAGTTAAGTCAAATCTGGTCAAAACAGGTAAACCCAAAAATAAACAAGGAAACCAGCGAATATCAAGATCAACGAACACATAGGCAAGGTAAAGCTTCAACAGAAGCTAAACTATAAATGAGCACATTACATAGCTAGAGGCAGGCATATAAAGCCCACATATAGCTTATAACTTTGTCTAATACAGAGAAGAATCAGGTGTGGATTCTTATGGGAAGCATTTTATTCAATCCTCCTGTGGCATGTCTGAAAGATGCAGGTCCTGGAATCAAAACATGTACAGATACCTTTGTGAGACCCTTAGGACATTGTGGAATTTACAACTAAGTTAGAATGTGCAGGACATAACATAAATAATGATAAACTAAATCTCGCCATAAAAGAATTGTGATCTTAATTATCACCTTCCTTGGATGGCTATTTCATTATATACCTTCTGAAAAATGTGTTGGGTAGTAGGCAACGGTTTAGTATTATGATATTATTCTTAAAATAGGGGTAGAAACACAGTTAGTGACCTATACCAGGTGACTGGCCATTACACCCCAGATAATTAGGCGCAGACACATGAAACCTTAACCTACAAACCAGCATGGGTGGCAGATATATCAACAATTTTTTTTCCATAGTGTAGAATTTATTAGCTACTCATATTGTTGAAATAACTGGAATATAAAATGAATAATCTATTAACATATCTCAGTGACCTTGAATGAGTCTCGAAATTGTAGTGTCCTTTTGAGAAATTTTGCTTCCCTACTATGAAGATCTTTGCATACTTCACCTAACTTTTTCTTCCTTAATCAGTTAACATGTCCAAAACAACAGTCTGTACTTCTTGCACTACGTTGCTGCCTCCTATGGTAGTTGAAGGGTTAAAGCAACAGGAAATTTTCGAGCCATAAATGTTTGAACTAGAAAATTGTGCAACAATATCTGTAGTCATAGACTTGACCTACTATTGTTAATAGAGCTCTCATAGGCAAAACTAGTTTGGATTTCATCCAGAATATCTCTATTTCCTTTTGTGTTTAGAACAAAGAATAATTAACCTGCTCTGTACATCACAAGCAGAAGCCAAAAGCCTAACAATTGTTGTTTTTATAATAATTTATTTAGAAGCTCCAATCTTTAGAACAGTGAAAGGGAAGAATAATATAAATATAATGAAAGAAGACAATACAATTGTACACAGACAGTCAGACACATATTGTGAAGTTGGGATGCCTAATAATCGTATTTTGCAAATGTTGAAAAAAAATTAGAAATGACAGAATGTTGGAAATAGAAAGTCGATTTATTTATTTTTTACTAGGACTGATAAGTTCACATGCCTGGATCATACCATTGTTACCTGGATTACTTGAAATTTAACAAGCTTCAAAAAAATATATATCTAAAAGACAGTATTCAACTTGCTTTGGGAAGCAGCCAGAAAAGTTTCAATGTTAGGCAAACAGTATAAGCAGAAAAATGTGCACCTTGGACATGTAAGACCACTTTTAAAAAAATGTTTTGGATATATTCATTGTCTTAAGGTGAAACATGGTTCTACCTGATTTTTACTTAATGCCTAAAAATGTTAATGTTAACATTAAGTGCAGATGTCAGGGCTGAATACATATCCTGTATGGAAAATAGCTTGGGGGCAGAACAAGGGGGGAATACATATGGGGGATTCTGCAGAATCCTCTCTATTCATTTAGAAGAGGGTGGCGCCACAGATTTAACGGGAACTCTCAGCTATCATATGCATTAAAGTGTAACAATGCCCATAGTTTCCTTTTATTAGTTAAAAGCTTTCATTTCTTACAATTTGCCTAATTGGGCAATCTACAGCTATTAGGCATATATACATATGTACATTCTCATAAACAGAGATGATTTGTAGCAGTCATACAAGGTAACAATCAGGTTCATATTAGGGATAACCTGTTAATGTCCGCAGTCAATGCATATCCTGCACCTCTTCCTAGTACACAGAGTTCATTTCCGCATTGCACGTGCATGATAGTGAGTTAACTGCTGACCCTGCAAAGGAATTAAATAGAAGAGAAGAACTCTTCACTATTTCTTCAGTGGGAGAATCATTCTTACATTTTAATTAAAACAACATGTATACACCATTGTTCATATCAACGCTTCCAATGTACCATTCAATGTTATGCACATGTAGGTGTTCTGCTTAATAGAGAGGTAACGTGAATGGTGGGGGCCTATGATGCTCCCAAGATAATCAGTAGTCCATAGGCTTGCTAAGCATCATGGATGTTGTAGTTTCTTTATAGCTGTCAGATGTGCTCAGGTTAAATAAATCAATGTGACTCTTATATTGGGACAACTGAAACAACTCTGTCTAGGGATTTAGCAAATTAAATTCTTATGTAACAGAAGTGTGGAAATTAACAATTTAATATTGTCTAATTAGTATGCGCCAGCCAATGTGGAAACCATTCTGTGAAAAAACAATGGGCCTTGCGTTGTAACTTGGGGCAAAATGCCACCATGGGTGTAACTAAAATAGCATTAAAAAATTGTGACTGCACCCATCATAATGTGTTAAATTCTCAGTGACTCAAATACTTTATAAGGTGCAGCCAATTAGATATAGTTCATTGGATTATCCGTGACTAATTTAAGCATGTGAGCAATGTTACATATATTGACTGCAATGGTGAAACAGATCTATGCAGACCCTGTGGTGCAAGAGTTCATCCAGTTGTCTATGTCCTCAAGTGCAGCCCATGAAGTAAATGGGCACTGGTAAATGGTTCATCTTTGTTTATTATGTATGGATAACTTTCATGTCATTGCTGCCTTCTAGTAAAGTAGGATTGAGCATTTTAAAATCTAAACTAATGAAGAAAATCATTCTTACTAGTAATCAGTTCAACTGCCAGGACAAACCTCTGTGCAGCCCATTCAGGAGAGGCCATAGGGAAAAACCAGAAGCTCATTCTTTGAGATTTTGAGCTTCAGGTAGTGTGATGCCATCAAGGATGCAATTTAAAAGAAACAGAGAGGTGAGTTGGAAAAGAAGACCAGAGGTCAGGAGAGGAAAGACAGATTAACAAATCATCAGCATAAATGGGATACTGTAGTCCAAAAGAAGAGCGAGAAGGTGTAGAGAACGAAGTGTAGAGGTTCCAGAACTGAGCCCTGAGGCATACTAATTGAGAGCAGGAGGAGTCAAACAAGTACCAAAAGAGGTACATCAGAGAGGTAGTATTTGATCCAAGTGAGAGCTGTGTCACTAATGACACAAGAATAAAGGGTTTGCAGGAGAAAGGTGTGGTTGACATAGTCAAAGAATGAAGAGAGGTCAATAGGAAGAATAAGGAAAAGCGACCTTTTGATTTATTGGTGAGGATATTGTTAATTTTGGTGAGGACATAGTAGGGTCTACAGAAACTGGAGTGAAAATGGTCAAGCAGTGAGCTACATAAAAAAGTAATTTCTCATTATCATTAATATTAAAGGTATCTGTATCCATTACACTGCGATGAAGTGTTCTTATGACAAAACACGGGAAAAAAATATTTAATCAAAATTTTGAGCAAACAAAATACTCAAATCAGAATATGCAATTGGGACACATGCTTAATAAAGAAATGGAAGAGAAGAAACATTTTGACATATAAAGGTCAAAGCTATCACTTCAAAACCATAAAAACTGCACAACGCAAGATGAAAAACCGATAAAGAATCTGGAATTGGCATCACTGACAAAAAAGATATCAACTATGTGTAAGATAGCTGGTGGGGATAAGGAGAAACATTGTTTTTTCATGTACACATAAGAACAGTTATGGGTTGCCTTTGTATTACTTAGCACAGAGAGACTTTGACCCAAAATAGACTCTGGGGATTATATAGATGCTGCTGTGACATGACTAGCCTCCTTGCAACACAATTGAAATCTGCATATATGTGGAAAATGATCTAATAAAAAACTACAAGTGAGACAAATGTAACAAAATGGAAAAAGTGACCTAATTTTTCAGGCATTGTGTGCACTGGATCCAAGAAAGGTCACAATGTGAGAATAACATGAAAATAAACAAATTACTGTTGTTCCTCCTATTTTTTTAATATAAAAGGTGCTGTTCTATACATGCTACCAAGCACGGAGGCAAAAATATGACTAACTGGTTTAGTCAGAGAAGTAGAACATAAGCCTTTTATTTCTATAGCTTTTTCCATTATGTGATCATAACTCTTTGGGGTAAAGCACAAATATGCACATTAGAGTCTCTTTGCAACAGGAGGTGGTGTCAGTGTTGCTTTCCTTCTTAAACTCATTTTACTATTCACCACAAGAGGAAGTAGAAGGGCAATTGGGACACAAGGATTTGGTTAAGAGAGGGTAAGTGGTAATGGTTTTATGCAACATTATGAGTGAAAGATCACCAGTTTATCACACCTAAAGTAAAGTACCTTAAAGGGATAGTATCATGTCCTAGACAACCTCACCAAAGAAGGGGAAATATTAAAGTACTTCAATATGTATTCATGAAAAATCACCTTCTCTTTACTTTGATGGTTCTCGCCACTGATTGGCTGCTAGAAGGAAGTAATCAGTGACAGGAAAGCACTCCATTCAAATTAATGGGAACACTTCTCTCATATTAGACACCTCCCCTCCAATGTTTGCTGAGCTAGTGTTGCAGCTTACTGTCTGTTAGTATATCACATGGCAGGAGATGTGTACAGCCAAGCACATCCACTGCAGACAAAGTAACAGACGGGAATACATGTGGAGGTATTCTGTGCAATCACCCCATCCATTTGCAAGTGAGGCACCATGATAATCGAAAGGGACCTCTCAGCTTTCATGTGAACCGCAGTGAATGTGATGGATGGAGTATCCTTTTAAACGATAGGCATAGAGCGTCCAATTATATAACAGCAAAAAATTATGCAATACTTAAGATTTGTTATTAGAAAACAAATGTGCTCAAGATTAAAAAAATACAAAAAAACCAACAGTAGGGCGGTTAAAAAATCTATGCAAATATAGTTAATCACATTGTTTATTTTATTACCCTACTCTTTCATAAATGTTCTAATAATTATATAATTATAAATAAACAATAGACCCAATAGGTTGGGTCAGCTTATTGCACTATAATATTACATTTAATTTATGGAGCACCAGATTCCATAGCAATATTACAGTAGGGCAGAATACAAATCTAAGAATAATATTAAAGATGACAACAGAAAAAACTAAGATTAACATTAACACACATACAAAAAGAGAACAAGGCTCTACTCTTGTGAGTTTACAATCTATTAGGAGACTTAGACTGAGTCAAAAGGTGAAGGACTGCTTTGGCATGGATGATTTGTTTGTAGTGAGTTGAGCCCTAACCATATTATCACCAGCCTCCACTGTTCTTTAGCAATATACAGTATGATATTGTTAATGCACTTTAGTATTATCACTTTCATAGGTAGATTATATATTTAGCTAATAATATATAGCTAAAAGTTGAATATGATGCATTTTAAAAATCAATACACAGATAGATATTTAGACAGGCAGCTTTCAGAACTAAGCTAGAGTTGCTACTGAACATGGTATTTAAACATCCAGATATCTTCATATATTATATTCTTTTTATTTGAAATCCACAAATCATGTAACAATATTTACACCTTTCTCCCATACATTATTAGGCCATTATTATAATTTATAACATAGATGTTGCTAGGGTGTTCCATGGTAGTGAAAACATATCCATTTCTATAAATTAAAGCCAAATAAGCATTACGTCAAAGCTGCCAACCCTTTACAAGAAACCTTTGTGTGATTTTTTCCCTCTTCTCATTTCAACACTAAAGTGTCTTGTCATACTTCCCTGATTTTAGTTGGCTTGCTTGTTTTTCTACCCTTGGTGCCAACTTCCTTAATCTACAACATATGAGTGGTCATTACAACCATTGTGCCAAGAATGAAATGACCTTCAATTGTTCTCCCTGAAATGCAGTGCTTTAATGTACAGAAAAAGTATATAAGTTTTTTTCCTTATGTGACGCACGGGCGGTCTTGCTGGGGCTGCGGACGGGAGCGGGCGGTCAGGCACTGTACCTGCGTGTCCCGGTAATCCCCCACATTGCCCGCAAGGCTGCCTTTGCACTGCTCCCTTACAGTGTCTCCTCTCTTGCTCTACCCAGGAACAAAGCGGAGTCACGTGATGTGACGTCACTTCCCGTGACTCTGCTGTGTTCCTGGGCGGAGCAAAGGAAGAGACACTGTGAGGGAGCACCTGGAGGGCAGCCTTGCTGGACTGCGCGGGAAATCTGCAGTTCAAGAAGGTGGGCGTGATTGGCCACATTTGTGGCGGGAGCAGGCTGATTGACCACAAATGTGGTGGGAGGGGGCGGGATTGGGCACACATGTTGCGGGAGCGGGCGGGAGTGGAACACCCACATTGCGGGAGCGGGTGGGATTGGACAAAAAATCAGCGGGAGCGGGATTGAAAAAGCAGTCCCGCGCAGGGCTCTAGATGGGAGGTTATTTAACGTAACTCCATAGTAGACCTGTGCTTTCAGATTCATCCAAATTGTAGCCTTAAAAAAGTCGTGATTCTTTTTGCTGAAATCAATGGGATTGCTTTCCATGCATGCGCACAAGGGTCTGAGCCCATGCACAGATTTCTCAGAGCCTAGAGCTGGAGCCAACTGGAGGTCACCTTGGCTTATTACATCCCTATTTAGCTGGGTGGTGGGGGGGACAAATACATATGGGCAAATACTTAGAGGCATATTCTGCAGGATCATCCCATGCATTTGATAAATGAACAGCACGAAAATTGTAAGGGACCACTCAGCTATGACAGATATGATAGCTGGAGTGTCCCTTTAATATCTTCCCAAGCGAGATAATTATTCTAAAAATATTGTTTCTTTCTCCCAGCTTGCACCAGTGTGAAGAGACATACCAGTATGTTTAAAGCAAGTTTTAATGTTCTGAGTAGTCTATCAATATATATTTACAAAGACAAGTAATCTATGGAGTAGAGTAAAATACATAACTATTTTTAACAAAAGGACACAAATAAATAAAAAAACAAATTGCCAACATACACAAAGGTCAGATTGCATTTTCCCATAATTTGCAATGAAAAACAATATATTCAAAGATGCGTGGAGGAAGGAGACAGAAGAATCAATGGTGTTTAAACCACTTTGTAAGATAACAAAACTCTTTGTGAGGAAAAAAGCATGCAAGAAGAACAAAAAAAAAGAAAGCTTACGTCTTAAAAGCTCCTCATTTAAAAAATGATGTAAAAAAAATCAGAGAAAACAAATCTATACAACTTAAAAAGGCAGAAAGAAAGCTAAATGAAATGCCTTTTTGAAGAATGTGAGAGTACACTGAGAAGGAGCACACGGCCGGTAATTATGATTGCACCACAGTTTCATCTTTTGAAGGTTTCATTTCCAGACAGGAAGAGAATGTTATGCTTTTATCTCTTAAATAGAGAGGGAATTGCTTTGATGAACAAATGAACATTTCCACGTTTTGCTTTATTTTCCTTTGGTCAAATGCGTCTCAGGGTACAGTACCATTGATTTTGTCTTGTTTTGGTCTTTATAAATGTGTTCACTTGAACTCTGGACTGCTGGCTTGTCCCAGTCTAAGCATGTTGCTCTGATACAGACCTAATATATACGATATGGACAAATATATTGGGATATCTGACAATAAACCCAACAGGGACTTTTATGACATTGCATTCTAAATACATTGTAGTTGGAGCCCCCTTTGCAGCTGTAACATCTTCTACTCTTCTGGGAAGGCTTTCCACTAGATTTTGGAATGCTTCTGTGGGAATTGTAGCCCATTCATCCAGTATAGCATTTGTGAGGTCAGGCACAGTTTTTGATGAGAAGGCCTGGCTCTCAATCTCCATTCCTGTTCATTTCAGAGGCTTTCGATGGGGATGATGAGCAAATGAATGAAAGAATGTATGAATGTATTAAGTGTTTGGGGCAGGAATGGTACAGCCAGGGGCAGAGATAGCACACACAGGCAGACTGTATATAAAAATATGGGGCTGGTGTCCAAATATTTCCAGGGCTGCTTTTCATTCCCAATCCGGGTCTAGTCAAGAGTAACACAAAGGCAGTGAAATTGGACAGAGGAATTTAGTACTGCTAGTACAGAAAGATGAGTGTTCACCTTTAAACTGTATTACATTTTAGAAATGGTAGCCGAAGGCATCAGAAGTTGCCCTAAGCATACCCCTACATTTCTTGAGCTAGTCCTCACAATGAAATGTTTTAGATATGAGATTTTTTTCTCACTTTAGCTTCACATATTCCCAGCATTTGATGAATATGTATACAGGAGAGGAACTACAATCATTGCATCCACTGCAGACCGCCAGATCAATGGATCTTTGAAAGAAGCATAACAAAACAAACAGTTGCATTTTCGAGGAGCTTAAACTTGAATAAGGAAGCTGTAAAAAAAAATATTGCACCTCTGAGGTATGAAATACTTTTTTTATATAAAACATTGGATAGGTTAAGACTTAGTCCTAATGATATGTTCTAGATTTTCCTCATATATGGTACAAGGATCACAAACCTTCTACACAGTTTTAATGATCTAACATTTAAAAAAGGCAAGATAACCAAACATATTTAATCTCATACATTTCATGTGAAATGTACATATGATATACTTTTGCACATTATTCTGTCAGCTAAGGCATTGTGTGGAAGATTACATAAATAAATAACATTCAAGAAATGACAGTTCTTATATTCAAGGAACAAAAAACTTTGCCTCTTCTTCCTCTTCTTCTAGTGATGCATTTATTAAATCATCTGAAAATGTTTAAACTCCTTCAAATTATAACTCAATCGAGTCAAGCTCTTCCATTATAAAATTTCATTCCATGACTGAAAACATTTGCCTGGGAAGGCACACTCTGGGCAGCCGGACTTCAGCAGGGTCGTGCAACACAGTGAAGGGAAGACAAGGACCCAGCAAGGTAAATTTTAATTGAGTGTGTGTAGTTGCTAAGGAAAAGTGCAAGAGAGGGTGTGTGAATGAGAGTATAATAAAATAATAATTCAGTAACAATAAACTACAGGTAGCAACCAAGTCCCCTCCTGGATAAGCACAAGCTGGCCCATCAAAATGATTCTTCTTTTGATCCAGGTGTAAGACATGACTCTAAATGAATGATCTGCTATGCTGGTGGCTTAATTCTGGACCTCGTGTTATTGATCGTTCACAGGGCAAACATGCTTTGGGGCAGATTTTATAAAGTTTTTATTGAGCTAGGTCCCATCTTCCTCTGCGAGACATGGAATCATGCCCTTTGCCAATATGTCAAGACTTTGCAGCAATGAAGAATTGCCATTATCATTGCCAGCTCAAAGACTGAGAGAATGGATCAGAGTACTGTTACTTAGCAACATTAAAGTTGTGACCTGCACATCACCAACATCCGCCTTGGGAAACAACATATATAAAAGACAATAAGGAATCATCTTGAACTTCAAACAGAGCATCTACAAAAGGAAGCATCTAGAGATTGTTTAAACATCCATTTTCAAGGATGATAAAGGATGTGTCATTTTCTCCAAAAAGAAAGCATCTTGGCTACAGTAAACTGCAATATGACTTAGTAAGTGTTTAAGAGCAGCTGTGTATTCTTCCTAAACTGTCTCAGCTATCTTTTTTTTTTTTTTATTAATGATATGATTGTTTTTCAGACTGCTTTCACAAATGTGTAAACTGTATGTCAACTGAAAAAAAACTACAAATTATTATCTTATAAATAAGTTAAATAAATAACAGTTACTGAACAGATATTTTACAGCATGACTCCTATCACTATATACTGAATCAGACATTGATGGTGGTACAACCTAACTCCCATCACTATACACTGAGCCAGACACTGACAGTAGTGCAGCATAATCACAATACGCTAAGCCTCTGCCCCTAAAACAGTCTGCTTGTGCCACCGGTGCCCCTAAAACAGCCTGCCTGTGTCACCTTTGCCCCTGAAACAGCCTGTCTGTGCCACCTCTGCCCCTTAACCAGTCTGCCTGTGCCATCTCCATACCCTTAGGTATGCTGCATCCTATCTAAGATGACTGGCTGAAATGATTACTAGTTACACAGCCTATTAACTGGGCAGCTACAGAAAATCTCATTAGAAACACCTAGTTTTCTGAAAACCCTCTTTGTTGGGGGGGGTGTAGTGGATACTGGAATCTTCCTTTAAAGGGAAACTGTCACCATCATAGCATTATCTGATCGGTGCCCTCAAAAAACACACCAGCATAAAATTTTTTTTTAAAAAGGTGATTAACTATTTCAATACTGAGCACATCGGAATAAACATGGACATCTTTTCAAATTACTACAACTTATATAGCATTCATGTCATATGACATTTCTGTGAGTTTATTCTAATGTATGCATTCTCCCCATTTAACAGACCTCACTTTGTTTGTTTAACAATATTGCTTAAACTGCTGTGACCTATCAGTCTCTATCTTTCTCCTTAACCCTCTTAGATGTTTTGTAGTTAGTTATGATTTTGACTTGATAAAGGGGGCTTGATGCTCTCGAAAGCTTCTACTTAAAATGGAATGTTAGTCTAATAAAAAGGTATTATTCGATATTGCAGTACTAATTTTTTAAATGTACAAATCAGACAAATACACTATTATAATATATATTATTATTTGTTACATTATATATTTCATTTATGAACATGAAGAGATAACTGAGTTTCAATGATAGAGGTGAAAGCAAGATACTTTTTTCATAACTGCCTATTTCCCCAAAATACACTAAACTTCCAGCTGCATAATTGAATTCTGCAATAGATTCCATATGACCTTACTTTTGCTAGTCAAAATGACTGAATTAGTATATTTTGAGAATTACATTTTAAGCAATACAACTAGATTTGGAACCAATGATTTATAAAAAAAAAAAATCTGTTATGAATTACTAGGTTCCTACAATTTTCCAGAGAATGACAAAAGGAATTATTTTACTCTCTTATTACCGTAAGCTTACTGTTACAGCAGACTGATAGAAAACCATCTCTTATCCACCATCATCTTTAGAAACTTCTGTAAATTTTCAGTTTTATTTCACAGGACCTCCTAGCTTTGCATCAAGGCATTTTGTTTAAACAGTTCTATTCCGCAGAGCTGAACATAATTTCAAACTGCTGCTTAAAATACAGTGTTTATAAGGGTAACAGACATTACATTATGTTATAACATAAGCTTTTATTTTTCATCATCACAACATGACAGGAGGTCACTGAGAGGTAATTGTGATTAATGTAACTTCTCAAAGTTTTCCAGCTGAAATCAAATACAAAGACATAGTCTTCCACTGGTCAAAACTGGGGCAAGTTTAAAACTCTCTGTGACCTTGCACAAGATATTTTAGTCAGTTTACGAAGCCTGAAACACCATGGAAAAGAGCCGTGTGACCCAAATTCTACAACAGTTTAGGCAATCATTAATCACTTGGCAATATACATGTCGAAGACCAAGTCATGATGGCAGTGAAAGGCTCCTACATTTACAGCCATATGTAAAAAAAGAGAATCTTTAAATGCCCCTGTCACCAAAACAACACATGCTTTGCTTCTTATATCTCAAGGACAGGTACAATATGCTGAAACTACAGCAATGATTTAGATGGGGTCCTATGGAAATTCTGACGGTTGCCATCTTTCACACATGTGACACATTTTGGTGAGCATACTTTTTGGAAAACAATTAGCCTGTGGCTAATCCAGATCTTTTAGCGCACGCTCTTGGAGTTAACTGAATGGACAGCTGAACAATAGTTTTTATTAATATTATTATTGTGCATGGACATATTCACCAACACAAAGCATAAGGATCCAATGTTGTCATGTGTCTGGCTTAATCTCCATCACCCCATCAATGTGATGGGTCAAGGTAAACATTGGGCTAATGCCCACTGCAAATTGCTCCAGCTCAGATTGTGGTAAAAAAATGGAATGCTCTAGAATTGATGTTTATAAAAGAAACTGCTGAAAATATGATTGTACTCCAAAAACAATTGAAAATTTGAGCAAATGCCTTTCCCAACTTATAACATTTAAAGGACATCCCTGTCTTTGTATAAGCACTGTGCCCATTCTTCACTTGTGTTAGACATCAGTGATATCATCTTGCCTTATTTTCAGGATAGCTTTATGTCTATCCTATGCATGTTCAAGGCTTTAAGGGAGGGTTCATCACATGCATAATGCTTATTCTGGGACAAAAAGCACATTATATGGTAAGAAAAGCATGATGAAAAATACGTTTTCCCAGCACATTAAACCCTTCTTATAAAAAAGCAGCTCCTTTAGAGACATCAGTTTCTTAGTCATATTGATTGTTTAATGCTTTTTCTTTATTGGCGCTGGGTCAACTGGACAAGGGACAGGGCATATAAAATTTAATCAAGGTGATGATGAAATAGAAAGACTGATGTATAATAAGAAATGTAATAGCTACCCTTTAGGTACTAACTGGTCTCCGCCTTTCACCTCTTCAATCCATCCACAACACAGCAGCTAGATTAATCTTTCTCTGTCACCGTTCCTCATCTGCTGCTCCTCTTTGCCAAACACTTCATTTGCTCCTCATACCCTTCAGAATCAGCGCCCTCTTTGTTCCTCTCATGACTTGCGATTCTCTTCCACTGTCATTACCTCCTCCCACTCCCACATTCAGGATTTCACCTATTCTGCACCCCTCCTGTACGCAACTTCCAAAAGCTCTCTGAAAATCTACTTTTTTCGAGAATTGTATAAGCTTTCTTCCTAACACTCTCAGCCATCATCATAATCAAGCCATCTGAATGATCGACAACTTCAAAAGATTATCCGGACCTAATCAACTCATCTCCATCCAAGCAGTCCTCTCCTTTGTTTCGCTTCCCCCTCAACCACCAAGTAGATTGTAAGCTCACAGGAGCAGGGCCCTCTTCTCCTTTTGTACCAGTTGGTTATAACAGCGCTACGGAATCTGCTGGCGCTTTATAAATAAATGTAATGTAATGTAGGGTATCCTGGGAAGCAGGGCCAGATTGGGGATGAAAATCACCTATTTATTTCAAGTGGTAACATACATGCAGCCTCCTGCTGGATAAGCACAGCCACACCCTAAGTTCTTACACTCTCGCAGCGAGTAGCCGCATGTAACCAGCCCACAGTTACACACTTAAGGATTGGCAGTGAAGATAACTTTGCCAGGTGGCCGGTTCAGACCTGCTGGGAACCATCCCTTCACCAGATTACGGTAATATGTCCCTTTAGCATTTAAAGTGAATTGATATGCCAGATTTTTTAATTAGTTAATGACCAAAGTTAGCACTAAGTTTGAAAGGGTAGACATTTTCCAAGTGCAGGGTATCCTGTTTGGTTGCCATGGAAACAAGAAATACACCTGTAGAAGAAGTTGAATAGGGAATTTGAGACCAATGGATAGAAGAAGAGGGGATTATAATTAGCTTAGAGTTATAGGGTGAGTGGCGACTCTAGAAACAATATATAGGGGGGGCACACAAGATACCACAGTCAAACTGGGGGGGCATTAATAATTTCCACCATTAAATCATACCACTGAAAAAACACATTTCAGGGCCTAATATTAGATCCTGCTGCTGATATATATTAGCCCCTGCTGCCCATATATATTAATATTAGCCCCAGTTGCCGATATATATATTAATATTAGTCCCTGCTGCCAATATATATAAAAATATATATAAATATTAGACCCTGCTGCCGATAGCAGGTATAGATCAACCCATTAACACACAAACCCAGCTTTGCATGTATAGATCAATTGAAATTCACTTGTGATCTCAGCACTGAAGGTATATATCAAATAAACAGAATCAGACATACAAATCCTTTATTTGCAGGTATACAATAATAATATATGAAACGTAGCATTGCAGGTATAGATTGTATGGAAACATAGCAGATATGGATCTATAGAATAACACACAAGCCCAGCTTTGCAGGTACAGATCAATTGGAATTCACATAAAAACATGGCATTAAAGGTATATTTAAAACCCCCTAAATTACAGGCATAGATCACAGGTTGCACACCCCAAAGCCAGCCCTGGCGTCCACACTGTCCACCTAGAACCTGACCAGCACCCAGATAACACACATAAGATTTGCCATCTTTGTCCCATATACACCCTGCCTGTGCCATCTTGGTCCCCAAGGCTCAAACATCCTCCTAGTGCCATCTTTGCCCTTCCACAATTATATGTATCTATGATACACACAAACATATTAACTCATGCTCTCCCTCATTCAGACAACTCATCCACATATTAACTCATGCTCTCCCTCATTCAGACAATTCATCCACATATTAACTCATGCTCTCCTTCATTCAGACAATTCATCCACATATTAACTCATGCTCTCCCTCATTCAGACAATTCATCCACATATTAACTCATGCTCTCCCTCATTCAGACAATTCATCCATTTTAAGAAACTAAACCCCTTGGAGCTTCAAATGAGGGGTTACATGTATTTCTAGGACAAAAGTTGAGTGCACAAATAATGACAGAATATGTCCCTTTGGGTAGAAAATATGTTTTTTCTAACCATAGCGACCTGTTCATTTGTGTCTTGCGCACTCCAGGTTTGTACTAGAAACACATGCAGCCCCTCATTTGATGCGCCAAGGGGTGTAGTTTTTGCAAATGTGTGCCATAATTTAACTTTCTACGTGAGCAGTAATGCCACGTGAAGGCTTCAACCCTAATTACTGATCATTCACACACTTTTCATATCTCCATTCACTCGCAGAAGCACACACCATACTTTCCATACATTCACTCACAGAAGCACACATGATTTTTTCCCCTTACAATCCCAAAGAAATGATGGTAAAGGGAGAAAAAAAAAATCACTTTTACAACAAAAATAAATTTTGCAGTAAAAATGCAAGGTGCTCCAGGGATGAGATAGTTACTCACGTACCACAAAGGCTAAATGGCTGATTTTAATAATATTTGCAGTTCATCAGGATTTCAAAAATTGCCTCCCTCTACCGTTGGTTAAATTGAACCCCATGATCAAAGGGATCATAGGATTAAAAATTAGTATCGGCCATTTTTAATAAGGGAATGTGACTTTTTATAGCTATATGATCACTCTGG
Organism: Spea hammondii; assembly: GCA_029215755.1. Classification (NCBI taxonomy): domain Eukaryota; kingdom Metazoa; phylum Chordata; class Amphibia; order Anura; family Pelobatidae; genus Spea; species Spea hammondii. The sequence continues at coordinate 90,482,809 of JARDYJ010000003.1, forward strand.
TAACATTGGCTACTACTTTATGTTTAAATAATTTAATTTGGGGGTCTCTAGGCAATTTTGATCTTTTTATCTGCCTTTAGAGACCCCCAAATCATTTTTTTTACATTTTATTTTTTTAACTTATAATTTTTTTACAAGCTATATACTTTCTAACGGTACATGTTGGGGGTCTGTAGCTGCTTAGATGCCTGAGATACAGGCATCTAAGCAGCATGCCCCTATACCTCTTTAACTGACAATTGTCAGTTGTTAATAAAGTTGCGCGGTGACGTCATCGCGTCATTGCGCGAGACGTCACCGGGCGGATCGGGTGGCCCCGGTGATGCCCTTCAGTTTGAGGGGCAGATCGCCGGGGTAGGTGGTGATGGAGGTCCACAGACCTCCATCAAGGTAGGGTAGTGCTAGCGACGGCACCATGCCGTCGTTAGCAGTCAAGGGGTTAAAGTCCCATTGCGGGACTGTCCTGGGTGGTTCCAAATTCGGCGGGGGGGCAAGGAATAACATAGGGTGGGGCAATTGCCCCCCTGTAGCGACGCCACTGTAAAGGGTTAAGGATAGTAGTTGACTGGTTAAACAATCTAAATTAAATAAATTAATTTAATTTATGATCTTAACTAGATCGACATTTTAGAGAGTCTTAGACATTGTGAGAATTGGCAGGCTGAGGCTCACCAAGTCTCACACAGAAGAATCTCACTCTGTAAAATGCTCAGACGCAGTACAGCAGTGTCACATAAAGAAGTCACAGTGAAATGAGCGGATCCCCTGCCTGCTCTGCTCTTATATAGGCTCACTACTAGTCTGATTTTTTCTTTGAAAGATGCAGCACAGCCATTGGACAAGCCCTCAGCATGATGTGACAGGACTGAGCTGATTGGACAAATGATTATCAGCTCACTTAATTTCCCTCCTCTTAGTGCAGGTAAAATGGCAAGATTCTCCACCTCTTAGTGTAGTTGAAAAGGGGTCTGCGGCAATGGAATGAATTAACGAAGGTTTTCATTTTGCGCACATTTATTTTTTTGTTTCTTTCATCCAGTCTTGCATTTGTTCTTTCATTATTTGGACAAATGGACAAAACGGTAAAATTCTGCACGAAAACGCATTTATACAAAAACAAATGTGCAAGTCTAGCAATTACACTGAAGGTTTTATTCTACACTTTATTGTTTGTACTTTATGTACACTAGGGGTGCTGTATAAAGTGTGTGTGCATTGCAAACATTTGCCATTTTCCTTTTTCTCTGTTTATACATTGTTATTTATTAAATTATATGGTTTAAACACATATTATCATATTTTTCTTTTTCTTACACTGTACCTTGGATTCATACAGTTAATAACATGACATGCAACACTGTCTGAATTTAGTTGGAAACAGAAAAAATGCTCAGGGGTAAGCACCAACAATGCTCATGGTGGGCATTTACTGGGGTCTATGGTGGACAATTTATTGATGTTCTATGGGCCTTATCAAAGGTATCAGACTTATTGGACACTTTGCCTATCTCTGTGAATGCTGTAAAACCAAAACTGTAGTTTATAGCATCAAAAGAGCAGATACCCAGATTTTGTAAAGAAATAGGTTCCAACTTGAAAAGTTTCTGCCGGTAAATTTAAAAGTATTTTTGGTTGTAATGAGTAACGTTAGCATCAAGTTTTATAAAAGGATTGAAGAGATGACAGGAAGCTGTATTGGAATTAATATGCACCAATGTTAACATGGCTTTTTCATTCAGTGGGACTTGCGTATATTAGCTGAAAGTTGGTTTATCAGCATAGCAACCATTAGGATATACCTGCTGATTTGAAAACAGCTTTTTTTCTTGCTATGATGATTAGACCTCTTGGCATCAAAATCACTTTTTTATGCATAATTCCCTTGTCTGGTGTTAATGACAACAGGTTGATGTAGGATAATTAATCATTTCAAAAGGAAACTCAATAGCCCATTAGGCAATCTGTTGATTTGTTAATTGTCAAATCTTGATTAAGTAAACAGTTAATAGCTCATATTGTTGAAGTCATTCTCTACTCTTTAATTATTGTTGCCGCTCACTTATTTGTAAAAATGTTTTGATAGTTTGGATGTTTTAACAGCCTACCAATCCAACATTGTTATCAGTACAAAAATAAATATGCTGTATAAATTAAACTTGTGCATTCTGATTTCTACAAATCTTAATTTTAATAAATGTTGTTAAATTTGTGTAACCCATTGCAGTCATTCTGTCTGATCACTTGTCTCCTGTAAGACAATCAAGATTATTTATGGACATCTGTCTTCCTGGGTTATAGACATGCCTCTCAGCCTATCAGAGGAAAGAATCCAGCCTAGAGACTTCTGGGACAGGAAGGATGAGAGAGAAAGCTGAGCAGGGGAGTGGAAAAGGTAGCATCAGGATGCTGCTCACCCTGTCAGCAGGTCCAGAAGCAAGCCTGCTGTTTCTAGTATGTGCACTGCTGATATATAAGCACTAAAGTTGCAGTGTCTGTGTGCAGAGAATGCGGCAAGCTGCTGGAATGTGAAGAAGTACCCATAGTGATCCTTGCAGAGTGTTTCAGTCCTGCATCCAGAATCACAACACCAGTGAGGCGAGAGCGAACCTACGGATTTCCACCGTCAACCCCTCCGATGCTGTGTAGAGAAGGTAGGCTAGATGGGGAAGGGACCAGGGAGATTAGTAGACGAAGACGAATATTCTTCGTGTTGTGTGTCTTTGTCTTCGCGTACGTTTTACCGCCGCTATCTTCTCTTCATGTTCGTTTTCATGTTCACCCGAATACGAATGCACAAGTCTAATAAAAACAATTTCTGCTTATTTAGCTCCATCAATGTATTCAAAATATCAAAGATAAAAGAAAATTATTAAAGATATGGGAATATAACAATGTTATCAGACAAAGGGATAGGAATCTCCTGCAATACAACAAATATACAAGATTACAATATTTATAGCATGTCTGGGGCAAAGTCTAAGGAAAAAACATCTTTTGCTGAGTGAATAAAATTGTGCACTGTTAACAAGGTCAGTCCAAAGAAATAAAGCAAACACATTATCAGTAATATTAATAGACATATGCTAATCTTTTGCAGGCCGACAGACCACATACAGACATAATACACAGTTCTAATTTTATCTAGTATAAAATTAACTTTTATTAGCTGCACTTAAACTATGGGGGAAAAACATAAACCAGATATTAGAGGGTTGTATGCTTAATTACAAGGATTTATGTGTTCATTTCATTTTTGAAATGCCAGCTATGAATTTAAACTCTTCAGGGCGGGGGAGGAGCATACATTAGTACATCTCTGATACTTGAGCAGCTCCTTTGGTGTGTATGAATAAGCAACAGCCATAACATTGACAAACAATAAGAAGTTTCACATACTTGTAAAATTCCCAGGAAGGGAGGCTGCCTTATTAATCATTTTTTCAGATGCAGATCACTTTTACGATTCAGAGATCTCTGCTGGTAAGATTTCAGAATGCAAGAAAATAACAAATTCTGGAATCTAGTTTATTCCCAGTGTGGCCATATAGGACAGGAGAGAAATTATTAGAAGGGAGTCCTTAATTAACACAGATTAAAGGGAAATAGTACTTGATTTTATTTAATACTAATCTATTCACATATGTTATATGGAACAAGTAAACACTTTGTAAACTTTTAATATTTAAAGTTGTAAATGTTGTTTGTGTTTTTATTTCGTGACCATTTTCCGAACATTTTATAGTAAATGATTTAAATACAGATTGTGTGGTTCTACAAGGTATATTACATGTGTTTGTAACAAAACTATATAATCTCGGGGTATTTATTCTAGCATTCAAGAGATTAGATTGAAATTCAACCTAACCTGCTGCCTAAATCCTAGGTTTTCACATCAGTTGTCCTCTTTTGGCCTCTTGCTAAAACCATCTGTGATCATAAAATTTACAGAACAATTCCAGCTTCGAATTTATGCTAGAAATAAACATTTACTCATACCGCTTAGTATTTGAATATAATTAAGAGCATATTGTATCAGCTGAAAACACCTTTTACACTTTGTTAGCAGTAACAACAATTAAGACAGTCATCAGATGACACAGTGAGTTTACATAATCATAAAAAACTCAGACTTAAATGACAGAAACAAAACATATAAAATAACATCTACTGGCACAATAGAAATCAACAAATATTGAAAAATGTAAAACAAACTTGCCGAGAAAAATTAGAAAAAGTTCAGGTCCTTACAGATGCTCTTTTTGGTGGCACGTAAGATAATTGCTTACATTTGTAGTGCCATTTGCTTAAAATGATCCCAAATTGAGGCCTAATAAGCCAGTTATCTATTTAGATATTGACCTAGGGGAGCAGAAACTGATGAGATTTTTGGGGCTTTAAATTGGGGATTTTAAGATTATTGCCACTTCCTCCAGTTAAAAAAAAAACCCCACAGTGTAATAGCCTCTGAAGTCATTTTTAAATTTTTAGATACGAGCACATATTCTCTCATATTCTATGTTACCTGGCTTTTGACTGGTGACTGGGGCCCGGTGAGCTACCCCTAAATGTCTGCCATCTTATACCTTGATGTTTACCATTGCCAGCAGCGTTGAGGTGCATTGGAGATTATTAAACATATACATTTGCTGAGAATTTCACAAAGCTGCAAAACAGCCTTGCTTCTGTAATGATACTCGGCTGGCACTGCCATAGTTCAATGAACATTAACTGCCATAAAATCATGTTTGGTCGCTTGTTTGTTCCCTGACTAAGCAGGGTAAAGGTGATACACTGCCTGAGGAAAAGGAGTTTCCATAAATAACTTTAAAAAGGTCAGGTAAAGATCATAAAAGAAGAGGGGGGGAAAAGTTCCAAAGTTGTTGGAGATTCATCTAATTTTTTGCTCCATTAGTTAAATTCACATTGTGCTATATATTAAACACATGCTTTTCTGCTTCTTTCTGTGCCCCCAAAAGTCAGCGTTAACCCACAGAACCAGATATATGGTAATGAAATGTTCTTTGAAGTGCTGTCAGCACAGTCAGCTAATCTTATTGTATGAGGATGGGTGAAACTGCCCAAGAAAGCTATTTGCTAGGAAACTGGGATGGGCAACCTGAATGGCATAGAACAATCATAGAGAATTTCTTGTTTTCTCATGAGCAGTTCCTGGTCTCGACGCCGTTGGGCATTGGCTGGTTGCTAACATGGCAAGGCAGTAACTCAGTGCTTAGGGATGAAGCCAACATTTCATGCCAATGACTCAGATCCAGTGATGAAATATTTAAGCTGCTTTTTACCACTTGAAAAACTTGTTTTAACCCATCAGCCCTTGCAAAAAACATGTTATGGATATTGTCCTTGCAGGTCAATTTCTTAACCCATGAAGCAACACCATGGATGGCACAGGACCAGCAACTGCAACAAGGGGTGGGAAACCTTTTTTCTGCAAAGGGCCATTAGGATATTTATAACATTATTTGTGAGCCATACTCAATTATCAACTTAAAAATTAGCCCCACATTGTATATTTATCCCACCAGACAACCCCACCTTAGTATTGATTTGTGTGATGCCCCCAGCAGGCTCCTCCTTTTGAATTAATGTCCCTACACCCTTGTGTATTGCCCCCAGCCAGCTCCACATTGTATATTTATCCCACCACCCAGCCCCCTTTTGTATTGATTTATGTGATGCCCCCAGCAAGCACCCCCTTGTAAATGAATGCCCCCACACCCTTGCATATTACCCTCAGCCAGCCCCAATGTGTATTTAGCCACCCAGCCAGCCAGCCCCCCCTTTAGTATCATGTCATCCCTGGCACCCAGATTGCATCCAAAGGACCTGCTTAGCACCCAGACTGGAAGCATAGGACTTGCCATATTTGCCCCCAAATAGCCTTCCTGTGGCATCTTTGCCTCAAACAGCCTCTCTGTGCCATGTCTCCCCCACATCCATGCTATTGCACGCTGTAATAAATATAGGGCCAACACAAACTTCGTATCGGTAACAATATATATATATATGTATATGCATCAAAAATAGGCAGAGTCACTTAGATGCAAACAAAGGTAAAACATTTAATACAAACAAAAGTGGAAGAATATAAAAAGTAGATAACAAAAATAGTACAAAATAAGTCTTACAAAACCTTGGAGAGGAGTTTAGTTCATGACATCTGTCCTATGCATTCCTGAGAATGGAGGGAGTGTTCGGGACGTGAAGAGTCCGTGGATGGCAAGTACATCTCCCCTCAACCTCTTCTCCCATGCCTCCCTATGCCATACAAATGCCTTGCTTATATGCGGTTTGGATAATGATTTCAATCTATTGGTCTTCACCTGATTGGGTGTTCAAACATGCTTACTAAGGTCTTTGCACGTCTAAACCCTATTTTAGGTGGTCACTGTAAGCATATTGTAATGCCCTTTTACAGTCACAACTATACCATGCATTAACAAGTTACTATCCTATCTATAGAATGCCTGTTCAGCGAATCCTTCATTCCCTACTTAAGGTCAGGGGAAACCCTTTTCCTTATCATTGAAACCTATTAATATAGCTTAATGATCATTTATTTATGAACAATTATTACATATCTTTGACTATTGCCTATACCAATAATTACATATGGTCCTTTTATATTATTGGGGTTAGAAGAGATGTTAAATGTGTTAGAATCTTTTACACACACAAATATTCCATCATTCAGATACTCATTCATTCACTCAATCACACATACCCATTCATACACCCTCTTCCACCCCTTACCTGAACTGCAGATTTATCTGTGCCGCTCGCAGGGGCCCGCTGCTTCCCTCTGTATTACTCACACTCTGTGCAAACAACTTCTCTTTTACCGCCCAGGGAAAGCAGGAACACAGCAGGGTCATGTGACATAACGTGACTCCGACGGGTTCCAGCATCCCCTTGGCAGTACAAGAGAGCGGGCCCATGTTGATGTGATCACATGAGTGGTGACCCCAGTGACCACCTCGGTTGCTGTGGGCTCAAGGGGAATGACAGGCCCAAGGGCAGCTGCCCTTTTTGCCCCGCATTAAAGGCAGGGCCAAACCAAATGATTTTGCAGGCCTTATACGGCCCATGGCCGTACCACCCCTGTCCTAGGTGAACCATGTTTCCGGTAACCCCCTAATGCATGCACTTGCTTACAAATAAAGGAAAGAATGGCTGTATTTTTCCTGTGCCATCCATAACTAAATCAGTAAGACTTTTTAAAGCAATTTTAATTGTCATAATATGCATCAGGCAGTGCCAGCACAAATATGTTAAAGTCAGGAAGTTTAAACACTGAAGTCCCATGCAAACTCTTAATTTAGTGAATAAAGCTCTTAAATCTGCTAAAGCTGCATCTCATACCTGCAAGTGTCTTTTTGGAGACACAACAGGCTAGACTGAGCATACAGGTAACAGGACGAATACCCGGTAGTCCATTAGACCTATATTTATTTATTTGTCAATTGTCATGAAGGCACCTGGAAACATAGATGTTAAGAGTGTTGAAAAAGCATAGTTTAAAAATCAACTACAATTTTAAAAACAGTTTTGCAGGTGGTAATTCTAGCCTCATTCTGCTACAATGGGAAACTGCCAGACTCTGCTGTAAATCCTGGTGACCCCTTCCATCACAGGCTGATCACAGGTACTGCAATTAGCAATGTGAGGCTATAGAGCTTGGCTTTCTAATTACTAGACTTGTGCATTCGTCTTCAGGCGAACATGAAAAGACATGAAGAGTGGGAGGGAGTTAATACATACCTTACAGCAGTTTGCGCACGTCTTCTCCACTCAGTAGCATCTGTGCGAAGTAAGTTAAACAACAATTTTCGTTATCCATTATTGTTGACTTAGTCGATTAGTTGTTTCAGCCCTACTCCTGTTTCACCTGTAATTGGTCAGGAGTTTATTTCTGCAGACTGCACAGTGTGGCTGGAGAATTCTTCCGTGAGTACCAGGTCAGGCAGAAGCCTCTGTGCAGAGACAGGCTCTTGCATATTACCCTGGCTGAATGTAGACGGCTGTCTGCTGCAGCCTTGGTTTTCTTTTTGGGTGCCATCTACAGGCACAGGCCTGTGACAGCAATATGCAGATGTCAGGAAACTGGGAATGGGCAGATGGGTTCAGCCAGCAAAATGGAGTGGCCACTGGTGTGACAGTGACTACATGTGGGTGCCAATTGCTTTTTATCTTTCTTCAATGTTTTATTATTATCATCAGTATTTTTATTTAACTTGTAGATCCCTTTGGAATTTATAAATATCAGAGATCTCTCTTAGAACCAGAGGGTACCCCTTACGATGTAATCGAGATATCACTGGGGTATGCCTTTTTAGTTTTACTCTTATATATAAATTATTATTTTCTCTCTTTTCACTTTGCATCCCACTGCAGTTCCTCACAGAGTAATTAGTAGACTTGGGCACCAGGGAGGTCTTCGAGTTCGTCTTCATGCTCATCTTCGGCAAAAAAAATTCCTCGTATTCCGCGAAAATTCGCCCATTACTGTCTCCTCCTTGGGTGAATATTCGTGGACATTCTTCGTGTTCGTTTTTTCTTCATTTTTTCCGGTTTTGTATAAGGGGTTAATACGGGGTTAACGCGGTACGGACTACGCAGCAGCACTGGTGCCAGGAGTTTAAATGTCCGTATGAGCAACTCTATTGGTTGCCAGCAGGGGGCTCGTCTGCCATCAACCATTGGTTGATAGCAGATCAGCCCCCTGCTGGCGACCAATAGCGTCACTCGTACAGACTTTTAAAATCCTGGTGCCATAACTTGACCGGCAGAGACCACCGGTCTCCCTGCTCTATCAGTGAAATGTCCGTAGAAGCGACTTTATTGGTCGTTCGTACGGACATTTAACTGTTGCAGCAAGGAGACCAGTTGCCAAGTTACAGCACCAGGATTTTAAAAGTATGTACATGCGACCAATAGAGTCGCTCGTACGGACTTTTAAAGTCCTAATGCAGCAACTTGTCCGTCAGAGACCACTGGTCTATCAGTTAAATGTCTGTACAAGCGACTTTATTGGTCGTTCGTACAGACTTTTAAGTGTTGCAGCAGGGAGACCAGTGGTCAGGTTGCACCTTAAGGAGTTAAGGGGCCATGCGAGTGAGCCTATTGGTCGCTTGCACGACCCTTTAACTTGCGGAGCGGAAATCCGTAGGTTGATTGGTTGATGCCAGAGGAGGTTCCTGCAGGGCGACCAATAGGCTCACTCGCACTGCCCTTTAACCCCTGACGGCGAACCTACCGATTTCCACTTCCATCAACTCCTGCGATGCCATGAAGATAAGGTAGGCTAGATGGGGAAGGGACCAGTCTTATCTGGTCCCCAGTTCCCATCATTAACTCCCCTGGTCCCCTGCCACCCTTCGGTCTGATCCAATCCCTAGCCTCTCTTTCATCCCCTCATTAAGCCCTTCCCACCCTCCAGTTTGCAAATTTAATAAACTATTCCCCCTGCTTCTGTCTGTTTCTTTGAAACACAAGATTCCAGCAGCCACCAAAACCTCTTTCAGGACAGCCAAGAACGTGGGGTTACAACTCCACCCCAATCCATCTTGGCATCCCTCAATGCAGTAAAAATCTTCATCCATAAAGCCAAAATCAACAAAACCCAACAAAACAGCAAAAAGGAATAAGGGCCCTCCTGGCCAGCCTCCCAAGAAGGGTATCTTCTCCCGAACCCTGGTCAAATCTGTCCCTTTCCCTGCAATATGTGGCAGATGGGGAAGGGACCAGTCTTATCTGGTCCCCAGTTCCCATCATTAACTCCCCTGGTCCCCTGCCACCCTTCGGTCTGATCCAATCCCTAGCCTCTCTTTTATCCCCTCATTAAGCCCTTCCCACCCTCCAGTTTGCAAATTTAATAAACTATTCCCCCTGCTTCTGTCTGTTTCTTTGAAACACTCCATTTGTTCATGAATTATTTTAAATAAACAAATAAATGGTATGTTTTATTTTATCTAATGAATCGAGTCATAGAAAAAATAATTGGCCCACTAACCGATTATGAAAATAATTGTTAGTTGCAGCCCTAAACAGGGGAACTTTATATCATTGGTGAAAAATTTGAAATCCATGGTTTTCTGTGCCGGGGCACCTGACAGTGTGACTTCAGCCTCAGGCACGAGATTCCAGCAGCCACCAAAACCTCTTTCAGGACAGCCAAGAACGTGGGGTTACAACTCCACCCCAATCCATCTTGGCATCCCTCAATGCAGTAAAAATCTTCATCCATAAAGCCAAAATCAACAAAACCCAACAAAACAGCAAAAAGGAATAAGGGCCCTCCTGGCCAGCCTCCCAAGAAGGGTATCTTCTCCCGAACCCTGGTCAAATCTGTCCCTTTCCCTGCAATATGTGGCATGGCCAGCTCCTGTGACCTTGCTCTCAGTTGAAACCCCTGATGTGCCTCTAGACCTCATTGTAGTTTCTAATGGCGCCATAATATGGAGAGAAGACCATGAATGTATTGAGCCGGCATTCTGTGGCCATGTGCAAAGCCACAAAACGATCCTGGTAGGATGTCCAGAGGTCATTTTCATGTTTTTGGTGTATGCCAATTGTATTCTAGTTTTTGTCTTCTGATTTGGCCTCGTTTGAATCCATCCTTATCTGCTTATTGGACTAGGACTGTACTTTGTAATCCTCGTGTTTAGGCCTGATTGTTACCTGACCTTGGCTAGCCCAAGCTCGTTTAAGTCTGCCAGTTCCCATGTCACAGTCCTGTATTTGTAGATGGCACCCAAAATGAAGAATAGGGCTGCAACAGACAGCCATCTGTAATCAGGCACCTTTGAATCTGCCAGGGTCCTGAGAAAGCACCTGTCCTTACGCAGAGGCTCCAATGTGGGGCATGACATATGCTGTAATGTGAAAATAAGGATACCTACAACTGGGATACTGAAGTCTCTTCAAATTAGACAATATGGAAACTGCAGCTGAACACAGGTTTTAAGCTCAAGAGGCTTTTTTTACATCTCAAGTGAGCAAAGACACTCAACCAAACCTTACTAGCAATACATTATAAATATGTAGCCTATTTTCAGCCCTCAGGTTTGATTTCCCTACCCTAACATTTTCCATTTATGCCTCAAAAGACTTTGAGTATAGAAACACTGTAATATTAGTGCAACACATAACTTGTATAGTAATAATAGATCACATTCCAGTACAATTACTAGGGATAGAACTTTCAGCACATCTATTTTAAACTACCACTGCAACAATCATATCATCCTGTTTTCCCTTATTAGCTGAGAGCGTTGATCTGCTGCCAGTAGGTGTCTAAGATATTACCAAATTATTTCCACTAAGCAAGTGCGGTTATTGTAAAATGCAGATGCCAGTTGTTAAACCTGAACAACAATGATGCTCATCCATACAATTATGCAATAATTTTCCATATGAAATAACTGCTTGTGTTCAACTATTTTATCAGTGCAATTCTTCTCTTTGAGAAGCCTGCCACACACTCATTAATTCATATACTCATTCATTCACAGATTCATTCCCTCAATCACGCATACTAATTCAAACACCCTCCCCACCCCCTTACCTCCACTGCAGCTCCTCGATGCCACTCACAGACTTCAGCAGGGGGCGCGGCCTCCCTCTGCGTTCTCTGGTACTGCACAGAGGAAGCAGGATGTGATGTGATGTCACGTGAACTCTGCTGGGTTCCGCTTCCTCTGTGCAGTACAGAAGACCCTCCCACAGGTAAGTAGCAGGGGGGGGATTCCTACGGCCCTGGGGGGGATTTCTTAATTATCGGTCCCCCCCGCATGAGTTACTGGGGCGGATCTGTCCCCCCCCCGTCCCCCCCGGTTCCTACGCCCATGCATGGAAGGGTTGTCCAGCAAAGATGGTTAATTTATTTGTGTTAGTATTCAATGGGTAAATCTGATGTTGATTTCAATCAGTTTCTTTGTGCATGCCCTTTGTATCTGTTCTGGCTAGAAATGTCATCTTCCCAGAGGACCTCTGTGGTTATTCATGGCCTAACTGATTCATGGATTCTGAGCTATAGGAATTCCATTCCTAGATCAAAGATTAAGCCAGTAGACAACCACATGCTGAGGAGTCCCATTAAGGACGAAATAGCTGTCCATGAGTGGTGATCTGGCTACTGCATCTCTCTTACCCAGTGGCGACTCTAGAAACAATATATAGGGGGGGCACATAAGATACCACAGTCAAAACTGGGGGGGGTGCATTAATAATTTCCACTATTAAATCATACCACTGAAAAAACACACACACATATATATATATTGCCAAAAGTAATGTGCTATGGAATGATACTTTTGTTACTGGACTAACATAATACGTGATCATTCAACACGGGAAGCCTGAAGTCACAATTTATTGCGACTAATCCTTAAAATAAAAATATTATAGAGTAAATAACACAATACCTTAACTTTTCCACTAAATGATTTCAGGGCCTTGAAAGTTTTGTCCCCTGAAGTCACTACAAATTCAGGAGGGTGTTTTATCTCCGGATAAGTACAAATAAGTAAGTTAAGCGTCAGGAAACAGATGACCAAACACACACACCAGGACAGGCTCTGCCACGCCGCCATCCAAACACACACCAGGAAAGTCTCTGCCACACCCAAACAAACACACACCAGGAAAGGCTTTGCCACACTAACACCCAAACATACACACCAGGACAGGCTCTGCCACACCAACATCCAGACACACACACCAGGACAGGCTCTGCCACACTGACACCCAAACACACAGAGGACAGGCTCTGCCACACTGACATCCGAACATACACACTAGGACAGGCTATGCCACACCGACACCCAGACACACACACCAGGACAGGCTCTGCCACACCAACACCCAAACACACACACACCAGGACAGGCTCTGCCACACTGACACCCAAACACACACCAGGACAGGCTCTGCCACACTGACACCCAAACACACACACACTGGGACAGGTTATGCCACACTGACACACACACCAGGACAAGCTCTGCTACACTAATAACCAAAAACACACAAACAGCAGGACACTATCTACGACTCAGACATCTACATCAGGATGGATCTTCCACACTGCATTGTCGTTTATACCCACCTTAGTGTTGTTGCCCCTTGTGTATCGATGCCTCAGCCAGCACCCTTTTAGTATTGATTAATGTGGTGCCCCCACATCCTTGTATGAACGCCTTCAGCCACCACTTTTTGTATTAATGCCCCCAGCAAGCCCTTTTATTATTGATTTATGTGATGGCCCCATCACATATACGCACTAGATGTGCATTTTTAACTACATAAGTACTTCTCCTTCAAGTCCTGCTGCCAATATATATTTATATATATATATATATATATATATAATTAGACCTTGCTGCTGATAGCAGGTGAAGATCAATACATTAACACACAAACCCAGCATTGCATGTATAGATAAATTGAAAGTCACTTGTGAACTCAGCACTGAAGCTATAGATCAAATAAACAGAATCAGACATACAAATCCTGTATTTGCAGGTATACAATAGAAATGTAAGGCAACATAGATCAACTGGAAAGCACATGTAAATTCAGCACTGAGAGTATAGATCAAATACATGGTATAAGGTATACATAAATAATGTATGGAAACATATCGTAGCAGATATGGATCAACAGAATAACACAAAAACCCAGCTTTGCAGGTATAGATCAAGTGGAATTCACATAAAAAACATGGCATTAAAGGTAAAAAAAAAAACTAAATTACATGCATATATCACAGGTTGCACACCCCAAAGCCAGCCCTGGCATCCACATTGCTCACATAGAACCTGACCAGCACATAGGATTTGCCATCTTTGTCCCCAAACAGTCCAGCACAAGTCAACTTTGTCCAAAGTGATGTTTTGGGGCTGTCGCTGGGCAACACGGACTTTCAACTCCCTTCAAAGGTTTTCTATGGGGTTGAGATCTGGCCACTCCAGGACCTTGAAATGCTTCTTACGAAGCCACTCCTTCGTTGCCCGGGCGGTGTGTTTGGGATCATTGTCATGCTGAAAGACCCAGCCACGTTTCATCTTCAATGCCCTTGCTGATGGAAGGAGGTTTTCACTCAAAATCTCATGATACATGACCCCATTCATTCTTTCCTTTACATGGATCAGTCGTCCTGGTCCCTTTGCAGAAAAACAGCCCCAATTATGTTTCCACCCCCTCGTTTCACCGTAGGTATGGTGTTCTTTGGATGCAACTCAGCATTCTTTCTCCTCCAAACACGACGAGTTGAGTTTCTACCAAAAAGTTGAACCTTGGTTTCATCTGACCATATGACATTCGCCCAATCCTCTTCTGTATCATCCAAATGCTCTTTAGCAAACTTCAGACGGGCCCGGACATGTACTGGCTTAAGCAGGGGGACACGTCTGGCACGGCATGATTTGAGTCCCTGGCGGCGTAGTGTGTTACTGATGGTAGCCTTTGTTACTTTGGTCCCAGCTCTCTGCAGGTCATTCACTAGGTCCCTCCGTATGTATGGAAAAAGCATTTGAAATTCCCAGGGGTGTATATTTTTCAAAAATATATGGTTTGATCAGGTAAACTGAATTGGTTGGGTTCAAAGATATCCCCAAATAGGATATGTGGGCAGAATTTTTAACTTCAAAATTCCGATTTAAAAAATGCGCACCTCCCAAATATGGCCTTTTAGTCTCTGAACAACCCAACAAACACATGCATATGGGGTATCACTGTGCTCAGGAGATGTTGGTAAACACATATTGGGGTGTTGTTTGACAGGGACATATACCAGGAGCGGTAAATTCACACCTGAATTACAATGTGTGTGTGAAAAAATCTTTACAAAAATTACTACCATAAAGTTTGACAAAGGCTGATGGTTGAATTAATTCATGCAAATAGTTAAAATACCAGCATTTGAAATACCCTGGGGTGTCTAGTTTTCAGAAATACATGGTTTGATGGGGGAAATTGCATTGGCCAGCTTCAAAGATGTCCCAAAGACCAGATTTTGGGAAAAATGTTTTTGAAATAGCAAAACTCTACTTGTAATTATTGCCCGATAACTTGCAGAAAAAAGCAAAAAAACATAAAAACATTGGGTATTTCTAACCTCAGGACAAATAGTAGAATCAATTTAGCAGGTTTTTTCATTAGTTTTTGCAAATGAGTAAAATATTTTTTTAACAAAAAAATCACCATATTTTATAATTTTTTATAGTAAATTAGATGATATGATAAAAATAATTGTATCTAAAGAAAGCCCTTGTTGTGAAAACAATATATAATGTGTGTAGGTGCATAACATGAGAAAGAAGAAAATTACAGCTAAACAGCAACACTGAAAAAGAGCCTTTGTCCCAAAGAGTACTACCAGTAAGAAAAAGTCTTGTCATTAAGAGGTTAATAATCCAAGTCTTTGTGCTCGAGTATTGGTATCCACAAAGCCTAAGAGAGGATAACACGTTACCAAATTGTTATTTCCTAGAGTATATAAATAGATAGATAGATAGATAGATAGATACATAGATAGATAGATAGATAGATAGATAGAGGATATAAATAGATAGATAGATACATAGATAGATACATAGATAGATAGACAATTATGCACAATGAAGCAACAGTAATCATGTCACAACTGGAGGAATATTAAACTGTTCCATGGTGCACAATAAATTGGTACTGTGGCAAACAAAAATATACCTGGGGATGTGGGTAGGTAGGACGGCAGATGACAAAAGTCCAATGGCTGGTGGGACCAGAAGAGTGAGGGCTGGGGATGGTAGGAGAAGAACTTCCTTTTCACACTAAATTACACTATAATGAAGTATTCTTCACCACCATACACGGTGATCAGTGTTTGTAACTGTGCAGACCCCTAGAATTAATAAATGACCTTAGAGAGAGCCCTTCCTTAATGGCTATCCACCCCAGGTCCTTGTGTTTACTGGTCAGCCTGATTGATCCCACATTAGTTCAAATAGTCTCTGTTGTGGCATCAGGGAGCCCTGGAATCTATTCAATAATGTCCTTGGCTCTTATGCAAGCGTTCTGATCACCTAGAAAAGAGGAACAACAGGGGAGGAAAGGGACATAGGGACTACACCTCATAAATTGGGTCATTTGGAAGGAAAGTTTGCACATAAGACAGTGGGAGAGCAATCATACTTGCATATTACTTAGGGTACTGAAATAAAATCCCAATAGCAAGTACTTCTGTGCCACGCAGTTTCCATGATAACCCATTCAAGGGCTGAGCCTTTACGTGAATGGGGTGTTTACAAGCTCTCTTCTATGACTAATGCTTTTTAAAGAACATTTAAACAGTGAGATGCTTACATCCCCTGTTTGGATCAGAGGAGAAGTGCACAGAAAAAAATGTATTTTCGAAACATTGCAAATCCTTGCCTTTTTTCTAAACTGGCTTAAGCAGATATAAGTACTGTTTGATGAGCTATCAGAAGACAAATTAAGATTTTCATTTATGCTGAGTAGACCACCAACGACAGGCTGATACGTTATAAGAGGGACAACACCTCTGGGTAGGGTGAGCACATTTTGAGGTACTGTCCTGGCTTTGGACCAACTTTATTCCAGGGCAATTTAATGTCCCAAAATGAGTCTCTCTACCTTCTCCAATGACTGCTTCTGTGTCTCTGTCTCCGTTCTCGTAGCTCTGCTTCTCCTTTTGCTTCTTCATGTTCTTCTGTGTTCTTTCTTTTGTTTTTTTTGCTTCATCTGCTTCTCCCTGGTATCAGCTCCGTTAACAAGGCCTTCAGGAGTGTTTCTCCAATCATGGGAGAGGGTATCCACGTGGTACGCGGAGGCTCCACCCTTATGAGGAATCGCTCAAGAAGGCCTGGTCAACGAAGCTGGTACTGGGGAGAAGTGGACAAAGAAAGAAGACCGAGGAAGAAGAGGCGAGAGAAGAAACTGAGCTGTGGGAAAGGAGACAGGCAGAGAAGGTAGGGAAACATTGAGAGAGTGAGAGTCTGTGAGAGAGAGTAAGAGTGAGTGAGAATGTGAGTGAGTGTGAGAGAGCATGAGTAAGAATATGTGATAGAGTGTGAATGAAAAAGCAACAAAATGCAAACTAAAATGATGATGATGGGAGAAGTTATGCTGTACCACCATCAATGTCTGGGAGTTATAGTGTACCACTGTCAATGTATAGTTCAGTATATAAAGATAGGAATTATGGTATACCACCATCAGTGCCTGTCTCAGTATATAGTTTTGTACCATCATCAGTACTTTGAGGTAGTGGCAGCTAAGCAATATATGGCCATATAGTGTGCAGGAATCCCCAATATTTAATCCTTATTATTCGCTGGGTATCTGCTGAATTTTATCTTTGTTTTGTGCACTTATTGGTCATTATTATTTTACTGGCAACCCAGGTATATAATTGGTACAGCATTACTTTTTAGCTTAGTTTTGTGTACCATCATCAGTGCCTGGCTCAGTATATAGTGGTGGGAGTTATGCTGTACCACTGTCTGTATCTGGCTCGCTATATAATAATAGGAGCCATGCTGTACCACCATTAGTGTCTGGCTTTGTCAGGGTAGGAGGCCAGTTACAGGGGATACCAGAGGCTCAATTTGTACTCCACAATGCATTATAACCAGAAGGATGATACAGACAGGCAAAAAGAAACAGACCACAGGCTGAATAGTACGATATGGTCTGTATTGGAGAAGCTGGAAGACAGTAAAGTACAGGCTGTAAGTCTATTGACAGGGAACCGGACACACGGCAGGGCACTGGACACACGCGAGGAGCCCTCTAGCAGGGCCCACGGCAGGAAGCCCTCTGGCAGGGCACACGACTTGGAAGCCCTTCTGGCAGGGCACACGACTTGGAAGCCCTTCTGGCAGGGCATATGACTTGGAAGCCCTTCTGGCAGAGCACACGACTTGGAAGCCCTTCTGGCAGGGCACACGACTTGGAAGTCCTTCTGGCAGGGCACATGACTTGGAAGCCCTTCTATCAGGGCACACGGCTTGGAAGCCCTCTGGCTGAACTGGCAGGGGCCTGCTCTGTGTAGCTGGGCTCAGAAAAGCCAGATACGATATGCAGGAGAGTGGTCAAAATCAAGCCGGGTCAGAAGCCGAAGATCAGAAGCAGAGCCACAGCAATAGGCTGCTAAACTGCAATGCAAAGGGCCCTAATGCAGGAGTAAGCAGGTAAGGAGTAGGATTACACCGAGTTAAGCAGATGCAGCTGGTCAGCTCGTTAGCCTACACGGTACTGTTACAGACAGGCGGCCTCTAGAGGCTGCCGCGGATATGACACCTAGAAAATAAATACAGATTCCTGGCTGACAGGATGGAATCTTGACAGGCTTGCTATATAATGATAGGAGTCATGCTGTACTGCCGTCTGTGTCTGGCTCACTACATACCGTTTTGGCTCGATTATGGGCCACACCCAATTTTAGGCCGCACCTTAAAAGTTAGGTGCTTTTTTAAAGGAAAATTTAGATTTTTAGAAAAAATACACATTAGTGGAATAGTAAAACAGTATTCTAACACACTGTATTTTAACATTTTTGGTATCTTTATGCAGTAAGTCAACATATGTTACATACAAACAGAAAACCAATAGCCATTTTAATGCACCTTACTTATAGATATGCCCCTTTGCCCCCAGATATTCCACTCTGCTCCAGCAGATATGTCACTCTGCCCCCCCAGATATGCTGCCACTTTGCTCCCTGAGATATGCTGCCAGTCTGCCCCCCTGAGATATGCTGCCATTCTGCCCCCCCCGCGATACGAATTGCGCATTCCTGCGCTAAACCCCAGAATATAGGCCGCACCCCCACTTTAAAGACTTAAAGTGGGAGGAAAAATTGTGGCCTATATTCGGACAAATACGGTAGTTATAGGAGTTATGCACAAGCTGTACTGTTGTCTTTGGCAATGCAAGTGTGAAACTGAGTACGAAATTAACTGTCCCTGAATGGCAGTTAGAAAATGTAGTCACCCTACTCTGGAATCTGTACTGTGCTCAGCAAACCTTTCCCTCTCGACAATCAAATGATAATTCTGAAATAGGCGTTTGTCTTGCAGGTTATAAGTGTACTGTTTACTTAGCATGTGATCAAATTAACCATCACATATAACCTGTATTAAACACAAACATGGGGGGGGTTATAACACAAAACATCAAATCAAAACAGTTCAGTTGCCATTCTAACAACCTCCCAGCCATAGTTTTTACATAACTTATGACCCTGGGTTGGGCAACTGCTTACTCAGCATTTGCTGTGGGCTGCAATTCCCACAATCCCTATCTCTTGATTGGGCGTTTTCTTCACAGCAGCAAAAGTGCCAAAGGCTGCTAGCTACTACACTAAACCACTGGTCTGGCATAACCTTGTAATTTATATTGCCTAAATTTTATCAAGAGGTTTGAAATCCGTTGTAATTGGCCCCGCTGTCAGTGAGTTGGTTAATGAGCCAGATATAGTGTGTAATAAAAATACACATGACTTCTCGCTAGGAAGCAGTGCAGAGATGGCAGAATAGAATAGGATTCCAATGCATTGATGGAGCTGCCAAGCAGAGCGCTCCGTTCACACTAATGGGAATGAAATATCCATCAAGGGATGGGCATGGGCTGGCAGCAAGTACAATGCATTAATGAAAGGGCACAGATAAGTGCTGTGTATTCCTGGAAATCATTGAGAAGGTCTTCAGAAGTTAATGAGGTTTAAATAAAAATTGTGAGAGATGTCATTGACTGTAACCAAATATACTGACCTTCTAGAGGAAACAGATCTTTTATGAACAATTGAGCACTTTCATTCAGGGTTAGACATATAGGTATGCTTCATTAGCACCCCTGAGAATAGCATTTACATATAAATTGGCATTTCCTAAATGTATTAATTTTATATGTTTGTTTTTATAAAAAATGTTTAACTTACATCAGTGTTCTCCAGCTATAATGTGGAGGTTGCTGGACAATATTATAATAATCAGTAGCGCTGCTGCAATTCAGGCATTCGTACTAAAGAACATATTTTGGGACTTCGGATCTGGTTTTTAATGTAAGCGTGGATATTTTACTTATTTATTAAAGGTATCTTTTCATATAACCCTGCCTTTGAAGATATATGACCACATTGACCATTGATGGGATCTTGAAAGCATATGCATATACAGGAAACCTTGCATCCTCCATTTGAAGCCATTATATAGGAGCATTTGATGATTTGTTCACACCTTTTCCACATTTATTGGATTATTTACTACACTATAATATTTTACCTTGTTTTTTTCTGGGTTTTTTTGCTGGGTTATTGAGTTCTGGAATTGACCATAATTAAAGAACTGGAATTATCCCAACAATATCCCAACCACGGGTCCCGGCAAGAACGGACAGGTTACTGCCTGCACACTTCGGGCATCTGGGGCTTTTTTTTAGATAGGATCAATATGATCAATCTGGGGGTCTTGCTGCCACTCAGCCGCGGGAAGCCCGCCGGTGCAGAGACCCCCAGAGTCAAATACTTACCCGCTCCCGGCTTGCCGGTGGTCCTCGCGGCAAGAATGATGGGGCGTGGCTGGAGGCGCGGCAAGGACAGGCGTCTGGAGCTACAACTGTGACGTGGATAAGGGGGCGGGGCTAGAGCTGTGTAAGGTAAGCAACGCACACACACCTGACAATCTATGTGATGTAAAAGAGAATGTGATTCATCAGACCAGGCCACCTTCTTCCATTGCTCCGTGGTCCAGTTCTTATGCTCACATGCCCATTGTAGGCACTTTAAGCAGTGGACAGGGGTCAGCATAGGCACCCTTACTGGTCTACAGCTATGCAGTTTTGGAGATGCTCTAACCCAGTCGTCTAGCCATCACAAGTTGGCCCTTGCCAAAGTCGCTCAGATCCTTTCCTGTTTCTAACATATCAGCTTCGAAGACCAAATGTTCGCTTTCATGCCTAATATATCCCACAATTGACAGGTGCCATGATAATCATTATCAGTGTTATTCACTTCACTTGTCAGTGGTCATAATGTTATGTTGTATATTCTTACATATGACATTTTACATTGTGTCATTCACAAAATGACAAAAATAAAGCCATGTGTTAAAAAAAGTCCACCCTTTCTGCTTCTGTAAGAACTAAGACACTTACACATGTGCTGCTAATCTAATGCCCTTGATTAATTGATCATCATCAAGTGTGACCGCCTCTATAAAAGCTGAAGGTTTAACACAATGCTAAGGAGGAAAGACAGCAATAATCTTAGGGAAGCAATTGTTGCTGACCATCAATCTGGAAGGTGTTATAAGGTCATTTCCAAGCCATTGGACTAATAGGAGATGGAAAGGGGAGAAGATGCCTTCCTTCCACCCAGGGCTGAGTCTAGGGTTACTGACGTCTGGGTGCAAAAACAGATAATTGTGCCCCCCCCACTATATCATTACTAAGGTTATTTTGAGGAAATTAGATACATAAATATCAAAGGAATTCATGATATTAGATCTGCAGAGGCACCCAGGCAGCAGACAAGAGAGAGAGGGGCAGTTTTCAGCAACCGTTCGGCGCTCCTCTCTCCCCTCCGTCTCGGTGGCATCGCTTCAAGTGCACCCACCTCGGCACGGCCCTGCTCCTATGTCCCCTATTTCATCCAACCACACTCTCTTACACTGATGCAGGGAGGCAAACGCTAGGAGGTCACACAATCGGACCTATAGTTTAATAGACAGATGTTGGACAAATAGGGAAGGTATAAAAGGATTCTTCCCTCCCATATCCCCTATTGGACCAACAACTATCTGTTACATTATTGCTTCAATGTCCCCCGTTTCCAGTGTCTCCAATGCTGCAGCTTTGCTTGTTTGTAATTTTCCTAACTTGTTGAAAGATGTTGTGTAGAAAGACATACAGCAATTCTGGCAAGACATATACAATGTAACACTTGTCGCTAATCAGTAGTATTCTCTACATTGTCTTAAGAGTATGTTCTAACATATGATGCTAAAACACTTTCAACACATGTATATGCCATTTGTTTTGTAACCATTCATTTTGTCGGTTTGCACATGCTAACCCGCACATAATAAAATTTACAAGCTTAGTAGCGTCATATTGTTTGCTTTTTTGAAAAAACAAAAACACACACATGATGTTACATTCATGACCCAAATCTTTACACTACCAATATAGTGCTCATAGCCCTGAACAAATTCCTAATTTTCGGTGGTCCTTCCATCATCCTATGTTTTGTTCATGGAATGCTAACCTGGATTTCCTATTCTGGTGTAATGTAATTTTGCATTTTTTCTATCATAGTCTGTATCATACTTACAGGTGCCTGTACGAGTCTGCGTAAATCCATGGTCTCTGTCCATTAGAGTCAATAGTTGTACCACAGGACCTTTTTGTAAGGCTATTTCTTGGAACTCAAATATCCCTAAATCATGTAGGTCAAGATGTAAGTCAATATTTTCCCAAAACAGTAGTTTGTGTAGTAAATTAGAAAATATTTTACAATCTCTATACACTGAATGTTTATGTCAGATATAAAGTATCACAACTCATAGGCCCTATTGTTGGAGGTTGTCTAGACTAGACATAGATTTCAAGGCAATAAAAGAACTAGATACCTTATCTCATTAAATTAGCCGTTCATGTGTCCAGAGTTGAGGACAGAGCAAAGGATGATCTCTGTTAAATTACTGTGGAACAAGACACTTTGCACTCTGTCAGAGATAATAGACAAGCATGAGGTTACAAGCATTTATGTAATTTCAGCAGAACAGGCCATCACTCGATTGGATCTATATATTGGGTGCAAACATGAGTGGTCCATAAGCGAGTAGAAGAATCAGCTTTATTTCCATTTAAAAAGATTTATTTATTCTTACAAATAGCTTAAACAATGATAATACATTTTATATCACAAAACCCCAACAAACCAATCAAGAATATAAGATTCACAAAACATTGGATTTAGGTACCTAAAACTCAAACCTCAAGTACACTCAAGTCCTACTTTGGTGAACAAGCAGTCATAAAATATTCTACTTTAGAAGCATGTTGAGTGGTATTAATTAATACTTTGAATAATGGCATGCCTTAACAGTGGGAAAAAGGGGAATGAAAGCAAGAAAACTCAAGACAGATGAGTGAATAATTATACAGCATTCGCCACGCAAAAATGAAATAGTCCCAGTCCCTAAATAGTAACTCTCATAGAATGGTTTCCAACATTTAAGACACAGCTGATGGTCTCTAGGCTAGTTCTATGGATTATTGAGTAGTCTGACAAAATTGATTATTATATTTTACTTTTAAGCACACTGCAGATGCCCTTTTTTCATGTGACAATAAGCACAGGCCCATAAGTAAATAAAAGACTTGTACTTGAACGAGGGTAGAACCCATGCTCTTATACCTTTAAAATAACATAGTTAAATAAAGAAAAAAATTACAGTATATTTAGTTTGTATGGGAAATTGGTACTCTCAGAGATGACATCCCCAGTTGATGTAAAAGGCTGTATGAACATTTATTTAATCTTATTCGAAAAAAATGTTTAAAGAAGGACCATGTCTGCGTGGCCTTTAAATTTATTTTATATGCCAGCTTCTATTTCTTGGTATACTCTTATGTACATTTGCTTATGGAGCAAGTGCTACCATCCTACATTTCCTAAGGAACATTCTATAATCTGATTCTAAACGCCACAGGTATTATCCTCATTTCTCAAACGAGATACACTTAAATATCCATTGGCCATCATTTATCATCATGGGGAAACTCCACCAATGTACATTTCTTGCTGTATTAAAATTTACCTAAAACTTCATAATCTAATCCCAGAGTGTTATGTTCCATATAATTACATTCTAGAACAAATGCTCACACCTTTGCTCTATTTTAGTACATATTTGAAGATTTAATTGTTCATACATGTGGTTGTATGGTGTAATGCTTGTAACCAAATGTATCAAGATAATAATAAATGACAACTGAAACATTTTGGATGAACAAAGGCCGTGGTCTTTTATTTAGCTCATGACAAATTTATTTAACAATAACCAAATCAAAAACAACTTTGCATCAACAACTTGTGACTAAATATCAAATAAACAGAACTCTTGGCCGAAACCAGAGTTATATAATTTAATCAAGGCCAACTGCCCCAAAAGCCGGTCAGCCTGACACCTAACAAAACCCCCAATTGTTCACTCTCTTTACAGAGAGCAACTTAACCCTAATAAAAGCCACGACAGAAATATAACATTATTCACATTTTCACAAAGCGGAAGGGCGGGCGACAATTCAGCAGCTCTTCCATGCTGCTGAAAACCGCCGCTCACCAGACTCAAAGGTCAGTGCAGTCAGTTAGCGTAAGTGAACGGATGCCTCAGGTGCACTTCGTTTTAAAGTTTAAAATCCCGCCCAAACATAGAGCGAGCAGTCCGCGAGCGCAACTAAATGCAAAAGCGTGGGCCAACTAAGCGGCGCGAGCTGCTCGCGAGCGCATCCTAAAACAAAAAGGCGGCAAAACTAAGCGGCGCGAGCGCATACAGGACATTCCTTAGGTGTCCTTTGTTTGACCCCTTGCAATTAACCCTTACAGCTTAACTACATTCCCCAACAACCACATGTAACCCTGTGCTTATTTCACCGGGTTTTTCTCATACTCTTTATCTCTGCTTTCTTTTATATTTTTTTGCAGTGTATGTATGTATACACACACACACACACACATTATATATATATATATATATATATATATATATATATATATATATATATATATATATATATATATATATATATATATATGCTGGAAATGGGCTGCATCTTAAAACACTCAGGTCACACTAACCTTTTTTACAATCTCTTGCTCTTCCTCAAGGTCAAGCTGCCTGGTGGCAGGTTCTTAGAGCTTGGTAAGTGTGTCAAGACACACTGAATTTGTGTGCAGGGCTGGGATGATGCTTAAGTTATAAAACATCTGTTAAAATGTGTTCAAGTGTCTGAATAAAGACTTTTAAAGCATCTGAAACCCAATGAACATTGTCTGACAAGGCTGCTTGGCAGCTGTGATAAAAGGAAAGATTTATGGATGTCACCTCTGTCTATTGCAGAATCATTTTAAAAGCCAGCGGATTCCTTTAATGGAAAACATAAGGAATGAATAAAGTTTGAACATCTCCTGTATCTAAATACTTGGTTTGAAAACTTTTTCTTTATTATTTCAAAGTAATTTATTTTGTAGGTTGTGATATCTTTTTAGAAGATAAACCACTAAGGGCTGCTTGCTGATGATGTTGTTGGCAGATTTCCTGTTGCCCTGTATGTTAGGGGAAAACCAGTAACTCAGTAACTGCAATATAGACATATTCATTCAAAAAGGAAACTAGGGAACAACTTCATCAGGGGGGATGGAGTGTGAGACGTACACTTAAAATGCATTCACCAAGATGCTACATACATACCGTATTTGCTCGATTATAAGACGAGGTTTTTTTCAGAGCAAATGCTCTGAAAAATACCCCTCGTCTTCTAATCGGGGTCGTCTTCTAATCAGACCTCAAATAGAGTCTGATTAGGAGACTAAGATCCAGATCCCCCGCACCGCTGCAGGGGACCTGGATCCTCCTGTCTCACCCCCCCCCCCCCATCATACACACACTTACCGGTGCTTCCTGCTGTATTGCCGGGGCAGCGGGTTGACGTCTACGCGATCCGCGTAGACAACGTCCGCTGCAGCCGGAAGGAGGTGTGGCTAGCAGCGGGGGTTGTCTGCGTCCGTCGCGCAAACCTTCCCCGACTGTCAGAGATCAGAGTTCCCCGCACCGGTGCGGGGAACTCTGATCTCTGACAGCCGGGGAAAGTATACGCGACGGACGGATACAAACCCCCGCTGCCAACTCCACCTCCTTCCGGCTGCAGCAGAAGGCGACGTCAACCCGCTGCCCCGGCTGGAAGCACCGGTAAGAGAGGGCTGAGAGGGGAGGGGAGGGGAGAGTGTGTGTGTGTGTGTTAGTTAAATGGGGGTATAGGGTGTGTGTGTGTGTGTGTGTGTGTGTGTGTGTGTGTGTGTGTTAAATGGGGGCATAGGGCATTTCTGGAGTGGCGTTAAGGGGGCATTTAATAGAGCACTCTGCCTCCTGAAATGCCTTATACACCTATATGCCACTCTGCCCCATAATATGCATTTTAACCCCCTAAATGCCAGAGTGGCATATAGGGGTATAAGGCATTTCTGGAGGCAGAGTGCTCTATACAATGCCTTTTAACTCCCTTAATGCCACTCTGCCTCCTGAAATGCCTTATACCTCCCTATATGCCACTCTGCCCCATAATATGCATTTTAACCCCCTAAATGCCAGAATGGGATATAGGGGTATAAGGCATTTCTGGAGGCAGAGTGGCATATAGGGGTATAAGGCATTTCTGGAGGCAGAGTGGCACATAGGGGGTCAAAAGGCATACCATGGGGCACAGTGGCATATAGAGGGTTAAAAGGCATATCATGGGCCACAGTGCCATATTGGAGTGGCAAGCCTGGGGGCAGATGTGCGTAACTGGGGGACAGGTTGGAAAATACAAGAAATAAAAACAAAAAAAATATTTTTCTCAATCATAGCTTTTATTAAAAAAAATAGTTTACATGAATTAACATTTACTGGTAAAACTTTTTTCCTTTAGGGTCGTCTTATATTCAGGCTGTTTCTTTTTTTCCTAAGTTAATATTCAGATTTTGGGGGGTCGTCTTATAATCAGGGTCGTCTTATAATCGAGCAAATACGGTACATATATATAGATATGGTGCATGGAAAGAGTTAAAATACTAGCATTTGAAATACCCTGGGGTGTCTAGTTTTCAAAAATATATGGCTTTATTGGGCACACTGAAATGGCCCGGCTCAAATATGTGCCAAATAGGACATGGGCATCGCTGTACTCAGGAGATGTTGCTAAACACATATTGGGGTGTTTTATGATAGTGACATATACCAGAACCTGTTTATTCATACCTAAAGTAAAATGTGTGTGAAAAAAACAAATGCAAAAAAAATTACTACCATAAAGTTTGCTAAAGGCTGATGGTAGAATTAGTGCTTGTAAAGGGTTAAAATACTAGCATTTGGAATACCCTGGGCTGTCTAGTTTTCAAAAATATATGACTTGATGGGGTAAATTGCATCGGCCGGCTTCAAAAATACCCGAAATGGCACATGAGAGGAAGAATTACCAGATTTGGAAAAAATGGCTTTGAAATAGCAAAACGCTACCTGTACTTATTGCCCCATAATGTGTAGAAAGAAGCAAAAAAACATAAAAACATTGGGTATTTCTAAACTCAGGACAAATAGTAGAATCTATTTAGCAGGTTTTTTCATTACCTTTTATAGATGAGTAAAAGATTTTTCAACAAAAATTTAGAATTTACATTTTTTTCTAAATTTTTCACCATATTTTATACTTTTTTTAATAGTAAATAATATGATACAATCAAAACAATGTCATCTAAAGAAAGCCCTTCTTGTCCTGAAAAAAACAATATCTAATGTGTGTGGGTTCAGTAAACGGGAAAGAAGAAAATTACTAAACACTAAACTAAACACGAGCAGCGCAGAAATGTTAAAACGGCCATTGTCACGAAGGGTACAAAAAGTAAAATCAGCCTTTGTCACGAAGGGGTTAATTAGATAATATTATCAAAACAATGGTATCTGAAGAAAGCCCTTCTTGTCCTGAAAAAAACAACATATAATTTTTTGTGGGTTCACTAAATCAGTGAGGAGAAAATTACATCTAAACATGAACACCGCAAAAGTGTTGAAACAGCCTCGGTCCCAATGGTACAAAAGGTAAAACACATCCTGGTCCTTAAGGGGTTAAACACTCATCTACAGACACCAGACAAGCCGGAAGGCTTGTTTTTCCCTCAGAAATCTCATGGTGCTTTCACAACCACAAGGGATTCTAGGTAGGCACATGCAAATAAGGTTAACAATTATCACCTTTGCCTCTATATCCACTTTATACATGGATCCCTTGAAAGTAATTGCCCGCTGTACAAGACAGCCTTTACACACACGCACACATATATATATATATATAAAATGCAGCAGAGATTACAGACGCAGTTAGTATGAAAATATATCTTTAGACTTTTTTTAAAAAAATTTCAAGAACAGACCATCTTTGATGTTGCAGTGCATAGCATAGTGCTAGAACTAGGCAAATCAATTGCCACCTGTGTCTATCGCCGTATCATTCTTGCTTGTAAATGAACAATGTAATGTAATGTTTTTATTACATTGCTTGCATGTGATTAAATGACTCAATTGTTTTAAATATGTGCCCCTTAAATCCTGGAACCAAACCATACAAGCAGCAAGATTTAATAATGATGACAATTATTTAATAGTTAGGGAGGTAAAGTCAAATCAAATGCTCTTCTTTAGATTTATATCTGATAAAATACCCAACATTCTACCACTGGCCATTTGGCTTGTTCTACCAGGAATGTCTACTCTGTATCATATGCATACTTTACCTTTAAGACCTTTTGTAATATCATTAATAAAAATATTAAAAAAATAAGATCTATGTTAAATATGGTTATGATTTCTAATAAAAGGCTGATCTGTGTGGTGCCCCCCAAAAAAGTGCACTAAGGTATGCTGATGAAGGTCCTTACTACTAAGCTTGTTACCAAAGATTACTGTGAATACTCCTTAGGCTAAATCCAAAGCATGGGTGTATGCCTTTATTCAACTAATATGTACTTGGCGTGATGCGTTAAAGTGCCCCTAAATGCGCTACATAGTTCTGTTATGCCCCTTAATTTCTAGAAGAAAGATCATGGGATGTGTTAGCAAGACTCCTTGTGGTGAGTCAAGGTTCTGGAAGATGGCCACTAACCTGAGGGGGAAGGAATCTGGATCTCAGGAGAGATGGCTTTGAAAAGTTACAAAAGCCTTAGTCGACACTTGTATTATTCTTCAGTGGGACGCTATAAAGCATTTCAAATGGTGAATCACTGAAACTACTTTAAGGAAAGCCATCGTTGAAACAGAAATTACTCATTATAAAACATGTTTTAACATTCACAACTAAACTTGTAACATTTTCCATGCTGAGGATACATAGATTTCCCCCCCCCACAGCAGGATGGAGGAAAATATTCTTAGGCTGTTTTAATTTATTTCCTCCTGCCACAACATTAGATTCTTACTCAGGAAGTAATAGTAATGATATAAGTATATATATATATTAATATATACATAGACACACATACATACACACATACTATACTAGTGAAAATGGTCCCTCGGACGAGGGTTGTTTTTTTTTTATTCAGAGACAAAATTACTTGTCACTCACCCTTACACATGCTTTCTCACACTCTTATTCATTTTCTCTCAATGTCTCCTTTCCTTTTCTGCTAACCACTTCTGTATCCCCGTCTCCTTTTCCGTAGCCCCGCTTCTTCTGTCTTTTTATTATGTCTTCTTTCTTCATCCTCTTCTCCCTGGTATCAGCTGTTAACCTGGCCTTCCTGGAACACTTTCGCACACCCTATGCCCATGGGCGTAGGAACCGGGGGGGACAGATCCCCCCCAGTAACTCATGCGGGGGGACCGTTAATTAAGAAATCCCCCCAGGGCCGTAGGAACCCCCCCAATAGAAACGCCGCAGGAGGAGAGAGAGGGGTGGCGAGCGGTTGTTTTTAGCAACCGCTCGGCGTCCTTCTGTCTCCCCTGCTCCCTCCCTGCCGCCACCACCCGCCTCAACGCTGCCCCGACTGCGGTGGAAATTCGACTTTTAGATTATAAAGTTGTCTCCAAATTCTGACTA
The DNA here is from genome assembly GCA_029215755.1 of Spea hammondii. Lineage (NCBI taxonomy): Eukaryota > Metazoa > Chordata > Amphibia > Anura > Pelobatidae > Spea > Spea hammondii. Next base: position 90,512,686 of record JARDYJ010000003.1, read on the forward strand.
TATTCTCGTGGCTCTGTGGTGCTATGGTCCTCACAACCCCATGATGACAACACTCTTCTAGGAAAATGATATGAAGTAGATAAAAACAATCATTTATTATTACTAATCACAATGCCTTTCTAAAACCTGGAAAGCAATTCAACTTTCACTCAACTCTTTTGTTTTAAGATAAAACTTTTTTATAGTAAGGGTAGAAGGCGATAGGATACGTTCAGTAAAATGTACAGCTCATTACGTAACATGCAAAATAAAAAGAGGGCATTGCTTCTGCATATTGCAGCATGCATACAGTGGATATAAAAAGTCTACACACCCCTGTTAAAATGCCAGTTTCTTGTGATGTTAAAGAATGAGACAAAGATAAAGATAAATAATGTCAGAACTTTTTTCACCTTTAATGTGCCCAATAACATGAACAATTCAATTGCAAAACAAGCTGAAATCTTTGAGGGGGACCCCCCCAAAAAAACCTGGCATTTTAACAGGGGTGCATAGACTTTTTATATCCACTTTAAATAGTGGGGTTTATTCACAGCAAACTTTAGGTAAATGAATCATTTCCTCTTCATTATGCGTTGTGAAAGAACTATCCCAAAAGGGGCAGAGCTGGTCCTTCAAAATGTGTAGGTGAGATCTAAACAATCTAATTAAACAGGTCATAAAAAAGTTTCATGTCAAGAATGCCTTTATTTTCTTATATCATAGGCTCACATCATAACAAGATATAGTACAACATGCATTACGAAAGGTTGCAAAAATGTAAGTTACCTTGTTATAAATTATCTGTAGGAAACCAGGCAGCGACCTTTTTAAATAAAGTATTATAAAACAGTAATAACAAGAATGAAAATCAACAAGATAACTATTCACATGCTCAATTCTCGGCAGACCTTGATTATATGACTAATCATAAAAAGCCACTAATGTAATATCCCAGACAAAGCATATATTAGGGCTACAACTAACAATTATTTTCATAATCGATTAGTTGGCCGATTATTTTTTCGATTAATCGGATAAAAAAATGAATGTACATTTTAAATTTATTTAAAATAATTTAATAAACAAATGATGTTAAATACAAACAGCAGAATAAAAAAAACTTTGATAAAATGCATTTCGTGTCTTTGTTTCCCAACCAGCCCCCCCAATTTATGCACATTTGAGCCCAGGCTTGCCACGCTGCCTCCCACATATGCCACTCCACGCTGCCTCCCACATATGCCATGCTGCCTCCCACATATGTCACTCCACTCTACCCCCACTGTTGCCACTGTGCCTGATACGCCTTATACCCCCTGATACACCACTCCATCTTCCCCAGACATGCCACACTGCCTCCCAGACATGCCACGCTGCCCTCCCCACATATGCCTTATATACCGTATATGCCTTATACCCCCAGATATGTCACTCCATCCTCCCCAGATATGCCTTATACCCACCACATATCTCATAGTCCCCTCATAGAGTCACAGACCTGTTCACAACACACTGACACCATACTTTTATAAATAAGTACTGGGTTAATCTTCACTGCCCCCAGGATTTAGATTCCCCTTAGTCTGCCACCCCTTTACCCCTAACTGCACCTTAAGTTAACTTCATTAAATTAATTAAATTAACCCTCAGTCCTCATCATTAAATTGACCCTAAACACCCCATTAACCATAACTACCCTTAAATTAACCCTAAAGACCCATCAACCACAACAGCCCCTAAATTAACCCTAAACACCCCATTAACCACAACTGCCTTAAATTAACCCCAAACACCCCATTAACCACAGCTGCTCCTATATTAACCCTAAACACCCTATTAACCATAGCTGCCCCTAAACACATCATTAACCACAGCTGCTCCTATATTAACCCTAAACACCCCATTAACCATAGCTGCCCCTAAATTAACCCTAAACACCCCATTAACCATAGCTGCCCCTAAACACCCCCATTAACCATAACTGCTCCTAAATTAACCCTAAACACCCCATTAACCATAACGGCCCCTAAATTAACCCCCACCTCCCCTAACTTTCAGCAGCCCAAATATTAATTTTATACTTACAGTTAGATGAGTGTCACAGCCATGTGGTTCTGGCCTTCTGGGAGAAGGAAGGGGCGGGGCCAGTTGTCACAATGATTACAGGGAGGGACTGGTAAGTAGGAGCTGCTGCTGTGAGTCAGACTAAACGGATTATATAATGAGGGGTATTTTTCAGAGCGTTTGCTCTGGAAAAAACCCTAATTTTATAATCGATAAAAATCGATTCAACTAATCGATAATGAAATTCGTTGGCAACGATTTTCATTATCGATTATTATCGATTTTATCGATTAGTTGTTGCAGCCCTAGCATATATATATATATATATATATATATATATATATACTGCTCAAAATAATAAAGGGAACACTTAAATAACACAATGTAACTCGAAGTCAATCACACTTCTGTGAAATCACACTGTCCACTCAGGAAGCAACACTGATGGACAATCAATTTCACATGCTGTTGTGCAAATGGAACAGACAACAGGTGGAAATTATAGGCAATTAGCAAGACACCCCCAATAAAGGAGTGGTTCTGCAGGTGGTGACCACAGACCACTTCTCAGTTCCTATGCTTCCTGGCTGATGTTTTGGTCACTTTTGAATGCTGGTGGTGCTTTCACTCTAGTGGTAGCATGAGACGGAGTCTACAACCCACACAAGTGGCTCAGGTAGTGCAGCTTATCCAGGATGGCACATCAATGCGAGCTGTGGCAAGAAGGTTTGCTGTGTCCAGAGCATGGAGGCACTACCAGGAGACAGGCCAGTACATCAGGAGACGTGGAGGAGGCCGTAGGAGGGCAACAACCCAGCAGCCTGACCGCTACCTCCTCCTTTGTGCAAGGAGGAGCACTGCCAGAGCCCTGCAAAATGACCTCCAGCAGGCCACAAATGTGCATGTGTCCACTCAAACGGTCAGCAACAGACAACATGAGGGTGGTATGAGGGCCCGACGTCCACAGGTGGGGGTTGTGCTTACAGCCCAACACCGTGCAGGACATTTGGCATTTGCCAGAGAACACCAGGATTGGCATATTCGCCACTGGCGCTCTGTGCTCTTCACAGGTGAAAGCAGGTTCACACTGAGCACATGTGACAGACGTGACAGAGTCTAGAGACGCCATGGAGAATGTTTTGCTGCCTGCAACATCCTCCAGCATGACCAGTTTGGCTGTGGGTCAGTAATGGTGTGGGATGGCATTTCTTTGGGGGGCCGCACAGCCCTCCATGTGCTTGCCAGAGGTAGCCCGACTGCCATTAGGTACCGAGATGAGATCCTCAGACCCCTTGTGAAACCATATGCTGGTGCGGTTGGCCCTGGGTTCCTCCTAATGCAAGACAATGCTAGACCTCATGTGGCTGGAGTGTGTCAGCAGTTCCTGCAAGAGGAAGGCATTGATGCTATGGACTGGCCCGCCCGTTCCCCAGACCTGAATCCGATTGAGCACATCTGGGACATCATGCTTTAGTCCAGGTCTGGGAGGACATCCCTCAGGAGACCATCCGCAACCTCATCAGGAGCATGCCCAGGCGTTGTAGGGAGGTCATACGGGCACGTGGAGGCCACACACACTACTGAGCCTCATTGTGACTTGTTTTAAGGACATTACATCAAAGTTGGATCAGCCTGTAGTGTGGTTTTCCATTTTGATTTTGAGTGTGACTCCATATCCAGACCTCCATGGGTTGATAAATTTGATTTCCATTGAGAATTTTTGTGTGATTTTGTTGTCAGCACATTCAACTATGTAAAGACGAAAGTATGTCATACCATTAGTTCATTCATTCAGATCTAGGATGTGTAATCTTAGTGTTCCCTTTATTATTTTGAGCAGTGTATATCACACACTATGAAAGGAGATTGGGCCACAGCAGCAACAGAGGCAAGGTGAAGGCCAGGCATGGGCAGACATTTAGCTACTTGGCGCAGTACTGAATTTCCCCAATATCTGAAAAAGAGCTGATCCCCCAAGTAAGGAAGAACAGTAGAAGCACTAGAAGCTTACTCACTTTAAATATTGAGTGATGGGTAACCTTACTTAGAGAGATTGACTTTCAAGAAAGCCACCTGTTCCACTAAGTGTGGGGAGAGCTGTGTTTTTTGGGGGTTCAGTATGTAGCCTGTCACAGAAACAATGTCGCTCTAGATGATGGTGAGGGGACATAAAAGAAGCTGCTGGGCCAAGGAGTGCTTAGAGCATAAGTAGCAGACTTGCGCGATTTTCGTATGAATACGTATGGTGCCGAATTTAACTTTTTTGTCCAAATAATGAGTGAACATTGCATAGTTGGATGAAAGAAAAGAAAAATTTATATCCCATATACGAAAATCTTCATTCCATGCTGCAGCTGCCATTTCAACTACACTAAAAGAATCTTGTCATTTCAATTTAACTTCTAAGCGTTTATTTGTGGTTTCAGTGGCAACCCTGATGGACGATTGGGATTTCCCAAAACAGAAAACAAGAACGTTGAATGCATTTCATCCAAACCGAAGACGTACGAATTTCACCAAATACTAAGAAGATTTAGCATGCCCCACAGACAAGCCATGTCCCTCCAGGTTTTAAAATTATTTTTAAAGGCCAACTTGCCCTTAACCATGTACTCTGAGGGGTCAATGATGGTTTGTAGTGACCTGTCAGCTCTTCTATCAGGCTTCTTATAAGCAGTAGTGTACCTAAAGGAGGGTGGGCTGCCCCAGGTGCCACTCATAAAGGGGTGCCTGACGGCCGCCTAATGCGGCCCTGCAGCTTACTGCTGTGGCGCCCACGCACTGTATGAGGAAGCTCTTTTCCTGCGCAGGGGTAGCAGGAACGTGGGCAGCAATAGTGTTTCCTCAAAGTTGGAAAAGTGAGCTGCGGGGCTGCATTAGGTGTCCCCTGGACCAGTGAAATCTACAAGGGAGGTAAGGCGGTGCGGGAATCTTAATTGGGGAGTGGGTGAATGAATGAAATTAGGGCTGCAACTAACGATTATTTTAATAATCGATTAGTTGGCCGATTATTTTTTCGATTAATCGATTAATCGGATAAAAACATTTTTTGTTTATTTAAAATAATTTAATGAACTGGATGTTAAAAAACAACTTAAAATTTACATTAACATTCTTATTTTGTTATGATGTAATAAAAAACAATATTTTCAAAGTACAAGAACCCAAACACAATATTTATGAAACAAAATAACCCCAAACATTCTGAAAAGAGGTGGACTATTACTGTTCAAGAAACTTTGCCCCAGCCCTGGCACTTTGCACCCAGCACTTTGCCCCAGCCCTGGCACTTTGCCCCTGCACCCAGTCTCCAACTCTGCCCTGCACCCACTCTGCCCTGCCCCCACACTCACACCCTGCCCTGCACCCAGTCTCCCACTCTGCCCTGCACACACACTCACACCCTGCATCCCCACTCTGCCCTGCACCCAGTCTCCTGCCCTGCCCCCACACTCACACCCTGCATCCCCACCCCCACTCTGCCCTGCACCCACACTCACACCCTGCCCTGCATCCCCTGAAACCCCACCCCCACGAATCGCTCTGTGCGAATGGAGCCACTCGCACAGAGCGATTCGCACAGACATGAAGAATACTTACCTCCGGAACGCGTCACGTAACTAAAAGAAGGCGGAGACTGCAGAGCGTGTAGCAGAACGCTCGCGGAGGTAAGTAAACAACGAATCGATCACTCGATTAATCGATAACGGAAATTCATTGTTTCAGCCCTAAATGAAATTAGTAAAATAGTATTTAGGGGCAGAATGGCACAGGTAAGCTGATTGGGGGCAGAGGTAGCACAGGCACACTGATTAGGGGGGGCAGACATGGCAGAGGCAGGCTGATGAGAGTGCAGAAATGGGACAGGCAGGCTGATTTGGGGGGCAGAGGTGGCACATGCAGGCTGCTTCAGGGGCAGACTTGGCCCAGGCAGGCTGATTCAGGGGCAGTGGTGGTACAGGCAGGCTGTTTCAGAGGCACGGTGGCACAGGCAGGTTGCTAAATGGGTAGCAGTGGCAAAAGCAGGCTGCTAAAGGGACAGAGGCATACTACATCAATATCTGGCTTAGTGTATAGTAATAGGGGTTATGCTGCACTCCCATCAATGTCTGGCTCAGTGTATAGTGGTGGGAATTACGCTGTACCATATCTGTTCAGTAAATGTTATTTATTCAAATTAATAATTTATTTTTCCAGATTTCTATTTTTCCAGTTGACATACAGTTACAAATTTGTGAAATACTAATTCTTGCCAACATTAATTTTTGTGTGTGGGGTGCCACATAGAGGATCCGCCCGGGTGCCAAATACTCTAGGTACGTCCCTGCTGATCAGTCTTTTAACCTCCACGTGTAACCTCATGCAGTATAAAGAAGGGTTATGCACAAAAAATAACTACGTTACTGTTGACAAATGAACGTAACACCATAGCAACCAATCCTATACATGCCGCTGGTTGCAGTAATGTTAAAACCACTCTTCCAACGTTTCACCAGAATCGCTCTTTATATAACCCGCTGGGACTCCATATGACTGCTATAGACACGCCGCTCGCTGCTAACCTCCGGTCACTGCACGGTGCGCGTTAACCCAGAGTCTTCAGTAACTATAGCACGCCCAGCCCAAATCAAACCCGTTCACCGCTCGACACTCACACGCGCAGGGTAAAGAAGCAGGCACGCAAAGGGTGGGGGAGTGGGCGTGACTAGAGTCATGTGACCAGGGAGATGCCGGGGTCCCTTCCCTGTTTTCCGGAAATCCAAGATGGTGACCTATGTGAAGTTTTTATGCTAACCGGGTAACTTCGCGGTGACATCATACTCAGGCGTTACCTGCGGCCGCTGCCGGTGTGGCTCAGTATTACACAGTAGTGTCACGTAAGTATTACCGCTCCGTGATTTTCGCTATCAGGTTATATATGCAGCGCTGCTTAATTCCTGTGCTGACAGAGGGCCTCGCATAAGTTTATACGGGGCTGTGAGATCTAGGTCCTCGCTGGGGAAGAAGGTTAATCGGTGCGCGGTACTTGCATGCAGAGCAGCGCTCCAGTTCATCCGAAGATAATGCCCCGGGGCTGCTGATCCCGACAGACCTAGCCCTTCGTATGGCTGTGTATCTCCCGGGTTACCCGCCGCCCGGCTGCCTTTCTGTGAAGGAATGTCACAGCCTCCCTCTGAATGCCCGAGATCTGTTACTGCATCTCTTGTGTAGTTGGGGAGCTTTGGGCTAAAAATGCCACCAAACTAACCAATCAGCTGATAAGTAAAGAGGGCTGTGTGATTTGTTTCGTTGGACTTTTGGTGCTGTCTGTGTGTTGGTTGCATCAGGACCAATTTAGTCTTTTCTTTATGTAGATTGTGCTATACTTTCATGGGCCTGGTGGCAGCTATCATTGGATTGAGTTGGTGGCTAAGTATTCCCAGCGCGGAGAACATCTTAAAGGGACACTCCCGCTATTGTATGGACTTTAATGCACATGATGGGTGAGAGGTACCTGTAAACCTTTGCAGTGGAGGATTCTGCAGAGTCCTCCTCCATATGAATCTGCGGCGTTACCCACTTCCCAGCTACTCTCCCAGCAAGAGATGTTTGGCCGGATTCATCTCTCAGCACATGATGTACTTTCCAGACATCGCCTTCAACACTGGGCAGGGGGCTATTGTGTAGAAAGTGTTCCCATTGATTTCAAAGGGAGCGCTTTCCTGCTGCCGATTGGCTGCTTCTTCCCGTAAAGGCATAACGTGGCATCCCTTTCAAGGAAGAAGTATATTATTGTGATCCTCAGAATCATAGCGGAGTAACTGACAGGCCAGATGTGTCCGTGTGTAATGTAATTAAGGCTTGTTACCATCCCCCATCCCCCATTTCATTATTGAATTTAAATGGTTTTGAACCCCTGTCTTCACAATGCTCTAGGCAGGGCCTTTCTAAGTTTACTTTATAAATGAAGCGGATAACTCACAGCATGCTCCAAAAACAGGACTATAGTCTGCTTTTAATATACCGTATATATGTGTGTATGTGTGTATATATATATATATATATATATATATATATATAATTATACGTGTATGTAAAACTTGCAGCATAATGCAGGGCATGTGGAATGCCATGTGTTGTTCATCATACGGGGCGGCCATTTTTCTCTGCATGTGTTGTGCAAAGATTATAAGCAGGAAATGTTTTGGGGGATATTCATCGCGTTCTCCGGAACAGTGTACTTTGAGCTGTTTTCCGTGTTCTTGTGCTTACATTGGAGGGTGGCAAGCCAGGCCAAGTGGCCCAATAACCCGTTTGTACTTGGTGCATTTGGATTCCTGTGAGCAATATTTGTATTCCATTACCTCCGAATTTCTTTTTAAAGGGACGGTGTTATGTCCTGTACAGCCCCGCCAATAATGAATACATAGTAAAGTGTTCGCCCCCCGGGATGCGGCGCTCCATTCACAGCGAGGTCTCTCCCAGCAGGACAAGCTCTTCTCTTGCATTAAACTTAGTGCAAAGTGTGGCCTTACTTTCAGAAATACTAACTTCCTAAAACACTGAAGCTCCGGAGCTGCAGCTTTCTACCCTGTATGTTGGGAGTTTCGCATTCGTTTTGGCTGCTTGAAGCCAATTAAATCAATGGCGCACATCTTCTGCCATGTGATATACTTACCGCCGGGTAGCTCCAGACCTGGCTCGGTGAACCCATGCAAATGCAAGGAAAGTGCGCCCATTCCCCCCCCCATGGTAATACTTTCCCTGCCACTGATTGGCTACTTCGAGCAGCCAATCAATGGCGGGAATCTTCTGACCCCACATTAGGGCAGCTAATGCAGCTTCTTTCAAAGAGTTTTGTTACTATTTTTTGGGTTGTTTTTTTTAAAATATGTAGTACTCATTAAGTACTTTATTATGCATTCTTTATTGGAGAGGCTGTCTGGGACATTTGGCTGGAGTGTTGAATAACAATGTTGCTGTGTTTATTTACAAGTGTTTCAAATAAGAAACAAAACATTTTTATTTCCATAAAAAGCGTGCAAAGCCCACAAATGTTATTAATCCAAAAGTGCAAAACGGCTATTACGGAAGAATTCACCTTTAGTGTGGTTCTCTGTCCCGGTCAGGGCCAGGCGTCCGGGAGCTCTGTGTGTGAAAATTCCCATGGCGTGGATGCTCGTGTAAGAGATGTAGAACGGGCAATAATATTATAATGAATACCTCAAATTGAAATTTTGGTGAAATATTTTCGTCTTGTTCTAGAAATACAAGAGCCTGCTGTCCACCCGCCTAATCTTATTGTCCCCTCGCCTAATCTTATTGTCCCCTCTATCTCCGTCGCTCATTGCATGTCGCTTCTTTGTATCTGTGAGATATCGCTTAGCAAAAAAGGTATGTCTTATCTAAATTAGGCGGCTCATCCGCTCCCAAGACTGCGCAAAAGCTGATAAACCGGCCCCCGCATATCAGGAGAATCTGCCGCATCACGGCATCATTATCAGCCTCCTATTTATCCATAACGTGGTATCGGAATATAATCTTCCGGCGTAATGTTCTCTGCCAGTCTAGAGAGAATACAGATTAGTTCAAACAGGGCTTCTCCTTCCCACATAGACCCATTCAGTACTGAAGAAATCTGCAATCCCACTTATGGCTAATGCTTTGTAAAAAGTATATTGAGGCTTTTTGAAAGCCAAGGCATCCTGTAAATCGCTTGCGGGCTCATTCAAGCGAGCCTCGGTTTCCTACCGATGATTTATGTTATAAAGGGGAATTACAATTTTCATTTTCAAGAAAAATGCACCATTAAATCAGTGATTTCTTGAAAGTTACTTAATTATTTGAACTATACATCATGCTGGACCAGCAGAGCCCTTCCTACGGTAGAAAGCTGGCAATATTGAGACTCCATAACGGATATTGAATAACTGCCCAGTAAACTATCCAGCTTTTACTGAACCATTATCTTGTGTAACATCATTAAGGGCAAGAAATATGGAGGGAGTTCCCCTTTAACAGGCGGAAATACGAGTGTATACAGCTGTGTTACAGATGTTTGGAAGTTGGTCTTGTTGCTATATATATATATATATATACATATATACACACACATATGAAATTTCATTTTTAATCAGTATAGCCCAGTTCTGCAATTCCTTTTATTTCGGCGAGGAATATCAGCATCTGTGCATATAGACCTGGCGTTCGCGGAGGTAAATGGCTGCCCCGCATGAGGAACAATACATGGATGCCAGATAACTGGATAAATAACATGTATGTATTTAAAGCATACCTACCAGAGAGTGCAGGTAGTATTCAGTCTAAATTGCCATGTCTTCTGAGGAAATCTCTTAAATTATAACTATACATTAGACAGGGCGGCAGAGATAGAGATTATCCAAAACCATGCAGTTAAGCTGTAAAGCTATAATCACACATTTGGGTTGGAGGCATGTGTTTAAATTGTTATACGGCAGCAAGATAACCGCTCCCACATACAGCTCAACAGATAAGAAGAGATAATATTTATATTATATTATTACTACGCGGGGGAAGGGAACTGTGATTTTAAATGGCGTAAATAGTTTAAGAATTGGGATGAAAATAACGGTTTCCTGTTCAGTTGGAACCCTCCTTAATTCTCCATTCTGTTTCTTGGTGTTTTCAGTAACTCTAAAATTTACTAGTTTTTATTAGTCTCCATGGATCGTCTCTCTACTTGAAAAACACCCAAACCTCTCCAGGCTCCTTTTAATTATCTGACTTGTGTGGCGGCCCACCTGTTACCCCCTCGTTTTGTACACCAATATATGTCACTTTATGGTGACGTTTATTTGTTGGGTTCTTATTCCTTTCCTAATTACACTTGCATAACAATGTTTAAGAAACCAAATGTGAACTTGTAGGCTAGGACTTGATTTTCATTGGGGATATCAGCTTTGAAAACAGCCTGCTCATCAGAGACGCATTGCTTCCATTCCCTGGATGCTAATAAGTTGCATATATATGTATGTATCTTGAGAAATGTTAATCGCTCTGCACCTATGAGACACACTCTTTGGATTTTTCCATAACACTTCACGAGTTGTTCTTATGAATATTGTATATTTATTTATGTTCCTTTCCTGCATGGTCATCCAAAAAAGGATTAGTATTAGCATCCATCTGCTTTCCCTCGAGGACATCATTGTGTGATGACCTTAATTAAACCTCTACATCAACTTTGTATGATAAAGTCCAAACACATTCCTGTTTACAACTGTAGTATGCGGACTGCCGAATAATATACACTCTGGGACGGCTGCACAGAGATCATTTTATTCCCCCATGTTTTAAGATTATAAAAACAATAGGCATATGGTAAACTGGATTAAATGTCACACCGTTGGGAGTGAAGGCTAAAATATGTTCCTTCCGCATTCTCTACTAAAAACAAAAAACATGGGACAAATAGGGTTATGGATTTGTCCAGCTGCCGACGGGGGAAGCTCTCACTAAAGTGGTATTCTTGGTCCTAATGATCAGGAGACCCTAAAAGTGATCAGTAGCTGAGTAAGTTGGGTCATTAGCTTTTGTCTCTATGGATCCATCATGGTGGTGGTATTGGCAGTCCATCAAGAGTCATCAGCCTAACTCCCAAAATACAATCCATGAGTTGAAGGGCCGCATCTGAAGTTAGCTTGTGCTGCTGCACATGTGAACGTTTAGAGCCCGGGTGGGCTTTTTCTTGGCAGAGGGTACAGTTATATATATTTTACCTGGCTGCTACCTTACGTAGAGTTTTCTAGTTCTCATATCCAAAACTTTGTTTTTGATTGTTAAATCGTAGGTGTTGCACCTTCAGAAATCCGTCAGTTTTAAGTGGTAGATGTTACTACATCAGTCAGTGCATTTTAATTAATAATGCCTTTATTTATTTTGTCTAAACTCTTGTCCTTTTTAGCAGATTTTGTCAACATGCACAACGTTCACATCTGACCTCACTAAATCAACTTCCGCTTAACTCCTCAAGGAGATCCTCTGCGTTGTCCGGAATGTGCAAAATAAAGACATTTCACAACAAGAAAAGGTCTTTAACTTGTGTCCCTCGTAACATCTGCACATATTTGGGCCACATGCCTCTCATTTGCATTGTCCGTTTTGCTTGATTTGCGATGCCCGGCTGCTAATTTTAGCTGCAGATGCTACATCTGCACATTTTTTTGCTTTATTACGAGCTTCATCCCGAGAAGAAATGGGCTTTGTTGTGTCCTTGTCGTATTGTCGGTAATATTTGGCTTTTGAAAAGTCAATGTTTTTTAGACTTTTTTTTTTCTTTTTCTTTTTCTTATTTCACTGTTTTCCAACTTTACATGGGAGAATGCATCATTTTACATCAAGCAGGTTTAGGAACCTAATGTAGATGGCAGAGGGTGATGATAGTTGAAGTCCAGCATTAGCTAGGTGTGGGTTGTCTGATACTTGCTTGGGAGCGGTTGTGGTTTTTTTTTTTTTTGCGTCTCATGGACCACGTTGGAAACGCAGTGTGCCGGCCTAGGCATCCGCTTTAGTCCAGTGGCTTGTGATGAGTAGCACGATGAAGCAGATAAAGAACCAAATCGGTAATGTTTGTATAGGACGTTGGGCAGACACGTAACCGGCTGTCCTGTTGCTTTAATTTCTTGGTAAGTAAACCTTGGTGGTGTTTTTCCAGGTGCGGCAGTGCGTGTGTATCTTCAGTCTGATAACCGAGCAGCAAAGTAAAGGGATGGCGTGACTAATGCGTGTTTTGTCCTTCAGCTATGTGTATCTATAACCTCCTCCTCATAAGATCCAGCTGCGCTTCTGTTGCATGGATTTGATGGCCTATAAACCACGGTATCCGCTTCAGCAGTTTTGAGGAAGGATGCGTAATGTGGCTATGGATGGTTGTAGAATTTTCTTTGACTATTTTTGCCCACTTAAGGAATTCCTGAGAAACATACATATTTTCGCTAATGGAAAACATGGGCACTGTTATACAACAAGGGTTTTTATTCACTAAACGGCGAGTTTCATGTCGCCACAGTGTCGCAGTTCGGGTGAGTGTTATCTGTAGGAAAGGTTAAGTTGGATAGTGTATAAATTCCCAGCATCCCCATATTATTGAAAGCCACAATAGGCATTGCTATTCATTATCTTTTTATTTATATAGCACCAACCGATTCTGCGGTGCTGCACAATGGCTCGTTCAGGCAAATGTAAGCATTTTGTACTTATGATAAGCAGCGCAAGACTTTTTGTGGTGGCCGTTTCTTTAAGTTACTTCTCCAATTCATTATCTACCCCTGCTTAGCTTTCCTGTTGATTTCCTGAGTGATGCCCCTGTGATCATGACGTAACAGTAGTAGGAGTAATAGCACTTGGACATTTACTGTGGGTGTTTTCTTTGGGGGGGGGGGGGGTTACAGCCCAAGAAGGCATAGTGTATAATGTATATCATTTTTAAATGAAAATATTCAATTTTGTTAATAAAATAAATTTTTTTTATTAGCGATTACTCTGTTATAAATGGCTTTCTATAGGTCACAGTGGTATGCAAACTCTTGGTAAAGCCTTGCTGATCCCTAAAACAAAAGGAAGCGTCCCAAAAATGTCCATAGAACTGACTTGTTTCTCTAAGCTCAGTTTGAATGTGGTAGTGGGAGCTGGAGCTGCATCCCAGATACTGCCACTTGATTTATTTTTCTTTCTAAAACCACTTTTTGTGGATCTAGTACTTCCAGTGAAAGCAATGCCCCCCCCCCCCCATTAATTTCACTGGAAGTCCTTTACTTTCATGTTACTGTCAATGATTGGCAGCTTAAGAAGCCAATCACCAGCAGGAAAAGCGCAAATGCATTTGTTGGGATCTCTTATTTATATAGCGCCAACATTCTGCACAGCACTTATTACGATACATATCTTCAATGGGTACGACAAGACGAGAATTTACAGACTAATTGCACCTTTTAAGTGCATTAAAGTGCATCCGCTGGTTGGAATACCCCTTTACATAGATTATGTACAATTTCTTCAAACAAAATGTAAATGAGTGAACAGAAGAGTTGGCGTTTTCTGCTTGTATTGAGTACTACATGTAAGTCCGTTTTTTGCAATTGATATTTTTATTTAATGTTGTGGGAATAAACTTGAAATACTTTTGTATATACTTTTGGCTTTTTCCACTTCGAGTTCAACTCTGTTCAATTATTAATAAAAAGTGTTAATAAAATGCTTTATTCGTGTTCTAAATATTTTATTTACATAGATTGCTATCAATGGATCAAAGTCACATAAGTATTTAGCCACTTGAAACTTTTTGAGGTCTGGTGTGGGATCAGGGAAAACGAACTCCCCCCTAACAGCACATCACATCTGCTTCCCTGACATGCTATTTAACCCCTATATGCCACTCTGCCTCCGGAAAACCATGATATCCCCCCATGCCACTCTTAAACCCCCCCTCCCCGCCTTACCAGTGCATCCCTAGACTTGTCCCCCGTGCTTCAGACTCCCTGGTGTGTAGTGGGGGCAGCCGGTGGAGTTCTTCTATGAATGAGCACCGGAAGGTCATGTGATCCCGGAGCTCCATCATAGAAGCGCCGGCAGAAGCGCTGGCAACAGTGGAGGTTGTCACGCATCGCACAGATCTCCACCGGCTGCCGGAGAGGAAGATCCGTGTCCCCTGCAGCGATGTGGGGGATCTGGATCTTGGTCTCATAGTCATACCTCTATTTGAGGCCTGATTATAATACAACCTCGAGTACAAGACGATGGTTGTTTTTCAGAGCATTTTCTCTGAAAAAACCTTGCCTTAAAATCGAGCAAATACGGTATATACAAACAAGACCTTTCCTGGTATTATTCAGAATTACAATATTTTCATTTTTATTCTTTATTTGGTACTGGATACAGTTTCATGGCTCTTATTGAGTATATCCCTCTGTGCCTAAATATTGGTTATCCCGAGTTTTTAAACTGTACCCAATATCAAGCAGTTTTTTGGGGGGTTTTTTTTTAGTACTTATTTGTTTTATTAAGTGCTTTGCCTGGCTCCTGAATGGAACAAATCCGCAGCAGGTCCCCCTGCAATCCTTTTCAGTATTTATTAATATGTCTGCTAGTAGGGTTTACTAAAAAATGCAACCCAAACCTTTAATTTGCTGACAAACTTTCACTGTTGTGATTATGGCTTTGTGGAAATTGGGCTGTAAATTGATTGTTTGGACAGTGATCACAGGCTTGTGTGTGGGATTTCACTTTGCATCCCGTGGAGACTCTGCGCTTGTTCTCTCGCATGTAATTTTTCGAAACTTACACTCTGTTGGTTTCGTTCTTACAGCCTGTGCAGTTCAGTTAACCCTTTTTTTTTTAACACCTTGTAACATTGAAGTTTGGAGACTTCTTGATTCATAAATCTTCGTGATCATAATCCTATTTGCTAAACATTCACATGAAATTGGGACTTTTGGACAGCATGGCTTTATATTTTTAGTATATACTTTGTCCTGATCGTAGGCTGCCCTGGCAGGCACCTGTGCTTTAAGGGCCTGAATTAGGGGAAATAGGCACCCTATATCCTTGACATAAGGGGCTTTTTTTTTTTTTTTGTCTCCCCTCCCCCAATCTTCCCCAGTTGGACATCCTGCTAACGTGGCTCTGGACCTGCTGGCCTTGGTAGAAAACACGATTAGGTACATGTTCATGTTTTCTAATCCCCTATAGTAATGTCACAACATAGTAAGTCTATGCTTATTATTCATTTAGAAGGAAGTGGCATGTTTTATTCACTGTCAATGACTAGGAACTCCGCTGGATGGCTTGTCTGAGAGCATCTGCATCTGTACCTAAACCTGTACATATACTGGGAACTTATGTTTCCATGCTTTTTAGACATATGAAGCCTTTGTTTTCCCTGATTCCTTATTTAGTCTATGTCTGAGAACCAGTGGACAAAATACGTGCCAGATCTGAGAAGCTGCTCACAATTTTCTCGGTCTGCCAGCGTCTGGCTTTACGGGAGCTTCAGAGAGCATTATGATTTTGCCTTGAATATATAGTGGAGAGAAAACCATGTGCTGTACTATATTATATATAAAATGAATGTAAATGAGACCAGACATTGATGCCATTTCATCTGTCCATTTTTATTTATGACCTTTTCTGTTTAAAGTTCAACAAAATTGATCCATCAAAGAGAGTTACGTGTTTCAGGGAGAAATGAAAATGGGGGACCCAAATCATTGTCATTGGGGCCTGACATTCCACATATTGGTACCACAACAAAGGCCAGTTTCATCTGCTGGTCACATCAGATCATTATACTGTCTCTGATGACCCATAAAAATTGCCTTTTGGACTTCAGGATGCTTCTTTTCTCTGATGTTGATGTTCACCTTGCTTGACTTCCAGAGAGCATTTTTTCCATGTTGTGGACCTTCCGCGATGGCTGTGTTTTGGCTGTTCGTGGTGAGCTTTGACAATAGGTAATAACTAGGTCCCCTGTAACATAACTAGTTAAGTACTTAAAAGGAACCCCTGTTGACATCACTGTTGAGCAGAGTGCATACAGTATGAACAAAAGTTTAAAAAGTAAAATGAAACCAGGATTTAAAAAACCAAGGGCTGATTAAGGTGCGACCTGATGGTTGTTATCCGCTGTCATGTTTGATGCTTCCATGAAAAAGCCTAGGTCAACCGATCTTCAGAAATAGTTTTGTGGGGCAGCTCTGGAATGTGAGTGCTGTCAGTGTTGTATCCCAAAGGCGATACTGCTATCATATGCATTAAACTTCTTATGATGGCTGGAGTGTCCCTTTTAAAGGGGTCATCCTTAAGAAAACGTGTATGTCCTATTATGCAAAATACATATGGAAATGAGCGCAACTAATTTAAAAGATACTCGTAAAAAAAATAAAAAAATAATAAAGTGTAATCAAACCATTAGCTCAGTGACGTAGAACGTCATCTTTTAGAACCTGAACATGTATTCAGTGACCTGGAAGATTACGAGAGTTTGTAGGAGGTGAATACCGTAATGTTCTACTTTCCTGGAAACACCTGGGTTAGTGAATATAATGTGCACAAAGCCCTATATATAATGAGGGGGGAGGGCGGCTAGATGCCAGAAATACTATGAGCGGCCATTTCTCCTTGACTTGCTGTCCAGGAAGCGTAGGCAGGCGTATGGGCTCTGGGGATGCTCTGTGTGGGATATGTACTAAACTGTTTCATTATGCATTATGAAGGGCTATCTTTGGGAGCTCCCCAAAGGTCAATTTAAGAATGCTTAAGTTGACCTTGCATTATTTATTGCGAACTCTGAGATATCTTCACCAATTAAACCGTGGATTATGCAGGGCTCGCTCATCCTTTCCTGCAGGAGTTGTGTTGAGGTTCACCTTTACGCAAGTGAGATTAATGGCTTCATCTCGTCCGTTAGTGAATAAACCTCAGTAATGAAAAAAAAAGTGACTATAGCAGGGGCGATCCTGCTGTCCCATAGAAGCAGTTTAACCCAAGTTGCACTCTTTTGTACTTTGTTCTTCAAAATATTTTGTAATGTCATTTAAGTGGGTTCTGAATGCCGTCCATAGGATTAGTTTAACCTGTTGCATTCTAATATACTGGGTAGCCGTACTGTTTCTGGAGACTGTGGCAACATGTCCATTGGCTGGATTGTGTTCCTCTTTGTTCTAGTAGTTCATCAGACTTTGAGTCTCCTAAAATTTCCTCAATTATCTGCCCTGTCGGTGTATACAAATGGGTTAATCAGCATGTTAAGCAATGTCCTGTGTGTGTATATGTGTGTGTGTATGTGTATGTATATGTATATATATATATATATATATATATATATATATATATATATATATATATATATATATATATATATATATATATACATGAGAGAGAGAGATTTAACTCTAATTTTTCAGGTTTTTGGGGGAAATACACTGTAATGTTACATTTATTTCCATGGTTTGTGTTAAATTTGTACTAAAGGGTAATGTGTTTTTGGTTTAATGGTCACTTGCTGGTGAATATTCGTTTTCTGCTAGAGAAATTGTTACTTCTCAATTCGTAAAATATCTTGCTGCAGAATACGATAAATGTTACTTGTTTTCATAAGAACTTTTTTTTCTTTTTTCCTTTTTTGGTACACGAGACGTTCCCGAAGCAGCCTCGCCTTTTGCTGCGTGTATGTGTTCTGCGTCCCTACACAATGCACAAAACCTTAAATTACATGCCTCTGTTCCAATGCTATGTCAGGAATTTAAGGGACATCAAGCAGGGCCCAGTCTCCCAGGGTTAATGATGCACGAGCACTGGAATTCTCTCTCCAGAGGCTTTTTTTCCCCCAAAGATCCAAAAAGGAGGCAAAGCTCGGAGACGGGTGATATTTGAAAGACTCCTTGGTCATGTTTTCCATATTTGGAAATGTTTACCCAAAGCAGTGATCTATTGAAAGAGGAGGGGAGGTGAGTCAGGCTTTGGTAGCAGGATATGAGCCTCAGTAGATGTGACATCCCCCTCCCTATGATTTCAAGCTTGATTTCGGCTCTCTTTCAGGTTTAGTTGCCCCGTGAGCCTGGATCATCTTTAAATCTGACTGCTCTGTGGCTGGAGAGCGTGGAAGACCGAGGTGAGTGACTGTATGGATACTGTCTGGTATGAATGAAAAAGCTCTGGTGGGGGTTTAAAAACCCATACACATCTACTGCACTTTTCAGGGTTTTTTTTTAATAACTTGCCTTTTCTTTGCCTGTGAAGATAAAGAACAGTCTGATGTGGGCTGCTTTTCACAATGGTTGCCCTTCTGCATGTGAGCGAATACAGTATACTTAGATGTAGGGGTTAAACACGGGGAATATCCTACATGCCCAAAATTGCGTTCATTGTGGAGGGCGGCCATTTTTACTTCCCATGAGTACCTGGGCAATCTAGATTGAAGAAGTCCTAATTATGGGATGTTTGAGAATGCAGCCAGATCCAGGAAGCAGCCGTGTAAAATGAAAGCTGTCCTTGACCGTGTTCTTATTTCTTACTGTTAAACAGAAGTTTTCAGAAGGTAGCACTCCAGCCTCAGTATTATTGGAGTCGTTGTTTAGACGGTTAATCTGATAGATATCGAAGTTGGTTACCATTTTTATTTTTAAAAAATCATCTCTAGGGCCCCCAAGCAAAAGTCATAAGACTAGTGGATAAGATGATCTGCTAGCCCTACTTTTACTACTTTAGGGGAGGCATATATGCATGGCTCAGTTACGTATACCAGTTTAGAGGTTGGAAAGCTCACATCAGCTACTATGGAGTATGACTTCAATCATGTAAAGCAAATCTAATGAGAGTCATGGTGCTAGGTAAGAATCCTCTATCCTTTATACAAATTGTTAATCCTTAACACAAGGCAGATATGTCTATGTAAATATGTATGTATGAATAGCGTATACATACACATACTGCAATTTTTATTATGAACATCTTTGTATGAACACGCTTTTGAAAAATTGGCTGCCATAGCTACCTATGCAAGTTCAGGAAGATCATGCAAACAAAAAAGATCATGTTTGTAATCGTCATTTCGCCAGTTTCTATGGCAGTTTGCTCTTTTGGCCCATTCTGATGTCATACAGTGCTGTATCAGGACATGTGCTGTATTCATCCTGTGACGTCATGTCTCGTTATCTGTATAACTTGGTTGCTGTGGCAACCTCTTAAGTAGTTAGTTCTATGTGTCTGCACACGTTTATGTGCTTCCTGCTGCTTACCGTCTGAAGTCAGCTGCTAGCCTTTGGGGGAATAACGCGGAAACACTGTTCAAATAGTTAAGACGTTGACTCAAAATTGGGTATCGGGGGGGAAAAAAGGGCGTACGTCTGTCTTTTAAGGTGGTGCTTTTGTGCATTTAACGGTAAAGTTTGCCGATGCTCAAATGATCCAGTGGCAGTAGCAGAATCCACTGCTAGTTATAGTGCGACCATGAACAATATATTAAATATGGACCACATTTAGCAGCGTTTAGATGGTAATGACTAATCCCTGCTTTTGTGACATCTCGTCTGGATCACGCACTATACCTAGGCGTCTTACGCCTATGTGAGTAACGGTACAATGCTCATTCCCAAGCATCCAAGTTATATCTAAACAGTTTGTTAAAATTGTTAATGAGTATATGTAGCTAGTATTTTTGCCCATTTTATTATTTTTTTTGGTCAACCAAATCTTTAAGATCACAAGTGCACTTAGACAGATTTTTAAATAATCCAAATTGATCAACCAGTTCGGAAGAAGCCAAATTAATGCCGGGAAATGTCATCGAATGGAGATAAAGCTGAGCTTGAGAGCGCAGGCAGCTCCAAATGTGGAAATGCGCTAAGAGCCTTAACTGCTGAATTTATTTTCCTTCCACATCACAGCATTTTTATGGTAAATAATCAGAGATAAAAAAATCTGGGGATAAACACTGAATAATCAGAGGCTTAACTATGGACAAACCTCTGTGACGGTTTTGGAAACAGGGTACTTTTTAGCCCTGCATGATGCATAGTGATTGTGGTAGGATGAGATTCATGAATTGATTTATTCTATGCATTATGCAGGGCTGGCTTCCCATTTTTTTTGCAGGTGAAACTGATTTAGTTTGGGCTATTATGATGCATGCTTCATTGATGAGATGAGGGGTTTATCACCCAAAAATGCTTCTTATTTTTATGATGCTTACTTTAAAGAGACTGTAAAATGCCCCAGTGTAGCCTACCGGCACCAAGCAGCATATCCCTTCGTATTTTTTATTTTGCTAATGTAGCTGTACAGGTTAATTTGTTAAAATTAAACAGATGGGGTTTGATCCCATGGTGGCACACTTTTCAATGTGTGCTCAAATGGCATTTAGACCAACATCAGAAGAATGTTTTTTTTTTTCCTTTCTGTGGGAACCAAGGTCTCAGGATGAGAAGAACGTTCAGGATGGTACTTACTTACAGATAATACTGAATGTCATCAAAAACTGAGACAAAACAAGGAGTACTTAGTTATGATAAATGGTTTCAGATGTCGCCTGTCAATGGGGTTATATCAGGCGCCAACAAATTTAGATGGCCCAAAAATGTAGGAGCCAGATTTTTAAATTGTACCTTACGTACACTTGCATACTTTAACATCATAAAGTAACAGACACTAATGCACACGCATGCTAACACCATACATCAATATACACACTCTAACACTATACTGTATGCTCATACTATATATATAAAATATATATATATTTTATATATATATATATATATATATATATATATATATATATATATATATATATATAGATGCAACGAAATGAAAATTCTGGACCGAAACCGAAAATTCAGCATTCACTTGGCCGAAATGACTCCCCCACCCCCCCACACACACACCTTTAAAATAAATTAAAAAAATAAATAAATAAACCACACTTTAATTAAAAATTGGGCAAAGAAAAATCAATAACTATTACCAGTTAAATAAAATAATAATAATAAAAAAAAAATTATATACATATATATATGTTACTGAATTTGAATTCTTCTGTCCAATTTTGATGTGTTAACCACACTTTTATAACTATAATTTTGCTAGGAGGAGCAATCACACTCCTATCATGCCCAGGCAGCCAGTACATGCTGGAACCTGGGCATGATAGGAGTATGATTACAGCCTCCCTATACCATGCTACCCCCACACACTTAGACATCCATGCTCACACACACACGCTCACACACACTCATACACACTCATACTCATATTCCCTTAATCACGCATACTTGCTCATATACCCTCCCCCACCCTCTTACCTGAACTGCAGATCTCTCACTCGCAGACTTCTGCAGGGGTCCTGCTGCTTCCCTCTGTGTTGCTTGCACTCTGTGCGAACAACTTCTCTTGCCCCCCCAGGGGAAGAAGGAATGGAGCAGTCATGTGACGTGCTTTCACGTGACTCCGCTGGATTTCTGCTTATCCTTGCCGGTAAAAGAGACGCACTCTGTGCGACCAACGAACAGGTAAATAGCCTGGCCCCTGCGGACGATTATTCTACGCACTACACTCTTCAGCACTCGGCTGTTCTGCGAGTGTGCATAATCTACCGCTTTGTGGCTGAACTGTTGCTACTACTAGACATTTCCATTTCGCAGAGGACTGGGACCAATCTAGTAGGGCAGAAATTTCACGAACTGACATCGTATGACACTGCTATGTTAAGTCACTGAGCTCTTAAGTATTACACATTCTACTGCCACTGTTTGTCCATGGAGGTGGCTGCATATGTTCTTGAGTTTAGTTACCTGTTAGCAATAGATTTGGCTGAAACCCCTAAATGCAATAATTTTTACACACAACCAAGAGTGACTTAAGAGCCAAAGACAACCCTCTGGTGCCACTCTAGATCTACATTCCAGCATTCAGCAGACTGTTCAGTACCTGCTCTGTTGAAATGTTTTTTTTTTGTTTTTTTATTAAATAAAGTTACTTAAGAATATTCTATTTACTTAGGTATTTGAATAATCCTCCTTAATACAGCCAGCTTCATCTTGTCTTGTTTTTGGTCATATTTTGGAACTGTGGTTAGAGCGTCTGTAAGAGAAAATTAAACACCGTTATTATTTCTGGAGTTTATTAGGTCCTGAAATGTTTATAGCAGACATTCCCTACTTCAAGGGAATGGGGTCAACATTTTGCATGTTCCCAAGGATGCTTTAAGGCTTAAGTAGTGTGCTACAGCCTTGTGTAAGGCAGGTGACAGTTCACATCTTTGACATGTATATTCTTAATATAAACTTGTCAATGCAGGCATTTACAGTTTTGATCTTCAAAGACCACCCATTGATTATTTTAGTAAGTAGCATCCCAGATATTTTCATGTTAGATGCACATTGAACACCGCTCCTAACCATCTCACACACTCCATTAATCTCCTAAGCAACAGTGATACACTATACCATGACTTCGCCAAGAAGATGGCAACGACACCTGCCGATACCACTTCAAGGCCGTCATAACCACCTGTATCATGGCACCAGTAGATCACTTAATCTTAGTGAAATCCCACCAGAAATGGAACATCCTCCCATCAGTGGTAGAGGTTAATCGAGCAAGGAGATGTAAACATGCATGGGATAGGCATAAAGTGATCTTGAGTACAAGATAAGACCAGTATTTACAGCAAGAATAATGGCAGACTAGATGGACTAAATGGTTCTATAGAGGAAATGTGAACACAAATGTACTCATAGCCCTGTTATGTATTCACGTTTTGTTGAGAGGGAAAGCATGTTCAGTACACAAAATATTTTCTCAAAGGTTTGTCTTTGTTTTTCTTTCTCACAGCAAAATCAAGGTTTCCTAGAATCATCGCTTCTATTTCTAAGAGAAAAGGCACAAACACAGCGTGATGCCTGGAGTCCCTCCAGATGCATTAACTGCTCTGCTCATTATTTGGCAAAGGCAGTAATTGATTGTAAGATCACAGGCAGCAGACTTATTATTTTTTTCTTCTCCTCCAGGCTGTTTGTTCTCCCTGTCAGAATGTTCAGGACTTTAGGACATGAATTTCTCAGTCCGACTCAGACATCACACATACATAGAACATTTGTTTTTTCTTCTGAAAATTCTTCACTGAGAAATCACCCACCATCAGGCCCACCTTGAGCTTAAATGTCTAGGAACGGCTGCTATCCCATATATAAAATTATTGCATAGCCAAGAATTAAATACTATAAATATATATGTATGAATATATTGTATATAGTTACTGCATCTTTCTTAAACTAGTAGTCAAGAACCTTTTATGAAGTTTGTGGTTCATTCATCCAACCCTTGATGCCTACTGGAGTAACTCCAGAAGCAACTGGAACCATGAGTTTCAGTTTACATGTTGCCTGTGCAACTTTCCACTCATTTTGTTTGCCATATTGAAACACTTTGACTTGTGACAAAGGATGATGAATTAAGAAAAATGGTCTAACACCTATTATGGCTGATCATCTCCCATCTCTTTATAAAGCTAATGAAATATTCTCTCCATGAACTGTGCATCCACAGATATCCTTCAGTTCATTAGACTACTCGTTAACCCCTTAAGGACAATGGGCGGTCCCTAAACCCATTGAAAATAATGCATTTGTCATTAAGGTGTTAAATTAACTCTTTGCAATCACTTTTCTGGTGTCTAAAATAGTGTTTTTTTTTTTTGTTTTTTTTAATTTATGACATCATCCGAACTAATCTTTGTAGATAAGATAAGATGAGGTATGAATGGTTTTCCACTATTAACAAATCTTTTTTCAACCAGCACATTTACGAGTGTGCTTGCATGCCTCCCAACATTACGCTCAGAAAATAGTGACGGAGTGCCAGTGACATGTTGCAATGAATGTCTATATGACCTCATGAGCGGTACTTGTGATTTAGTCATCTGGAATATGGCCAGTGAGTTTTATTTCCATAAGCTAATTCAGAGGCATGTTTACTGCTGTTTTAACACACTATTGTTAAATGTAATGCTGGTGGGGTGTGATGCCCTGCACTTTGGAGGCTTCTGTGGAGTGGAAAGCGAGCCGAAGGTTTTTATCTGGCAGTGTTACAAGCAGTGCATGTTTTAATGCTTTTTTTGTTTTTGTTTTGTTTTATACAATTTTATCTCGTCCTGTAATTCTGAGCCATATAAAAAAAAATGCTTGAGACCAGAGTTAGGAGTCACTGTTGGTGTCCTACAGTAAGCTGAAGTTACGATGTCCGCTTCTGAGTGTTGAAGTCGATTGCGTAGTCCTAGCCACATCTAGAACAGATGCAGTAATAAATATACTGGGTATTACGTTTGGCAGCAGTGTTTTTTTTTTCTTTATCTGATTTTATAATTCACAAAATGATCAAGAAAAGACCAGAAACCTAGAACCATTCGGCCCATCTAGTCTGCCAATTTTTCCTTAGTCCTCCATTTTTTCTTATGTTCTTGATAGCTTTATCCCCATCCCACACATGTTTAAATTGCCTGCCTCACTCTATTAGCCTGTACCACTTCTGATGGGAGGCTGCTTCACTAATCTACCACCCTCTCGGTGAACTAAAGCTTCCTTATGTTACATCTAAAGCTCTGACCCTCCGGTTTTAGACTATGACCTCTTCTTCTAGCATTTCTGGTTTGAAATACACTTCCCTTCTGTACTTTGTTAAATCCTTTTAAGTATTTAAATGTTTCTAACGTATAGATGTTTAGGAATTTGTAAACTTCCTAAGTGACTTAAGCGGGGAATACATTGGGGTTCTTCCTGCATCTGCTGTTTCAGACAAGTTTGTACCTTTTGTAAAGTCAGATATGAAGCCAGTTTAACTGCATGCCATCGGCAGCTGATGCAACGAACCAACATCCTTGCACGCCACTGATTTTGTGGATTGCGACATCTCAATCGTTTTCTTCTGAAGCTGTAATCTACTCGATTTCAGACTCTCTGAGAATTGAGATTTAGGTTTAAAACGGCAAAGACGTCTAAATGTATATGCTATTTAATTATAGACATAACTGGTGGTGGGGGGGGGTGTAGCTTGGTCATGATGGGCCATCGGTGGGTACGGAATAAAGCGGTATAATGTGTTTGTAGATGTAATTCAAGTTGGTTTGCTTCCGTCTGCAGAAACTTTATTGAGAGACTGGGAAGCCTAGATTTGTGTTTTGGTACCAGTGCCGTTGGTGATGCATAAAATCTTTGCTTAAAGTTAATAAATTCCCAGTAAAGCATATATAGCTTTTTGTTCATACTCCAGATCTTTTTAGATGTCAGTCTGTATTCTGTGAAGATGTTAGATAGCAGCTTGCTTTTATTTGCCCTGCATATACGGCGGGGTATTAATGTAGCTGTTTCTCATCACACGAGAAATGAAGACGGGTGATCCCATGCCTGCTCTCTGAATACTGCTCTCAAGTATGGGCCAGAGGAGGACGGTAAAGGCAGAACTGTTTGGGGAATAAATAATTTAGCATGGATTGTATATTCTGAATACCTCTGCGGTGGCGGACATTGTTCATACTCTCCTATGATTAGCAAAGGGAGGGGGGGCACCTTTTGTTTTTCACCTTCTTTGTGACTGTAAATAATGCAGATGCAGCAAATGAGAGCTGGAATTTCAGAACACTTTGACCTACAAATATTGTCTGCTCTGCTCCAGTTACAGCTCAGATCCTGCTCATTGCACACACCTCTATTTGGCATTGCCTTCCATCCATGAAGGAGATAAGTGAGGTGATCTAATGTTTGCCTAACTCTGCGTATTCCAAATGTTTTGGCCAGAGATTATAAAAAAACAGCAATTCTTGGTGGCCCCATTACACAACCAGAATCGTTGATGTCTTCCCAGAGTGCTGAGCAACAAATTGTGGTCCATTGTTCTCCCACATCATACAAAATTGTGTAACCAGTTACATGTGCAAACCAGTCCACAAGGAATCGTGCTGACCATTAACCTGTTTGAGTAATATGGCAAGCAGCAATTCAGTCATCAAGCACTTAGACTGACGTATAAACCCAAATACAGTGCCTCATATTCTAACTGTTCCAGGTATTGGCAATTCTGTTGACTGTCTCATTTAAAATTAGATTTTGTACGAGTGTCAAGAAATGTTTATAGACTGCATTCTTTTGTTGTCCAGGATTTCAGTTTTCAGCTCTCATGCACCATTGCATTAGCCTGCATCAGTTTGACACTTGTACCTGCACTTCCTGACATAGTATGCATAAGATGGAAATGATTATTGGAACAGTCTAGTCTCCAAAATTGTATCTTTATTTTTCAATGTATGTTGCAGTCTTTGCTATACAAATGGTATGCTAGCAAAACATCAGTATTTAGATAGAATACATGTGATTAGGTGCTTATGCGCCCACTGATTTCAGATGGAGCTTAGCTCTCATCTCTATAATAAGACAGACTTGGGTAACCAGGTGAGTAACGCAAGGCATCACTACCTAAGAGTGAGTAAGATGGAGCCCAACCATTGTGTGGGGGCATTGTGCAGTGCAATAGTGAGACAATGTCCCTTTACTGGAGCCTTACCACCCCCTGCCCTGTATTGGCACTTTACTACCTCCTCTTCTGCCCTGTACCTGTGTCCCCCGACCCTTATCAATCTTTATCAGCCTCCTGCCCCAGTCCAGAGGCTTGCCAGAGCCTTACCCCCTCCAGGCACACTTTATACACACGCATTATATATATATATATATATATATATATATATATATATATATATACATACATACAGTGTGTGTAGAAATATAGATTCTATAATAAGACAGACTTCAATAACTAAGCACGTAACACAGTATCTCAATTGCATGTCATTTAAGGCTAAACTAACGGCAAAATGCCCCAAAAATTGGTTGTAGGTACATACCATGCATTGTTGCAAATGTCAGGTAATCAAAATTATACACTCAGATAGTGATTTTTCCTTTCATTTTGAAACCGCAATTTCCAGTATGTTCAAGTTTTGCAATTGATTTTTTTATGTATAATTATCACTCTGTCCACTGTGTCTGTCTTTATTATCTAGTTAACTGGTATGGAAGATCTGTTTGTGCAAGAAGCATACTAAGGTATGCTCAGTGCTTTCTGTAAAGACAGCTGGGGGAGGAGTTAAATGAGATAAATGATGACCAATAACTAAACAATGCCTGCACTTCTGGATGCTGTAAAATGAACTAGAGTCCATGCAAAATTTACTTTAATAGGAAGAGTACTCCAGTAAGGCTGGAGTACTCTTTTATGATGCCACCTTTCGGAAAGGGGAAACTATCAACTTCACGGCTGTTAGTTAGCATTAAGTTAATTTACTAAAACTACCAATGTTTACCTTTTTCTTTTTTTCCGGTCCCTGAAAACGAATAGGGCTGTATTTAGCTCAGTGAAACTGATGTACGTGATAAATTCTCATACTTTAGTTTCCTTCCCTTTCTCCTTAACGAAACCCTGCAATGGCCACCGGAACAAATTGGGTGTAATAATGCATATATAGAGAATGGGAAGTTAAGGATGGCTTTTTCCCATGGTAGACACACACGGTCTCGAGTATTGCTTATTTGAGTCTGTAAACAAACTCACACAGGCCCACTGTGGGTGCTAAACTATGAATCATAGGGTCCGCTGAGCATTCTGTTTTATTGTGCTGGTGGCTATAGATAAAGGTGGATCTCCAGCGGCCTCTGGACTATGAATCCCGTGATTGTTAGCCTTTGGATGATTGAGAACCAGAAAATGGTAGTTTATTTAATGCTTTAAAAACTGCTTTGGCGTTAACTTATGACCTTGGTCTGTTTTCCAATTATTTTCCTCTGAAATGCACTCCCTTTTCTGTGGCTTGTTGAAGCTTGTAAAAGCAGTCATACCCCCACTACTTAATAAGCAGGTGTATTTAAATGATTAAATATTTATTTTTCTTTGGAAAAGACTCCACTGAGAGCCTGTGCATGATGCAGTCACCTGGTAACCCAAATAAAGATTTTACTCTGCTTTTACCTTTTTTAAGCTTCTATTTACCAAACAAGACGCTGTGTTTGTATTGATTAACTTCCAGTATATGCCTGATGAAATCTTGTTGGGACATTGATCTGTAAGATAGCTGTGGCTTTTTTGACTTTGCTAATCAATGCAAGACATGGTCGCTGCTTGGCTCAAGAGTAACAGCAGTTTGAACATCCAAGAACGTGCACCTTTCTGCGTACTTTTTTGCGTTGCATGGCTTGTGACATGGTTTCAGATGAGACTTGATGTTTCAGGGAGATGCTGCAATCTTTGATGTGCCATGCACCAGTAAGGACCTCGCCAATGTCATTACCAATGTCCTCCTTTCAGCCTGGCACACAGTCGTCCTGATTTATGTCACAAATCCTTTTGATTCGCTTAACTCTTTTGGTGGCAGCGGCTTGCCATATGTTGCTTATCTGTGTAAACTTGAAGTTGGATATATAATGGACATTATAGCAGTCAACGGAGAAGGACTGTTCTGCAAGGGTTAATTTATGAATCAAATCTTGCAATGACTTACAATACATAACTGTTCGATGCTCATGATAGCCAAGTACAGGGAGCGGCAACGTGTCCATACAAGGACACCAGTGTCAGTTACAAGGCTTGTGAAGGTCCATAGAACATCATTAAACTGTCCACCCCAGTAAATGTCCACCATGAGCAATGCCTAGCCCTGGCTGACTGTAGCCCTCTGACCTGTTAATCCACCCCGTCGCTATCTGCATTAAAGATGTGTTTGGCGGCACTTTCGTGCCAGCACAAAATGAGGACAATAAAGCCGGTGTTTGGCTGCAGCGTTTCCAGCGGGTGAGGCTCTTATGTATTTATTTTGCAGGTAGAGAATTCATATTAAAGTACTTGCAAACATTGGTGGGGCTGTTCGGGGCATTTGCCAAAATGCCAAACAAAACCTACCTAAAAGTAGAAAAAGGCCAATAAATATAGCAAATGTTTTAGCCTTAATTTCGGCAAAACACTCATGATTCGTGCCAGCCGACCTCCAGGGAGAAATACATTAGCGCATCTGGCCATGTGCAAGGACGAGGTGTCTGACGGGGAGGAAGTGCTTAAGCCGCATCTGGTTCTGGCACCCCCTCCCCTGCTGAGTCCGCACCCTGCATTCATTAAAACGTGGACGTTCCCTATGATGTAACTATTAATATCATACGGTTCGGCCCTTTCAGTTGCAGTGCTACATCGTACATTGTAAAAGGGATACATATCTCTAATAATGTTTCAAATGTCTGCAAAATAGAGACGGTGGCTGTCCTGCAGTGGTGTAGTGAAATATATAAAATAGAGATTGTTAGTGCTATTAGTAGTTTCCTGTCCCAAGTAACCAAGCCGCAACCAATCAGAATCCAAGACAGCAAACGCAACAAGCAATCTCAGTGCTCACAGTATTGTACGTTTCATGTAAATAAGTAAGGCATGCTGAGACTTTGCCATTTACTATAATCTGTACATAAATTGCATCTTGTTGGATCCAAATGCAGACGTTTGGTTATCAATGAAAACTCCTCTAGGGAGAGGAGGAAAGGAGACCTCTGTAAGATTATTAGCACCTTAACTAGATTGTAAGCTCACAAGAGCAGGGCCCTCTTCTTCTTCTCCTTTTGTATCAGTTTGTTATTGTATGTGATTTTGAAATTATCCCACTGATTGTAACAGCACCACAAAATCTACTGGCGCTTCTTCAGATGGCTTCCCGATACATGATGGGGTATTTAGTACACATGTTCCAGTAACTCTAATGCTTTCCCCCTAGACATTTGGCTCGCTGCGGGTTTGCTGAGCTGTCGAGTCCTTGCTTGTTCTTTGTGCGAATGAATTTCCATTTGAGATGTGAAGGGTTAAAGACGAAACTACTTTCAGGAATCGCCATGTGCGGGCAATGTAAGCACTGGCCTAATTTTGCAGTCACAGTGCAGCATGTACCGTGCCCGGAACACTTTGGCTCCGTGTACTGTTGTATTCATCCTCATGCGCTTCCTTCTACTTTAGCTCCCCAAAGTAATCTGATATATAAATATTTTTAATGAATATTCACTGATGCCAGCCTGTCAAACTGAACTCGCAGGCGGCATAGCTGCCTTCCAAAATACAATTTCTTCCTTCTTAAAGGGGCACCATCCCCCTATACAACTATTTAAATATATCGGTTAACCACCTATAGTCTTGTCACATTCAGGAGCTTGGGGTTTAAGTACAAAAACAGAATCTCTTCGTAGAAAGGCAGCTTAGAACATAAATATGCAGGTTGACATACCGGCGACAAAACGCCTTTTAGGTTTACTTTGCCCTGAATTACACATGAGTTTTGTGCTTCCCCACATTTATATGTAGCCACTACAATGCTTTTAACGAGATACAGTGTAGTTAAGCGCATGAATGAGACGTGACTGCTTGTGTATATACATCTGCGAATGTACGGGTTTCATAATGCAGCGACCCAGTACTTGGAATAATGACTGAGCCTTTAAGAATCTGTTGGCTGCTCGCTTCCCACCTGTTTGCCATCACCATCAGGGCTGGTTGTTCCTGAGAAAGCTCCCACTGCTTGCGGGATATGGCTGTCTGTGTTTCAGTAATCGTTTCCTAGACAGATTCAGTGGCTTTCCAGTAAACACACAGAGCGAGGTACAGTTTGAAGCGGCAGGAAGTTGTTGTGCGGCCGGCCCTGCGCGGCTCGTCTCCATATACGGAGAAAAGAGGAACAGGGGAGGGATGCTGGCTGGAATACCAGACATACGAGGCATTCCTCTCTGTCTTACTGTGCATGTCTGGGGCTGGCCATACCTTTTGAAAGCCCCTATGTTTCCTGTGAAATGTTTTTTGGGATAAATTGCAGATTTGTTTGGCCAGTTACAAGGTTTTAACCACCGATCTGCTGGGAAAGTGATTTGATTATATGTGAAAAGGGTCCTTCTGCTAATTCTTAATACATAGGTCTGAAATGTCTGTAGGTAGGAGCAGCTTAGGAAGGAAACTAATGCTTAGCTGGTGGCTCCAAACTCCAGTCCCCATGTGCACTTTAATGCATGTGATGTCAGAGCGTTACCTTGTAATTTTTGTTTTGTACTCCAATACTTGTAGAGATTTATCATAATGCTTTATAACCCCGCATCGAGCTCCTTTTCTTGCAGGCATCAAGTACTCTTCCCCAGCCAGCTCCAGCAACGGTTCTCCCATGTGCTTTCATGCCAGTGACTTGGCTGCGTTGCTCTCACACGTTATCTCGCGTGTTTTTAAGTAAAGTAAAAAACGCATGTTGCAGTACTTACTAAATAACTTATTCATGGTATGGCTGTCTTGGTCGGGAGACTGTCCCTTAATGTTTTGTTTTTTCTTAGCTGAAAAAAAGCAATATTTTAAAGATTTTTCCAGAAAGGACAATCATTGTTGCTCCTTCTGAATGACCGACTTAATTAGATATTTTGTTTGTGAAAACCAATCCCTTATCCTTGGTGGGTAATCTGATCCTTGTGTGCATCTATGCTAAAACTGGTAAAAACGCTATATTTATAAATACTAATTAGACGGCGTGAGTCCCATTTGCAGGTATGATCCGTATTGCGATTTGCTTCGTATCTGTCAGGCTCCGCAGCGATCCCCCTTAAAGAATCATCAGCGTAATGGTTTAGTTTTAAGCAGCAATACATGATCCAACACCAAAATAACAGTTAAGAGGAAGCAATTTGTTTATAAAGTGGTTATAACAGCAGTTTGGGGCTGTCTGTGGGTGGATATACTTTTTTTTCTTTATCAGGTTTTCCTTACTCTTGCTGTTTTGGTATTTTATGAATGATTGTGCTGTACAGTTGGTAGCGCGTGCTCTGCAGTGAGAAGTGATATTGCTGACCCCCTAAATAATGTAAAATATGCAGGAAATCTGGAAAGCAAGTTTAATTTCTTGTTGCACAGTCCAGGTAATCGCCATACCTTGGAACTTTCCAGGGTATGCTACTCAGAGCTTTCTCTCTTCCAGGAGAGTGGCTTCATTGGGGGGTACTCATACATAAGGGCAAGAATTGCCCCATAGAGTCTTGAGTTGGTGGCGAATGGGTGCTACCACTTATGGTACCACGTGTGTAATGTCAGCAGGATTTACTGCTGTATATGATGTGGTACAGGAGGAGGATATGTGAAGGGTTGATATTGAGCTGCTCATTATGCCTTTTGGAGCAGAAACTTAACCCTTTCCTGTAGCAAAATGTTTGTGTGTATGTGTGCGTGTATATCTTGTGCATTTGGATTCATACAAATTGCAAATTTATAGAAGCTTGGTAAACCTGGCAATTCGTACAAACCTACAAAAAGCCAGACCCCATGAATCAGAGGAAAACAAAACAAAAAGCTCAAAAGTTTCTCTCTCCCTACCTTCTTTGCTGACTGCTTCTGCATCTTCATTTTATCTTTGTCCACATGTCGGGACATAACCCGGTGGGGACTTTGGCCAAACTGGCAACACTTGGTGCAAGTTCTCGCAGGGTTATGTCCGCGAAGATAGGAGAGAGGAGAAAAGACAAGGTAAAAAATGAAGAAGATCTGGAAGTGGTCAGCAGAGAAGGTAGGGAAGCATTTAGAGAGCATGAGAGAGGGAACGAAAATGAAAGTGTAGTGAATATGGTCACTGGGCAATACATTTCGGGCAGGGAACGGAATTTGCTGACCGAAAATGAATGGTCCAAAAATTTGTCTGATTTGTCTGATGACATTTATTGTAGACAGGACATTCTACCTATACATACCATAGACTTGTACGTATAATCACATGTGGAATCAAGTGATAGGATATTTTTATTTCTCATTCTGTATATGCATTCAGAAATTGTGCCGATAATGAAATAAGATGTGTGTCAAATGTTAACATATATATATACAATCAGCTGTCAGTGTAAGGTTTTTTGTATTGTCCGAAATGAAGTATTTAAGGTGCCTTCTCTAAAAGCATATTAAACTACGCACGGAAAACGTCAACTTACATTGTTACTGCGCAATTAGTTAGTGCCGAATAAACTGTTAATGCTCTTAAGTGTTTGTAAACGTGTCTATGCTCTATACAGCCTGAGGATCCTGTGTATATGTAGGTATAACACCTGGCTCAGCCCAGATTGCCAAAAGCCTTGCTGCGTGAGCTTAAACTGAGGCAGATAAAATGCCTCGTCTTGTGTGTCCTTATAGACTTCCTGTTGGGTGTATTGGGTTTGGTTCAGCAGCGTGAGGCTTGGCGTGTTCACCAACCATTAATACTTAATTAAAATAATATAGTGTTTCTTTCTAAGTCACTTCTGTAGAGCAGGTGGACATATTCCAAATGTTTGTAATTTTCTTTTTGGTGGTTTTCTTGTATGCTCTTCCACCGTAAGCCTTCTGGCTGCCATTCCATGATTCCTAAGCAGGTTATGTGCTTGCCTAGACCCGTCTGCTGTCACACTTAAACTTACGAATACAGTAAGCAAAGCCCCATCTTGATACGCTTTCAGTGATGGGAATTGGGAAATACAGTATTCAATACTTAATGGACGTTGGCCTAAGCTTGTTATATAAGTCCTTGGAAGGAGACATGCAACTTTTAATGACGTTGTAAGCTTGTTTGAGCGGGCCTCAACTTCTTATGTCCTGTCTACCTATTGTACACCGCTACAGATAATGGGGCTTGGGGCTATATAACGCAATAAATAATAACAATGAAGAAATCTGATGTGTGTTAAATCAGACATTTATTGGGCAACACATGGACTTTAAAGGATTCCCAGCCAGCATAATACACACAACACTTTTTCATAGAAAGCAAACCATTTTGGAATATCAAGATCAGGAGACCAGTGAGCAAATGGAAAATGAATCCACCTCGATGCTGCCATCATTCTGTGGAACAATTGCATACTCGGATGATTAGCTTTTTTATATATTTTGCAAATTTTTTTTTTTTTATTTTTTTTTGCATGGTTTGGTCCTACTCTGCCAAAGAGCTTCTCTGTTCTGGAAAAAAAACTTTGATCATGCTAGAATGGTTAAGCTTTAGCGTAAAAATTCTGACGTCTGTCACCAGCTGCTTGAGTAAGCCATAAAATATCACAAGGTACTCTATCACTGAGGTGCTGTCCCAGTTTGTGGTTACAGAGAAAATGCGATCAGCCATGTAACCCTGATTCCACAGGGAGATGAGTAAAACCTTCTATGCAGGGGGATTAACCCTCTAAGGTCCAGAGCAACTCCACATACTCTCTATAGCAAACGTAACTATACATTGTTCACTTGTTTTTTAGTTTGTTGATTCTGTGTGCGTCTGTCCGTAAGCTAAATGTATTTATACTCCACTGCAAGTGATTTAAGGTTTCAGAGCATTCACAAAATATATTTTCCTACCTAATCCAAATTGTGGGTATAGTCACTAAAGGTGAGTTTGCAGAAATGTAAGTTTGCCTGCGAGTCTCAGGGGGATCCCATGGTCCCTGGATGAATGGTCAGGTTCTCAGTGTTACACTTGTCAATAGGTGACTTCTTCATATTGGACTCTGACTTAATGATGTATGAAGCCTCACATGAAACTCCTTTCTCACATGCACATACCTGAGATCCCTGCTTGAATTTATTGGCAACCTCTGCATAACTATCTTAGACGGCAGCTCCCAGAGTGCAAATGAGTAAATCAGTTCAGTCAATACAGATTGGCAATGAATTTACTCCATTTGTGGGGTCTGAACGCAGATGTTACTCGGTGACACTGAATGAATCGAGAGAGTTGGGGTTTTCTTTCACGCACTGCCTTCTGTCGCTGCAACTCTACTTTATGTGACAAAGTGCAGGTGACTTGTACAGCGTGCGTGTTTCTGATTAATCATTAGCTCTCGCTAGCAGCACCAATGCAGGTGTGTTACCTCAAACTCTGCGACCCCTTTACTTGGTTGACTTTGTGTGTGTGTAATCTGTGGATGTGTATCTATGTGTGTGTGTGTGTGTGTGTGTGTGTGTATATAGAATTATACATACATCTTAAATTGTAACCTTCCTTTTCTCTGCAACTGTTTGTTTGCACAGTTGGCATTGTTAAGCTGTTTGGGGGCACAGTTGGCACTGTATGTATGTTTACTGTTATTTCAGAATTTTTTTGCACTGCTCTCAGTTGGTTTTTATCCCCCCCCCCACCCTTATTTCTCATTCTTCTTCTCCCTAAGATCTAACTGTAGCTGATCACATAATGATCAGGAAGCAGGGCTACATCCAGCAGTGTCACAACTGACTCATCCAGAAAGGGAACGTTCAAATCCAGTAAGTGTATCGACGCTGAACCTGTTAGCTTGGAGACAGCAATATGCCAGGAGGCAGCCTGATCTCCTGTGCATTGACAGGGAAATATTTCTAACGATGCATAAAAACCAACAACGTGGTATTATGTCCTAGTGATTGTCAATATTTATTACGTTCACAGGGTCATCAACAGGTTAAACTTTTTTTTTTTCTGTTTTCAATCCATTTGTTACTGCGTTTTGTAACGAACACTAAGTACTAAGTACGGGTTCTCAAAAAGGGAAGCTGATGTTACTGGAGTTGAGTGTTTTGATCATAATGAAACAGGATGTGTGGAATTCGGAGAATCTGCTGAGAAGAGATGAAACTTTGTCTCCTGGTTTAAAAAAGTGATGCCGATGTCTGCGTGTGTCATAACCATCCATGTCAAAGTTTGTGGCCTTCAAACGCTCACAGTGGAGTACTGTTTCACTTTCCTCGTGTTCCAGCGCCATTTAAAATTAATTAATACAGCATGACCTGTTTGATCACTATGATCAAACAGGTCATTGTTTGTGGGTAATTTTTCTGTGCCTCAATTTTTTTTAATTTTTTTTATTGAAAATACAATGCAATTTACAGAATACAATCATACAAACCAAAAGGAGAGCCAAAGTACATGTAAACATAATAATAAATAACATATAAACTTTTGGTTTACCCGGTTATCGCTGTACCTCTTATAATTCTATGATCTTTACTGCATGTAATTTCGTATATGTATTTTGGACTGAGCTCATTCTGCCTCCTAGTGTCACCATCTGCTGTTAGCCTGATCCACGCTCGGTATATAATCCATACTAAATATTATAGAGAATTATTTTCATCATTGTTGCTTATATGCGATATTGATATTTTGTTTAATTTTTTTTTTTTGCTTATTTTAAATGTATTGTTTTCAGTCAAACGATAGATGGAATAGAGGATTACATATTTTTTGCAGTGTTATAATCCAACCCTTCTTAAGGATGTCTGAGCCACCCGAATCTTCAGGGCTGTGGGTTTTCTTCTCTCAGACTGGGAAAACTCGTCCTCTGCTTCTTTATGGCTGCGGCAGTGTTATGTTTGACCATTAAATCCAGTTGAAACTATACACTAGAATGGGCCTGGGAGGAAAATAGCTTTGTAAAGCTTATTCCCCCAGCGGCAAAAAAAGCAACGCATACAAACATACTCAGGTGTATACTGACAGATATGGACATTTCCAACACAAGATCTTCGCTAATAAGTTTGAAAAGTTAACACAGCCCTTCTTGATGTTGAAACTCACCAGGGTTCCTTGGTGGACGGATCTAAGAAAACATTTAGTAGAATATTTATTTTTTAGATAAAACCAAATATTTAGATAGGTCAGACAATGACATTTTATTCTAGAGGGTATGTGGAGCCAGGGGGGCAGCAGATGAAGAGCGATGGGGTAAGAATTAGTTTGGCAAAGGTGATCAGACTGTATTGCAGCTGGGGAAGAATGGGAGGCACGTTAGTAGGTAGTTGCAACAATCCAGATGCATATTACAAGGAAATACAGTAGTATTGTTTGTAAGAGAAAAGGGACTTGGTAAATGGGCAATTTTCCAAGCAATCTGCTGCTTCCATCCACCGGCTTCTGAGAATTTAAAGTGAGCCGTTGCTAAATATAATGTCCCTTTAACAAACTATATACAGGATCTGTACATTGGATCACTTATACATGACCCCAACCTTGTAGTTTCAGTTGCATGATTGATCTGTCATGAGACCCAAACTATCTTTGTGTTGGGTACTTTCCGGCTCTGCTCGTTGGCCTGGCATCCGCTAACACTTTGCTTCCTTGTGAAAATGTGTCCGGTTGGAACGGTTTCTCTTGTACTGGCATTAAAGTTTGATAAACAGGTGTACTGGTATCATCTGAGTAATGCATGACTTAATGACAATACATTTGCTTTTCTAGAAAGCACTGCATGTGTCAGATGTCTTAATCATAGTGTCCCTCACATTTTAGAAGACCTTGAAGGTCATCTCTCTTTTCCGCATTAATATATTAAGCATCAACAACATTAAGTGATCTCTCGGATACTAGGCTCGATCCAATCCTACTATTGGGGCAATCCAATCCTATTTATCATGCTAAATCTGTATTGGTGACTATTTTACATGGACCCTAATGTTTTTTTATGGTTTGCAAACCAACAGCCAGTGGGGGAATTTAATGACATGGAGGACTCCTCTTCTAACAATAACTATAGAATGCCTGCACCAATTTTCTTTGCAACCATTAATTAAAACATGAGTGCACAAGTCTGACCCTCAAGGACTGCAAACAGGCCAGGAATTCCCTGTGTCCTTGCCTGGAAATAAGTAGTTAAATGAATGATTAAATGATTGTGCTCAAGCAGTTTCCAAAAACTGTGGCCTGTTGGAGGTCCTCTAAGACTGAAATTGTGCGTCTCTGATTTAGAAAAAGGGAATAAGACATTTTTACCCAAAAAGGGAAACGGGCATTATTGAGAAATGGGGATTTATGGTGTATATCTTATCTTACAGATATATTAAGTGACATCGTACAAGGATAATTATGGTGGTTTTGTTCAGAATAGCACTGACAATTCACCAACCTTTAATGGTATACCAAAAAACAAGGAAGAAAAAAAAGAGAACTGAATCGTATAATTGGCACTAGCTTACGTTTTGTAGCGTATTAGTCTCTAATTGAGAGACCTAAGATTAAAACCCAAGTGCAAACCATATATATCACTGAGAATAGAGTAAATATATACTGGAATCAATATGCATGGATGCTCTCCCTTAAACAACTTTATTTACTGAACTCTATCTTCAGGCCAGCTGCCTTTCCCGTGATTAGAGCTGTGCGCAGCAGATGACAATTGAATTTACCATCCGTCCTGTCAATAGTCTGAACGTTCCTATAAGAATTCACAGAAGCTAGAAACAGACTGCCTCTCTCATCTGCTTTACCATGGAGAGACAGAGCCCAAATTGTTGTTGAGACTCAAGGGGCGAAGCAGTTTAACAGCTCTACATGTTTTGCCTTTTAAACAATAAAAATATGTTTGTTTTCTCGATAAAGAAAATGTATCTTGTATGAATATAGATTTCTGTTTGTATCACATGCCCGTGTTTTTACGGTCTAATACCATCAGTTATAGCACTTACGTTGCTTTAAATATTAGAATTATTATATAATAGCTTCTCGTGAATCCTTTCTCCAGACGAGTACAGATCTGAACGGAATTGTGCTTTGCTTAAAATGGAATGTCTGTGTCCCAGAAATCACATGCGTGGGTTGGATTTGCAACATGAAACCAGCTCCTTTAACATGATGTGACATTTTGTGATCATTAGTTATGGATCACTTCCAGGGAACTTTCCTTCTAGTGACATATATCTGTCAGGTAGCCCAGCTTCTTACATAACTTAGGCGTCTTTGGGGGTCTATAACTGGCGCTGTGTAAGCTGGGAGCTTCTTTTAACTCTTACCAAAAGAGCTGCCTCTTCGTCCACTTGACTCTTCTTTGATACAAGTTAGTGCCGACTTTAAAATGCGCAGCTGTAGCTAAGACTGTTACTGCAGGGATAAGGCGTCCCCCTGCATGCGGACAGATATTCCGTGTATTGTTCTGTTACCGTGATGCTGTGATCCCGATGTAATTAATTGGTTTGGTGCCAGTCGTCACTTGCTTTAATGGGACTAACAGTGGCGGACAGTTGTTTCCTATAGACGCTTACATTGGTACAGTGATCTATAAGCACTATTGGATACAATAATACATTCTAGCACTGAGAAAGTGTCGGATATATGCCATTATCTTGGCCTAGAACTCCTGCATGTACTTAGAACCATGTAGAACTGTTTCTCTCTAAACCCGTGATCAGAAAGATGTTGGCTGAGATATTGTGGTCTGGAGAACAGTTTGAGAGATGTTTGGCTATGCTTCGCCTGTCTGGGGAACAACAACACAAACTGCTGGCTTTCGTTTGGGTCTTCAAGGGAAACCATTTCCATATTATATAATAATTATATAACGGGATGTTTCTGTGTTACTGGGTGGTTTTTTTTTTTTGGTTTTTTTTTAGCACTGGTAACTATGTAAATTTTTGGTATTTGCATGGTTATCTTACGTAAAGCTTGTGCATGCTGTGTATATATGTATATATAGAGAGAAAAAATTGAATTCCCCTCATCAGTGTTAAGCAAGTAAACCTTAACTGTTCTTCCATCTGAATTTTTAATTACTTCAAAGTTTGTATTGTTTTAAAGACTCCTATTCAGTTTCTGTGGCAACAACCGATTAGTGCCCATTTTGTGTGGCTGGGCAACTAGGTGTTTCCGGCAAAAACCATGAATGGCTAGGAAACTCTTCGTGCATTCAAGGGTACTAGGAACGACGTTTCTAATACTGCTTTTAGTTCCAAGTATTACGTTAATCAGCGTATGTGGAACAGCACTTTTAAAAGGAAGCATGCCTCTGTTAACCATAAAAACCCAAGTAACGAAGATCAATATAAGTAGTGTAGAAAACCCATCTTGTACGTATGCCATGGGAGCTGTCGTCTTCGCTTGCTATTAATGGGATCTACGCGATTATTTATTTTTTTTGGTGGACGTCTTATTGTCTTATTTGTTCTGACAGTCTTTGTGAGGTGGTTATAAGGAGAAGTGAGAGTACTTCAAAAGAATAAATAGTCATGTTTGTTTTGTCAAAGTTAGTCACAGTGTTTCTTCCCCGAGTCCCTTTTAAATAAATCTCTCTAATACAGTTAAACCGACTGGAGAAAGAAAAGCACAAGCTTACATGTAGCTTTGATAAACTATGTTAAAAAGTAAGGATTTGACAAGTCCTCTAACCTATTATTACACTTGTGCATTTGGATCCGTTCAAATTGTAATAACCAGTGAATTTGTGTATGGCGTATTCTTATCTAGCTGGAGTCTGACAAGACACAAAGCGACATCTTCTAGCGATCCGGGTAGGTTGGAGTATTTGAATTAGTTGATTGGCAGAGGAAGGAAAGGTAACTGAATGTGTCTGCTGAATATCTTCCTCCATAGTTTTATTTGGAAGCTTGAGAGTAACATACCAAGGTATTTATATTTAGTTTCCCAATGGCTGCTAGTAATCCTATTATCATAATTACATACTCTACATCCAAACCACCAGTTCGTCTTCCCAAACGAGTGGTGGCATAGCCTTGCATCTAACGTTACATTTAAAACACTCTAAAAATAGAGTCCCGTGACTTTGAAATCCAAAACTCTCCTGTAAGTGAAACACTGTGGCTTTAGCAAATATAACTCAGATGAGCCCCTAAAAAATGCTTTTCATCGAGATCTCATAATAGAGAAAAGCTGTCTGGCAAGATCATGCATGGCTTCATTTGTTAGCGCAAAGGATGAAATGTCGTAAGCCGCATCTGCAAACCAAGACGTTTACCTGTGCCTTATAGTTAGGGAATATTGTACCCTGAGACCCGGAGCTTGCTGACTATATACCATTTGCTTGTTAAGTCAGGATTCATAATGTATGAAAAAGTTAGGGAACTGAAATATTTCACTATACTACAGACATACTTTGTTGACTCCCATATGCACTATCCACTCAAATCACAATGAAGAATGCCAGGCCAAAATGATGGAATCATTATTTCATCACTTAGCATGCTAGAGCCACATATGCAGGTTGACCTTTAAACAATAAGATAAATCTAGATCACCAATAGTATCTTTATTTTATATTTTCCTCCTACAATTCAGTAGCATTGTTTTACATTATTATGTTTACATGCATAAAAAAGAATAAATACTGTTAAATGTTGCTGAGTTTTAGTAATGTGATGCAAACAGAACCATATGTTATTTTTTTAAAGGCTTCCTTTGCTTACCAATAATTTTCCACTGGCTCAACTATTATTTCATTTGTTTGTATTCCTCTTTTTATAATGTACCTTTTTTCTTTAATAGCCCACAGTATCCATGACGACTGGACCTTTCACACAACATTTCTGTGACTCGTTGCAAAATGCTGACAATTAAATATACAGTACTTAAAAGAGATCCATCAATCTTTGTTGTCATGCCAACCAGCTTATATTTAGAAATGTAACAAGTACAAGGAGTTCAATTGCTCTTGTACTCAAACATAGGTCTGCAGCTATAATTGAATTTTTTTTTTATTATTGAAGATCAAAATCCTGTTTGAGTGGCATTAGATTTTGAAATATTCTCTGTTATTGTAAGGAAAATTATTACCCCCCCCCCCTTCTTCTATTAGGTCTTTAACTTGCCTTCGTCATTATCAAGAATCAACTTTTCTTTTTAATTGTTATAAATAAATTCAGTATTTCATTTTTTTTCTTGCGGAGGAGATGACATACTTAGCCACGTCACAAAGTAATTCTATAAGACTCATTTGCATGCTAAACTAAAATGAGAACTTATCTAACGTTCTTTTGGTTTTTATGAGTGGACGATTTGGCTCTTTAAATGTTAATGCTTAGATTTTTTTTCCATCTTGTTAAAACTCATCTAGAATCAAAATCAAAGTGGAAATATGCAGTATTGTATCTATTTTAATTATTGGGGTGATTCTTCGAGAAGAATTCTGAACCGACCCTGATCTGGAATAAGTTTGTGTTCATGAAAGCAAACATTCAATTTGTATATAAAAAGTAGGTTGTAAAGAATTATAAAAAAAATATTTTCAAAGAGCGGAAACAATCTATAAGTTTAGTTGTCTCTTGTTAATTAGTAGCATCTGTGTGTGTGTGTGTGTGTGTGTGTGTATGTATTCTGAAGTTGAAATCTTTAATTGAGCCATCATATAAATACATATAAAAGATGTCGTCATACAAGGTTTCAGGAGAAGAGGTCTCTTAAGATAAGAGACGGGACCGCTTAGGTTCCAAAAGATTGTTTCTTCTATGTTACCTCTGTATGGTTCTTGCACCGATGGCTCCATCTTCTCTTGGCGCAGTATGGCTCCATCTTCTCTTGGCGCAGTATGGCTCCATCTTCTCTTGGCGCAGTATGGCTCCATCTTCTCTTGGCGCAATATGGCTCCATCTTCTCTTGGCGCAATATGGCTCCATCTTCTCTTGGCGCAATATGGCTCCATCTTCTCTTGGCGCAATATGGCTCCATCAGTTTTACTTATTAGGCATAAATAAATACACACATGCATATATAGTGAACATTACAACGTTATTAATCTATGCAACAGATTGAGGGGTAGAAAGAATGGGCAGAAATATATAATATATTATATATTTCTGCCCATTCTTTCTACCCCTCAATCTGTTACAGATATGTTAATTTCTAACCATAATGCTGTCCCCCTCTGTTCTTCAAATAATGTATCAGCCATTTGGACGGTACAGAGCAAATAGTAACATTGTTTAAGCAGTACAAAGCTGTTTATAAGAAACATGTTTTTTTTTTTCTTTTTCTCCTATTCAGACATTGCACAGTTGTGACCGTGATCTGGAACAAGCATCCTCCTCAGAGGTAAGGAAGCAGATTGCTCTATCATTTGCTTCCTAGTTAGAAAATGTGTTTAGTAATTAAGTCTTCTCAATCGACATTGCAACGTGATGTTCCTAGCCCATTAGAAGCAGCAAGGCCTATTTTAGAGTAGTCTACTTGGCACAATATATGCAGGGGATCTGTGTCTACTGTACTAAATGTCTTGTCCTTCCTCCTCAGTCTGTCAAAGGTATTTAATGATTCCTTAAAACATTAGAGCTCTTTAGATTGCAGATTGCCAGTAAATCTCACCAGTATGTTTGTAAAAGTTCAACTGCATCCTATGACGCATACTTTTTTGTAGAACGGTGTAATTATTTTAGAGATTTAATTTTAGAAACTGTGCCTACTTTATCTCAACAGATCCGAGCTTGGTAGAATGCAGGGAAAAGTTTGAGTATTGAATTTCTTCCTTGTATCAGGTGTACTAATCAAATGACCTTTACTCATGTCTTTAAACATGTCCTCATATGTAAATGTATGAATACATGTCTGAAGGGCATCTAAAGCCTCTGAAGGATCTGAGCCTCAAACATAATTTATGTGGTGTGATAATGTGTATGTAATACTATAGAGCTTAAGCGACAGTCGCTGACCAAACAAAAAAAGTAGCTTCCCATAGATAGCCATGCACTTTTTAACATACCATATGTGTCTTTAAAGAGGGAACAATTATTATTATTTTTTTTAAATGAGCATTGCATGCAGTGATGTGTTCTGAGATGTTTCAAGTAT
The DNA here is from genome assembly GCA_029215755.1 of Spea hammondii. NCBI lineage: Eukaryota > Metazoa > Chordata > Amphibia > Anura > Pelobatidae > Spea > Spea hammondii. The sequence goes on from JARDYJ010000003.1 coordinate 90,556,814, forward strand.
ATGTAGTGGGTCTTCATGAAAGGAGCAGTTTGCAAAGCAGTGATCAGAGGCTAGAACCCTGCAAGCCCGTCCCATATACTGCGTCATCCCATTCAGCGCAGAGTAAACCCATTTAATAGTGTTTGTGCATATAAAATTTAGTGTGTATTTGTGCATATGAGAATGTTTGTTTGTATTTGATGAGCTTACATGTCTGTCAGAGTTTTTAATGGCAGTTTATCACAGATAGATCTGCTGTGATGTTCATAAATACATTGCCTTGTGTAATACTTACACTTCATACACAGAAAATACGTTGGATGTTATGTAATTCTGTTGCAATGTTTAAAAAAAAAAAAAAAAGTGGTTTTATCACCAGAGCTTGATCAGGTTTGCATCAGAATCACGTTTTATACAGTACCGCCACTATTCTCCATTTATCTGTTCTTTTCTATTCATTGGAAATAAACATGTCAGAATGTTCTGTAAAGGTTAGCTGTTAGATTTCATTATTAATTCTTCACTTTTGTGATGTTCGAATATATTTCCAGCTTGAACAGGAGCTTACAGTTTTCACTCTTTCGCCAATAGACGGCTCCGCATTTACCGTAAAACCCCGTAGACCGTATATGAGGGTAATGGAAGCCAGTTTGGTATTATCTAAACATTCACTAACCATACAGAGGACATCCCTCAAAGTGAAAAAATAGACAGTAATCTGGGTTAGAAAATAGTTTGGCCTCATGACAGTCATTCCTGGCCAAGTCTTAAACTGGCAGCAGAGGAACCTCAGTTTTGGCACTTGGTACAAGTGTGTGTTTGTCAAATGCAAAATGTGCACAGAAAATAAACAATTGGACGATTTCTGTGTCCCTTTGGCAGCGTTCCTGGCCCGCCTGTGGATTTTACCATATTTAGCTCTGAAAATTGATATATTCAGTGTTATTTTGCCCACCAGTTAGTTTTTACTCTTCTTGTAAAGGATACTCTGTGCTTTTTTGGAGTCTATAATTCCATTTAAGACTCTGCAGACATGCCCGAGTGGGCTAGATATCACAAATAAATCCAGAGCACCTCTGCAGACGCATACATACACATATGTAATTTGTTAAAAGAAACAAAAGGCATGGCAAACTACTAATGATGGCCCCACAGTAAAGACTGGAATAAAAGTAAAGGGCATATTCCACCATTTTTTATTACAGGTCTGCAGATAAAGGGACTGTATTAAATATTTTATGCTGAAGGAGAAAACATTTTTTCCATGGTATATTTCTGGTAGATGTCTAAAATGTCTATTAGGGTCATGCCCCTAATTTGCCTCTTTAGTCAAGAGAGACCTTTTATTGAGCCAACACAAACTTTAGAGACTTTAGAAGTTTCAGATGGAATCTCAATCATTGCACCTGAAGAAGATAAGTCCAAGGTGGCAAACATTTATGCCACTCTGCATCTTTTACCAGAAAGTTAAAAACATCAGAGATGTTGAGATTTGGGTCATCTTTCTAGAACAGTTCAAATGTATCTATTTTATAAAATTGCACAGTAAATTATCCACAGGCACCGTAAGAAGTTTGGTTACTGTATCATCTAAAGTTCACTGTGTGGTGGAGCATAAACCCGGGGAAGGGTTTTCATTTTTGGTCGGCAATTGGTAGTACTTTGCTGAATTGGGGTTGAACAGACCAGAAAACTAGCTTTTTTTTCTCTCTAGTCTTGTTCTGTTCAATCAACTTTACACGCACTCAGCAAAGTTTGTGATATGTCGCTCATCAACAGAAACACATTTTAGTTGCAGACACTCAGGATATGAATATAGTGTGAAAATCTGATTCATAACCCATTGGGGAAGCATTAAGAACATTTCTTGGAACAGTTTCTTTCAGCATAACGATGATTACTAAATGTAAAAATAAAGTGTGAATTGCAGTACCCATTTTTTGTGTGAAAATATAAAGATATTAAGCTTATTTCAAACTACTATTTATATTTGAAAGCCTTGTAGAATTGGAAGCCGTCTACCAAGCAGTATTTAAGGCTTAAATGTCCATGCACCCTGCGTTCACTAGAGGCAGCTGGGGGAAGAGTTACATAGGGAATCTATTAAACAATGCCTGCTTTGATTTGCTTGCAGGACAGTGCATTGGAGTCCCTGCAAAATGCATGTAGCATGAACATAGGGCTGGGGGGGCTCCATTAAAAAAAAAAAAAAAGCAGTTACTGCTAAATTGAAGGATAGCAGTCAATGGTTGAAATCAATAGAAGTACCAGCCATGACTTTTTCCAGATAGCTGTGGCTTTCAGGTTGCCTGTGGTGATAAGTCTTAGCAGAGGAAAACCTGCTGGCAAACAGACGTAATGTAGTTCTTGTAAAATGTAGATCTCTTGAAGTGCTTGATGCACTTGGAATGTAGGTACTATGTGTAAAGCATTTTTATTGAAGCCATGAGTGAAATGGAGGTTACGTGGACCAAATTAGCATTAAGTTAGCATTCAGCTAGTCTGCTTTTCAGAAAATCTGGCACAGAACCACATGGAGCATGGCTCTGATTGGCCCCATTTGGTTTGTGTCTTAATACGTCTTATATTAAATCTACCACAAAGCCATAGATAGCATTGCTTAAAGTCGGTGATAATGTGTTTTTAACATTGTGTATGTACATGTTTTTCTCTTGGCTTTAATGTTAAAATATCACACTGACAAGCATTTTTTCCATTTAGGGAATCCTTTTGATGTTGAAGGGAGGGACTGCCAATTTGTCGTTATTTGTGTCTGTCAGTTCTCTTATGTTGTTAAAAAAAAAACAAAAAAAAAAACCACACAAGTCATTGACCTTGCTGTAAGAATAAAACACAAGTCAAAGAAAGTGACAAAAAAAGACTACAGCAGTAACCCTCTCTGCTACATTTACCAATTATTCTAGTAGACAGATTATCAGATCTTGCTGACAAAGCATCTGTTCTGAGTTCACCATAGCTCTTCTGTAGGCCTTAAAACTGAGAGCTGCCAATATTGAACCAAATTCTAGAGCTGTAAAGGTCTTTACCCAAATCAGATATGATACTGTGCGCACCCTTAATGTTTTTTCCATAAAAATACAATATTGGAGTAGCCAGAAAATGAGGACCGGTTCAGAAAATGTTCTATGTATCTTCAAGACAAGAAAAAAGTAATTCTATTTTAGATGCTTACATACTCATGTTTTAAATACAGCTTTCTAGGTTACCCTCTTTCAAATAAGTAACATTATAAGCTTGGTCAGTTTACTAAATTAGCTGTCATTTACTGTGTAGATACAAAGAAATCCAGAATGAATGGATAAATCTGATCCATTATCATTGATTTTTCTAGAATTTAAACATGTCTAATCCGTCATGGCTCCCACCAAAGAGTTCAGGAGATGGAATGGGGCATGTGAGTGCCCGGATGGAGACCACTCAAGGTTTCGGGATCCCTAGCATCTCAGTATCAACTCAACAGGCTCCCAAGAAATTTGCACCTGTTGTTGCTCCAAAACCCAAATACAATCCATACAGAGGAGGACCATCTGAAGGCGGTGATGGTATGTAATTGCTGGCATAGGCTGCCATTTTTAGTAAGGTAGAACTACTGCACAAAATAATCATTCTGAGATCTTCCTATTGGTAGAAAAATGTTGATATCAAACATCTTCTTTTTCTGCTCCCTATAAATAGTTATCAGCAGTTTAGTTGGAGCCCTCACAACCACGCAGGCATCATAAAGACCAAAAATATGTTGTGGACATTTAGTTACTAAGCTCAAATATTCCACAGTGTTGTACAGTGGAAGACTGCATTATACAAACACTAGTAACAGAAGTAACACCCCAGTGACCACATTGACCATTTCCAGGACATTTAATGTGTAAAGATGTGCCCTGCAGTATTTGGGAGTGGTTGGTTCCCTTCTCTTTTAGATCGCACACACTGTAAGGCAGCACTCTACCTGTCAGCAGCATGCGAAAACTATCCGAATTCTGGAAAACGGGGCCAATGTGATCACCCTGCTCCCATCCCTGCTTTCAGAGGGAGCCTTAGAAGTTCATGGAGCACATGCGTTACTGAGCTCATGTCTAAGTGTCAAATAAACCATCAATGAGCTTGTTATGGTCTTTTTAAGTTTTTCAATCAAGGCTTTATCTGATTATCAGAAATACAGAATGTCAGTATTCACGATTAAACAAAAAGCAGGAAAAGGGGACACATAACATCACCTGTGGCATGCAAAAGCTTAAAGCAGCAGGTCTCCTGTGATTATCAAAGTCTCATGCTCTAAATGTGGTGAGTTCATCTCCTCTACAGTAGCCATAAACTTTTAGTGATTCTATTTTAATTGTCAAATTCTCCACAACCTAACCCAATGTGTATTTAAATCATGTTGCCATTTGCAGTAGATATTTTAAAAGGAACAGTCACAACACATTTTTAACATCACTCTTCTGTTCACTGACCTGAGATAAAACCATTCAGCTTTCATGTATGCGGGCTTCAGTCTGTGATTGTATTATGTTTCTCTGTGTCTTAAGTGGAAATATATGTGTTGCGCCTTGATGGTGTTAAATCCATATGAACAGTATGTCTATTGTTCAGTACCTGACTGCTAGTGGATTAAAGGTTTTTAGCCTTCTTTCAAACTACTACATATTTTACATGCTTGTCTGTTTGTAAATCATAATGTACAAATATTATGTAGATGCATAAAGTCTGGCCTCTAATATGGCACAGGAAATGGGTGTGAAAAGTGTTAGTGTCTTAATTCAGATTATTCTGATACTGAAAACTGTAGTGATGTCAGGGATTCTCTCGGTAAACAGACCAGAACATCCCTATTACAACCATGTGGACCAAGGCACATAGGCTAAACACCCTTGGGCGTTGGGGTTGTCCCATACAATTGTGTGTGCAGTTAGTCCAGCTCATCTTCAGCGTACATTGTTTTTTTTTCAAGATCACTGGGAACATTAGAAAGTATTAGTGGAATTCTAGACAGACAGGGCTATGTGACCAAGAAAAAAGGATCCTATAAGTCTGTTCTCCATAGAATGACAGGCACGCTAAGGGGTTACCGCTGTGTGGCTCTAACAGAGCAAAGTTGTTTTGTTCTGGGGTCCAGAATACCTCAACTGATAACCGTAATCTGGCAATATAAAAGAATAATCTACCCAGTGGATGTACTAGATTGCATTTTCATGGTGTGCACCCAAACATTCACAGACTGGATGTTAGAGTGTGCTAAGGGAGCTAAAGAACACGGAGCCCTTGTTATCGCTCCTACTAGCCGTCGCCAATCGTATTCCATTTAACATGGCTCATTTTTAAACTGCCACAAGCTTAAAAAATGTGAACCACTTGAAGCTGGTTAGAGGCAAATATGTTTGTCACTGTATTTTATTGGTGCATCACCTGTATTATCTGTGGCTTAGCTCTTCTGAAGAAGACTTTAACGGGGGCAGTTGAAAAAGGGTGCATCCTATCGCCCCATCCTGCATTATATAGTATTCCTGTTTTAATGTACCCCAGGCTACACTCATCTGGGTCCCTTCATGATGTTTGTGGAGCGGAGCAGAACATATTCTTTCCTAATTACTCAGGCGACTTGTCCCAGATCCTAAATTAGGGAAAAGGTAGCAAGAAGTAGAACCGCTACCATACGATGTCTGTCTTTCATAGCCCAAATAGACCATTTTTGGTAGATTGCATTTGTGTTTATTTCCCGATTTTGTTTCTAAAAATATACTGGAATCCCAGTAAAGGAAGGTTCTTTAAAATATTCCTTATTTTCATGTCCCAAAGAGTTAAAACAATGCATATGTCCTGGAAATCAGAGTACAGACTTCCTCTATCTTACCAATAATACTCATTATGCCCAGCTGAACTTCTGCAAAGTGCATATATTTTTATAACACCAAATTCCTCTTTTCTGGCCTAACCATAGCTTTCACATCAACTCCCACAGCCCTATTTGTATATTAGGTATTTCTTGAATATATGTAACAATGTTTATCGGTTTGAAAGGGAAGTTATTAAAAAGAAAAACCCATTTGCTGTAGTTATAGGAACCCATCTGTTCTTTGCAGTGTGGAAATCCCCTTTCAGAATGATACCATAATACAGATATTTCCAAGAAACAGTGCTGTATGCAGGGTTCTGTGATGTACATGGCCAACAGTATGAAAAACAAACAAAAAAAGCTGAAGTACATACTTTTAGAACAAAGAAGAACAAACTACAGGAGGTTATGATGTCATGTTTTTGGCAACTTGAACCAGAGCTACTCTTTAGATGAAGCTCTTTTGGGCATTTGGAATAACACCAAAAGTGTTCACTAAAGGGAGAATTTGGGTTTCATCTCACTCAGGGCAAACGCTGGTCCTGTATAATGCATAATTCAATGGGTGAGCAGATTTTGAAAATAAAATATCTCTGATTTAACTATACATTATACAGGGCCAGCCAAGCTCTTCTTTCAGCAGAGGCTCACTGGGGTATGACGATCGTAATAAAAAGTAAAATGAGGGAATTAAAACTACTACTCTGCATTTAGTGGACAGACCCAAAAGTATTTGGTTTGAATTTTTACATTACATTTTCAGGAACAAGAAGCTCTACTGAATATTATTAGTTTAATCATAATTCTAGACCCCTTGGTCTGCTCCAGGCACGGGTCCCCCAACCTGACAATATAAGCAAAGATTTATGTACTAATTTATGAAGACATACCGTATTTGCTCGATTATAAGACAAGGTTTCCGGAGCAGATGCTCTGAAAAGTACCCCTCGTCTTATAATCAGTGTCGTCTTATAATCAGACCTCAAATAGGTCTGACTATGAGACTAAGATCCAGATCCCCCGCGCCAGTAAGTTTTTTTTTTTTTTGTTTTTTTTTGTTTGTTTTTTTGTTGGTTTTTTGGGGGGGGGTGTTAAATGGGGGGCATAAGGCATATCTGTAGGCAGAGTGCTCTATGAAATGCCTTTTAACCCCCTTAATGCCACTCTGCCTCCAGAAATGCCCTATACCTCCCTATATGCCACACTGCCCCATAATATGCTTTTTAACCCCCTAAATACCAGAGTGGCATAAAGGGGTATAAGGCATTTCTGGAGGCAGAGTGGCACATAGGGGGTCAAAAGGCATATCATGAGGCACAGTGTCATATAGAGGGTTAAAAGGCATATCATGGGGCACAGTGGCATATAGGGGTATAAGGCATTTCTAAGGCAGATTGGCAAGCCTGGGGGCAGATGTGCATAACTAGGGGGGGGCAGGTTGGAAATTAAAAGGAAATAAAAACAAAATATTTTTCTCAATCATAGCTTTAAAAAAAAAAAAAAAAATAGTTTACATGAATTATCATTTACTGGTAAAACTTTTTTCCCTGTAGGGTCATCTTATATCCAGGCTTTTTCTTTTTTTTCCTAAATTGATATTCAGATGTATTGTTTTGTGTAGCTATTTAAAGCTATCCACATATACTAATTAGCAGAGATAATAATAATAATAATACTACCGGTACTTATCAGCTCATGGGACCTAGACACTGCCATGAGGTTAAGTCGCAAAGTAAAGCACATTTACGTCTGGTCACTGTTACTATACATACAATTGTGTGTTTAAGTGAAGACTTTATCCTTTGTGACTTGAGCTGGGCCTGCATGGTTAAATCTGCTGTTTATCTGCTGAGCCATCTCCACCATTTCTTGCAGAGGAAACATGTTGGAGTTTCCCTTTTATAATGCGTTTAACGAGGTGAAATAGTTTATATCTGTTCACCTAACCTATACTTTATGGTCTATAGAATAAGCTCCAGTAGTTTTACATTCTTCCTGCATTGGGTACTTTAAGGCACATTAGTCGTCTTGCCTCAGGAAATCGGAACATCCAGTTTAATGCTCTAAAAGTGCCTGGCTGTGTAATACAAGTATGTGCTTCACAAGATTAGAGAGAGAAAAAAAACCTATCAAACACTTAATGTTAACAGAAGCATGTTGGGTTTTGTTAATCTTGTTTATAGATTGTGTTAATGATCATTTTCCTCCATTTTATTGCCTTTTGAATTATGTCATGTGGATATGGACATTTTCAGAACTACAACAGGGGAAGACGTCGGTCTCAAAGGAATATGTGCTGTGTGGATATATAATAAAGGCCAATTGATCCTGCAGACCTTGAGCCTCCTAGGGGCATTTACTTCACTTGTATAACCCCCTTGTAGTTTCAGTTGTGGGATTGTACGGTTGTTAGATCTGAAACTTCCTTTTGTTGGCCGGCCATCCTCCAACACCACTTCTTTTCCTCGTACCCACGTTAAAAGTTTAATACCGTATTTGCTCGATTATAAGACGAGGTTTTTTTCAGAGCAAATGCTCTGAAAAATACCCCTCGTCTTCTAATCGGGGTCGTCTTCTAATCAGACCTCAAATAGAGGTCTGATTATGAGACTAAGATCCAGATCCCCCGCACCGCTGCAGGGGACCTGCCCCTTTAACGCCACGGCAGAGAGCACTCTGCCTCCTGAAATGCCTTATACCTCCCTATATGCCACTCTGCCCCATAATATGCCTTTTAACCCCCTAAATGCCAGAGTGGCATATAGGGGTATAAGGCATTTCTGGAGGCAGAGTGCTCTATACAATGCCTTTTAACTCCCTTAATGCCACTCTGCCTCCTGGAATGCCTTATACCTCCCTATATGCCACTCTGCCCCATAATATGCATTTTAACCCCCTAAATGCCAGAATGGGATATAGGGGTATAAGGCATTTCTGGAGGCAGAGTGGCACATAGGGGGTCAAAAGGCATACCATGGGGCACAGTGGCATATAGAGGGTTAAAAGGCATATCATGGGCCACAGTGCCATATTGGTGTGGCAAGCCTGGGGGCAGATGTGCGTAACTGGGGGACAGGTTGGAAAGTACAAGGAAATAAAAACAAAAAAAATATTTTTCTCAATCATAGCTTTTATTTAAAAAAAAATAGTTTAGATGAATTAACATTTACTGGTAAAACTTTTTTCCTTTAGGGTCGTCTTATATTCAGGCTTTTTCTTTTTTTCCTAAGTTAATATTCAGATTTTGGGGGGTCGTCTTATAATCGAGCAAATACAGTAAATACATGAGTTGGTATCCCGAGGGAAATGTTGATGTTCTGGTTGCGATGTAATAAAACGCCATTCAGACGTCTGATTGCTAGGAAGACCCCCAGATATTTTTTAATGGTGCGTATATCACATGTTGCTGATAAGTACATGTAACGTAGCGTCACAATAGGGAATCTGTTGCCCATCCTACAGACTGCCTGTTGTCACTAATATGTAAAATGTGGACATGATCCCCCCCCCCCCACTGGCTCTGGGTTTCTCTGGATATAAAGTAGACCATGATTATACTGAAAGAGCTTCATGTTTTTGTTACCCACCTGCCACCCTCACCACACCTAGGCTTCTAAACCAAATGAACAAAACACCAAAAGTAAATGAGGTAATAAAGGCTAACCTTTAAATAAATTTTTTTGGGGCCAAACCTTACGCCAATCAGTTAATATTTCCTATTACATGGGAGTTTCTACAGTCCCTACTGAAGTAGTTATGAGATGTTGTGGTTCCCCTTTAGGAAACATCGCCTTCAATTATCATCTCTGCAGCGGTGTGGTTGCTATGAAGCTTTTGCACCACTGTAATGGTAATTCTTTACATGATGTGTGTTTATATTAAATATCTTTCCTACATTTTCCTGTGGGAAAAGTTTTCCTTGGTGTTTAAGTTTCATGCTAACAATTCAAATAAAGCATAATAACCTTTAGTGGGTTGGTCTCTTTGTTGGTTGCAAAATTATACAGTGTATGACACGGCTACAGTTATTGCTTTCTCCCCAAAGAAACCAATGCTGTCTTTTGCATGTCAATCTCTTTTTGTGGTCTGCATCAATGGACACCTGTAGGTAGTGCCAGGAGTGACCCCTTATCCAGCTTTCTGGTATGATGCCTTCTGCTTCATAGCCTAGCACAACCAGTGAAAATCACTAGGAGGGTGACGTTATAGGTAGAGGTTGCAAAAAAGATGGGCCGAAATTAAGTAATGGTGGAAATGAAAGTGTATAAATGGAAAGACTCCAAAGCTAGCTTTGCTTTGAAGTCTCCATATTTGCGTTTCTGCCAATGCTAGGGAGCTATGATTTGTATACCTCACGTCCCTTTCCCCTCGTCTAATGTTCAAAGGGTACAAGACAACAGGTATTACCATCATTAAATAGCCGACAGATCACAGACACATGCAACACTTTACCCACTTGAACTTGTTTGTATCTGGCTTTTTTTCTTTCTGCTGAACCCCATATAAATTGTAATCCTCTTAAGCACTGCGCTAGACCTTTCTTATAAAAAGGCCAACTGCTCATGGCTAAGGGCCAACTCTTTCTACCAGTTACCATGTGCATCTTCTGAGACACATACTCAACATCTTCAGCTCGTCCACTGGTTTCATTAAAAATGTAATACCTCCGTGTCTCTCAATGATGTATGTTACTATAGCACTTAAATTTTGCTATGTTTTAACTACATATGTGCTTTAGAGCACCATTTAAAGAAAAGGAGGCTTAAGTAGCACCATGTTGCACCAAGTCCTATGTGAACTGTGAAATGTAGGCTTTGGGAAGGGTGGTAGATCCGCTTTAATGCTTTCAGTTGTAAAGTAACAGGGAATGTCCGATGTCTAGATTGCATGCACTTTCATATTATCTAGATAAGGGTTCAGAGCACCTCTCAAATATTATAATACAAAAACATGTAATGGTGTCTTAACTTTCTTCTGGTAACAAACATTTAAACTTTTGATAGTTTTGCCCTGTGATATTCCAATGGACCCCCTCCCCCTCGAATATACATCTTAAGTCATAATGTGGATATCTTGCATGTCTGTGCTTTATTAATAGTACTTAATTATATAAAAAAAAAACAGTACAATGTAAATTTAAACTTTTTGTGTTGCCGCACTCTATTTATATTTGTCATAATAACAGCTCTCTAATCAGTTGGTAACCATAAAAAATTCTACCTCAACATAAAAGCTTTTATGGCTGTTTGGCATTTAGGCATTAAAGGTCTTAAAGTACTATTAGTCAATTGAAAGCCATCTTGGTAAAACCATGTTGGTAAATGCGACCACCAACTCAAGTCTTCACTAACTGCATTAAACTCAACATGGTTCGCGGACTGCTGAGCTGCCGTCTTAGATGGACCAAACACACTTAATCAAAGCTGAGGCCATGTTCTGCAGACACTAACTACCAGAGTCAGGCTATTGGTCTTTAGTAAATAGACCCCCCCCAAGTAGAATGGATCTTCTGCTGCGTACCTTCCAACATTGGAAATGTCCAAAGAGGGACACTTGTTCCACAACTTGGGGCTTTATGGAGAGTTTCTGTTGCTCTTAGTATATGTTGATATATTTCACATAAGCAATTACTTCTCAGAAAAAAAAAAGCTACATTTAACCGAGTTGACTTGAGATGTGATTCAGGGAAAATGTTCTTGGGCAGTCGCTAAACCACTTTTGGGACTGTAGATGTTTGTCATCATCAACCATTCATGAGCCTTCTGCCCTTGGCTGTTTAGGCTTTTTAAACCAGGGAGTAGAGGAATTTAGAGCAGATCTGTAACATTTCAAATGCTTTATTTTATAGTTCTGTACGCTTAATGTATGTAATAGTGTTTATGCGTTAAACAATACATAGTTATTAAAATTAATCTTGGTATCTTCAGTTCCAGTGCTCATGATCTCTGATTGTCTCTCAATCTAAATTGTCTATCCTCTGTTGTTAAGTTGCTGTGGAAGTTTTAAACTAAATATCTCAAAACATTTTCACTGATTGACAAAACATTAACAATAAAAACCACACAAGCTTTAGGTATTTTCAGTAAAGAAATTACTAAGTGCCATTGTGGTTTATTTACTATGTTGATAAAAATCCAGGAGCCAAATTTACAAAGACAAAAACTTGAACTATTGGACGTTAATGCTTAATCTAGCAGTGAAACCAATATTTTATTTTCTTTAACGTAAAAATTTGTTACGTTTTTCATATAAAGAGAAGACACCAAGATTTAGCTAATCAAGAAAACTTGAATTGCATTACATAGGATCTAGGCGTAGCCGTCCCTTTCTCTCTCTCTGTCAAATCAAAATAAAGTATCATATTTTCATCTTTAAAGTGACTGGTTTAGTAACTTCAGTACTGTAAAATTTCATGTGGAATAATTGGAACACCTTTTATTAATCTGGAAGTTTGGTTATGTATGATGTTGGAAATGCACTTTTGAAGCTGGCTACCATTGGAGAACAACTTATGAGGCTCTATCACGTTGGCGCTGAAGACATGGACAGTCATCTGTCTCACTGGTTTCCATTCTCTGCTGCCGATCGTTTTCAGTTTGGATTTTCTGTTTAAAGACATTGACATTGTGAAGTGTTCAATCCACATACGACTTGATAGATATGCGATCTGCCTCGCGTTCGGCTTTTTTTCCTGACTCTGAAAGACGCACCATCTGTGTGCCTGTTAATACAGACACTGTTGCCTAAAAATTCTGCCACGTCACATTTTTTTTTTCCTTTTCTTTGCATATTCGAGAGAATCCAGCCGAGAATGGCTTGGAATGGTGTGTTTTCTGCCTTCTATGATACAAAAGACACTGGTGGACAGATGTTTTGTACGGGAGTTTGTTTCTGTGTGTTGCTAGGAAACCGCATGGCTGTATGAAACCTTGGTAGATCTCCAGATCCATGAAGCCGATCTGCAAGATTTATGCACTCGCATACTGTGGAGATAATTCATTATCACACCTTCAGAACGTTTATTCATTTGAGCTGATTACGTTCCCAACTATTCTCCCATCACTGAAATTACTAATTGCTATTCCTTGTGTGTGTCAAACAGTGAAACGTGAATAATTAATCCCAAATAAAATTAGTTGAATTGGTCCTTTTTAATTAGAGTTCCTGCTGCTGTGCGTTCCGCGCTTCCTTTTTTCCATCCTGCTTAGAGAATTTGGGGATGATTAAAACTGTTTAAGACTTAAACAGTTGGTGACCTTTCCTTGCAGAATAAATCCATAACCGCAATATTTCAGCTGGCATGGGGCAGTCTGCATTATTTTTGCTTGATATAAAACCTTTTATGACTTTGGCGTTCCCAATAAAATAAATTAAATCCGCTCCTGTGAAAATGAGAATTTTGCAGGGTTCTGATGGGCTTAGCGTTCTGGCTTATAAAACGCGTGAGCAAAACCTCAGAGGGTGCTGATCCTTGGCGCAATTTGATTGCCACTAATAAACTCAGGAAGGGGGTTCTCTTTCCCGTGGTCTCGTTAAAGTGGTACCCCTAGTAATTTTTTTTATCACTATTATAAAAATGAAATACGTTTTTATTAGAAGTATAGAGCTGTTTCTAATTTATACGTGTCATTGAATGTGTTTAGTTCTGTTATTTTAACCCAATCTGCTACACAAACACCCCGACTCCCTATCATACTGCCTGTGGTAAACAATACAATGGCTCAGTCTTAATCACCCGCCAGAAACTCTGACTAATGAAAGCCTATGGAGGAACAGACTTAATTAGCATTGTAGTAAAGAATCAAGCTCAGCGTGTTTGTTAAGCAGTCGTTTATAATATAATGTGACCGACCACAATCTCAGCCCCGAGGCAATATCAAAATCTTATTTGAATTATATAGCACCATCATATTTCATGTATACAGCACTGTTTTATTATGTGTAAATAAGTGTTTCCATCGGTTTATTTCCCTATTTAACCCCTTCGCGACCTTTGCCGGTTCAGGACCGTCATGACAAGAAGGTCACTAAATGACCTTGGACGGTCCTGAACCGTCAAAAAATTAAATAAGCTTAGAAAGTGATCAACGATCACTTTCTTCGCTTAAACGGCGTTACTGTAATGCCTCGATGTCGAGGCATTCAGTAACGCCGAGATCGGCATCGGGGGCCATGTCTGGCCCCTCCCCGGGGCGTCAACAGCCGCCATACATTGTATGGCGGCGGACGCCCGTTTTAAAAGCGTTTAGGAGGCGATCAACGATCGCCTCCTAAACTTAAATGGTGTCACTGGAATGCCTCGATCAGGAGGCATCCAGCGACACCAAACACTTACCTTTGGATGGGCTGTGACCGCTCCGGAGAGCGGTCACAGCCGCAGCTGCCGGTGATCTTCGCCATCAGAAAGATGGCGGCGGCCCGGGAAAAAAAATAATAAAGAAGAAAGTTCGCTAGACGGTCTCCTGACCCTCTAGAGAACTCTGGCTCCACTTGCAGGTTGAATACAGGTACTGCATTCAACCAAGCAAGTCAATGGAACCCAGCTTTCTAATCACTGTGATTAGCAAAATATTGAAAAAAAAAAGAAAAAATGAAAAAAAAAAAAAAAAAAAGTGCTAACATTTAAAAATAATTATGCAGTGATGTCACGTGATGAACCATCCAGTACAAGCAAAATGTGTAAAAAAAAAAAATATAAAAAAAGTATTAAAAAAATAAAATAAAATAAAAAAATAAAGTTTATTATTTTGAGCAAGTGCTAAAATTTCTCAAAAATCTCAAAAAGAGTTAAAATAAAAGCACTTCAAATATCCAAGGGGTGTCTAATATATATAAAAAATGGCTGATGGGGTAAATTGGAGTGGCCGAGCTCAAAGATAGGGCATAGGTACAGACTGACCAAAATTGAGAAAAAAAGCGCACTTCCCAAATGTGGCATTTTAAATCTCAAACAACCCGACAAACCCATGCATGTCGGGTATCACTGCACTCAGGAGATGTTCCTGAACACACAATGGGGTGTTGTTTGACAGTGACATATACCAGAACCTGTATATCTATAACTAAAGTACAATTTGTGTGAAAAAAAATTAAAAAAATTACTATTAGAAAGTTTGACAAAGTGTAATTCTATAATTGGTGCATGGAAAGGGTTAAAATAACCACATTTGGAATACCCTGGGGTGTCTAGTTTTCAAAAATTTATGGTTTGAATGGGTTAAATTGAGTTAACCGGCTTCAAAGATATTCCAAAGAGGAGATGGAGGCAGACTGACCAGATTTGTTCAAAAAGATTTGGAAATCATAAAACGCTGCTTGTACTTATTGCCCTATAACTTACAAAAAACAGCAAAAAAAACATAAAAACATTGGGTATTTCTAAACTCAGGACAAGTAGTAGAATCTATTTAGCTAGTTTTTTTACTTGCTTTTTTAGGTGAGTAAAAGATTTTTCAAATAAAAGTCATAAAATGTGTATTTTTTTCAATTTTTCACCATGTTTTTTTTATTTTTTTTTTATAGTCAATAAGATGATATGATCAAAATAATGGTATCTGAAGAAAGCCCATCTTGTCCTGAAAAAAACAATATATAACTTATGTGGGTACACTAAATGGGTGAGGAGAAAATTACAGCTGAACACAAGCACCACAAAAGTGTCAAAACAGCCTCGGTCCCACAGGGTACAAAACGAAAAATGAGCCCGGTCCTTAAGGGGTTAAAGGGAAAATATTAATGATACGAGATATATTAAATAATAATACCTGAGAACCTCAATATTTCATTCCTATTTTAACTACTCCAAATTGTGAGCCTTTTATATAAATTGGGCTTCAGTTGAAGCAGTACTAGCGCTTTAAATCTAAACACATCACAAGTATTTTTTTCACCCCATTCTAACACAATAGCAGGTCCTCCATGAACTCCCAATTCACAAATCTAAATCAATTTAAATATACCGTATTTGCTCGATTATAAGACGAGGTTTTTTTCAGAGCAAATGCTCTGAAAAATACCCCTCGTCTTATAATCGGGGTCGTCTTATAATCAGACCTCAAAGTCTGACTATGAGACGACTAAGATCCAGATCCCCCGCAGCTGCAGGGGATCTGGATCCTCCTGTCTCAGCCCCCCCGCCCCACTTACCGGTACTTCAGAGTCCCCGGTGTGCAGCTGTCATGTAGCTGGGGCAGCGTGTAGACTCACGCTGCAGCCGGAAGGAGGTGTGGCTAGCAGCGGGGGTTGTCTGCGTGCATCGCACAGACATTCCCCGGCTGTCAAAGATTAGAGTTCCCTGCACCGGCGCGCAGACAACCCCCGGTGCTAGCCACGCCTCCTTCCGCCTGCAGCGTGAGTCTACACGCTGCCCCAGCTACATGACAGGAGACTCAGAAGTACCGGTAAGTGGGGGGGGTGTTAAATGGGGGGCATAAGGCATTTCTGGAGGCAGGGTGCTCTGTGAAATGCCTTTTAACCCCCTTAATGCCACTCTGCCTCCAGAAATGCCTTTTTAACCCTCTATACGCCACTCTGCCTCCTGAAATGCCTTAAACCTCCCTATATGCCACTCTTCCCCATAATATGCCTTTTAAACCTCTAAGTGCCAGAGTGGCATATAGGGTTAAAAGGCATATCATGGGGCACAGTGGCATATAGGGTTAAAAGGCATATCATGGGGCACAGTGGCATATAGGGGGTATAAGGCATTTCTGGGGCAGATGTGCATAACTGGGGGGCAGGTTGGAAAATAGAAGGAAATAAAACCAAAATATTTTTCTCAATCATAAGCTTTTATTAAAAAAATAGTTTAAATGAATTACCATTTACTGGTAAAACTTTTTTCCTATAGGGTCGTCTTATATTCAGGCTTTTTCCTTTTTTTCCTAAATTAATATTAAGATTTGGGGGGTCGTCTTATAATCGAGCAAATACGGTATATCGGAGCCAGATGTGTCACCTCTTCTCATTGCCTTGAATACAGAATTGTCATGTTTATTGTTAGAGGAATATTTCTGCAATTGCAATCAAACGTTAGATTTATTTCTTCGTGTAACCGGTGACTTATAGTAATTGTTGTTCAGTATTTTTGTCCATGACCGCCATTCACCGTTCCCAGGAATGTTGTATCGCAGAGTGCCTTACTTCGTGACATTATATTGTTGTGCATATGAACCAGTTTTTTTACTATTATTAAATGAAAAATTCAACCTTACTAAAAAAAAATTAAAATAATACTCTGATTACTACTACTACCTGGCTCGTTCCATCAGTTCTTGCTGGAACGGCAACATATATTGAAGTACAATTCTACTCATTGTACAGCGCTATGGAATTCGATGGTGCTATATAAAGCAATAAATGATAATAATTTGTTAATAGTATGGATTAGCGAGCTTTTGAAACCTGTGGACAGAGGGGGAAAAATAATGTATGTCTGAATGTTGCTTTACGGAGGAGGACTTTTATATTATTGATTTAGCCATTAAATTACAAGCAGTCTACATCGTGACCTAATGCAGCGTTAGTGGAGTTGCTCTATGCAGTAATCAGGGTTGAAGGAGGCTATGATACAGTTATTGAATGTGTCATTTTTTAGGTTTGTATTATAAAACCTGGAGTAGCCAAAATGTGTGTAGTTAAGCACTCTGTACAACATGTAGAGTACAATAATTCCTAGGAACATCTCTGCATGAGCTGACCCCAAGACCTTTCAGATATAACCTGTTACAATCCGTCACAAGTATTTAATTTTAGTAATTCATTAAAGGTGACAATGGAATGGTCACATCAAGGCGCTATATGAAACCATTCAGTAGTTAAGTAACCTGATATCTACCACTAAGAAAAGTATGACCCGGGATGCCCTGTATTTGATCCTGAGAGTCCATTATCACTAAGCACTTGGGTACCGAGACAGGTGGCTGGAAGGGATTCTTTTTCCCCTCTCTACCAGACATTGTTTAATTTTCCAAACACTTTAACCACAAAGGACCCACTAAATGTAGACAACCCCTGCTTCATGCTGCATTATGAGTTTATGGTCTCAGCACACCAAGAGTTAAACTACAGGGGTTTGTTTTTTTTCCCTCTTGTAGGTTATGCGTAAATACATATTTTCTGCTTCCGTCAAGCCTTCTAAATAAAGCTGTTGTGTGTTTTGATATTCTTGTTTGATCGTTCCGTGCAACAGAGAACAGATTTTATCTGATGCTTGGTACAACCTGGCTTTTACGTAATGGCTTATTTTTAGTGCTTTATTCCTGCAAGCAAGGAGAGGTGGAATCTGTAGTAAAGTTGAGCAATTACCGATTTCCAAGAATTCTCCGCAAGGCAACAAAGCTCATGTTAATTTATTAGAAATCGGGACCCCTGTTTACATTGGAGTAGCGTGCGAGTGGCGCGTACTCCCCACCCGACTCCATGGAAAGCACCCCATGCATAACGTTATGGTGACGAATATGTAGGCTCTGTAATTGATTCCTGTTATTAAGAGGGAACTGGTGGTTTATCAGATTTGCATACATTGTTAAGAATAGTATTAGGGAGTCAAAAATAACAGTCTGCAATCTGTTCTGTGACCCACATAACTTTTTGGGGGCTTCTGGAGGGGTTTGAATCTTGTCTTATTGTTATTTGTTGATTTGTATAGTGCCATCATATTCCATAGTGCAGTACAATGACTAATGCACTATTTTATTGGATTATTTATTAAGAGCCACATGATTAACGTTGATGGTTAAGAGAAGAGGGGGTGGATTTTTATTTATTTTTTGAAGCCTCAGCCGTGGGACACTTTGTGGCATCATCCTGTGTTTTTGGCACTTTGCTGTAAATCCTATGTTTTACAGCTCTGTATGCAAATAAACTTCATGTAATGCCACCGGCAATTTATGTATTAGAACTGGCTGAAGCCGCATTAACTCCTTATTCCCTGGATCTGTTATTTCTTCCCGTTACGTTCTTTCTCCCCTCCCGTTATTGCTGTTGTGAGAAGAAGGTATAGATTTTCATTAGACATGCTAGTAATGCCTCATCTAGACACTTCTTTTTTTTATTTTTTTTTTATTAATGTGAAGTTTTAAACATAATACATTGCACTATTGCACTGAGCTAAAAGCATAGTCTATAACAGTTCCCTCTACTGGTTTGGTGTCTAATGTGCTGCGTTTAATCGGAAGCATCGCTAAGCTTTTTTGCTCTTAGCACTTATTTATGACTACAGAATTTATTTTTGTTATTTTTAGCTTCAAAGTACTCTGTTTGAAAATAGTTACACACTGAATTACCAACATCCATTGTTATTAAAGATGTTCCACCTGCACTGCAGCATCATTCCCAAAATGCTTCCAATGTAAAATGTTGTAATTCCTACTTTTGCTGGGAACACTTATTTGTCATGTGATGCCGCAGGAGGCATTGATAGGAAAAGCTTCTTAAAACTTTTGTGTTTGTGATAAAAGCACACACGCGTTCACACTCGCTGGCTGGGGAGGCGAGTTATATTATGGGGTATACCAAGGCTTCCAGTAACCGTCGGCATATGCCCTGCCATCTAACCCTGGAGGTATCTAGTATACAGTACTGTATAATGAAGATGTCTCGGGGACATATGTAAGCATAATGCCAGTCCTGTGTGGACTCTTTATACGTACATGGGGGAAACCGGTGTACCCTGACTCCGTCCCTCTGTTATTTTAACTATAGAGGAAAAAATGGAGAATGGAAGTTGCTCTGTAATGAAATGTTACCGTGTCTGCACTTGGCAGCATTTCGAGTAAATGACAAGCAGATAGCAGGCGGTTGGAAAGTATTTAGATACAAACACAGCCACCCACTGACAACTAATTACAGGATTTGTTTCTGTCTGGTTTTTTTTTGTTTTGTTTTTTTGTTTTTTTAATATACCGGTATATATTTTTTTAAATCGGAGCTGCAGGCTGTTAAACAGGACTGGTTTATGGCATTGCTAAACTTGTATTGCCTGGTACTGTTTCATCCCTGCTACGATGTGTCACAATTCAGAAGTGTTATGCGCAAGATGCTGGATTATGTTCTGTCTGCACATAAAGGGCTTGACGGTGGATTGACCAGATTAATATATCACAAATCCCCCAAGCAAACTCTGACATCTCGAGCAGTGTTCAGTGGTGGCTTCTCTTTTGTTTTTTTCCCACCCCATGTCAGGCTTATAAAGAAATTCAAGGGAGATGGAGCAAGTTAGAGCCTAAGCTACGTGTAAAGTGTGTCTGTTTCATATTCTATAGATTATGGTTGCTATCATGAAACAGAATTCGAATAAAATGATATTTATGGATGAGTAAATTGTAGGGAGCTCTCTAGCATGGCCAGCTTGTAGAAATGTGGGATTTGCCAGCAGATAATAGCCATTTGGCCCGTCTAGTCTGCCTCTCTGTGGCTATGCACCTCAAGCGTTCCACCTGAGCTCTAGAACCTACCAGTTATCTCTCCATCCCCTAAATAAAGGCATTGTAAGACCTGAAGTTCTATTCCAGCAGATCTTGAAAATAGCAATAATACTTCCCTTGAGGCTTTATTATCCCAGCACTGAAGGAAAACATGAGGAATATGATATTCTAACTTATTTTATTTTTTTCTAAAAAGGCCAGCAAAAATGTTAATAGATTTGTAGAAGTTGCCATAGAAACTAATGGAATATCCTGGTCTAGAACCACTTGATAAATACAGTCCTTATATTAATAAAGTGCTTAACTTTCGTCTTTCAGATTTCCCCCCTCCTCCTCCTCCGCCCCCTGAAGATACAAGTAACCTCCAGCACGCTCCAGCACATAACTTTCCTCCACCTCCTGCGTCTGACGAAGCAATGTTTAACGTCCAGGTAAGTCAGGAGATTTTTATTTGAAATAAGTCAATTCTGTCTGTCACCTTGTCCAGTTGGCTTCTCCTGGCCAACAGATCTCAGAAGGAAAAGTCTACTTGCGGGCATATCTTAGAGTGTAACAAAGTTAATGATATCAAGAAAGGAGATGTTATGCCAGATAGTCATCACTTGGCAAGAGTTAAAGTATACAAGGTAGAGATTCACATGTGCTTAGCGTTGGAAGATATGTTGTATATGTGAAGTATACATTACATGACTAATCTACTATGCGTTAGATGTAGAGTAATCAACCAGGTATTAGATGTAGACTAGTTGAAGTGAGATGAAGAATCATTAACTGTGTCTTATGGGTAAACTCATCTCGTCGGGGAGAAATTGTCAGGATTTGGCACTTCATAGTGCACACCTACTGTGATGAGATACAAGTAAAATGAAAACGTAACTGTTTGTTGTAAAAGGTTGGTTGAGGCTTAACCATCTCGAACCCACCGTCTATTTGACCGTTCTTCCTGTATGCAGTCTGAGCAACAGCTAGAAGTAATTGAGAGAGACAGGCCAACAGTAAGAAGAGGACTACAGATTGCTACCACCGTGTAAAATAACCTCCTGATAGTCCCGCTGAACTATTGCTGTACTTTAGAGACGTAGTATGCTTGTGCTGTGTGTGTCTAACAGCTAGTTCCTGATCCCATCAGAGGATCTGATGCTATTCCACAAAAATCATGTTTTTTTCCCTTCAATGCCTTCAGTTTTTAGTTTCTTCAAAGCTTCCCTAGATACACGTGTGCCTGTACATACAGAATAATATGTTATCAATGTAAAAAGCACAAAATGTTTCTGCTAATACACACTTCCTTAGTTTAACCCCTTAACGTCCATTGCCGGGTCAGGCACGTCATGCAAAACGGTGACTTAACGACCTATGACGTGCCTGACACGTCATGAGACTTAAACAAGCTTAGAAAGTGATCAACGATCACTTTCTAATCTTAAACGGTATTGCTGTAATGCCTCGATGTCGAGGCATTCAGCAACACTGAGATCGGCATAATGGGCCATGTCTGGCCCCTCCCCGGGGCGTCAACAACCGCCATACATTGTATTGCGGCGGACGCCCGTTTTTAAAAGCGTTTAGGAGGCGATCAACGATCACCTCCTAAACTTCAATGGTGTCGCTGGAATGCCTCGATCAGGAGGCATTCAGCGACACCAAACACTTATCCCAGGACGGGCTGTGACAGCTGTCTCCAGAGCCTCTAGAGAACTCTGGCTCCACTTGCAGGTTGAATACAGGTACTGCATTCAACCATACAAGTCAATGGAGCCCAGCTTTCTAATCACTATGTGATTAGTAAAATATAAAAAAAAAAGGCTTAAAAAAAAATGGTAACATTTAAAAATTATGCATCAGAGGAACTATCCAGTTCCAGCAAAATGTAAAAAAAAAAAAGTCCAAAAAGAATAAAATAAAAAAATAAAGTTTTATTATTATGAGCAAATGCTAAAATTAGCGCTGTATCTTCCCAAAAATCCTGACATGGAAGAATTTAAATAAAAGCATTTCAAATACCCAAGGGGTGTCTAATTTAAAAAAATTAATGGTTTGATGGGGTAAATTGTAGTGGCCGGGCTCAAAGATAGAGCATAGGCACAGACTGACCGAAATGGGGGGAAAAAAGCGCACTTCCAAAATGTGGCATTTTAACCCCAAACAGCAGTCAAACCCATGCATGGGCGGTATCACTGTACTCAAGAGATGTTGTTGAATACATATTAGGGTGTTGTTTGACGTATACCTGGAGCTATAAATTTATACCCAAAGTACAACTTGTGTAAAAAAAAAAAATTAAAAAAAAAAATACTACCACAAAGTGTGGCAAAGGCTGGTGGTAGAATCTCATGCATGGAAAGGGTTAAAATACTAGCATTTGAAATACCTTGGGATGTCTAGTTTTCAAAAATATATGGTATGATGGGGTAAATTGAATTAGCTTGCTTCAAGGATGGTCCTATTAGGACATGGGGGCAGTAGGACCAGATGTAAAAGTTCCAAGTTAAAAAATGTGCACTTCCTAAATGTGGCGTTTTACCTCCCAAACAACCCGACAAACCCATGCATTGGGGGTATGACTGTACTCGGGAGATGTTGCTGAACACATATTGGGGTGTTGTTTGAAAGTGTTGTATACCAGGAGCTGTAAATCTATACCTGAAGAGCAATTTTAGCGATAAAAAACACAAAATAAATCACTACCACAAAGTTTGACAAAGACTGGTGGTAGAATTAGTGCATGGAAAGAGTTAAAATTGTAGCATTTGAAATACCTTGGGGTGTCTAGTTTTTAAAAATATGTGATTTGTTGGGGTAAATTGTGTTGGCCGGCTTCAACGATACCCGAAATGGCACATGGGGGAAGAATTACCAGATTTGGAAAAAATGGTTTTGACTACTTGTACTTAATGCTCCACAACGTGCAGAAAAAAGCAAAAAAACATAAAAATGTTGGGTATTTCTAAACTCAGGACAAATAGTAGAATATATTTAGTAGGTTTTTTCATTAGCTTTTTTGGATGAGTAAAAGATTTTTGGGGTAAAAGTCAGAAAATGTTGGGTTTTTTTTAATTTTTCATGATATTTTATTTTTTTTATGGGAAATTAGATAATATGATCAAAACAATGGTATCTGAAGAAAGCCCTTCTTGTCCTGAAAAAAACAACATATAATTTGTGTGGGTTCACTAAATGAACACGAACACCGCAAAAGTGTTGAAACCGCCTCGGTCCCAATGGTACAAAAGGTAAAACACAGCCTGGTCCTTAAGGGGTTAAAAAAGAACCTTGCATTTGTTTATTGGAATTTCTATATGACTTGAACGTGTCTGTTGTTGGAATATACCTTGCTTTTGGTTTTATGAACTGAAAAAAGTAGTTCAATAAAATATGGCTAAACCCAGGACTCAGAAAAGCTCAGCAAATAGTGGCTCTTGATGCATTAAATGCGACGGAGACTAACTGGGCAGTTTTCAGTCATTTGCGCCTATGTTTCCCAGACAGGAGCTTTGATTGCCATCCGTATACGTATGTAACCCATCTGCACGAGCCGTGCTCAGCCAGTCGTGAAGTATTAGGGATTAGCAATGCTCCACGAGTGAGTGGCACACGTAATATTACTCCATTACTGCTGCAAGGATCAGATACCCGTACAGACAGCTATGACAGATGGGCTCGGTGCAAAAATCCATCTTTGCAGTTTTAGTAGGGAGCTCACGGCACAGTAACAAGTGTAGGATGTGTCTGCATTGTATTTGCGTAAAATGTGTCAAGGTATTACCTTAATGGATTAGGGGGAATAATGTTAGATCTTCATGTTGATGAGATCACGGAAAATGTCATTTTATTTTCATTTATATCCCAATGCTGTCATACACTGAAATCTGTAAACATAATAGTGTGGACACAGTGACTAAGGGGGTGTATTCGCTAAACTGAGTGTTTGCAAGGGAATAGAATTTATAAACTCACTGATTTCACTATATAATTTTAATGGTGTGGGAAAGGCTATAGAGCTATAAACATATATCAGATACACAAATGTTCATGGGCTGACAAATAGATAAAACAAGTCCTTTTTGGGGGGGGGGTGAAGCTCAGATTATGTAATTAGACTATATTATGTAATTATAGTCTAGCTCTAGCCACCAGCAGTAAAACAGAGGAACCATGGTTGTTGCTATATATCATATGTAAGTATATTATATTCTGGTATAAGTAATTTTATATTGCTTATGTTCCACAGATAAATACCGGGGGCAAGACCATAGAGGAGCGACGTTCAAGCTTAGATGCAGAGATTGACTCGTTGACCAGCATACTGGCTGATTTGG
Organism: Spea hammondii; assembly: GCA_029215755.1. Classification (NCBI taxonomy): domain Eukaryota; kingdom Metazoa; phylum Chordata; class Amphibia; order Anura; family Pelobatidae; genus Spea; species Spea hammondii. Next base: position 90,581,389 of record JARDYJ010000003.1, read on the forward strand.
AAAGCAGCTCTCCATACAAACCCCGCACCCAGGTATGGCTCTTATAGGAGAACAATAAAAACATCAGTATGTTCACGTTAGTCTCCTGGAACCTTAGCCTTTTAGTTATACCTTGTGTGGTCTTCCAGCCATAACTTTGCCTGTGAGTGGTAATAGAACACAGTATGGAATGCCGCGAGACCTGCTGCTACATACTGTACAGTGTGAAGGCAAGCAGTTTCATGGCTTCTGCTGACCTTGCACATCACCTCATTCTATTGAAGCTGTATTTTTAGTAAGGATGGAGTTACATCAAGGAGCACTGCTATGCGACTTATATTCACACATAGTGTGAGATCTGCTGACATTTGAACTGCGTGGTAACCTTTTAAACCCATTTACATTTTTTCTTGGAAATAGCGGTGCTAGAAGTTGCCATCATCAAATACTCAGTGCACCACTCAAATGCGTCTAAATCATCAAGGTACCAGCCTATCCTACTGAGAAGGCACCAAATCGCAATCTTTTATTCAAGTCGCATACTGTCCAAACAAGTCTTATTGCTTGTATAGTATGCGACCAAACAGCTCCTCTTTGGGGGCCAAATCCTTACTTTTCCTCTACTTTCCTCCCCTGATGTCCCTCTTTTCTAAGAGCTTAACATGTGTGGTGGGCTTGAGCTTTAACACAGAATCCTAAATGTGAAAAGCTTGGAGTTTTTTTATGGTTTCTTGCATAACTAGCTGTTTGTTACTTTATTTTGTGTCCCGGCGATCTCCCTTGCCAGCTCGATCGCCACCAACAAAAAAGAAAATACACACTTAATTGCCCTGGAAAGTAACTCTGGTGTACGTCGGATCACTCCTGATCAATGTTCAAATATTTTGTGATGATTCTGACCAATTTTTAATTAAATTTGAGATCAGTCTGTAATATTGTATCATAAGACTGTACTACATGCAAGGCAGATGTAATTCCCTATGTTACACAAATTGCACAGCTTGTCATATTAAAAACATAGCTCATTTGCCAGTAATTTAAACTCCTGTTGTGCTAAGAAGCCACTGGTGCAGCCCCTTTCTTCTTTTCTTGTCTAGTTTGGCCATAATAGAGTCAGATGCTTTTAAATGATAACATTTGGGCGGTCTGTTTTCTTTGGGGCCGTAAGAATTAGCATTGCCGTAGCCATCCCATACTTACTGATGAATCCAAGATATACTTCTTGTATTTCTGATTGTTCTATCAAGAGACTTGAAGTGTTTTTAAAGGGAGATGAACGTGTCTGCTTGCATTCGGTTTATGTGATATATCACATTTTTTTAATTTAAAATCTGACTGTCTTATGGTCGAAAGCCACATGAAGGCTAATAATTCAATTTTGAGTACAAATGTACCAGTAGGCTTTGTTCTTTGTTTTTCTGGCCTTCTCATGGCCTTTCTCTTCATCCCGGGACTTCTTGAAAGAAATAAGACAGTACAGTAGAATCTTCTTGCGCTTACATATATTCTTTTCAGCATACTATGTTGTATACAATCTCTGTATTTCAAACCAGCATTTATTGAGCAAAGTGGTTATGTGGTATGTCAATTGAAAGCGCTCAGACATCAGTTAGCATCGAGGGGACTCGGCAATGATGTACCTGCCGCAATGAACAAAGAGGTGGAAATATAGACGGGAGCCAACGTTCACCCAGGGAGCCATGCAGCAAAACACATAATATATGCAGTGGGACAATTGAATGTTCCTGCCTCTTCCTCTGTTGTGTATGAATTGCAAATGATTCCATTTGTGCCCGTGAGGGGATAATTTGGCTTTGCTGCAATATTCTCATCAAATATGTTTCTCCTTTTTGTCTTTTATGTGGTGATAAAGGAAATTACTGTTTAAAGATAAACAGATAAACAATAGGAACTTTTTCTAGCACTAAGCGTTAGATGCATAGAGGAGTTAGTCTATTCCCAAATCATTCTTAGTAGTAGGTAGGCCTTGTTTACAGCTGTACAGCACCTTTATTTATTTTCTGTAATTTTTGTTTTATTTTTTGTAGTGGGCTGCACTTCTATTTTTCTCGCTTGATTTTGTTTAGTCCACTGCTACACACACTGGCAAGGTGTCTGTGTGGGTTCATTTTTTTAAATGTTGAGATGGTAACAGATAAGAACGTTATGCCCATTCCTGCTATAAAGGCTCAAAATGTAATCACATGCATTTTTTAAATTTCCATACTTTATGTTCATTAACTCCTCTTGTGTTAGTGGTTCCTCTCTTCAAGGAAGGACCAAGAAGTTCCAGCCATCTCACTGTCTTTGTAGTCCCATTTGTGCCTCCAGAAGAAGGTGATTGTGAACCCTGTGGTCCACCGTGCCTATACAATGACACAATCACCTCCACTTTCTCCACAGATTAATGTAAACCATGATATAGATAATATATATATATATATATATATATATATTGGCCTTGGGGGGGAAAAAAGCAGAGTATAATAGTTCTCTTGGACAAAATAAAAAACAGTGATATGTGCTAAATATTAACTTGTTTGGAGTGGGTCATAAGGTCTAGAGTCATTTGCTAGGATTTATGGCTATTCTAGATGTGACCTTTTATACATCTTTTGTGTAGTTCATTATACAATAGGCTACGTAAACAGACACTCATATAGAGAGAGGTTCTGGCATACATAAAGATGCCTTTTTTATTTGTGCATCAGATTTAGGATGAGCTGGGTAATATAATCCTGCATTTGTTATGTATATATTTTATTTTATTTTTTTCCAGTGGACCAGACAGTCACGAGTCTGAGAGGCATTATTTGCAATTATATTATGTCCTTTAATTATGTCCTCTGGATCATGCATTTAGATGTTCAGCAGTTCTTCACCTGGAACTTGTTAGCCTAATAATTTGGCATTCAGACCTGCCCTGGCACTCAAGTGACTTGTATCTGACTGCGGCACCGGCAGATTTGGTTGGAATGCGTTTTCTTGGCTTGTCTAGTTGGCTTATACACAGTAATGCGCTACAGCACGTTCAGCAGCATGCGTCCATTGTGAATTAGGCAAAAATGAAATCGTAAAAAGCATTTACAAATTATAACACAAGTGTGTCATTCCTTGCTTCTCTATCCTTTGGTTTCATTACCTTTACCCATATCTAGTGGGTTAATAAGTATTACTTTAAAGGGGCTTTCAATACTTGATATATAAATATACCAATGCTATAATATGACAAGGCATGGGTGCCCAGAAAGGATTGGCTGAGTATGTTGGTGTTGGATAGTTTCCTTAGTATTTATTATTTTTTATTGAATTATATTGCGACAACAGTCCTGTACGATGGGTAAACGGGGCATAACAAGTAGTGTATCGCACAAAATTTTAGACTTACCAAAACAAAAGATGATCTTTGGTTGAAGGTGCTTTTTAATTATCTCTGAATTGAAAGTCTTTCTCTGCCAGGATATTTTAATAAAACACAATTTTTGCATGGACACCGTTTGGGATATATAATTGTGCAGACAGCACGGAAACGGCAACTTGTGGAACCATCCTGAATGGCACATGGGGGATACGCCAAAGGAAACCGGTCTACATTTGCCCGCTCAATGAGACCTAATGATATATAAGATCCACTTTCATTACTTTATGGTAATGATATGCTGGGAGGGGCTGAGTCCTTTTTATATATATATTTGATGAAAGTGAGCACATAGCGGTTGTGTTGCGCTGTCTCTTCTTCACCTTGGCTTTTAATGTTTCCATTAGTAATGAAATCACAGCGTGCACTATTTCTCAGATACTGCTGGATTCGGCTGATGATGGATATGAAAATTAATTGATACTTTTTGAGGAGAGAGAGATTTAATCATAGCTATATTCGTCATTAGATTTTGACTTAAACCTGGACAGATGGTGTTTTAGACACTAATGTAGTCTGTTTTAGGAATAAAATCATATGCAATGCCAAGGGTTCCTCTGGCTTGAGGGGTCCTTGCTAAGTGGGGTGCCCTTACGGGGGCCTGACTAACTATCATTGGGGGTCATGCTTAACTACCCTTACCTCCTGTTTGCATTGTATCTTTTACTGGGGGCTGTCTAGTGACACTATATGATCTGCTTTATATGATCTCTATGTAATGTTATACATGTTGAGGATATGACAAGCTGCTGGAGTGGACATGTAAGTTCTGAACTGGATTTTCCCATGACGTGTCATATTGTTCCAGTCCATTCCATTGCTGTTCGTCTTATTCTTTGCACTGCTGTTATGTTCCCGTAACTCTTGACCGTCTTAGCTTTCCCTTAAGTGACATCTCTACGTTTGACATCAGCACACTCCGCACTATTGATTTCTGCCTCTGTGTCTTGTTATACATTAAGTCGTCAGCTGGCTGCAACCTGCTGTGGAACATACTGTACTTTCCTCCAGCCATCTTTCCTTCTGTGCTTGACAAGGATAAATATGGACTGCAGGAACAGTATGTCTCAATGCAAATGCAGGCCAGACGGCTTAGTTAAGTATTCTTAAGCATTTGCTCCCTACCTTAAAAAAGTGTGGTTGATATAGTGATAATATAATGGTAATTTCATATGACTGTAAATGTTTTTGGGGTACCTAACCAACCCATAAACAGCCTTCAAGAGACATTCATACATTTTTAAGCCTTCCTAGTTTCTATGGCAACAACATGTCAGTGCCTGCTTTTGTGTCGCGTAACAAGTGTTTCCAGCAAAATTATAAATGAGTCAAAATTTTTATTAATTATTTCTGGGTGTTCGCCGGACAATATGGCGAATGACGTTTCTAATGCTGCATTTCCAAAAACGTTAATGTTTAGCGGAATATGAGGAACACCAACTTTTTATTTATTATAAAATATAAAAAAAAAACATACCGACGATGGCTGTCATGCTAAATACAAAACACGCAATACAATACTGGAGAATGTGTTCCCAACGCATCAGAATGTGAGTATCCATCATAATGTCTATGCTATTGGGTTCCCTTTCATGCAGTTGGCTCTGAGCCCATTTTTGCCAGATCTCTTAAAGCTTGAATGCAAAACTCGCCCATTTGGCGCTCAGTGAGATGTCTTTGAAGTGGCTATGATGGACTGGACAGTTACAGTGAAGACCTGGACTTTTTAAGGTAATTCCCCTATGGATTATGAAGCTTCTGAGGTTTTGATAAGCACCACTAACTGGACAATGGGTTGACTTTCTTACTGGTCCAGCAAAAAACTACTTAGATGCGCCGGTCATGGAATAAAGAGCAATATGTTTCATTACTGAGACCATATTTTCCATGCTCACTGCAAATTAAATGAGCACTGGAATGTATTCTTTGTTGTGAATATCTGCAATTAGATGCAGCTTCAATGTAGCTTGTCTTGCTTCTGTAGCAGCATCAATCCTGCTTTCCACCTTTGGACGCGGGTCCGTCACGCCTCGGTAGTAATTCCAAAACTGACCAGATGTTAGTGCTTTCCCAATGCAATCAGACTTAGATCATGTGCTAGAAAATCTCGGCTATGCTAAAATCACCCTGGTCGCAGGGTCGTACGTAATTCATGCCTCAGGTTTTGGATATCCCAGCTTGAGCATAGGGCTCTCAATTAGAAATTCAAGTGCTTGTTCTCAGGCAAGGCTGCACAGAATTCTTGGCCTGATTCTTTAGCCCTGGGCTAACATGTAGGTTTCCTAACCCTATTAGAATTGTCTTCTAAAAGTTCTTGGCTGTTGAGTGTTCTCTTCGGGCACATGTACCTTTTAGTAAAGTGCAAAACATTGAGTGTTTCCAGCAAACAAAGGCTTATTCTTATTACTCACCTGTTAGCATAAAATATGCCGCTTGGCTTTTCCGTTTAATATCTTTCTGACTTTATTCCACTGTTCTTGTTGCGTCCGGTACATTTTTTAAGAGATGTGGACCCTTCTGTTGGCCCATTTTAATTAAAATGTTTTTGTTTTGATGGAAATACAATTTTATCATTTCACATCATGACTAACAGGCGGTTTTGCCAAAAAAAGGGGTCATTCATAATCTGCAAATGGGGATTTCACGTTACTCCCCAAATTATTTTTTTTTTATTTGAAGAAAAAATTCGTGTGTGCCAGAAAGCCGACTGTCACACGACTGCTAATTGTCTGTCTGTCGATGTTTACAATACAATATCACTTTGATTAGAAAAAAAAATAGATTTTTTTTTTTTCTCGTGCCATTATCAGTAAATAATATGATTGAGATAAAAGCGCCTCCATGGTGAAGGAATGGCCGATATGCTTGGATCAGGGCTGTGACTCCGCTGTTCTCCTTATGATTACTGAGACAGTCTGGAAGAATGCCAGCCTACCTTTTTTTTTTTAATTATTTATTTATTTATTTATTTTTTACTTCATAAAATCAGTGTTGGGCTTTAAGTGAATTAAAATGCCTGCTGAAGTGCAATCCTTACAGCCACTATATCATACGGAAAAATTCTATTGATTCTGAACTTGCAGAGTTAACAGAGGTTTAAGAAAATATGGCTAAGCATAGCCTTGCACATGAAAGGAAGGTATTTTGGGCTCCTTTTACAAGTGTTTACCAGTAGAGATGGTAGAACACCATGTTTTTGAGAAACCTGTCAAATTACGGCAACATGGGTGGCACTGGATCACTACTGGTTTCATAACGGTGAAATAAAAAGTTATGCAAACTCATCGAATAGTTCAGTAATAAACGCACGGTTTCCAGAAAATATTAGTTCTTCGAAAAATCCCTTATCTGTTTAGAATTACTCAATATGGACGATGCCAAAAAAAAAAAAAGAAATCAAAAGCGAAAAAGAAGTGTGTGTTTTTCATTAAGAGGTAATGCGAAACAGCCATGAAGGATTTTTTTCCGTATTCCGCTTAGCATTAGATAGGAGTAAGATGTATATGTATAAGATGTGTTTTAGGTTCATGAGACACTAAGCGTGCTTAGCAGTGGTGGTATGCAAGTTGGCACATCCACAGAATCGGAGCCATAGGACCAGAGGATTTACTATGAAACGGGCCAAGTCAGGACTGTGTTTCAAATGTGCCATATGGCTTCTTTATTAAGTATTGCAGTATTGTTACCTTAAAATGTAGATGTAGCGTTTTCTTCTGCTGGTCGGGCACAGTTGCACCAACTAACTCATCTGCTGGCTAGCTGGTCTTCTCCTCTGAAGCCAGATTTTCTTTGCGATGCCAGGGATATGCGTGTGTGTGTGTGTGTGTGTGTGTGTGAATAATCAGTAGTGTTTCTAAGAGGACCATGCATTTGAGAAGACATTTAGACAGCAGCCGTGCAGCATGAGCTAATTCTGCTCTTTAATAGATCTGTCCTGCCCAGCCCGGGTGGAATGTTCCAGCGCTGAAGAAGTGTGACATAGTACATAGTGTCCCTGGAAGTCTAGGGGGCATTCAGAGAGAAAAAAATGTTTTTAGCATGTTGCCATGGAAATGGCTGTACTTTGGTGTTATAAGACCTTCCCTTGTCTGTGAGGATGTGCTGTGTTCACAAGGATAATTTATTTTAATCTGTGTTTGCTGCAGTAGACATGTCCATTCTTCCTGCAGGATTAAGTGCCCTTTGTGTGTTTTCACAAACTCGTGTTATCACCCGTCCTGTGGAAGTCTCATGATTTGTGGAAAAACACATGATTTTTGGTTCATCCCTTTTAAACTTAAAAAAATGTATATGAAGAAGAAAAAAATACTGGAAAGCCTGTTTTTAGTTTAAACCATACTGGGTTTTTTTTTTCCCCCTTCATGAGTGTGGATTGAGTTAATATTGCTGGCAGTCACCTTTTTTTTTTTTTTGAAATAGTATTTCTTGTTTGAATTTTAATCATGCTGGGTATAGTTCTGCAAGTGTTGCCGAAATAACTGTTTGGCAACAGCATAAACTGTGTGAAATGTTGTCCATCTTATTGGTTTTAACCTCTCCCTATGTTGGAGTCAATGTGTGTACGTGTATTCACAGGACTCCTGCTTTAACAATGTTACCTGGTGCTTTCAAGCCGCATTGGTGGATGGATATATATATATATATATATATATATATATATATATATATCATAAACCTTGTCTTATAATCGAGCAAATACGGTGTGTGTGTATATGTATATATATACACCATATTTGCTCGATTAAAAGACAAGGTTTATATATATATCGGAGCTCAATATCCGAGTATTTGAAACCTCATTAATAGTACGGTTTACAGCCCAAACCTCTAATAATAACATATGCTTTCTTAGGTTTTCAGGAAATGCTTATCTGTCCTGTAACATAAGTGCAGGCACTGATAGATATGTGACCTTAAGCCTTCTGGGACAAAACAAAATGACACAAGTGATTTATTTGTTTAACATGCTGGGTAGCACAATTTAATGTGTCGTATATGTTGAACTGAGCCTTTCATGCAGCAAGATTGTTTTTTTTCTTTTTCTTTCTTTTCAAGTTACCAAAGCTCCTAATCTGTTTAACCGATGAACCTTTTTTTAGATTTATACCTCATTAACCCTGACTACTTATGCTCTTCATTACAGGGCTCTGGGGGGCAAACTGGCACTTTGCCCCATCCCACAGTGGGAACACCAGTGACTGGACACAAAAGAATGATTATCCCAAATCAGCCTCCCCTGACGGCAACCAAAAAGTCAGCAGCCAAACCTCAACCACAGTCCACTTCCCAGCCTCCACTAGCAGGATCACCAGGGGCTCCAAGGCCACAGCCAGTGCCTGCATCTTACGCTACAGCTTCTACTCCCAACCGTCCCACATTCAATGTGCAGGTCAAATCGGCACAGCCCAGTCCCCATTATGTACCCCCTGGCCCCCAGCCTGGTCAGCCTTATAACATTGCTCCTAATCAGTACTACACTCCACAGCAGGCCCGGTCTCCAGGACCTGCCCAATATGCTTCTCAGCCAAGTGGTCCTGAATATATACCTCCACAACCTGCACGTTACTACCCTGAACCGAGAAATGTCTACCCCCAGGGCAACCAGGTCAGGTATCAAGATCCCTACTATCCAGCTCCACAGGGCTACGGAGGGAGGAATGGCTCTGAGGCCCCCTACGGACAGCAGGGAGGATGGAAACCAGAACCAGCTTACATGTCCGGACCTGCTGTGGGTCAGCAGCCTGCTGGATCTTATCCACCCCCCAACTCTAAGAAGACTTACATCACTGACCAACCCTATGCCCCACCACCACAGCAGTCAAAAGTAAGTCTATCTCAAAAATATATTTTATTTATATTTAAGGAAATCTTAGACATACCGCACTGTAGACTTAAGTCATCTTTTCATTTATTTATTTTTAAATCTAAGCCCATGTTTACAGTACATATTTTTAACAGAACAATGTTCCCTGTTATGTTTTTGGAAACTGAATATTGGTGCTTAAACTTGATACTCTCTTGTCTTCAAGTGCTGGGAATGACAATGCAGATATTCACTTTTATGGGATGAACTAAAATTCCTCTCAACAGTCCTGATTTTTGTGGGACAGTCCCCAGTAGGGGATCATGACTTGTAAAATCTCTAAAGGTTTGTGCTGCTCTCATGTGACCACTTTGGTTGCTCTTGGGTTAGGTGTGGTCCTGCTGCCTTCTGCTGCTGGTTCTCCTGCCTCCCCTATTATCACACCTTCTGGCACAGGTGCTCTGATTTAGACACATGGAGTGATGGGTATGTGAAATACTGATCTAAAGTACTTATCTGGCAAATTCAGTTGATACATGCATGCAAGAGGTAAAAAAACCAAACTAATGGTATGGTCTGTTAGGCATCATAAACTGCATCCTTACATACACAAACATACCGGTTTGCGATCACCTGCAGGAGTAAAACACTTTCTGTGGAAATATATATTTTCGTAAGTTTTGTATCTACTTCTCTAATGTGTATGTTTGTCAGCGTTAGCAGATTACCCGTTTTTCGTTATGCTCTTCCTAACCAAATCCTATTATTGTAATACTACTTGAATGTATGAAACATTAAACAATGACCCCGGGGTTAGTTATTGTACAAGAGGCTGAAGATCCCGTATCTAGACTAGTTACATAAACTATATAGAGAGGTCCCAGCCATGTTTCAAAATGACTTCTGGTTATTCCCATTCTAGAGCCATTTTGCTTAGTTCAGGTTTGTCTGTGATTTTTGTGCTTCAACTGACCTATCAAAATCTCTGGTGTGCGTTGGTCTAGGAGAAGAGAAAGCAACTTCAGCTTCAAAACATTTTTCCAATGTGGGTTCCCCTTTAACTAGTCATTTGTGAGACAGTGATTTTGGATAGGAACTGACCTACTGAACCCACAACGGTTGTCGAGTAACCACTGAGCGAAAACATGTTCCAAAGAATTAATCTTCCAAAGAAAAGCATATTTCAGATAGTGGTTGTAGAGTCCATGACTCTTGAGACTTGGAAGGAAATACTAATTCACACAGGGTGTAGAAAGAAAGTACTAAGCCTGGGAGAGAGGTATGTCTGTTGAATTTCTGGAGCCGAAGCCACAGAACGAATGAGGAATAGAGGGGAATGGGACGGTCCAAGTGGACGTTCATTGCAGCATTCACTTTGTGTGACATCCAGACCTTTCAGAATCCATATTTACCGAACGAAGAAAAACATCTTCGGATTGCTATGGAAACGTAAATCTTGCCTAACCCGTAACACTTCGTCTTGGTTCCGGAAGGTGCATGACCATTCCCTAGTACATTTTTTTTTTTTATTATTATTATTTATTCTTCTTATATTTAATGTCCGTTCTCTAGCAAAACAGTCCACGTATTGATCAATCCCCGGAGAGATTTAATTTCCTTCTTAGCATGCTGCAAGTGCTTGTTCTGTTCCTTCAGAACATGGATATGTAATTACAAGGATAAAACCACAGACCTAACCATGGGTCTTGCAATTGAAAGAACATAAAGGTGCTTTGCAGCTAATACTCCACCAAAGTTTAGTGAAGTTTATAAGATGTTTTAATCAGGCTTTAAATAGTAGATTCAGATGGCAGCGTAAAGAAAAAGTTAACTTTGTTTTTATATATGGAATCACTTGGTAACATTCGTAATTGTAAACTCCAGGCAGCAGGGCTCTTTACACCTTCTGTTAAAATAACATTTTCATGTATAACTTCGTCATACTGAGCTGCAGAATATATCGGCTCTTTACATGCATCAAAAGAAAAGGGTGACTTATGTAATTTTTGTACGTAAGTTTGAAAAGTTTTTTTTTTCACCATAGCAATAAGTCAACCTTTCCTGCATATTGAGGCGTTCCATTGATTGCTATAGTTAGAAGGCCATTTTTGCATCAATCAGCTTTACAAATAATGACCACTGTGTGTAATTATGTTGTGGGGTGGAATCATACATGGCAGTTCAATTGTAAGGAGGCCTCATTCCAGGCAGATCATAGGAGTAAAATCTGCAAATGCACATTTACGTGACTACTATAAAGAGAACTGCAAGAAGGAAATAAACACAATTACGAATCGATCCCTGACACAAAGGGGGCTCCCGTTGATAAGACCCCCTGGTAATCACGTGTAATCCAGAAGGACAGTGAATCTCCTGCAAGCCAAGGAGCTGGGGCTACAGAGAAGGCAAATGCATAGAAGAATTCGGATACCACTAAATAATCGTTAATGAATGTGAATTCCACCACCTGTGAGCATGCATGCGCAGATACCCAGGGCTCTTTCTGCTGGCTCCCACGTTAGTGAACTCCAGCTTAAATATAAAATGTTTGCTTCTTATTCCTGAAAAAAAATGTCTGCCTTTTTTATGGATATGTATATGGTGAGCACTTTTCTTTGCTTCATATTGATTTTATTGTAACTAATGATAATCCACTTCTGTTTAAAAGGAATTCTGGAAGCACCTTTTGGGAAATGTAGATGCAGTCACAGTTTTTGAACTTCTATTATCCCAAGTGTTGAATGTAATTTCTTAGGAAATCATTATGTAGGAGAATATCATCCATGGCAGGGAGAGAAAGTCTAATAACTTCCAACTAACTTCACTTAAATACACAACACATGATCTCTAATTTTAAAACCGGCTTCAGCCAAATAGATTGTTTCATTTACAGAGAGGCAAGATCCCAGACAATCCAATCTTGCAGAGAGAGCTAAGCTTGCACATCCATGTAAATGGTCTTATTGCTGTTCCCTGCGCTCAGGACAAGCGCTTGATGAAAACAGCTGAGAATGTTCAATCCAACTTGAAGCCAAGACGAGTAATTCTGTAAAGCTGCCCGTGAATGTACAGTAATGCAAGCAAAGAACATCTTGATTAGGTTAAATGTTGGATAATCTTCAGCAAAGACCATTACCAGGAAACACAACAGATTGTGGAACAGATTTACTTATTAACACATATAAGCAGACGTCTTTTTTTGCCAACGATTTCAGCCACTTTTTTTTTTTTTGTATGTGCATGTGTGAAGTGCCATGTAGAATGCAATCAGGACTGCGTAAACCACACGTAGTGGTGTCGAGAATTTCCAAAGATGTACGTACTATGCTAGTTCTTAAAATGTCAAATATTCCTGTTCTGCTGAGTGTTGAGAGTCTGTTTTAAGTGACAAAATCAGAATTCCAGCATCAATATTAAGGCATGAAACACTGCAATATGCGCCATTCTAAGACTCACAAGGTCTTGTACAAATTAATTGGCCTTGGGCTTGTATATTCAACTAAAAAAGCCAGAACAGTAACACATTCCCTGACACAGCCCTTGGAATCTTGCTGTTTGCTTGTAGAATGTGGGGGGTTTCCTCAAGGATGGGTCCAGAAGATAGTCCATCAAATGTATGGGAACCACGTTAAGGTTAAATTGTTAAAAGGGCTTACTGTCTGTTTAAAAAATGTAGTTTGCCAGTCAGCTGGTTACAAAATGACAGAATTCATCCTGTGTGGTCTCCCTTAGCATTCCAAGGGTATATTTTGGTAGCTTCACAGCAGGGTCTTTGACCATCTTCTGCACCTGTCTTCTCAAGGTCACAACTTTCCCCAAACTTTATTTGACAGCAGCCATTTCTCTCACACACTTCTCCAACAAGGACTCCATGTGACACACCACAGCACCTTTACAGCCTCCACAACCTCTGTATATCAGCTATATAGCACCCATCATTTGTATGTAGTATCCAAGAGCCACAAATCTACTCTTAAAATACTCCCACCAATCTGTAATCATGAGATTTTGTACGCAAACTATCTATCCCTATCTCATTGGGACCCAGATGAAGGCAATCTGTAGTCCCTGTCAAAGAACACTCCAGACCTGTTTTCATGTAAAGCCAGTGCAGGCATTTATTTATCGGGGTTAGAAAATGAGAATTTAATTATTTTCCCAGCTGAAAGCAGGAAGCATACCGCAGTATGCTTCCTGTACATTCTCATTAAAACTCCCATCCTAGTCATTGGGAGCTGATCTCATATTGAAATAAATGACAGCAGCCAGTCACATCCCTGCTTTCTGAAACGTTTGTTTTCCAAGCATGGCTGCAATAGGAGTGCTACTGCATTTGTGCGAGAAGAATGCTACCTGGTTTCAGTAGAGGCCGCCGTGGACCAGCTAAATGAAACACAAGTCTCCTTTTTCAAGAGCTAAACAATGCAAGCTCCAATTTGCATACAGAAAAAATGCAATGGCGTCAATCCAAAATAAATGCCAAATTGCATTAAAAATAATAAAAAAAACTTTTGAAAATTAGACTGTTATTTTAAATTTAAAAACAGCAATTTTCTAAGGATGGAAATAACATTTCAAGCATTTATCTTTTGTTGCAATATTATTTGCATTTATAAAAAGTATATAAGACCAAGCTATTTATTTTCCTCTTTAAATGCATTTGCACTTGGGCTCCCAGCCTTTATCTGACCCTTATGATCGCAATTGCAGTGTGCCAATTCCTTGCATTTATTTATGTTCTATATGTAATTGTTTAGCAGCAATAAGGCCGGGTTTTGTAATAGAACCGCTGCAGTGCTTGTGGTTTTTTTGTTTTTTTTTCCGTGGGAGCCATTACCACGATGTCAGCAGCAGGTAAGGACGAGAGCTTGGTAGGAGGAGGAACCGCCACAGAATTCAGTCTGACCTGTTTTTGTATAAACAACATCATATTCCAAAGTCAATTATCTCCAAAGTACAATGTGTTCTGCTGCCAGAAAAAGCCTACCGGTTAAAATAGGCTGGCGAAATGGACATCAGCGCAGGAGTGAGCATTAGTCTATTGTGTTCTGTATAATTTCAGACAAGAGGTCTCTTTTGTGTTTGGTCCAATCTTTTCCCCATATCCGGACACCAACATTAATGCTGCTTTATAAATGGTAAATTACAAATGTGAAGCATAGATTTGAGTAAACATTGGCGGAAGGAATTAAATATTTAGAAAGAAAACGCCTAGTGGAAAAAAACACAAATGGTTCAGGCTTGCCATCGCGTTCGTTTTAGCTGATCAGAAGTTACACCTGAGAAGAGTTACTGCCAGTCAATAATGTCATCTGTAGACCTGTCGAACAAAATAATTTTTTGAGAAATTTAAGAGAAAAATAGGTTGTGAGATGCCATCTAAATCTAGCTATTTTAAACAATACTCTGTAATGTAAGAAATACCCATTCAAGTAAGTTTTATTTACTTTCTGTTTTCCCTGATCTTTGAGACATTCCAGGTAGACGTGGATCTGTCACTTTTTGTAAGCCCGCCTATGTTTTGAAGATTACAGACTGAAATAATGGTAGTTTACACAGCTATTCTTATTGATTTATACGTAATTCCTGTGAATGTGGATATTTACAAGTCACTGGTCACTTCCTAGTAATACTGGTGCAGCCAATTTCACAGATTAACGTGTTTTTTAAGAAATCAGTCTGTTAATTCAAGGTTTTTTGTAGTCATTTAAGATAATGCCTGTTTTACTGCCATAAGGATCTGGCTGAGATTTTTGTAGCACCATGTATTGTATATATTGGTTGTGAAAATCCTTGTCAGGAAGATAGAGAACCTTGGTAATGGTGATAACAGGAGTTGTCATACAGCAGACGATAGGTTGCGGCTTACTCTTAGAGCCTCTATAGGTCTCAAATATTTATTCTTTATCAAAAAGGAACTGTTCTTTGGGTTTTTTAAGGCCTGTTTTGAGGATAGTGTAAAGGTGACTTATATTTAGTCCTGCATTAGCTGAACCCTATTGTTGGATGCCAGCCTCAGTGTCATTGTTTGGGTGGGGAGTAAAGGACTGATAAAGGGGCTGAAAGGAAGAATATTTTTAGAATAGTTGGTGAATGGCATTTCCATCTGAAAGTCAGACTCCAGTGATTTTATTCTCGTGCTTCTGGGAATCCATTATGTGATGATATCAGCACTACTGTCAGTGGGTACTACTCTGGTGTCAAAACGGTCTTAATGAATTATAGTCATTTACAATGTGTTTCCGTCACATCACATTAGCGTCAGTGTCACATCGGTTCCACATCCCATGTATATAGCAGATTAAACCTGAATATCCCCATTAAAAAAATGTGTTGTGAAAACAACAAGTCAAGTATTGTAAATCTAAATGTTATTTCAAACATGGAAAGAGGTCAAAAATGCACTAGAGGTTAGTGTTCTAGCTCTTTGAATTCTTTACCCGGCTATATGAAGCCTTAATGCTGTAAAGTGACAAGGTGCTGTGAGCCTTCAAGCTATCCGCTGAAGAAGGCAAAGAAGTCTCCCTTTGCGTCACCACTGCAAAATGTTAATGTTTTTCCAATTATTGACACAGGAATGTTTATAAAAACTATTTTTGTGAGGAGCAGACAGCTGAAAAACGGTTTTATTGATTGCTCTTTACAATAGCATTGTGTGTTAAAAATCAACCAATGTGTTCTGTTCTTATTTCGTACTCAATTACCAATGTTAGAAATGGAAACGTGGAGTGAGTTACAATTTGTTTGTTTTCTTGAAGAGCCATTAAAAGGAAACAACCCTGTCTAATGGTTGTCCATCAGAAAAAAGTAACATTTTAGAAAGTCATCCATGTTTGGTGAAAACCCTTGCCTCCAATTTCTTTTCTTTTTCTAATTTGTATGAAAGTTCCCTCGGTGGCATGTGTCGGCATTAAAACTGGCCTTCAGTCCTCCCCTATTTTCTGTTTATAGAAGCCCTTACCAAAATTGAAATGATACTGGCCAATGTATTTATAATCTGTGGTCATTGTGGCTGTACACTTCCAAATAGTTGATCTGTTGCTGTAGTGCTGAGGTTTAACTAATACCTTTCTACGTGCTTTATTGGCGTGCTTGTGACACACTTTTGACATGTTTCTTCTGCTTCTGTCAAATGCTATACATCCTGCTGGTCCTTAGCAAGTACTAAGGACTGGAGTCAATATTTACTCAAGATCATTGCTTCTCTACCATATGCCACCCAAGTACCAATAGTCTTTCAAGTAACCCCAATATAAAACAAACACCATTGACTGCGGTTTCCTTTCCTTGTCGTACTGTTGCCTTGGGTATTGTGCTTCTTCCAAGATTTCATTGTGATTTCAAAGGGGTGAAGTCCTAAGTCTCCAACCAATCCAACTTGTGATTCTCTGCATTGTTAACATTGTGTGGTTGGCAGCTGTTTG
Organism: Spea hammondii; assembly: GCA_029215755.1. Taxonomy (NCBI): domain Eukaryota; kingdom Metazoa; phylum Chordata; class Amphibia; order Anura; family Pelobatidae; genus Spea; species Spea hammondii. The sequence continues at coordinate 90,598,013 of JARDYJ010000003.1, forward strand.
AATCCTGGCATTAAAAAGCAATATACCAATACACTGGGAAATCCCATTGAAACCAAAATCAGCTGCTAGCTAAAGTTCCAGCACGTGTGAAAGTTAGATCTCTGTCTCCTGATTAGGCCAAAATCCTTCTTCTACAAAAGGAAAAGCAGGAGCCCAGGGAAAGAAAAGTTTTGGAAAAAGCCTCTGGTGACCTACTTAATGAATATGCACTGATATCTTTCCTTAATAGGCTATATTAATGATTTTCAGGTTGTTTTTTTGTTTGATGCGCAAACACCTTTTATTGAACTATCTCATCTTTTAAGTAGCGATCCAGGGCTGCCAATATTCTGCTGTCACTCTACCAAGAGCAATAAGTGGTAAGGCTGGGCCATATGCAGAGACGGCATCGACCTGCTGATGATGATGTCCCTTTGAAAGTGTAATTTTTTTTTATTCTGAGTAGTAATACTACAGGCAAGACAGGGCCAATATGACAGTGTTGCGTAATGTTGTTATGGTAGACAATACGTTCTTAAAAAGCAGCCACAATGGCCACGCTTCCCCCCACTCTTCCTCCACTCTTCCTCCATAGGCTTCAACCTGCTTTATGAGCCCAGCCACGGTCGTAACGGAAAGAGACTTGTATGTATACCTTTAAGGATGCAAGATGGAATCTCCGTATCTGTGCTACACTGATTTCTCAGCCAATGTAAAATAGGCCACTCTTTTTTTTTTTTCCTTAGGAATACATTTTAATACTTATTAAAGGTTCATGAAGTGTTTGGGAACATTCTGCAAAATTGAAATATCTGAAATAGAAATTTTTACTTTCTGCTTATCCAAGGCTCTGTAACCTCTTGCCCCTACTTTAGGACATACTGGAAATTTTATTTTTTCTGCCTTTTAGATTAGTCCTTGAAACATATTTATTCATTGCTGTATGTGATTGTTCCTGGGCTTTTCTTCGTATTAATAAACTGCTGCAGTAACACGCTACACACACTTCATAGTAAATAGCATAAATATTACCAAGGGGCAGATAAGTGTAAATATTGGTATAAATATATTGGTAAATATTATTTATACTATATGTATATGAAGGAGGACATACTGAGGAGGGATGGGGATGGGAGAATAATGCTGGGCTGGTATGGAGATGAGATTGTTACAGGGTATGAAGATGGAGGGGGGAATTATGGTGAAATATGATGATGGGGGGTATGAATATGTGATTGGGGAAAATCGTGGTGGGGGTTGGAATGAATTACAATGTAGGTATGATGCTCATGAGCAGATTTATGCGTACACACACCCTCTAACACCATATTCTTACACATACATCCATACACCTAGTATAACACCTTACTCATATCTAGATACACGCAGTCATTCTAACACCATAGGTTTACACACATAGGCACACAGTCTGTAGGGGGCAATACAGTTTTATTAGCCATGAAAGGGAAGATGTGTCATAACCTGAAATTGTTTCAAAATCATTAACATTTGCACAAGTATTCAGCAGGCATATATAAATATTTGCACAACATAAGATTTCTGTGCACACCAACCACAAAAAAATTAGAGGGAACATTGACTGCGTGCCGAATTAATTATCTTAATTTGTTACAGAATGATAAATATAGAAAGCCAAGACCTCTCCTGACACTGAATGTACCATTGTCAGAAGCTGTTAGATACTGAAACCCTAACGAGAATAGACTGGCAGCTCTCTGATTAAAATAAATAGGTGGAAATGGCTTCATTGTGACTGCAATGAATCACTCCAGTGTCACTGGTGATATTGTGCTAGAACAACAAGCAGATCTTGAGGAGAGACATCTTCAACTAATGAGTCACAGAAAACCCGTTCGGTGCTATTAATGGCACCTGTTTGTCTATAAAACATAATGTTATTGCTTATAATACTTTTACGTATCAGTTGAAAGGGTAGTGTTGGTTGAGGAACGTTGCATTGGTTGTTTAAACACAGTTTTTAAGAGACGGTGAGCACTAAAGAGAAAAATAACAGCTTTCTTTTACTTCTCTCTGCATGATGCAGAACTTATGTGGGGATACTTTGGGCCCCCCTAGCTGGAACAGCACCTTTTAAGTACACACAAGTAGCACTGTTTACACATTATGCAAATGTATTGTAGCTTTCAGGCCACTTTTACTTGTTCCTAGAGAGTCTCTCAAGCAGTTTCTGGAGCTCTTCTACCCTATATGTTTGCTCTTGGCTTCTGCTTCCAATTTTCCTGGGTGTCTAAACCAGTCCTTTCCAATCCTGGTCCTTTCTGATCCCATTAGTGGCCAGTGGCATGAGTCTGGTACCTAATATGTAAATTTTCGTATTCGGGCTAACATGACAAAGAACGCAAAGGGTGCGTTTATGTTGTTCAGCCCAAATACCGAAGAAGCGAACATGGCGGCGGCAAAATGTATACGAAGACACACAACACGAAGAATCTTTGTGTTCGTCTTCGTTAATCTCCTTATCTCCCTGGTCCCTTCCCCACGTAGCCTACCTTATATGCAGCATTGCAGGGGTTAACGGGAGTGGAAATCTGTAGGTTCGCGGGAGGGGTTAAAGGTCTGTGCAAGTGACTCTATTGGTCGCCTGCAGGGGGCCTCCTCTGGCATCAACCGCTGGTCAACATTTAACGTATAGGAAACACTGTCAGGCTGGCCCTACTCAATTCTTTATGGGCGCCGCTTGGTTTACGGACACTTCTACGTTTGTGCAGAATCCATTTTTTTATCCTGCAAAATTCCTCAGGATCATGAAAGCAAAGATGACAAAAAAGGACTTGTGTATATGGGGCAAGTGTGATTTTTGTTTTCAAGTACAAATACTGCTGATCTAAGTATTAAAATCACAATACAGCGTGGAATGGAAAATAGATAAAGCAAAATATTGCACTTATTTGAAATAAGGGCGGCTTATGTGGTGCTTTAAATATATGCAACAGATTGTGTATTAGAGCAGTGCTTAGCAGTGATTGTGATGTTTTGAAAGTAATGTCTCTGTGGCGGTTCATATTATTTGTACATATAAAGCAGTCATTTAGATAATGCTCGCTCTGTCTGTCCTTCTGTAAAGTTTAATTCTCGGATAAGAGGAAGGATGAAAGGGCACTTAAGGACATCTGTTGTGCCAGACTCCCTCCATCTAGTAACAGCTTATTGACAATCTGTTACACTGATTTTCAGAAGGAAGATTCTTAATGGGTAAAGATTGCACACTTTCTCATCTCAAGGTGCTAAGAGAAGCCGTCTGTAAGGCTGGGAGATGTGGTCTCGGAAGCATTAAAAGGTGAAAGCACTTTCTGTATTATGTTTCTGCTTATAGAAGAACTAAATTCTTCTGCATAAGAGACAGGGAGCGTATGTTAAAAGTTCTAATATGCATTCTTTAGTAAGAAAAAAAAAATCTAAGCTTCACGTGAAGGTGCAACCCACTGCTTCACCTTATGCTGTTTTCACCCCACTTTGGGCTGCTTGTAGCAGGCAGTCACAGGCAGAAACGTGATCAAGGGGGCACTCACAGCACACTGCTGAAGTGGACGCTTTATTATATGCATTAAAGTGTATTTGATGGGTGGGAGTGCTCCTTTAACACAGAAGTCCGGAGGTAAATATTACCTAGTTTGACCTCTTTAGAGATTAACATATGTCACAAAGCTGTATTCCATACCTTGAAAAAGACTTATCTTATGGCATCTGACATCAGTGATGACTGCAAAGTCTAAATATGGTAGAGCCAAGGTGTAAATTGAAGTGCAAGGTGCCAAGGTGTAAAATGAAATGCACAGTAATGCCATAGCCACTGAGCTAAAAAAGCTGGCATTAACTTATGCCTACTAGGCAGAATAACTTAGTGACCCGCACGAACCTTCACGTTCATTGTCTTTCTTATAAGATTCTAACCTATTCTAAATGCTGTACAAGGCTCCGTATAAATAATTGTGAATGAACACTATACATATGTACTTCTCTTATCGATAGTCACAGCAGTGCTCCTGTGCATTTACTGCACATGCATGCCCCCTAGTGCCATCACACATTCTGCTGGCCTTTTATATTGAAAAAGAAGCATATGTAATGCATAGAAAGCTTGTGAGTGAAGGAAAAATTGTAAAAGCAGCTTGTCAAATCCTGGCTCCTTGGTGGTATTGATTGAATTAAGCATTGTTACAGCGCTGTGGAATATGATGGTGCTATATACATCAATAAATAAGTGAATGCTACACTATACCGGTAATTTGCATATTCATAGGGTCATCTTTTAACATAAGCGTCTTGTAGATGTCCTCCCATGGGTCCCCCACTGCCCATTCATTCTGTGTGTTGCTTGATGCCAGTCTCCAAGATGTGACATTTCCTGGTGCTCTATGGAAGGTGGGGCTTAAACCTCAAATAGAGAGATCTTTGTAGCCACATCCAGAAGGTAAAATTGGTGAAGGAGCGGCTGTACCCCTTTTTACCTTGCCTTAAAGAGAGCCCTGCAAGTTGGATAGTACGAGTGTGGAAGCTCCCTACTAATTAAAAGCTTTTTTTCTTTCTGCCTTCACCAGTCCTGATACAATAGTGTACTCATTGTAGCAGCTCGTGCATAAAAAGCAGAATATGGAGCATCAAAAACTGGTTGACCAGTGCACTTTTACAGAATATCTAGGTAATGCGAGGGGTTATGCATAAAAATGTGATTCTGACACAGTTTGACATTATGGTCTCATTACCATAATATCCCTAAAACACAATAGTCCAATCAGCAGGGACAGTCCATTGGTTGATAAGGCTGGTTTGCACCAGATATATTGGAAGAGTTGGCTATTCCTGGTAGGTCGTGGTAATTACCAAAACAATACCCATATTGTGTTTTTTGAGATCCACTTAAACAAAAGCGGTATTGTGGGTAATGTATATACGTCGAAAAAGTTACCCCTTCTTTCGCATTCTGGCTTGGAAATTGCATGCTATTAAATGAGGGGGTTTTGTTACTTTCTTAATCTAAGCCCGCAAACCAAGTGATTAAATGAGTGGGTTTTTCTTAAATTGTAAGGCATGATTATCCAAATGTGATTCCCAGTGAGATCCAACGGTACATCGGGGTGGAGAGTCTCATCCTCAGGAAGAACTATTCATCATCCTGCCTGTTAGCAGCATAAAAAGCTTATAATCTTAATGGGTATGAATCGATAAATTAGCACTGCTGTAGATGTAGTAAAACACAGATTAAATGACTCACTTCAGCAGCTATTATCAGCGTTTCTCTACCTCTCTCTGCACCAACCAGCTGGACAATTTACATAATCATCCTGCCAAAACCCACACAGTCACTTATTTTCTGTCCCGTCAAGGCGCCATAAATCTAGGGGCTGTGTAATGGTTGATAGTCCAAGGAGCCCGGTTTATTTCAGGTGGTGTAGAAAGGAAACTTAAGAGGCAGCACTCTTGATTTAGTTCTGTGCTTGGTAGCACCCATTAACAGCACAACAGCTAGAAAGTAGTGTGGTTTGTTTTCATCATCTGCAAACCCTGAATTCCACCTCTAGATGAGCATGCGCATAATCTAATTATACAGAGGAATTCCCTTAGACAGTAACTAGCAGGATGAACCTTGGGCACTAATAGTAAGGATCCAATGCCTTTTCAGTCTAGTCCCTAGAATTTTTTTTTTTTTAAAGCGAATGAACTCCAGTGCATTTTACTGTATGTAGATTGGACTATATCTTCGTTAGTGGAGTTGGGAAATTATGCTTCTGTCTCATTTATTTTGTCCTGTGGTTGCCTCTCCTGAAACCATGAGGCATTAGTATGTAAACTTCTCGAACATCAGTGTTCGGATTTTGTTGATTCCGGTGGTTCTGCCAAGCATGTATGAGAAGCATACCATAGTATGCTCCCTTCTTTCAAAAGGGGCCGCTAAGGGAGGAGAAAAAAAGCAATGTTTGGTTTGCGCAAACATGTACTGGAGTCCATGCAAAAGTGATCTCAATATTATTGGAGATCTTTAGCATATTGAGCAAATATACTTTAGTGGGTATTAAAATCACGTGACCTGAAAAATTGTCTTATGAAGCATATAACAGGTAGCCAGAGATGTCACCGGTTCACGCAGATTGTTGGGCATGCTCCCGGTAAGGCAGGGACTTGGGGTACAAATGCTTTTATTGCTATACAAAGTTCCTTTATTTAGAGACGGTAACGATTCTTTAAAAAAAAAAATGATGGTCAAACGAGCCTCCATGACAAAAAATGCACTTTTAGCAAAGCCTAGACTGCGGAGAAGCACAATCCCAAAGATCCATATGTTAGCTGTGTCGTTAAGTGGATTGTGTTGCAGTTTGGTAATACCAATGCAACAGTGAAAAGTAAGCCATCTAAAATCCATGAACTGTAATTAAGGATGAGACTAACCAGCACCCACACAGTACATCTGTAACTAAACTCAATTTTTATTTCTCTAATAATTAACCTCTTACTGCACTATATTCCTACCATGGCCTGCCTTGCTGTGCTTGTATCAATTTCTTACTGTAGGCTTTCCCCTCCTTTTGTCCTTCATTTCTCGACTGCAGCCTGTATCTCTCCCCATCAATGAAGACGACGTGCCATCGTAATCAGACTTGGCCATTGCCTTCCCTCGCTTGCCCGATCTACCTTCTCTGAACTGGCTTCCCACCTATCCTACTGCTTCGTCTCCCACCTACATGCATCATATTATTTGCACTTGCGATTCGTACGGAATCTGCCTCTTGTTCTGTGCCCAAACAGCTCATGTGCCTCATCTTCACCATTACCACCTGCATGAGGTTGTTGTCTGCAGTCGGTTGTCTTTTTGTGTTCATGTATTTTTAGACTGGTTACGCGCTCGTTCTTAGCAGCTGAAAAGCTACGCATCACATCTGCTGAGAGCCGGCGTTCATGAGCTGGTAGTCTGCGCACAAACTATTTGCCAAGCGAGGATATGCTTACGCAGACATCTAATTATCCTCCCTGTTTAAGAAGCTTCAGTATGAACAATATGATATCTCTGACAGACTTCCTACCACAAGTGCGTTTGCTACCAATGCCATCTCCTCTTTCTTTCAGCTGCTCTTTTCTGATGCAAAAGGGTACAGACATTAATAAACAAAAACCGCCAACCAAGCCTGCTTTCACTGCCCGGTATATTGTTCCGTATTAAACAATTAGCCATCTTCGTAGTAAGCAAGAAATGTGTGGGGGGTTTTTTTTGGTTTTTTTACAACAACCTGCATAAAATATTATCTAGTCCATTTTTTTATCTGGTTACCAGCAACATAAAAAATGTATGGTGAGGAAATATGTTTTTAAGATATGACGAGAAGTTTCCTTGTATATCTAAAACTGCACAGGATAGTGCCCTTGGTGTCTGCAGTCATTCCTCTGCGGGGAGCTGAAAGTTTGGTGCTAAATAAATTAAATATATAGAAATTTGGTTTCGTCTTGAATTGTTTGCCCAAATGTGGTGTGAACCCTTATATAAGAGTAGATAAAACTTAAAAGCCATCTGTTACGACTTTTACCTTTACTAAATTAATTTGTTTGAAACTTTGTTTGCCAATTAGTTTTGTGATTATAGTCTAAATGTTAACCTCGTGGAGACTGGTGGCCGCCTACGGCAAAGCCAACATTATGTGATCTTTTCTTCTCGATATTCTCTCTCCTCACCCGGCGTTAAAAAGTTTACCTGAACCAATCAACAGCTGGATTTTATGTGAAAGATGATGGGGGTGAATAATTATGGAGATATAAAGAACACAAAGATAAAATACTTTCCCCCCATGGTCTGCGAAGTGGCTGTCTTTTTAATAGCTGCATATTTCTTGTTTTTATCAGTTTACAAGTTGATTTAGTGATTTAGTGCGTACGGTGACACAATAAAGGGTTTGGGAAAAGTGACAGACCTGCGTTAGAAATAGAAAGCACAGAGCACATCTGGAGTAAAGGGCTCTCTCTTTGAAATGAATGTATTAATTATAGAATAAGACTTCTGCATATTAGGAGATACAAGTAATCCATCTAAATGTGTCTGTGTGATTGTGTTGTATTGCGTGGATCGTTCTTACATGCGGTATTACAGATTGCAAGCAGTCATTTTCAGAACAGGATGTTAGCATTATACAAATTACTAAATTGTGCTGCTCGTATAATAACAAGCCCTATTCCTCCTTGCATAGAGCATCATGAGCACTTCCACGTAATAGCGACTAATTATTTAACCATGACTGGCAGCTCTGAACATTGTGTTCTTTTTGCATCACTTACTATGTTTTCTGTGAATCTAATTACAAAAAAAAACACAAGTATTCTTTACAATCTGCTAAAAATATAGGCAGCGCAAAGAAGGCTCCTGTTAACAGCTGTGTAACGCACACAGCCTTTGTCTTTTCTACCATAATAAGGGTACTATCTCTCATTGGACCATGATATTGACAAATAATATATGTACATTGCTCGTCTAGTGACCTTGATGCACTTGAATTACTGTAACTCGGTCTTGGATTGTTTTGCTAAAAATAATCTACTTGTGTATAAACTCTCGGGTTTGATGCAGAAGTGGTATGTTAAAGCGAAGTAGGAATGTGATACCCGTTGTTGTGTAGTATTGCTCATTGTCCGTCTTACCTCGCTTTCAGACTCCAAGCTATCCCGCTCCAGGCTCTGCTCTTCGGCCCGAGGATGAACTTGACCGTCTCACTAAGAAGATGTTGTACGACATGGAGAACCCGCCTTCTGAAGAGTACTTTGGTAAGGGCTGACCCACTATGTGAAAAGTACAATATGTTTTCATCTTATTTAGAAGCGCATAGGTGTCCCAACTGACTCATGTTCTAAGCATACCTGGGAACTTTTAGGGTTCCTGGGGTACCTTTGGGTGCCAGCTGTGTGTAGGTATGGGGCTAACCCCAGACAGCCCTTGGTAGGTGAGGAGAGGACATGGCCAAACTGACCCAGGGAAGCAAGGCTTCATCTGGAGGCTCCCTATCAAACCTAGGGAGCTCCCAGGCTTGGTACATTGCTTCCTTAGATCACTCAATATTATATTAGTGATACAAAACTTCAGTGAGCCTTTTTTGTGTATTCTGTGATATCAGTGAGTATTCCTTGTCTGCGAGTAAAACTGCAGAAGATATATGCGCTATGGCTGATTAGCTTGTAAGTGTTGTTGTAACAGCACCTTGTTTATGGTGACCGCAGATCATTTACATTGTCATTCTTTCTCTGACACAAGACTTTGGTTCTATAAACTAACGTTGTCTGCCCTCAAAACACACTGGTGAACTTAAACTACTTCTGCCATGAAAGCAAATTGTTCTTTCACTTATAATGCTAATCTTTTCCTCCAGCCTTCCTCGCATCAAACCTTTTTATTTTCTTTCTTAACACTGCTCGTGCCTCGGCCAATTTATTGTCTTCACGTTTTTATCTTCCATTCATCCATTTCACTTAGTATAGAGCCGACAGCTTATCCACTGTTATTATGGCCCATTGATCAAGTAATTGTAAAAGGGCAAATAGACAGAGGCAGTGCCTGTGATTTGCATGAAATATTTCCAGCCTTGGGTCCATGTAGCATGGTAATTGCTGCATCCACATAGCTGTCAGCTAATAACTATATTAGTCGGAATATGGAAAGCCGGATCTTAGCATATTAAAAGTTGTACTGGAGCAGATAGGCTTTGAATAGAGGGATTTAATTAACCATGCAAGCAGGCTTCCAGGCTTCATGGCAAGCCAAGCAGAAAATGTTTACAGATAATTAAATGTTAGTCCCTTAGGTTAAATGAGGTCACTGTCCTTGTATATTACCTTTGAACCTCTGTTATCTTTTTCTCAGGGAGTATATCCTTCTTTAAGCTTGAGATACTTTTCTTGGCATGTGCTGTTTTCATTGTGCATCTAAATGGATCTTGAGTAGTTAACTTGCCTGCTTTGGGTACGTTGTGAATTAAATCCTTCATTCCTCTCGTCGGAAAGATTAACTCCTTATTTAATAGCATGTATTAATGGCGTGTTAGGTGTGTAGTCTGACTATGTGGACATCATACGTGACGTTTCCCCTGTGCCAAGTTTGCACCGTAGGGAGCCCATCTCTGTGTGTCTAATTCAGAATGTATTGTGAGAGTTTTACGAGGGTACATTTGATGGCCTTTTTATCATGTCTACCACCTCCGGTGCGAAGCTATGCAGCACCATAGCCTCCATAATGCATTTGTTGCTTTGTGTTGCTTATCTTGGATCTCTTATCTGGTCCAAATTGCTGGCCATATGATTCCAGCGTACGCTTTGCTAGTAAACGACAGCCACAATTTTAATACTGTTATTCGGTAATGGAATAGCACGCTGATTGAATTTCTTAAGAACCGCGAACTAAACGTTTAAACATGAAGCTTAATTTTCGGCGTGGTGTAGCTCTTACATTATTGACGTAAGCAGGGAAAAGATTAACATTAATATCTTGTGTCTGGGTGTTGCGTAAGAACAGCTTTGGTGCCAAATATGTTTCTTTGACTTTTTGCCTGAACATCTATACTGTGCTTTTCATCACCCCACCTGGTCCAAATGAGCATGTATTCAGATTACTAGTGACCTTTATGCAATTTGCTCCATGCCAGACAGCTAAGGTGATGAGAATTGGGGGGATCTACTCTAAAACATGGTGGAGTGTGGAGTTGATTACAATGAGATTGAGTTTTGGTGAAAAACCATGTAAGGGGAAAAAAGTCTGTGTTTACCAAGAAATGGGTTGTTTGAATGCATTTTATGTTTGGTGGCAAGAAACGTCCCAAATTTAGAACTGTTTCTTAGTTTGATTTGACTGCTGCTAACCAGGACCTTTAAGAGACATTCAGAATATGCAAAAACATAGGAGAAATTCATGTTAACGTGTGCTCTTGTAAGTACAAATACTACAATGACATGCTACTATGCAATGTGTGGTTATGCCAATGAGGTGACTAAGGTTTACGAAGATAAGAAAATGTTTCTTCAGAATAATTTTACTAATGTTCCCAGGGATAGTTTACCCATTGATATTAGAGGAGTTAAATATATAATGGGAAACACTGTCATTTAATATATTATGTTAACTGCAACTGGTTTCAGATGGATACTTGTTAAATGTGGGAAAGGGATTGCAAACGCCATGAATGGGAGTCCATGAAGCCATAATCCCAAAAGTTGCCTATAGATCTGACAGGTGTCCATGTGTGAAGAGGATATCCAGGTGCCCTGATTGTTATACCGATGTGCTTGTCTGCTTGGGATTAGGGCGCTGTTCCCGCTGTGGAGAGAACGTTGTGGGAGAAGGTACTGGATGCACAGCCATGGACCAAGTATTCCATGTGGAGTGTTTCACCTGCATGACCTGCAACAGCAAGCTGCGTGGACAGCCTTTCTATGCTGTGGAAAAGAAGGCCTTTTGTGAGCCCTGCTACATCGTAAGTACTGCCATCGTGAAACCTAGAAAAAAAGTCCTATTCTTTTAAAGGACTGCTGCAGCGCTACTTTCCTGTTAAACGTGTATTGAACTGCTTTTTACTGCATGTATTCTTTAGTTTTCTTTTGATCAAACAAAGTTTACTCTTGCTCAGGCATACTGACTTTAGTGATGCATATATACTATTTTGGAACCTGTCCATAATCTAGACCAGAAATTTGACAAAGCACCACCCAGCTTTATATATACTTTAAGACATACGATGACCAGGGCATGGATAATTAGAAAGTGATTCTAGTGTTTTGGTGCTGCTCTGGCTATTGATGTTCAAATTCCCGGTCAATGCAGGTATCATCGAAAAGTCAGGGCATACACAACTAATATGCAGGGCTGGTACAATCTCTCACCTTTCTGTTTCTCTCTTCTTTATGTTTATTTCTCCTGCTCTTTTATCCCCCGTTCTCATTAGCTCTGCTCTTTCACTTCATTGTATCTCTCCTCGCACCTCTCTTTATCTCTCCCTTTTTGTCTTTATCCCCTTCTCCCTATTTCTCATCTCTGTTTCTCTTTCTTTCCTCTCTTCCTCTCATCTGTCCGTTTTCTCTTTCCTCTCTTCCTCTCATCGCTCCGTTTTCTTTCTTTCCTCTCTTCCATCTCCTTTCACTTTATCTCTCCTTTTTGTCCACCCCCTTTTTATCGCTCCCCTTGTTTTATTCTGCAACTTTTCCATTTCTTTCCATCTCTTCTTTCTCTATCTCCCCTTTTTCCCATCTATCCCCGTTCTTTCTCATTATCTCTCCATTTTCTTACTAGCTCTCACCCTTCTCACTATATATCTCTCCATTTTCTCCCCTGCCCTTGCACCTGTCAAGGTCTCCTGTGGTCCTTCTAGTTCCAATGAACTTAACATAAACCTTAACTCCCCGGTGGGAATGATTTTCACGTTGTAGCTATACCTCTAGCTCAGTGGCCACTATATTGGATTTGCAAGGCAGTTAATAGTCTCTGCTGCATGAGTGACTTTGATTTTGTCTTCTGATTTAGTCTTTTTATAAAATTCGATTTTCAAGTATTTGGCACGCAGGAATGTGAATGATACCAGTTGAGACATTTTCTGAAACAGTAAAAGTGCAGACTCCAGCCAGTTGTCTTTTTTCCAAGGACCGCATTATGAGAAGATGAGTGAAGGTTAAAACGATGCTCTGCTTGGCTGGGAAAATAGCATCATACTCTCTCCGACTTTGTGATATTTTGATGACACTCGTGCCAGAGATTGGTTCCTTTGATTTCCCATTAAAGATTAGCTTAATAAATATTCTTCTTGACTTGAATAGTTTCATTTTAAAGCAACCAGTCTACGCAACAAATAGGTTTTTTTGCAGTTTTTACTGCACACTCTAATCTTTGGATCCCTTAACTATACATTGACATCTCTGCATAAAAGTGTTAAATAATGAACTATAGTAGATATTACATATACATATATATATATAATTTTAAATCTAGAAAAGTTGTGCTTGAGATGATGCAGTGTTAATACTTCTGGAACGTCACATCTTGTCCACCCAGATCTGGAGAGGAGGTTGCATAAAGACCAACCCTATATTCTAAGGCTAGCAGATGATGCCATTAAAGGGAAGCTACCAGTATCAGGAATCAGCACTCACTCCCCACAGGAACTCAGGTGCTTAGCTGTGCCGGGAAGGGCCAGCTCCCCAGTAAATCAAAATAGAAAAAGGCTCCAGGCACTCAAGGGTTCCATCAGACCGATTTATTGAAGGAAACGGACAACAACGTTTCGACCTCACAATGAGGTCTTTATCAAGTTGAGGTCGAAACGTTGTTGTCCGTTTCCTTCAATAAATCTGTCTGATGGAACCCTTGAGTGCCTGGAGCCTTTTTCTATTTTGAATTAAAGGGAAGCTGTCATCATATACATTAATATATAGCTTGCAGTTTTTCTTTTGTTAATCTATTAACTATTTATTTTTTTAATATTTTTATTGATTTACATTAAGATCTGTAACTGCATATGACATAAACAAATAAACGTAGAATTTGATGGCAGACAAGAACCATTTGGCATATCTAATCTGTCCATTATCTAATCAATTTTGTGTCCTGGAGTTTACTCCCCTATCAGCCACCCTTACTAAGGCTGTCTGAAACAATCGACAACAATCAGAAGCTGAACAATAGGACAGAGATAAGTTAATGGGAAGGGATAATCATGCAGATCCCGAGAACAGGAAAATTAGATGGCTTACACTAATGATGTACATATAAAGAGAATTCCTAGAATTATTATGATTATTGTTTTATATAGCGCCATCATATCTTGCAGCACTGTGCAATGGGTAAACAAGACATAACAAGTAGTATATAACATAACAAATTGACTTACAGAAACAGCAGGTGAAGAGGGCCCTGTTTAAAGTAAATATATATAGCTTATTATAATTTGTAATGTAAGATTTGGGAAACACAACAGTTTAATGATCACGCTGGAGGTTGATAATGGGTTTGTAGCAACTTCTGTATATTATTGCTTTACTTTACAACATTAAAAACAACATTAAAGGATTATTTTTATGTCGGGTAGCCCTGGGGGTGCTGAATCACCTGAATCGCCCTGTAAGAAGGGAACGCTAAAAAATTTAAAAGGACAGTCAACCACTTTTGTCTAGATGCATTCTTGTTCTTTAACGTAACACATATGTGAATACATGCTTTCGGTGGATCTGTGCGCACAAAACATACATACAGTACATACATGGCAAGAAGTGAGTAGACGCCTCTGCAGAATGCGAAGACGCGGTGTTTGATTCAATCGCTGCTCATTTTATTAAATGAAGAACCTAGACTTAACTTCTCGTTTAATGAACCACATGTAGTCTGGACATCACACACCATTCTGTTGTTCTCCTGTTATTAATATAAGGCTATATAATCACTTTTTTCCTGCATAATGTGACTTGAATCTCTGTATACCAGGACTGAAGTATAAACTCAAAGAAATACAGTGGATATAAAAAGTCTACACACCCTTGTCTAGATTTCAGTTTGTTTTGCAATTGAATTGTTCACGTTACAGGTCACATTAAAGGTGGAAAAAGTTCTGACATGATTTATCTTTGTCTCGTTCTTTAACATCGCAAGAACCTGGCATTTTAACAGAGGGGTGTGTAGACTTTTTATATCCACGGTAGTTATATCTGTTCAGTTACAGTTAATTGCAGATGTCATTTAATTGGCACAAGGGACTTTGTGGCTCCTTAATAAAACACATTTATGTAAATGCACTTAAAGGGATGTACGATATTATATAGCGGCCAGGTTATGGGCCGTGGAACCCAACTGGAAATAAACAATTTGTATTTCAACTGCGCAGATGGCTGGTGTAAGTATAAACTGTTATAGGAGATGTGTTTGGCCAAATAGTAAGGGAATGGGTAAATGTCTATGGTGGATTCTGCAGGGTTCCCCATGCGTTTGCAACAAAGAGAGCACTCATTTGTCATATACGTTAAAGTGCGTATCATGGCTGGAGTGTCCCTTAAATAAGACCTAGTATGACTTCTGTTAAAAAAAAAAAAAAAAAAAAAGCATTTGGGATTCCTGCACATTTTTTAGATCATGTAAGAATACACTATCTGCTATGGATTTCCTCTTAACCCCTTCTGAAAACTAGGCAACATAAACCTATTTGTTTTGTTTTTCGAAACCATAATGAAATCTACATTATAAAGGAGAACAAGCAATTGCCTTAACTTTTTCGTAATCATAGTTATTTAGCAAAATCAAAGGCAAACTAATTTTATAGATTTTTTATGGCAGAATAATAAAATTGGCCCCTTTATGTATAACATTTAGAGACTAATTTATGAAAAATGCTGTCAGTATGTTATTTCAAATGCTCTGTAATTTCAATTTAAGCTGCTCAGTGGTATCATTAAGGCAATTATGCAAAATTTCTAAGACGTTTTTTGCTTAAATGACAACGTCATGAATGCTTGAACAAAACAGTACTTTTGTACATATTACATGAAGGAAAATACAGTTTCTCATTCAATGCTTTTCATAACATTTTGTCTACACAACATACGCATTTTGAGTGGGCCTGTTTCTTTAAGAGAAGTTTTGGTTGTATGATAGTTTAACCGAAATTATTTTCCCCAACAAGATATTTATATTTAAGGTTTGATTAACCTTATATTATTTCATTCAAATATACGGAGAATGGAATGACAAACATTATTTCAAATCCCTATATAAAAAAAAAACAAAAAACTTGCTCCCCTTCTCTGTTTTAGGACACAATGAACCCTTTGTTGTTGTTTTGATTTTCTTCCCTTTAAATGTGACTGTATTTTTAAACTGGCACCCATACCTATATGGCACAAGCGAGTTATAGGCTTACAAGCAGGAAAATTATACCTTTTTCAATGTGTTTATAGATCTGGTTAAAGAATTACATACTGCATATATGTATAAGACGCTCCTTAATTTTGGGGCCTGAAACTTGAAAAAAAAAATGTATTGCATAGTTATTGAACTCAAGTTTTATTAATCATAAAATTCATACTCATCCTCCTCATCACTCCCATCCATTAACTGCTCCTAAATTAACCCTAAAGACCCCATCAACCATAACTGCCCCTAAATTAACCCTAAAGACCCCATCAACCATAACTGCCCCTAAATTAACCCTAAAGACCCCATCAACCATAACTGCCCCTAAATTAACCCTAAAGACCCCATGAACATAACTGCCTCTAAATTAACCCTAAAGACCCCATTTACCATAACTGCCCCTAAATTAGCCCTAAACACCCCATTAACCATAACTGACCATTAATTAACCCCCACCTCCCCTAACTTTCAGCAGCCCAAATATTTTTTTACTTACTGTTCGATCAGTTGCTGAGCCATGTGGATGCTATAAGGAAAGGGGTGGGGCCAATCATCAGTGTGACTGCAGGACTGGGAAGTAGTAACTGCAATCTACAACCCCTGTATAAGACTCAACCAGTTTTTAGACCCCAGATTTTTCGAAAAAAGGTGCGTCTTATACATGGGGAAATACGGTATACGTCTGTTATTAGCAAGTCTGGAATTGGGGTTTTCACCTAATTATAATTTTTCTGGCCTGCAGGTGATATACACATTAGATGAAAATCAAATGAGTTCACACGCTATTGGCAGGTTTTTGGTATAGAACAAGTGCATATATAAATTGACACGTAACTACATTATTATCATGCTCATAGGCTCCAGATCTAACACATGAGTCTTAGTCTAGAATTACATAGAGGCCAGTGATCTGGTCTGTTAAAAGCTAAGGTCAAAGAAAACCTGAAAACCAAAGCCTTCAGCTTCTTCACTCTTCCTTATCTGTTTCAGGGTTTTACGACCGATTAATTATTTTAATGACAGTATGCTAGTCCTTGCAGTCTTTTATGAACGCCGCTAAATCATTTTTATTGTTGCTGTAACATTCATTCTTTCCGTCATGAAAATGTGGTTAAATCTTTCATGTTTTTAAGCTGAGCGTATAAAAATGTCTTGCCCCATTTTCGAAGCTAAATTTTACCAGTGAAAGGGGTTGCCGAAAATTTAATGTGTAAGAGCTATTCCCTGACTCTCTTGTTGTTTGACTTTGCTGTGAGTGTTTGATCCGCCTACATGGTTAGATGATAACCTCTTGTTTCCACCTTTATTTTTCAGCAGACAGCATTATGATCTAGATCTAGTGAGGATAAATGACAGCTCATACAGCATCCTGTAAGCATTAGCAACGAACATGTTCCCCTGTATGCATGTTACACGTTTAATTTAATAGTGGTGCCTTCTAATCTACAATCTGACACGGAACACAGCAATACACATGTTTAAGTGATTTCATGTTGTATACTGCTCTGATGGTTGAACTGATTATTTTAATCTAGTATCTAGAACCAGGTTAGAGAGGACAGGCACATCATCAAGGTTTTAATACTACATGGGTCATGTATTTATGCACAGGCCCATCTTCAAAGGGACTTTGCACTCCATACGAGCGAAGTCCCTTAAGTTGATTGTTGCCATAAAGAAGTTGATTGTTGGTATACGGTAGCTGATTGTTTCTGTCCTCTCAGTTAGGCCTTAACGAACAGGTAAGAGGTTACATTTGTCTGAAAATGAGGTTATCTTTATAACCTTTATTTAAATGATTCCTATTAATGCCCCCCCATCACAGTGCAGTGTTTACCTATAGTCTGAGTAAAATGGTGAGACCAACATTCTGTTCTCATGTATAGTTAAAATGACAGACCTTGTTCCATTTGTGTGATAAAGCTTTACATTTTTTTATTATTATTTACAGAATAAACTGTACTTTTATTTCAAGCATAATACTTTTATGTACACTGCATTTCATGTTCCCTGTGTAACAAAATGAGTTTTCAATTTGTAAAACTACTCCACTCTTCATGTTGTTTTTCTGAAAATGACAATTTTTCTGGGAAAAATACATACTCCAATGGCATAAATGTTTTTTGGAAATTTCACATCTCTAGTGTGTGCGTGTAAGTATGTAGCAGTGTGTAAGTATGTGGCAGTGTGTGTGTAGGAGAGGTTTGGGGGCCCCAACTGTTCACGCAGATAAGCAGGAAAGCATTAGGAAGCAATGTGTTGCTGACATATATCTTAACTGTTGCTTTTCTTTTGGAAGTACTGTACCTTTACAGAAGCTGAGCTCCTTAAATTTCTCAACAAATGATTTTTCTTGTCGTTATTGCCCTCTGGTGTTCTTTCTTGCAATGTCAAATTGGCTGACATTCTGAATATTAAATGTGTTAAAATCAAAATGCAAATGGTCAATGGCCTCAACATGGCAACAAAGTTAATTTTAACATGTATACCGCAGTTGGGATCTAAAAGTTGCCTATAAAAAGACCTTTCAGGAGAAATACATCATGACAAGTGCATTACTCAAGGGAATTCACCTGCACCATTTACAACAGCTCTATATTGCTACTCACATTCATGATATATTCCTAAAAGCCACAGGTATTCTTTTTACATAAATGTCCATACTTGATGTCTACCAACTCTGATGCCATTTTAGACAATAACCATATGCCTCCAAGTTAATGGACATAACTCTGCAATGGTATCCAGATTTTTGATATGCGATAGGTACACAGTGTTCTTTATGTATATGTGATTTGTGTGCTGCATACTGTGCCATATTATATTTAGTTTTTGTACACCCTTGGCAGGAAGCAGCTAACCTAGCAACTTAACCAACTATAAGATATTTCTGAGTTGGGGGGGAGTCAAAAAGTAATTGATGTTTTACCTAACCCTTGTTGCCGTTATAAATATCTTCGATAGAATGACAGGTAATGATAAAATATACTCACGAATTGAATCTAGCGATTGTGTTATTTGGTGACAAAGTACAACAACACAGTTTTTAGGTCCCTGTCCCTCTAAGTGATATTTAGGCTCGTCCCAGTGCAGTGAAGTAATGTAAACCACAGAATTACATTAGACCATTTCCCCACCCCTCCTAAACAGGAACGTTGTTTCCCCATAGATGACCTTCTTGAATCAATTGTGGTCATCCCAAGGTGCGTCCTATCTGCAGAAGGGAAAATCCAATCAAGGAGATTTTTTTGTTAAAATGTATTCGATGTGGAGCCGAACAGATATACACAACATGTCACCAACTGATCATCCCTAAAACCTTTTGATCTATCCTGTTCTTATCTCCCTCCAGGGCCAGATAAAGAGCATCATAGGCCTGGTGCTGAGGATTTTAATGGGCCTTTTTAAGGAAATTAACTCCTCAGCTTCTCAAGGGGCAGCTGCCCCTTTGCCCTGCATTATTATCTATTTACCATCCAAATACCTATAAATCATTCTTTTTAAAACTGTATTAAATTGTTCCTTTATGATAACAGAATACCACATTATTATTAAAATCCCAGGAACCAAAAGGCCCAAATACCTGGGAATGGACAGAATCTTAACTCCTCACCATTCATGTGTGCTGGATAAAGATGACATCAGAGCTCGGCAGATGTATGAGAGAGCATTTTATGTGATGGGGTTGGGAGTAATCAGTACACTAGTGCCACTAATCCTTTTCAATAAAATATGCAGATTGAAATAAAGTAAATAACACAAAACCTGAAGTGACTACAAATTCAGGAGGGCGTTTTATCTCTAGATAAGTAATAACTACATAGTTCTATTTATTTCTACAGTAAGTAAAGTGCCAGGAAACAGATGGCCAAATACACACCAGGACAGGCTCTGCCACACACACACAGGACAGGCTCTGCCACACTGACACCCAAACACACACACACACACCAAGACAGGCTCTGCCACACCGACACCCAAACACACACACACACACACACACACACCTGGACAGGCTCTGCCACACCGACACCCACACACACACACACACACCAGGACAGGCTCTGCCACACTGAAGCATAAATGTATTTTCTACACTGCTTTGTCATTAACTGTCCCTTTTGTATTTTTGCCCCTTGTGTATTGATGCCCCAGACAGGACATTGATTGTGTTGTCCCCACCCCCTTGTGCATTTATGCTCCCACACTCTTATGTATTGATTTGTGATGCCCCCAGCCTACCCCCTTCCTTGTGTATTGATGCCCCCACCCCTTTTATATTGGTTAATGTGATGCCCAACCACCCTCTTGTGGTTGCCCCCACTGCCATGTGTATTACCCCCCCCTGTTTATATTGATTTTGTAATGCCAAAACCCAGCCACCCCCCTCCCTTGAATATGGCTCCTCCTGTTGTTTTTTTTTGTTTTTACGTTAATCCGGCCCTGCCCTCTTGTCTGTAATACTACAGGTTCTCTTATAGTATAGTGCCTTTGTCTTTATATATATATATATATATATATATATATATATATATATATATATATATATATATATATATATATATATATATATATTATGAAGAATTTTGTATATCAACATTTGTAGAATCTATTTATGGGATGGTATTTTGAACCTTAAATATGCCCATATCACTAGCTAGGATTATGTTTTATATCAGTGCCTTCGCCATACTGCCATTTAGGAGAGTTCACTACAATAGAATCTCTGGATGGATTCTTAAAGGTTGTTTTGAAGAGTCTTAGAGGTTTTTTTTCACTATAAAGAGTTGGCTGGAAAGCTTGCAGTTTCATCTCACTGACCTGACTTTAAATTGTGACAGGCCAACTTCAGTGAGCTTCTTGAATAGACGAATGTAAAGTATATTTTACGTTGGTGAGATTTCTTGAAAGTCATCTCACTGGTCGTACTTTGCAGGGTCAGCTCAGCCATTCGTGCAGGGTTGAAAAACAATGTGTTGGAACCAAAACTCCTGCTAACTCCCACTTAAGTCAATAAACCCCCCCGTTTAGATGGTTCCTGGGTACACTGGTGCATAGGCTTATGTGGGCTCCATATGTTTTTACTTTAAATATTGCCCATAGTTAATAATTCAGTGCGTATGCAGCCCTGTCAGGTACCATTATTGTTATACTCCATAGGACTTTATAATGGTACAACGTCATCTATAGCATGTGTGGCAGTTTTATTGGGGGCTGTTTGTTTTTGAAAACGTCTTCCACTTTCACAAAAACCGTGTGCTCTGAAATGGGCATGAAATGAAATGCTGAGGAACTTTTCAGTGTAAATGGGTCAATTTTCTATCATTCTCTTGATAATTGCTTGTAGAACATCCTGCAATACAAACATCCGTGGATGTCATTTTGTGCCCCTCTTTCTCCCTCTGTTTTTTTACTCTTTACAAATGAGAAAACACTCTGATGTGGAAACGTCATAATCGGCTTTTGCTGCTGGCTGCTAACATCTAATTTTCTCCGGGTTGTTATTACCTAAATGATGCATCCCAAACACTTCATAAGTAACTCGGCACTTCGCAAATTGGCAATGCTTTAAAGAAGATGCAGTTGAATTGAATAGAAAATGTTCTTATCCTATTTTCCCTTCTATTTGCCTTTGTTCCATCTCTTCTAATTTCAATTTACTCCTTGGGGTGTGTGGACAAGTCTGTAGACGGCAGTTTTTTTTATTTCTTTTCTTTTTTTGTGCATTTAACCAAGGCCTACTTTGCTCAAGTGACAATGTGGGGTTTTGTTTTTTTTAGGTGTTAAGACTTGTTGAGATGTTTTGTGTTAATCCGGTGTTCAGGAACGAGGACTAAAAAGGAAAATCATTCTCTTTTATAAAAAAAGCAAATATGCGGAGGGGTTGTATTTTGTGTCATCTGTTTACACCATCGATGCAGGGTCAATAATGCGTGTAGATGGCAATTGCTTGAGCCATACATTTGTTGGAACGTTTCTCAGGAACGTTCTAAAAACAGAGCCCAGTCTTTTGTGTATTTCTGGGAGTGAGCACAGTCGATGTTTTGGCATCCTTCTGGGTTGGAATTGGTTAAAGCTGTAACACAGCATTATGAGATTTATTCTAGAAAGCTGGAGAGCGGCCATTTGAGCTTGCAGTTTCCGATCACCAATCTACATTATGAAGGGCCATCCCCAGTGGGTTTCACCTGTAAGAAGGACTGTTCTGACCCTGCATATTATGTGGATTAATAGGTGAGGCCCTCTTAGGCATATCAATGGTTTCCTTGGTCATTATAGATGGCAACCTAGTCTCTTCTTGCAAGAGAAACTCAAAACAGTTGCCTCGCATAACGCATAATGAAGTCTGAGATCAAACTGCAAACTTACCTAAAGGCAGCTTTTTGGGGTAACTCCCGAGATAAAATTTTGGATTGTTTCACCAGTACAATGTACCACAATTGTTCCTTCCAGTGATCCAGCATGGATTTCGTAACAATGCATTAATGTTTTGAGGACATATTTATTG